>JAWDJE010000002.1:100720000-101920000 GCA_035047345.1 Bradypodion ventrale | reverse complement strand
GGCTCCCACAGCTCCCTGACATTTCTTTTTCAGTGGATGGGTACATGGAACTCCCTCAAAATTATTTCAAACAAGAAGATCTCAATAGATATTGGATGCCATATTTAGGTGCACCTTTCTAGTTAGCTGACTGTGGACAATGAATACACTGTTCTTACCAGGTACTTATTGAGGCATAAGAGACACTTGGAGATGAATTGATATCTGTGGATCTTCTTGAATGACATTTTGTTTTCTAGGGGAGACCATGCTCATGGGATTTTCATTGCTTTCCCCAACTCTTAAACCAGCCTTTCACCTGCATTTGCAGCTCTGTTGAGGTCAATGTAGCAGAGAGAATACACTATGGTCTTGTCTCCCATCTGTTAAACTATTGTCTGGAGTGACTCCTATAATTTGAGTTTGGTAATGAATATTTTCAGTGGAATTAGTGTCGGTGCCATGAGGCTTTTTAATATTTTAACATAAATTAGCTGTACCAAAACGTGGCCTTTCAGATCTTTGAGTATGAAAAGCATCCTAAATGTGAGCACTAATCTGCTGCCAAGCAGGAACTAAGACAGATGCCTTTCTAACAGGATCTTCTAACTCAACTTTTGCACTGTTACGTGCTGATAACTAGAATATTGGAGATGCCCTTGTACGTCTGATGAGTGGAGTGTGTGTGTCGTTTCTATGTTTTCTGCCAAGTATCTGAAAGGCATCCACCTCTAGTGGCAGCTAAGGGAACAAAATACTAAAAACATTTATTTATTTTCTAAAGCTACAACTGCCAAACTAAAGTTAACACTAGTATATCCACAATACAGCCAACTGTGTTCAGCCAGAAAATAAATTAAATAAAACTTCCTTTTTTTCCAGAGGAAATTCTATTAATTTCATGAAAGACACTTGTGAAATGAGCCAACTCACATGACATAAGGGAGAGCAGAACTTAATCATTCCACTCCATGAAGTTTTGGCAGGGCGTGGAATAAATTCATGGTGCTCTGTGCAGAATACGATTCTGCAATCAAGCCTCTGATATATCAGCTCAGCATTAGTAGCATTGCATTCTGCATTCTAGAAGGTTAAAATATGAGAAACAGTTCTGTTTGTCTCAGTGGTGGTAGAAGCTGCAATCCACTTATCTCCCATTTACTTGTAGATCAGGCCCAGAACAGGGCTGTAGAGTTTTTCTTCCATCCTTTACCATGACAGCTGCTTTGCAGTCTTGTGATGAATAAGCCAATCCTGAGGTTTCTTGTCATATGTGTGCTTGCAGAGATATCTAGTGTCCATCTTTGTATTTACCTGTATGTAAGCAGAGAGCCAAAGCAAATGTTATTTTGTGTCAGCTTCTTCGAGTGTTTTTTTTCCAGGGTACAGTATTGAAATTCCTAATGCGAAGAAATGGCAGTGAATGGTGTAATGCTACCGCTGTGTCCCATTGACTCAAAGTTAGAGAGCTCGT
Organism: Bradypodion ventrale; assembly: GCA_035047345.1. Classification (NCBI taxonomy): domain Eukaryota; kingdom Metazoa; phylum Chordata; class Lepidosauria; order Squamata; family Chamaeleonidae; genus Bradypodion; species Bradypodion ventrale. The sequence goes on along the minus strand of JAWDJE010000002.1, from coordinate 101,918,547 downwards.
GAAGAACAATTAGTTGCCTTTAGTGATGGATATTTTCAGAAAAACAGTATATTTTTGGTTGGCTGCTAGAACTGCATCAGATTCTGGCCCAAAACGTGCAATGCTTTCATGCCCCATCTGTGGCCCCATCCTGGATGTTAACTTTTCCCCATTCCTATTTTAACTTTTCCCCATTCCTATGTGACAAGGAGACAGTCTCAGACAGTAGCTTGTTGTGAGCAAGCCTAGACCTGTAGATTTCTAGGGGAGATAACATTTTCTGATAGTCTTTCCCAATGTTGATGCCCAATGAGTGTTTTGGACTGCATTGCCCACCAGTCCCAGTTAACGTGACCATAGTAAGGGATAGTGAATTTTGATGTCCATATATCTTGGGGTAAGGATGAGACTTAAGGTCAGGGGACAAAAGCTTTCACTGGAATCATTTCAAATAGAATTATATCAGTTTGAGATTATCAGATGTTTTTCAGCTGCAACTCTTCTTTGCTCTCATTATGTGCTTTGTTTGATGTACTGATGGGAGCGTAGTCTTCCCACTCTAGATCAAATCTATGCCACCAGGTGTAATAAGAAAGCTGTAGAGATTGCACAAGATAGTACGCACCCCGGGAATGATCTCTTTCAGCTTCTGCCTTCTAGAAGAAGGTATAGGGTCATAAAGACCAGGACCAGCCACTGGAGAAATAGTTTCTACCCAAAAGCAGTTCTGGCTTTGAATACAGTGCACTGCAGTCTATGAGGGAGCTTCTGTATATAGTTTTTAGAGTTTTTAGGGTTTTAGAGTTTTTAGAGTTTTAGAGCTTTTAGGGGTTAAATGTGTATATGTGGGGTGGGAGTATGTTGATAATTTTGTATAGTTGTATTTTGTTTAGGTTTTGTTGGGTTGTTAAGTATTTCCCCCCGCCCCCCAATCTCGTTGTTCTGTGCAGGACAATGACAATAAAGATTTATCTATCTATAATATTATTGGGAAGTTTATAATAGTAAAAACCAGCATCTGTAAGGAAATTTGTCTTTCACTTCAAGCTGTGAAATAAATTGGAAGCCAACACAATTCTGCAAATGTAATTTATTTATTTAAAATATTTCTATCCCGCTTCCCTCACTCTGGAGTGAGCCGAAGCGGTTTCACAACATAGTTAAAAACATCACAAAACAGTTAAAATACCCCCCTCACTCTATAAAATATTAAAAATATCAGATCAACATGGGCTAATGATCTGGCCATTGTGTTTTGGGTTAGCTCAACTTGCAAACATTTTTCAAAGGCTGACCCAAACAGATATCAGTTAGAGATAATCAAGAGGCATGGTGTAGCGAGTAGGCCTCTGCTTTTGAAGGGATGATATAGTCAGCATGCCAGCCTAAGTGAGTAAAGACTGCAGGTTTGTTCAGAAACCTTTTTGAGGTTAGCAATAAAAAAGTAAATACCTCTCTTGCTTGTGCCAAATCCAGGAACAAGAAGTTAAAATAAACCAAATGGTGTTAGGAATGGGATAAGAATTCCAAAAACATCTTTGATGGGCCAAATTCTTTTAAATCGTTTTAGTGCTCTCCAGAGCTGTGTAAGTTTTATTACAGCACAGGAAAATGGAGAGAGCCATTTACAATGCCTATTTACTCATTGAATGTAGTTGATAATATAGTGCATTTTATTAGAGTTACACCATCCGTTAACCATAGAGAATATGTTAATATAGGATCATGACCAGAGGGAACTATGCTGTTGTGAAGAAGAAGAAGATATGTAAGAATTAGAACCTCTCCTGATTCTATCCCTAGCTATTATTTCGCTGCTAAACTGTCGTGGTCTGGAACTGACCCCTGTTAATTCTGGGTTGCATTGGAGAACAGTTCTCATTTATTACTTGCAGTCTTTGGAAGCAAGGTATAAGCATTGGGTATAAATATAATAAATAATAAATAGCCATGCGGTTTTTGGTTGCAAGATTTGCAAAGCTATGAACAGCAGCAGCAGAGGATTGTAGAATACAAGCTCTTGTTTCCATTTGAGAAATTGGAAGTGTATACTTTTCATCCCAGAGGGTTTTTTTTCTCCTAATGTGGTGATAGGAAGTATCAGGATGACTTCATGTGCACAATTGATTAGGTAAACAGCTGTGGCTTTTCCTTTATACTCAAGAGCACATTTTACTCAAGCAAACATGTAAGGATGTATCCATGTATAGGTTTCCTAGTAATAAAACCACATTACAACACTAAACAATATCCAGTGTAGTGGATATCAAGAACAAGACCTGGAGTCATATCCCTGTTTGGCTGTTAAACTTTGGTGAGGGGGGGGGGGGCACTGCTGATACCACTTGTTAAATATGTCAATTAATTTGAAAGCTGCCTTAAGTTGGTTCCAACTTGATGGCACAGAACACACGACTAAAAATAGACGTATCAGACAAGAAACAAAACATAAAGACAAAAATGTTGTGACATCATAAAGACTAACTGCTGTATTTTAATGTGAACATGTGTGGATCAAATCCACTTCCTCAGATGTAAGAGTGGGACTACTTGTGATCCATTGGCCTCAAGATGAGTGATTCGTTGAGTCAATGGGGAATTACAACCTCCCCCTTGTGTTAATATAAGCCCCCTGTTTGGCATTCAGTCTTTTTTCAATGATTAGCTCAGTTTATGATAAGTTCAGTAACAATAGTAGGTGGGTGCAGGACTATATAGATAACAACACAGATGCATATTGTGTGAGTGAATGTGGCAACTCCTACCTAGTAGTATCACAAGACCACTAATAAGAAAAGCACAGTTGCTTTGATGTTAGTGCGACATCAGACATGACAATTTTGTCATGCGTTTGTGTCATTGACAGTGATAGAATTTATATAACAGAATAAGATATGCTGTACTACTACTGCATGCACATAGCTGAAGTTCAGCTTGGTAGATGGAAAAATAGCTTAATGTTTAAAATCTTCCTTATACCATTTGTGAAATGGAAAAGGGCCACCTTATCCCAATCCCCCCGTGTTGCTGTTTGTAACTTTGCCATGTTACAACTGGGTGAGTTGACCTTGTTCTTGTCACTTTCACAGATACCCTCAGGGTACTTAGTAGCTGCAAACTGACATACAGAGTCAGTTTTCCATCTATGACCGTTTTCAGAATTCAGAGCATTAAGAATCAAAGTGTTTTCTGCAGGTTAAACAAATGAGAAATGCACATGGTTTCCAAATCATATGGTCTTCTAGAAAACTTATCCTGAAGGAGAGAACTGCTAACATACAAACAATTCCTATCTTTCTGACCAAAGGTATGCAGCACAACTAAGAAGTCTACAGAACACTGTGGATGGTAAATTTCATAATCAAACCTTTTTGAAAATCAGTGCCAGCTTTCTGAAATATTTTCCTACCAAGTTTTACCTCCAAAGTGTTAGGTTTATTATGTTCTGATATAACAATATATCAACTGCTCCTTTGTGTGAGTTTTCCATTTGTGTTTATTGAATCTAAGATAGTGATGGCAAACCTTTTAGAGACTGAATGCCCAAACTCAACAGGCTCTGTGCTGGGGGAAGGGAGGAAGCACTCCCATTGGGCTGCTGGGCAGAGGGGCAGGGTGAACTATGCAAATTGAATGAATGAATAAACTCTGTGCTGGGGTGACAGTGCACGTGCCCATAGAGAAGGCTTTGAGTGCCGCTTCTGGCATGCATGCCATAAGTTCACCACCAATGATCTAGGAAGACGTTACTTTGAATGGCTTTCCCATTTAAATGTAGATATGGAGCAGGACTTTCTCTGCCATGGCCCCTCCTTATGGAAATTTCTCCCTAGATACATTTTCTCTTTTACAGTGAGATTTTTTGGGCATAAGCTTCTCTTGTTTTCCTATAGTTGTTCCCATGTTTCTGTGTTGATCATTTGCTGCTTGTTGTGCCTTAAACTGACTTTAATACACATTATTATGTAATTGTAGGCTTGCCTTCTCACTTGGGCTAAAGGGTAGAGTATAAATTGAACAATAATGATACATAAAGACTGCAATTTCCCTTGAATTTACAGCCATTTTTACCTAATTAAGATTGTATTAAATGTTAAATGTTGCTAATTTTCTCCCTTGGTTTGTTTAAATAGAACACCAAGGGCAACCTGTGAGTCATGAAAGAGGTGCAGTCTTTATCCATGTGTTGTGGCCATACAGAAGGTTAATCAACCCTGATTTTGCTGATTGCTTGGAACAGACCTTCCTGTTGAGCACAGGGCAAATTATAGTGAATGCCTGAATGGCAACAAGTGACTCAATAGATCACAAATAGTGTGAACCTGGCACAAGGGGAAATTCTAGTGTAAAGGACCATGGCTGTTGCCATGCGGTCCTCCATAATCCAGTATTATATGCCACATTTTATTATATGTGGACTATTAAAATGTCAAACTTTTTACATCATTAAGCCTGCTATTACTGTTTAAAGTGTGTGGACACGGGGAATTTAAGAAACTAAACATGATCTGGGATCTAATCAGAACCTAACAGTGACATTTTAACAAACATTGTTGCAAGCGTGTGTCTCAACCATCTGGTTTAGGGATCAGCATTTCTCAAAAGTGGAAGAAAGGGCAGCAGAGATGAGGCAATGAGGTATGTCACTATGCAGTTGATGAGACCAGTTCAACTGCAATTATTCATGGTCTGTGACAACATGAAAGGTACAACTTTTCCCACAGATTTTTATTAGACAGTGATAGCTGTAAACAAACGTTTGCCTTGCATAAGCCCTCAAGTCACAAGTAGGGTTGTGTCAGCATCTCCGGCTTGCTGCCAGTGTTGCAAGGTGAAATAGTTTGCTAATTTCCTTAAATATTATCTGAAGTGCCCAGAGTAGTAGTTAGTTGCTTGTTCTTATTGATCTGCCCTCTCTTAAGTGGCTCCTGGTTAAGAAAGGCTTTCTATGATTGTCTGCTCTGTGACTTGAGATGGTTTTTATCAGCTAGTACGTGCCATTTGCCAGCAACTGGAGACTCTGTGCTTGTGTGAAATAATTTATTCATGCACGATAATGCTCCTTAACATTTAACAGGTAATGAACGTGACATAAATTTCCTCCTTGCTTTTAATTTTTCCCTTTCCTCTTCTAATGTGCAAACAGGCAGCTCTGGTGCTCTAAATAATAAGTAATTTTTGGCCATCTGTCAAAAGGAAATTTCAATACAAATTTAAATTAATGGTCCCTGAAATATTTTATAGCCTCTCTAAAAGCCTCTAATGTGCAGAAAATTCTGAATCTGCTGGTAGTAATTAGTGTAGCATGTAATGAGGATGTGGGCAACATTATGCAGCCCCAATGTAACGTTTTGATAGGGTAGCAGAAGTTTGATTTATACAGAGTTGTGGCTGAATTTAATTGTGAGAGATGCTTTCAAGTGTTTTCTTGAAGATACAGGTTATTAAACAGGGCAGATTTTAGAGCAGCTCATAAAATGTAAGTTTACGCGCTGCTGTAAGAATGAGATAATTAAGGTAACCCTATTTACTGGAATGAGAAGGAAAGAATTGCATTCAATTGTACTTTTTGTCCCCATGTTTTTGAAAAGGTCCCTCTGTCACTGTTCCATGTGCTACAGATCTTGATCATTCTTACTCTTTTCTCTTGTAATTCCAGTAATCCTACTCACATTCATTGCATTTAACTGTCCTGTATTTAAGACCGAGCGCAGAAATAGTGAGCATCCAGGTGAAAATGGGGTAATATTTCCTGAAAGACATGGTGTTTACATTCTTTTTGAACTTGTGTAACCAGGATGGATTTGTGAAGCTGCATACTGTTGCAAACAAGCTGGCTTCTTTGGTGGTCACATGGCAGATGGGCAAATGCTCTCTAGCCTGACTCTAGACCATCCCTAAGTTGGATCTTATTGGACCAGCTTTAGGACTATTTTGGGAGGCTGGACTAGAACAAAACCCCAGCAGGCGGAAGGGTCACTTTAAGGGAGTTTGCTCCATTTTTCATGCAGTCAAGTGGGTGCATTTCCAGCCTCCTGATTTCAGCCTTATTTCATGGCCTGGACTGCAGTGCCAGCCCTCTTTTGAGATCATGTAGCTGCATTGTCATTTCTCTGTCATTCATGCATTAGGAACAGACATCTTCATACAGATCTTTTATGGCTTCTGGAGCACTACAGTGCAAATGAAGGCATCTAAGGTGCATAATCTACCTTTACTATGGAGGAAGCAGCTAGCCCTTTGATGAACTTTTGGACACAAGAGTCTGCTTGTCATATAGTTGATGCATGAAAGGGAACATAGTGTAGGTGCATGCCATATAGGGAGTATTGATTTCTATGTAAATTTGGTACTGGATTCAATATTAGTCCTCATGAAGCAACTTATTGAAATCAGTGAGACCTATGCTGGTTATGACCAACAAGTCTGATTCATAACAATAGGTCTGCTCCAGGCAGGACTAATACTAGACTTAACCATTTGTTTTCAGTTTCAGACTGGTTTTAGTATAGTTTGAATAATATAGTGCTTTTCATAAACCTCTGTGGAAAAGGTGTAGTTTGCTTCTTCCTGACTTGACATGCAATTTGAAGCTTTCTTGATATCTCTTCCAGTGCTTTAATGTCATGGTTAACATCCAGTATACCTCTGAACAGCTTTTTACAATGTAAACAATAGTTTTGTTTTGCTTCTCTTATTGGAAAGTTTTGTTGAAAACATTTTGAAGGCAGAACTATTCAGACATGGGCATTTACATCAATAATTTAAAATGGCAATATTTTGACACATATTTACTTTATATTTTTGCTTCTTATAAGAAATACTATTTTCTGCTCCCATTGGAAATATCTGACAGGTCTCTTTGACACTGGAATATAAAACTAGGTAAAATGTTCACCTCCTGCATGACTAGAACATCCAGAAAAAGAAGATGCAAAGTTTTCTAAACAAACAGCTAAACTAAGCCCTGGAGGAGAGAAATGAGAATATTCTCTTCTGAAGAGGAACATACAATATTAGGTTGTTAAATAACTATTGCACAGAACGGCTATATTAGAAAAGAAATATGAGTAGGAGAGAAATAAAGAAGTGTGAAAAATGGCCTCAGAGAGTGTATATGTGGTAAGGGAAGAAGTACAGTAAAATCTCTACTACGGAAAAAGTCTGTTCCGTAGGTTGTTGCTTAAATGGGTTTGTTATGTAACTCAAAGCAAACCCATAGAAAAAAAATTTTTTGCGTAACTCGAAGCAAACCCATAAGAAAAATGAAAATTTTTATGTAACTCGAAGCAAACCCATAGGAAATTGTGTAAATCGGGACATGGTTTTAGCACAAAATCATTATGTAAGTCGAATTTTATGTAACCCGAGGCATTTGTAAGTCGGGGTTTACTGTATGTCAGAAGGCACATATCACAGTATAGGGTTAATGAAACAGTTTAAATATGTACATGTGAATGCACCAAATGTTCATGAATCAACAGAAGGAAGGGTATGGAAAATGGAAAAAAATGCTTAAAATAGGGCAAGACGACAAGTGGGGTCCTGCTAATTAACATTTGTTTCACCTCAGCAGTTACTGGATGTGATTGCAAACAAGCAAGCCTGTCTAAGCAAATCACATCATAAATCCACCCATGTTCCACCACCTGAAAACCAGCTCTGCCCCACAACATTTACTCATCTACTCCACAACCAATTACAATGCATTTGCCAGGATTAGAGTGCTTGTTATAGTCCACACGCATTCCTACAGAAAACCTACATGCCCACAGGCAGTCAAATAATACTGAACTAATTGGTATGCTGCCAACACTGACACTGTACTGAGGTCATCTCTTTCTATCCACGTGCAGATGCAAATACCGGGGACTCTAGGGAAATAATCCTGGGGGGTTCACATGAGATCTGTCTGTAAAATGTTACACTTGAAAAACTACTCTAAACTCATGTCAGTCTGTAAACTGTCATAGAAGTTGCTGCTCACTGGTTTCGGATGCTAGTTTTTGGTGTGCTATGAGATCCAAATGAGACATTATGTCAAGACTGCATCTGGTCTCCCTTCCCTTTTTTATTTGAAGGTGAGTTCAAGGTCTTAATCTGGTTTGGGAGCCCATCATAAATTGGGGCTATAAACCACCCCTTGCTATGATCCCAATCTAGATTAGGCTTATTTGATCTACAGGTATAGTCAGTATTTGAAAATAGGTAAAAGTAAGTAAGTAAAAGTCTAACTTGCTTGAGAGCCAGTCGTGTCCGACTGTAGGGAGCAGTGTTCATCTCCGTTTACAGCCTGCAGACGTTTCTGTGATCATGTGGTAGGCGTGACTAAATGTCAGAGTGCATGGAACACTTACCTTTCCCTGCAAAGGGGTACCTATTTATCTACTTGCAATTTCTTGTTTTCGAACTGCTAGGTTGGCAGGAGCTGGGACAGATAACGGGTGCTCACTCTGTTGCGCAGCACTTGGGCTGACCTGCCGACCTTCCAATGGTCAAGCTCAGTGTCTTAAAACAGGAATGATAGTCTTACCATGAGTATTGCCATTGGTCTCAATAAAATTACCCATTTTTACTGACCCAGAACAAGCGTTACAAAAGATATCTAAAGAGAGAGAAGAATGCAGGCATATGAGTGTTTTGGTACAAAAAGTATACATGTTGTGTGTTTTAAATTGTGAGTGGCAACCACCTTAATATCTCAGTTCTCTCAGTCTCTAACATATTTTAGAGAGAAAAAGAGTTGAGGGAAGAAATCATTGGATTGTGTACCCAGAGAAATTACATTGTTATCACAGTGGGCTTTTATGTGATGATATTAAGGAGGACAACATTTCACTCATAGTGATCAAAATCTTTGAAAATAGCATACTTAATATTCAAAGTTTACTGATTTGAAATTCTATTCCAATGGTTTTTCAAAAGAGGGAATGGATGCTCATCTTTACTACTGATGGGTAAGAGGTTGTTTTTTAAACTTTTTATACTTTGAAGAGAACTTCTTAAAATTCACAATTTATTTACATTTTGATGAAACCAATTTGGAAGTTTTTTTTTTAAAAAAAGCAATTGTATGAGAAACCAAACCTAATATATTCACACATCTGGTGGCCTTCTGCATTTATTGCTTAGGTCTGAAAGCCTGGCTTTCAATTTTTGTGTGTTCTCAACTGTCTTTATGAGGCAAAATTATATTTGCTACTACTTCATCCTTTTTGAAGATTCCTTATCTTTAATAGCTACATAACAGGCAAATATAGCATTGTTCTCGTCACAGTGGAAATTGCTATACTTGTTGAATTTGGCCTATGGTTCAGAATTGCATATTGTTTGCTTCTGATAAGAACTATAAAAAAAAAACCTCTTCTATATTTGAAGACAGGAACTTGAGTATAGTAGAAAGGAAAGCTCTGATAGATTAAGCCATTCCTAAACTTTGTTGATGTAGAATCTCAGGCCTTGCTATTCTCTCTGCAGTACTTCTGAATAGTTACCTAGAAAACTCTTCAAAGTTACTTCATTTTGAGATGTATTTGTCGGTTGTCTGTTTTGATTTGTTGTGTGTTCTGTCATGTTATTTGATATCTGCTTTTACACCGTCCAGATTGGGATACCACCCAAATGGGCAGTATAGAAATGTAATAAATAAAACAAATAAAGTCCAAATTGACTTGAAAGCACATAATTACATTGCATTATGAATGCTCTTGTGTGGGCTGGTGTGCTCTAGCAAAGAGATCTGACTGCCATCTTTAAGAAGGTACCACCCCGTCCCTTTTAGTCAACCTCTTAGTTGCCAAGATAGGCTTTTGAGGCTATTGGTTTTGTAGTCCTGTGAAATCAAACCATTCAGCAAATTTCGGCGGTTTCTGTACTATTGTTGTAAAATGTCCTCATGTACATTTCAAACACTCAAGCTTTCAAAAAGGTTTTAATGTGTACATCTAGCTTCCTTCACCATAAATGGCTGATAAGTACTTATTAAGATCATACTAAACAAAATCCCGAATGTTAAAAGTCCCAGACTATTTTGCTTTAATGTTCCTGCTAATTTGGAAGATTAATTTATTCTCTCTTAATCACCTGTTTTGAAATGCAAAAAAGGGAAAGGTTAGACGATTGTTTGATGTGCACCAGTTGGAAAAATCTGACAAGAAATTTAAGCAACTTCCTTCTCAGCTTTTCATGCCAGCTTCTTTTAATTAGCTTCAACAAAAACATACATCTTGGGTGACCCATTGCTTATAGCAATTTTTGAAGTCTTATGTTTTCTTAAGCAACGTTTGGCCTTTTGAAGAACAAAATAAAATTGGAAATGCTAATGTTCCCCCCCCCCCCCCAGCCAACTAAGGGAAGAAAATAAAAATGTCACCATGGTAACAAAGCTGCTTTCTAGATGGCTTTCTAAGATATGCCTGAACTAGAAGCAGATGTCTGATTTGAGATTCTTGCCTCCTTCAATGTAAACAAATAACTTCTAGGCAGGTGTTGGAAATAATATGGAAATCCTATTAAGGGGCCCTGAGTTCCTGTCAGTCAGGAAGCCCCTGCCACAAAAGGGCTGGTTGTCTGAAGAAAAGAGACAGAGTAAATTCTCATTAGGCTTTAGCTTTCCCAGGAAATGATTGTCTCTGCATGTTATTTCTCCTGTGAATCTGAATGTAAGCTGTTCCTTCTATTGATCTATTCTGCTTGCCCTCTCCTCTCCCCTTCCCCCTTCCCTCTTTCTGGATTAACACTTGATATGTGCTGCTGCTCTAAGAGTCCTGACATTTGTGATTTTAACCCCTAGGCCCCTTGAGGGAGAAGGGAAAAAAAGGCCCTAACAAAACCTCCTTAGTCTGAACCATTTGCTGACCTGTTGAGTGTGAACAAGCAAATTAAGGATGGTTCTGGATAAAAGCATAGGCTATTTGAGTGAACCTGCACATTGTATTTCTGCCTGTAAATGCTGTTAAGGTTCAGCATCGCAGGAACAAAACATTCTTCCCTTCTGTAGCGCAACTGTGAAGTTTGAAGAAGCTGGGTAAACAGGCAACTCTTTTGAGGTTATTGTCTCATTTAGATTAGAGGTCCTGTTCCGTTGATATGATTAGGAAGGATGTGCATGTGTGTATCTGTCTGCATAAGAGACAGAGAAAGAGAATATGATGTGGCCGCCATATTCAGTAAACATGCAATGGTTGTGTGTTTGTTTTTTAACATCCAAATTTTATCACAGGCCTGTCTGAAGATAACCTTAGGTAATGTTGCCTGCAAGCCTTAGATTTGGAAGCTGAAAATCTTTCCCACCCTGTTTCAAGGGGGAGGGTGTGCCATGGCTGTGCATAGCAATGTGCTTAATAATGCTCGGAGGGTTAAATGTGGATAAACACAAAACAAGGCTTCTGAGAAGCCTTGCTATTATCATGCAGCATTTCTCGGACTATAGTCCCCAAGACGCACTTCATAAAGCCAATAAAGCGCACACTGGTGGTCTCCTGTTGCCCTAGCAACGGGCCATAGGGCACAGTGTATGTGAAATGCATGAACATCTGTGAATTAATCTTTTTTAGTTTGTTCTTTTCTTGGCACTGATTGGGCCACTCTGGCTTGCGCTTGTGACATTGCGTGAGGAGGGATAAGCTGAAGAGTTCCCCTGGGCCTTGCCCTAAGTGGTTGGCGGAATGGAAAGTGAAGTGAGATTTATCCAGGCAGTGCTTTCAGTAGTTGAGGGATTTAGTCTGACAGCCCTCTCGATGGGACGTTATTAGCTTACTTTCTGCTGCGTTGGGGAAATGAATAAAAAAATTTCTAGTAAATCTAGGCATTATTGGGTTTATTGGTCTGCCACGAAAGAATAATCTGAGGAGAAAATTGAAATAATCGCTTGTGTTTATACTGCAGTTTACTGGACCTTACCACTCCTCTGTTTAGCTCCGATTGGGTTAGGAAGGAAGGTAAAAAGGTTTAGAGCAAACCCAAATTTTCTTTTTTAAAAAAAGGAGGGGGAAGGGACCACTAGCGTTGTTTTATTAGGATATGGGGGAGCTTTAAATTCATCAGCCACAGTAGCAGCAGCGGTGAATATTGTTTAGGTTTTGCTGGAATTGATGCTCAATAATTACAAAACCTCTTCCCTACATCAGCCAGCAGTTAGCTTCTGAGATGAGTCTGCGTGTCGATATGTAGTGCTTCTTTCTCTGTACCCCTTGGGCACTCTACAGCGTGGTTTTTGTGTTCAGCTCCTAATGTCAATACCAGATGCTCACTTGTAAACTGTTTGGCTTATCCTTGTTTTCCACTGTGTCTCTGAGAGGACTGTAGGGGGAACACTGTGTATGTCATATGATCAGTTAATGCTGCGTGCAGTCGGTATCTTAATGAAGTGAAATACTGCTTTAATCTGCTAATTGCATCAAGAGGGCAACAGATTGCTGTGTATTACTCCTTCCTTTTCAGCTATGGGCTTATCAAAGTATACTGAGGTGCTTTTAAACCATGCATATTACATGCAGTCGGACCTTAAGCATTTGGACCTGAATATTAGCTGCTTATAGCTATGCTTCCCCAGTTTTTTCTGATAAGGAAGGTGTATATTTGTACTATTTTTTTTTAAATTTACCTGATGAAGGCAGCTCTAGTTGCACTACAGTTTATAACCCCAAGCTTGTTTGGTTGCCAGTATAGTATGTAACATTGTGTTCAGGCAATGGACTGTTAAGGACTGTTAGCTATCACGTATTAACTATGTTGTTTGCTATCTGTTTTTCAGTCCTTCCACCCTCTAAAGTACTTTTAGTAGGGAGATGAACTAGGGATTTCTAGACTCTGAAGCCACCCTCCAAAATAAGCTATGATGACTCCCCCCACCCAAATAATAATAATAATAATCTCTTTTCAACAGGCAAATATTTTTCTTTTATTCAGGCAGTTCTTGCAGACTGGCTTCATAAGCTTTGGATAGTGTTAGTTACGTCTAGTGTTAGGCTCCTTGGGATGAAGGTAGGAAATAAACATGTTGAATGAATGGATGAATGTGACAGGCATTTAGCAATAGCAATTAAACTTCTATACCACCCCATAGCATTTAATGCTCTTTCTGGCTGGTTCACAAGTTAATTAGCATTTGTCCCCAACATGCTGGGTACTCATTTTACTGATCTCGGAAGGATGGAAGGCTGAGTCAACCTTGAATCCTAGCCAGGATTGAACTCACAACTTTCTGATTACAGTACAGCAGTTTAACCACGGCGCCACCAGGGCTCTTTTAGAGTCCACCTACTAAAGGTTTCTGTGTAATTACTGTTGTTACAGTAATTACATAGAACGGGACTTAGCTCAAGTAGCTAAGATGCTGACTGGGAGGCGGAAGGTCAGCAGCTCGATTCCCAAGTACTGCAGGACGGAATGTGCTCCCGTCTTTATCCCAGCTCCTGCCAACCTAGCAGTTTGAAAGCAAGAAATTGCAAGTAGATAAATAGAGAACACTTAGGTGGGAAGGTAACAGCATTCTGTGCACTCCGGTGTCTAGTCATGCCTGCCACATGACCACGGAAACATCTGCAGTAGCAGACAGCGCTGGCTCTTCGGCTTTGGAACAGAGATGAGTACTGCACCGTAGAGTCGGATACGACTGGCTTTCGAGCAAGGGAAACCTTTACCTTACCTTACTGTTGTTATGTGGCATCCGGTCAGAACTGTAGTAGTGTTTTCAAGGTAAGGAGTAGTTTTACCAGTTCTACTTCCGCAGTGAGTTATGATTGAGTGAGGCTTTGAACCCTGGTCTCCAGAATCCTAGCCCATCACTTTGTCCACCACACCGCTCTGAAGATATATCACTTAAAATCTTATGGCTCGCAAGATAAGTCAATGGCAGTCCAGCAGCAATGGGTATGGTCACCATTTTCCACTACCTGGACTTCAAAAGATGTGTGAAGAGTTCTGCAAGACTCATGTAGGATGCCTTTGTATCATGCTCAGTTGGAAAAATGGCTGTGATTAACTAGAACAAGGTAAAGAAGAATTATAGCTTGTAAAGGGACTCAGCTCATGCTTGACTTAGTATTTAACTCACAGTGCTACTGCATAAACAAATGATTTTTGTATATTGTTTGATGAGGGCTTTTGGTCTATGAATGGTTTTAAGTTCCTCTACTGGTTTGTGTGTTGACTTGTTTCACTAAAACAAGTTATTTTTTTACTATTAGAGAATGTCTTTTTAAAAAACAATTGCCTTGGTTTCTTGCTGCTGCTACTGTTCTTCTGTTTTGCTACTTTTAGTAATTTTTATTTCTTTATCAATTCTTAGCTACCACGGGCTTCTATTCTTTTTTTTAAAGAAAAGATATATGTGTTTCCAATAAACAGATACATGTCTAGGACACTGTTGGTAAATGCAGTGCTGCTCACATTTGCCAGCATAATCTGGCAATTTGCTAACCATTTATATACAGTACTAGATACAGATTTACATTCCTTCTTACCAGTATTACATTTAACACTGCAAAGAAGCCATACAGTAATTCATGACAGAAAAGCAAAAGATCAGGAGAAGCAGCATATTTATTCAATATAATTACATGCTATCAAATCAATTACAATTTATAGTTATCCTTTTCAGGGTTTTCTGGGTATTTATAGCAGAATTTTTAAAAAGGATGGGCATATAATAGTAAACTCAGTTAACTTTTATGAAAGCTTGTGATTTTTTTAAAAAAACTTGCTTATCACCAAAATGGACATGAAATTGGGTGACCAGGTGACCCTTTCTAAGGACAGAGAAGGGAAACACTTGTTTTTTCCCCCTTTTAATCACAGTCTTCAGGATCTCTTAGCTGGTACAGCTTCTGACTTTACTCGGTTTAGGATTCTGGTAATTAATAGCCCAAAACTACAAATCTCTCTCTTCTCTGTTTGGGTGAGCATTCTGCAAACAGAAGAATCATGGCTAGAAAGCCTCTTTCTTTGTTTGCTACACACTTAACACCAGATGAAGGGGGATACCCAAAGATGCTTAGCTACATTTTCAACAAGACATTAACCTAACTGCAGCATATGGTACTGTCAATCACAAAACAAGTTGACATCTCTGTTAATTAGGCCAAGCATATAGTAACAGGATGCCGCAAACCTACACCAGTTGAGAAAATATGCCCTCTTGGTGGTCTCACTCCACCTAAGATCAGGAGAGAAGTAGCAGCAGACTCAGAGAACTAAGCAAGAGTGACCCTAGACACCCTCTGAATGGATATGAGCCTCAAGTCCGCCGGCTCAAATCCAGGAAGAGTTTTATGGCAAGAATAAACATTCTTGAAGGTACATAAGAGCAAAAACAAATTAGAAAATGGAGGCAGGAGCTCACTGGTGAAGGAACAACATTAAAGGAGGATATCGCTGAGGAATTCAACCACTCCCACATCACTTTGAGGACCCTGAGTAGGCTGAGAGTTGGGAGTCCCTAAACACAAGACCAAAATGCTTAAGAGGCGGCTGCTGGCGGACAACACACTGTGTGAATGTGGAGAGACACAGAATCCGGCTCGTTTACTAGTCTGAGGATTACTACCCGAAACATGCACCAATGAGAACTTAAGTTTGGTCAATGACAAAGTGAAGAAAGTTGCTTCATTTTGGTAGTCCAGAGTTTGATCAGGACACAAAAGAAGAACCACAGCACCTCAGGGTCATAATTCATCACTGGAATAGCCACATGTTTGTCGCTGATCACTTAAGTCTGCTAATATTACTGTGTTATTGTGACAGAAATGTTGAGGACATCCCCCTTCAAAACAATGCAGTCTTCAAAAGTTTCCTGTGTTGTTAAAGAGATTTAAGAAGTACACTCTGCTTCAGGCAACAGAACAGAACTCATATGTTGTTCATTTCAAGTAACAAGCTTATCTATAAGATTACTTTGTAGACTAATAAGCAACAATAGTGTTGGTTTCCCCTCCTTTATAAAAATAATGCTAACTCTGTATTATGGAGAGGAAACAAGTAACGTTTTCTCTGTTTCCTAACTTTAGAGGTTTTTTTAAGGTGGTTGGGGATTTATCTTTCCAAAATGCAACATTATTAGTATACTACTAATGCAATAATTAGAATGTTAGCAGATTGTAAAAATTATTAAAGTAATAATCAATACAAGCATTTTAGGCATTTTACGTAACAATTCTAATTTTTTGTGAATGAATTTTGCACTGCCCAACCAAGGCCGTTTCCAGCACCAAGAACTTGAAGCCAGCAATAGGAACTGTTCTAGTGTACACATTAAGTACCACCTACAGCCATTAGTCCTGAGAACAACCAGGGAGGTATTTACCTTTGTCCTTAGATCCCTCCCTCTCAACAAGCTACCAGTTCTTTCTCAGCTGTCTCTTAGAATCACTTCTTCCTTTTCCTCAGATTGTCACTCTATGATAATGTCCTCGAATGCATTACTGCATATTGCAGCCACCCGCCTGCCATCTTCCCCAAGGACTTTCTGCGCATCGCTTTCAAATAGGATGCTCAAATAATCAAATCTATCCTATTAATCACCTCTAGACATCACTGGGCAAAGTACCACAAAGCTATTGAATAACCCCAAAACATTCACCTAGATACATTGCACTGCAGAACACAATGTAAACTGGTTTTCATTATGACTTGTCATCTTTCCTTATTTTATCAATAGAGTCCATTGTTGCTTATAGGAGAACAGAAGTTTCATAATTACTTTAATCTGAACTCTTCTGTCTAGCCTATAAATATAAGTCTTTTCTGTGTTGTTTTCTTTTTCTGGGAAAAGAAATTGAAGAATTTTGGTGTTAATGACCTGCAAAGAAAAACCTAGTGACTCTATCCCATGCTTGCTTTATAATAAAATGGAAATTATATAACACGATGACTTCACTTTAGCTATTTTCTTTGGCTTATGCTTTCATAGCCTGATCATAGTGTTATGGGATTATCTTAAGTGATAGTTTGGAAAATCATACCTCTTGGGTTACATGAAAATTGTGCATGTTTTCATAGTGTTAAATATTACACTGTGGTGTTAGCTGCTTTATCCAATACTTGTGTTACATTACCTGAAATGTTAAAATGGCTTAATTTGTTTTGCATACATTTGAGTTCTTACAGCAGAAAAGCCTTTTTGGTTAAACAACATTTAGACAGTTATGAAATTATGTTTAAAAAATATTTCATTTCTGAACAATTTTAATATGCTCATTAAAAATAATTTCTTCAAAAGGTAAGTAGACAATTCTTAAATATATATCTTGTTTTTACTCTAGAGAAATTGTGGTACTGTAGGACCCATGTCCAAACCATGGTATCTTTAAGTACAATTAGGAAAGAATACTGTCTATAAACCTGGAGAGCTTATCCAGTCAAGTGTTGACAGTACTGAGTTAGCTGTATAAATGGTCTGACTCAGTATAAGGCAACTTCCTATGTTTTCATGTTTATTCTTGTTGTCTGTATGTCTCTTCCCCACCACCACCCCTTTTCTTTCTCTCACCGTCTGTCTCCAGAGTTGGACTCAGTGCATGGCCACGTGACTTCTGCCAGTATAGTTGAACATCTCAAGAGTAGTCTGCCTTCATAAATATAAAGTGTTCTTAAATGAAAACATGCACCTCTGACTTCTATTTTTAAGCATGTTTTTATGGGGCAGAACCAGAAAAATAAGATATTGATTACAGTGTCTAAATTTGTTTAAAGTAAGCTCATTGAAATCAGTGGAACTAAAGTTATCCACAGCCACGGTGGGTTAGTGGTTAAGATATTGAGCTTGATGATGGGAAGGTTGTCAGATCAGCAGTTTCTGACCCGAGTGCTGTGCAACAGAATAAGCCCCCATCCTCTGTCCCTGCTCCTACCAACCTAGCAGTTCGAAAGCAAGAAATTGCAAATAGATAAATAGGTACCACATTGGTGAGAAGGTGACAGTGTTCCATGCATTCCTGCCGACATAGACAGCCCTGGCTCTTTGGCTGTAGATGGAGATAAGTCCCCTAGAATTGGATATAGCTGGCTTTTGAACAAGGAGGAATTTTTCTGAAAGTTATCCATTGTTATCTTAATAATATTGTTTATCTTCAAATCAGTTCTGACTTGTGGTGACCCTTTTCATGGTTTTCTAGGTCCAGAGCACTCAGGAGTGGTTCACCTTTCCCTTCTTCTGAGGGTGCCCTGGGACTGTGCAGCTTGCTCAAGTCCACAGAGGCTGGCTCTTCTGGGTTGCTCAGTGGGGAACTGAACTAACAACCACTAGCTCCATGGCCAGATACCTAAATCATTGAGCTAAGTCATATGACTTCATTGTGTCTGTTTTGAATATAGGTAAATCTCGATCCAGACCAGTTAGAGATGAGGTAGGGCAGAGAGGCATAGTCAGTAAAGTAATTGTTGAAACATATAATTGTTTTACAAAGGTAGGATTATTGGGTATTCTATGCCAATGTTCTATTTTTGACTGTAATTAGCATTTTATAGCTAATTATGAAACAAATGGCATCCATCCATACTTCCAATTATTTTTTGTTATATATTGCCAAATGTGAAGTTCTGTTGAAGACTTTATGTTATGAGCTATTAAAAAGCATGTTTAGTCTTGTGTTCACGCCCAAACTTTTGCTGCCCAACATGAAAATGCAAACATTAAAGCACAATCATTGCTTCCCCCCTCAAAGTTAAAGGTATTGCACCCATGTGCCTTTGTGTTAGTGATTAATAATTAAACTGCTATCTGTTCCTAGTGAGGTGGAGAAGTGAAGCAATAATTATGATGTGTCAAAGATTAGGCTATAAATTGGTGTGTAGCCAGCAAATATAAGTCCACATTTCCTTCCTTTTATGACATTCATTACAGATGTGGTTAGATTTTTAATGTGGGGTTTAATATTTAGAGTTGCTCATCTGCTTTTCCAAGTTAAAGTTGTTTTGTGTAACTGTTAGGGTTATGTGGAGGTAAGAAAAGAGAGAAATTGCTTGTTTCCTGATTACAACACCTGTAGAAAAAACTATTAACAATTTTCTTGAATTTGTGAAAAACTTGAAGGGAGTAATTGATGGTGAAATGATTCCACGTTTTATCAGTATCAACTTTCCTTTCATTTTTTATGCATACAGAAACAAATTTAATGTTAATCGCATTCTTATGAGAAATCAGTTTCTCCTTCTATGGTATAAATAAATTTTGTGTCAGAGATTACTCTGGGTTGAAATGATTTTTGCTGGAGAAACTCTGCTCAAGGGACGCCTGAATGAGGCTCCTTTCATGTCCTCAAAATCCATCATCATGAAAACTTTGCCCAACTTTTGCTTACATACAGAATTTGGCAACATCTTCTCACATAAGTTGGAGGAGCACACACCAGCCTCCCCACAAGCTTCCCAGTGGAAAATCACCAAATGGTAATCTAACTAACAATTGACCAAATGGTCTCCTGTAATCATATTCAAGTGACCATCCCAAAAATCCTTCTGGATGTTAAAGAGATTTTTTTTTACTACATTTCTGTTATTGGGATGAGTATGAATGTTGGAATATGGGCTTCTTAATAGCTTAGCTGCTCAATGTGACTTGCTTTTCCTAACTGTACTGGTTGTTTAATGTGTCCTTCCTGCAAAGTAGTAAAACCTGGTCTGTATTGTTTCTCCCCTTATTCTTTTATCCCGAAAGTATATTAGATTTCCACCCCATATTTGATAAATTAGTGAATGTCTATTTGTATTCATCCCTTTTCCATTATTTCATGTGAACATTTGTGGGGTCAGTGGTTAAATACATACTCTGATTATTATAATGTTTTTTTTAATATTCTTTTTCACTCTGTCCTAATCTAATTATATCCTCACCAGATATCAGCACTAATAGGCTGACCTGTGAATTTCCTGATTGGTTAGAAGTTTGAATATGGAGATCATACATCAACTCCCTTGACACTTCCATCTGGCATTTTTACCCTAATTGGTTCTAGCTAACCAAATTTTTGGAGTGTTCTCTGGTATAATAGAAAATCTTATCATTTTTTTTTCCTGATCAAACTCTCATGGTACAAATATGATCCCAAAGGTAAAAGTAGCCATGACATGTTTAGCACAACTGCACATAACCAAACCTCTTTTTGTTATAATTGTGCCAGGAAATCAAAACAATTGGTTGAAAGTTGTGGCATTAGTTTGGTAAGGTTTTTAAAGAGAGGGGGGGGGAATTGCAGGCCTAAATTCACTCCTGTCCTCTGTGTCAGGATTTGCCTAATGTGTCTTCCGTCTAACAAATTGGACAGCTGGTACTTCCTCTGAAATATTTGAGGAGCTGTCCTTTAAGCAGTTTATGTGACAAGCCTTGAATAATTCATGCATGACAAATGATTAGACAAGCCCTCGTCTATCTGGTTGAATTATTCTGCATGTTTGCTGAAGCAGTAAAGCGGGAGAAGAGCATTTCCTCCTCCAGAGGGTTTTACAGTGGTAGTATTGACCCACCCCTAGTTATTGGGTTTCAGCCTTTTGTTGACATTGTTGTAAATGAAAGCGGCCTGGACAGGCCTCGAGCAGCTGGGTTGGATAATTGTGAAGGATTTGCTGCTCCTTGCCGTTACCCCCAGTGTTTGTAGTGGGTTGTTTGCTTTGCCTTGTGTTGAACTGTTGACAAAAGCATTAGATACAAATGGGAACAAATAAAGTGGTAAGGTGCCAGAAGGGCTTGGCAGACATGGCGGTTTACAGGCTGACAGAAATGAGGGCTGTCAGCAGTTCATATGGAAGTGAAGGTGCCGAGACTGTTTCTCTTCTCTCTTGTATATGAAGTTCTATCTCAATCTCTTTCCCCACCTACCCCTTTTGCAATTGCTGTTTGCAAATGGAGGCATTATAAAAACAAGGAAGAAACCCTTCTTCTACGCATTAACGCTTTCAGCTTTGGGTGTTTGCCTTAACTTGATTGGTGTTTCTGTCCCTACTTTGGTCACGATTATGCCTCAATCTGGGCAATGGCTCAAAAGGGTTAAGCTTAACGACAAGGAGAAATTGAGGAAACGGCAGGCCTGGAGGACTGGCTTGAAATGGAGTTGTTGCGGGATTAGAGTAGTACCCACCGGAATGGTATAGCCAGCAAAATTGAAGTCATTTACTGGAACGCTTTTAATTTGGTTTAAACAAAATGCTCTTTTGTATATTCAAATGGGGAGTAGCTCAGCTGTTGTGAAGCCAGAAAATTAATGGTATTTTTAGCGAAATAGCAAAAAAAGTATGTCAACAACATAGCAATGGTTGATAATGTTGGCATTTTTATTCATGAAGTATTATCAGTGCAGTCTACTGGACAGCATAGTATGACTGCGAATAGAAAGTGGCTGTCCTTCTGCTGCAAGATAATTTTATTTAGTATTTTGAAAGGCAAGGGATAATTTTAATTCCTTCTTTTCTTTTCTAACCCATCCCTCTGTACTTTGCAAAGTCTGAGGGGACTAGAACAAAACCCCTGCAGGATTTGTTGGGTTTTCTCTTGGGACAGATGGGAAAAGCTCAGAGTGGTAGTCTACTGGGAAAATCAGTAGACCTAGCAAATTTCAAGCAGAGAAAATTGTACTACAGAGAGGCGAAAAGACATAGTGAATATATTTTAGGCACACATATACAGCAGAAAGGGACCATCCTCCTGAGATATAAGGCACTTAGTTGCATTCCTGTTGAACAGCAGAAAGGTGACAGGATGCTAGAAAGATAGGTGAGTAAGAATTGCCTGTCTAAAACTGTTTCTAAACAGTGAAACCTGTTGATGTGAGTGGTTAGCAGAGTGGCATGCAGCGGCCAGCAAGTGGTGCGCACCTGGCAAGGTGGTCCTCTCTCTTGTGAGAAAAACAGGCAGACAGGTCTTGGTGCAGGTGACAAACTCAAAAACAGGTTTACTCAGGAAGCAAATTGGTGCAAGTATATACAGTGCAAATAACTATAGCACAAAGCAGTTACAGTCTCTACAGTTTCTCAGTTGCCCTCACTGAGTCAGTTCAGTTGTGTTATATATATACAAGTCTATACAGATCAATAGTAGTAGTCAATTCCAGTAGGGTAATTACAAGTTGTGATCCCAAACAAATCCAAGCAGCTTTACAGCTTCTGTCCTCCTTGATGGAGAGCTTACCCCCAAGTAGTCCTTTCTTGTTCAGCAAACACAGATGGCATAAAAGGCATATACCATCTTTAGGAGCAGTGTAGAGGTTCAGTCCTCGTAGTAGGTCCTGGAACTCACAGGATTCTTCGCCCAGACTGACGGCAGAGAAAGTCAAGCATTGGAACTTTGTTAGAGCAAGTTGAAGCTAAAGGTTTGTAACTCTGCTTTGGCCTCTATACACTGGTCCACGGAACACACCAGGCGGATATCCCAACACCTGTGTGTCTCTGCAGTAGAGTCTTAAAGGCATCACACACACACAATATGCCATGCAACCAGTTAGGGTGTGGGGCGAAGACTTACCCTAACAAAACCAGATTGCAAAATTACAGCACAAAAGAATTCAGGTTTCCCCAGCATCAATGGTGGCGTTTTTTTAAAAATGAAAACACTGGATTACCCCTGGATGTTAGCTCCAGATAACTACTATTTAACTAGACTTTTTTAAAAGTATAAAGAGTCCTTGTCATGAAATTAGTCCTGCCGATTAGAGGGCAGAAGCTTGTCACATGAACACTATAAGGGCACAATGTATTATTGATTTCAGTTTTCCTGAAATTCACTGTCCATTTGTAAATGGGCCTTTATCTTTCTTGCACAACTGGTTCATCCCTTATTTCTATCTACAAGACTTAAATTTGGGTATTATATCTCTGCCACTCATGTTCTTCTATGGATGTATTAGAAGAAGATGACTTTTACCATCAAAGGCACATAGAGGTTCAAAATATAAGCAAATAATTGGTAAACAATGATACAAACCAACTACTTCCAGCATAAACCACAATTAAAACCCCACTTTCTAATCTGGAGAGAGTCTACCCCAAATAACAAAAAGCTGTACAGTGGATTATTCTTCAGAATTTTTACCAGTCATTTCACTGTACCTTTCCCATAATATTCCATTCTTTTTCATTTTGCATCCCACCTGCATTTTCATCCCCATCTACACCACACTGTCAGTATTCCATGGTTGCTGAACATATTCAGTCAACTTTGGATGGTTTTAAATTCCCACTCTGCTTAGAATTTTTAAGTTTTCCCATGAGATTTTTTTTTTTAATGTTTCCGCACACCTTGATGCTGCATAGCGCCTGCTGGTGTTTTCCTCTCATTTATGGGTAGTTGTTTATTATTATTATTATTATTATTATTATTATTATTATTATTATTATTATTATTATTATTATTATTATTATTATTATTATTATTATTATTATTATTATTATTATTATTATTATTATAGGTTTATTTATATACCGCCTTATTCAAACCCATCGGGTGACTCAAGGCAGTTTTGCCTTCATGAGCATCAGAATCCATAGCAGAAATAAGAAGGAATGTTACAGCATGTACATGCAAAATAGTTGCTACAATGAAAGGCTTCTCTCTGTTATGCCTTACCTTGCTGAGTCATCTTCAGAACAAGAAGAAAACTTCATGCAGCCAGGGGAATTCTGTTCCCCAGCAGCCAGTGTTGTTCCAGGAGCTTCTAGAAGTAGCACAATAACAGGGAATTATTTGAATGCAAAATGGGTGTAATAGATTATAGATATGAGGCCCTTGGGTCCCAGTGAGAGGTGTAGTTCAGTTAGTGGAAACAGCCAGCCAACACTTCAAGGTTTTCTGAGTGCTAATTAGAAATAGTTGAACACCAGAGACAGGGGCTATAGATTCTGTATGTTCTGCCAGGGGAGTCTTTATGGGAGGCAACATGGTAGTTGAGCTCTTGCTTGCCTTTCTGTCCTGGAATCTTTGACAAATGGACTGCTGACAACCTTGACTCTTTGCTCCCTGTTGTGAAGGCGACTGATCTATTTGGACAGAACAAATGGCTCCCCCAGGGGTGCAGAACCTTCGGCCTTGAGGGGAGCCTGGGCTTCTGGGAATTGAAGTCAAAGAACACCTGGAGGACTAGCCAGTTTTCTCTAGGCCAGGGTTTCTCAAATTTGGGCCTCCAGATGTAAATTTAGTGTATGAGAACCAAGACACAGGACACAGCCACGGGCTGGTTTAACTCAGGTTTATTGCATGGTGGTCAGAGGGAACATGAGGTAATGGCGGATCAATAGCTCTTTATATGCAGTAGTAACACATTCGAAAGTGGCTCTACGATAGCCCATTGGCTACTGTCTGCGTGACGTCATTGCTGGTCACGCCCTTCTTGTCCAGGTGTAGGTAGTGGCGGGAAACTTCCCGCGCTGTGGCTCTTTGATGAGTTTGGACCAAGAGAGCTTGGACGCTCGCTGCTGCCAGCTGGTGGTCATTAGCTCGCGTCCTATTACAGGGTTTATAGTGATACAGCTGAAGGTTACATTGTTATCACATGTAGAAGGTTACACTATTAGAACACAACACTCCTCCCCCCTAGGATGAGACAAAGTCTCTCAGCCAAGATGGCTTATTTCGAACACGCTGGGGTCTCGGTGCGGGCTGCCTTTCCCCGGGTTTGCTACCTTCTCTTTGTTCCCTGGCTTCCTGTCCTGTAATTGGAGAGGGAGACTTGTTAGTGACTTTCTGCGGCTTTGTTGGGAGGTGTGTGCTTTGTTTGGGGAGAACCGGGGGCACTGGGGGCTAACGAAAAACCCCTCTTCTCGCTTGGATGGGTGGGGGAACACTCCCAAAAATCCCCCCGGCTCGCAAAATCAAATTCGGAATCAAATTCGGGGATGGCGGTCGCAAATTCCTCTCCCTCTTCCCGGGGCTCGGATAGAGCCGGCGTATCAAAAGGATATGAGTCGGGACCGCTGCTCCCCCTCCCTGTTTGGGCCTGTTGCCCTTCGTTGTCTCCCCCTTGGGCTACACGGGTGGGGGAGGACCCTAACGCTGAGGCATTCTCCGTGCCGTCCGTGGATTGCTTCCCGGGCACCCGGCTCCGGAGCTGATCCGCATGCCGCCTCCATAATAGACCGGTGCTCGTTTCCACCCGATATGACACTGGCCCCGTCTGTTCTACAACTCTCCCTGGTACCCAGGCTGGCCCTGCGCTGGCGTAGTTCCTGCAATGCACAGGATCGCCGGCGGCGAACCCTTTCAACACCGCTGCCCCTACGTTCTTCCCTTTGTCCTCGACCCTTGTCGGGTCTAACCTGGACAGAATCGTGGTCAGTTTTCTTCGCATCAGCAGCTCTGCCGGCGAGTATCCGGATGCTAAGGGGGTCACCCTATACGCTAATAAAAACTGACATACTTGGTGATTCAGGTCCCCCGAGCCCATGCGCCGCAGCGCATCCTTTGTTGTACGCACCAGCCGTTCCACTTGGCCATTCGTGGCCGGGTGAAACGGTGCGGATGTGACGTGCCGAATGGCGTTTGCCTCCATGAATGCCCTGAACTCAGCGGACGTGAAACAACTAGCGTTATCGCTGACCAGAGTGTCGGGTAAACCGAACGTGGAAAAGACCCTCCTTAAATGGCTAATTGTAGTGGCGGAGGATGTGCTCTTTACCGGAATAACTTCCAGCCACTTGGAGTACGCATCCACTACCAGAAGAAAAATGGTTCCCCGGAACGGGCCAGCGAAATCTACGTGCACTCTGGACCACGGCCCCCTTGCTGCGTCCCATTCCCTATGCGGGAGACGGGCCTCCTCCGGTCGGGAGCCCTGGCATGCCTCACAAGTGCCGATCATGTGCTCTATGTCTGCGTCCAGCTGTGGCCACCAGAAGTAACTCCGGGCCAGCGCCTTGGAACGGACGATCCCCGGGTGGCTGACGTGCAGCAGTTTGAGCACCCTCGGTCGCAGGGATGTAGGGACCACCACCCGTTGGCCCCACAACAGGCACCCCCTCTCTAGGGACAACTCTATTTTTTTCCGAAAAAATGGGTCGAATTCCGTACCTGGGGAGGACGCCGGCCACCCCTTCTGTACCCATGAGCTTACTTTCTCCAGTGTTCTATCCTTGCCTGTCGCCCTGGCAATGTCGGCTGGTACTATCGGGGGTGAATCTAAAACCTCTATTAGCAATACCTGGCGGTCTCTCTCTACCCCTGCCTTTTGGTCGCCCAACAAGGGCAAAGGAGACCTTGAGAGTGCGTCTGCATGGCTGATCTCCTTCCCGGGCCGGTATTCCAACTCGTGTTGGTATGCGTTGAGAAAGATAGCCCACCGCAGCATTCTCGGGGACAGGATCTGCGGCGTGGGCTTATTTGCAGTGAAAATTCCTAACAGGGGCTTGTGATCGGTCACGATCTTGAACGGGCGACCATACAGAAAATCGTGAAATTTTTTGGTTCCCGCTACTATCGCTAATGCCTCCCTGTCGGTCTGTGCGTAATTCCGCTCTGCTTGGGACAGGGACCTTGAATAAAACGCTATCGGGGCCTCCCTTCCGTCGTCCAACACGTGGCAAAGCACCGCCCCCACCCCCACCGGGGACGCGTCACAGACTAAGACCACTGGCCGTTTGGGGTCGAAATGAGTCAGGATTGCCTCGGATGTTAGGAGTTGCTTTAACTCTTTAAACGCCCTCTCTTGCTCGTCACCCCACAGCCATGTTTCCTCCTTTTTAAGCAACCGATGGAGCGGTTCGGCCACAGACGCCTTCCGTGGAAGGAAGGTATGGTAAAAATTGAGGAGCCCCAGAAATGACTGTAGTTCGGCTTTGGATGTGGGGCGAGGAGCCTTCTTGATGGCGGCTACTTTGGATTTGGACGGCCTAATTCCCTCGGGCGTGACCCGGAACCCTAAAAACTCAACCTCTGTTTCGAAAAAAACGCATTTGTCTTTCCTCAGTCGCAGCCCCGCTTTCTCGAACACAGTCAGTACTTTATCCAATCTCTTTGCCAGTTCGGCCTCACTCCCCCCTGTTATCAATACGTCATCAAAATAAGGCAACACCCCCTCCAGCCCCTTCAGGAGGCGTTCCACAAGCGACTGAAAAAGGCCGGGTGCCGAGTTCACGCCGAACTGTAAACGCGACACCTGGAACGCCCCTTTGTGTGTAACTATTGTTTGTGCCGCTGCCGTGGCGGGAGTTACAGGGAGTTGCTGGTAGGCTTGTGCTAAATCGAGCTTAGCGAAACACTTTCCCCCATTCAGCCTGGCCAGAAGGTGGCTGACCACCGGCACCGGGTATGCATTAGGGCGGATCGCCTTGTTAATTGTACACTTATAATCAGCGCAAATGCGCACCTCCCCGTTAGCCTTTAGTGCTGTTACAATTGGAGTTTCCCACTCCGCGGAATCAACAGGAACAAGAATCCCCTGGCCCACCAGTTTGTCCAGTTCCGCCTCTATTTTGTCCTTTAGTGCGAACGGCACCCTGCGCGGTTTGAGTCTTATCGGGCGGACCTCCGGGTCTAGGTCGAAGGCTACAGGGGGTCCCTTGAACTTTCCCAGTCCTTTTTCAAAAACGGCGGGGTGCGCGTCGCACACCGCTTGTATTGGGTCCACACCCACGGCATGCACCCCCCCTATGAACAACCCTAAAGGCTGAAACCACTGCGTCCCGAGGAGGCTACAACTTCCCCCCTTGAGGACAACTAGGGGGAGTTCCGCAGAATGTCTCTTAAAACGGACCCGAAATTTCCCGACCCCCAACACTGGAATGCTGTTCCCCTGTACGTCTCGTAGCGTGGACCTCAACGTTTTAAGTTTGGGCCGCACGTGGGGGTCGATTTTCAAGAACTCTCTCTGGGGAATTATAGAATAGGAGGACCCCGAGTCAATTTCCATTATGATAGGGGCCCCTTGTACTAGTACCTCAACGAAGTAATGGGGCTGTCCCGCGGACACGCTGAACACGGGAGCGTCGTCCTCGCTGTCGTCCGAGACGCGGCCCACGCCGTCCTGCTTTCTCGTGGTCCGGGCGCCATCTTTGGACCTCGCTGGACGGTCCGGTCTGGCCGAACGGTCTTGTGAATGCCTCCGGCCCTCTTTCCGCTTCCTGCATGCCTTGGCGATGTGCCCCCGACGGCCGCAGTTGTAACATTCAGTTTTTCTGAATGGGCACCTCGCGCGCTCATGGGCCGCTCCGCAACCATCGCAGCGGCGCCCTCCTTTTCGTACCTTCTGGACCTCCTCGCCGTCGCTGCCATCCGTAGACGACTTCGAGGTCCGCCGGGTCGCGTGCACCGACTGTCCGGACTTTCCGTGCACCGAATTCTCCGCTTTGCCGGCCCTAGGACGCCACTCACGCCACTGGTGCATTTCGTCTACTCCAGCATTCGTGGATTCCGCGGCTTCCGCGGCCTCTACAACCTCTGTCAGCGTGGGAGGTGGCTCCTTGTTCATCAGGCTGCGCTGCACTTCCTTGTCCTTCAGGCCACACAGAACTCCGTCCCTGAGGGCCATTTCTAGGTTGTCCCATCTGCAGGGGGCGGCGGCTATTCTCATGGCTGTTACGAAGGCCTCGACCGACTCGTCCGGCGCTTGGACTCGCCTCCAAAACGCGCTCCGAGCGGGAAACATTGCCCTCGAGGGTCGGAAACGCTCACGCAGCAGTTTCATGATGTCATCGGCTTTGAAATCACTCATCTTCTTCGGTGCAATAATGCCCACCAGCGTTCGCTTGGTTTCTATCCCAAGCATGCGGGTGAGGATGGCCCTCTTCCTTTCCTCGTCATCCTCTTTGACTTTGAGTTCCACCAGTGCCGCCTGGAAGTCCATCTCAAAGAGCTCCCAGTCTTGCGGTGTGGTGATGTTGAACCCGCTCTGTGCCCTGGCTCCTTGGGGATCCATTATCCCACCTTCGTCGCCAATTTAGTGTATGAGAACCAAGACACAGGACACAGCCACGGGCTGGTTTAACTCAGGTTTATTGCATGGTGGTCAGAGGGAACATGAGGTAATGGCGGATCAATAGCTCTTTATATGCAGTAGTAACACATTCGAAAGTGGCTCTACGATAGCCCATTGGCTACTGTCTGCGTGACGTCATTGCTGGTCACGCCCTTCTTGTCCAGGTGTAGGTAGTGGCGGGAAACTTCCCGCGCTGTGGCTCTTTGATGAGTTTGGACCAAGAGAGCTTGGACGCTCGCTGCTGCCAGCTGGTGGTCATTAGCTCGCGTCCTATTACAGGGTTTATAGTGATACAGCTGAAGGTTACATTGTTATCACATGTAGAAGGTTACACTATTAGAACACAACAGACTTCAATTCCCAGAAACCCAGACTTCCCCCCAAGGCCGCAGGTTCCCCACCCCTGGGCTAGACACACATGGACAGTACTAGGCTCTTTTTTGTGAATAATAACTGGCTTAAAACAATGCAACACCAGTATCCATAGCTTAACACATAGCCCAATTCACCTTATAAGGACCAATTCACCTTATCTATTGAGGGGGTAGTAGGCTTACTTGATTAGTTTCTCTGCCTTAAATGAGAAATTCCAACAGAAAACAAAAGAGGATTTTTTTTCTGATTGAGGGAAAGTATTGAATTTCTTCACCCCTCAGCAGCTTCAGAGTAAAAGCAACAAAAAGACTTATAGCATGCACACCATTTAACAACAACTGTGCAAAACCAGGCCAAACAGGATATTTGTGTGCTTTCAGGATGACTGGGAGGCAGAGCCTGGAACTGGCAATTTGCATTGAGGAAATAGGGAATCAAAAGTAATGCAGTACACTGAGCTGGTGTCAGAAAAGGAGAGGGCGAGTGACAGCCAAATCCCCTAATAAAGTCCACAGTCTCCCCAGGACATTCCAACTGCTGAAACCCTTGAAGGGCCTGGACTGATGTCTCAGTATGATATATGTCCCTTTACAGTTGATCTTCCAGCCACTTTGCATATTTATAGGGCAAAGGGAAGGACTTACTTCACTGGTTGCATGGGCTTTTAGCCTTTTGGAATATTCTTCTTTTTTTTTCTCTCTCTCTTACTTAGTTCAGTTGGCTGAACTTTACTGAAATATTATTACCCTGTTTTGGTTGAGTGTCTGAGCTTGATTGTCCTGCACAGAACAACAAGATTGGGGAAGTAGGGTTGTTGTATTGGAATCGAGTAGATAGGCCACACAGATGCTCCCTAGGCCTCTTGAGGCCATAGCTGTTTGCACATGAGTGTGTAGACAAACACTCACTTGTAGGAGAGTGTGTTTTCCTGGAGGTTTCAGAAACACAGAAATAATTTCACAATTCAAAGATGGAGTAGGTCACAATGTCTTCCACAGGTACAGGATTCTTTAGCCTTGAGCTGTATGTCCTTTATTCAGGTACAGAGTGGATCAAAAGGGGCCAACATGTTTTATTTGGCATAAGCTTGCATAGACTGTGATTTGCTCCATGTCTTTATGAAAGTTGATGCCAAATAAAAAATTTTTGTCTTCAAAGTGCCACGGAGCTCTTTGTTGTTTCTGCAGCAACAGACTACCATAGCTACTCCTTGGGAAGAAACTGCTCCAGAGTAGAAAAGCCTTAGGATCATCCAGATATGAGATCGGGGTTCTTTCTTTCTAACATATGCTCAAAGACATCCTTAGGGAAGAGCCCTTCAAAAGAACAGCACATGATCAAGACCTTTGTCTGCTCCTAATTAAGAGGTGGGGACTGCGGTGGCTTAGTGGTTATGATGCTGAACGTCATGACCAGAAGGTCGGCACCCAAGTGCTGCATGATGGAGTCAGCTCCTGTATCTGTCTCAGCTCCTGCCAACCTAGTGTTTTGAAAGCAAGAAATTGCAAGTAGATACATAGGTACCACTTTGGTGGGAAGGTAAACAGTGTTCCGCGCACTCCAGTGTCTAGTCATGCCTGCCACATGTCTATGGAAACATGTGCAGAGACAGACAGCACTGGCTCTTTGGCTATTAACAGAAATGAGCACTGAACCCTAGAGTCGGATACAACTGGCTTTCAAGCAATTGCGACCTAATTAAGAGGAGGGATTTGGACCTTGCCTTGAAAGCAGTAATCGCCCTTAAATTTCCATTGTAGGGCAGTAGTGTCTCTAGAAGCATCCCAAACTAGTATACACACTGCTCACATTTGAAGATAGATGTCTAAGGATGTGGTTTCCTAGACAACCTTGATGAAATGTTAGCTTTTGCAAAGATCTAAACCCACACCAGAGACATTGTTATCTCCATCCCTGCTGGGTAATTTCTACACTGGAATAGTTTGTTTGGAAACATGCCCGGTGTTCCTTAAAATGGTACTTAATGCTAGATTAGAGAACAGAAGCATTTTTCCTCCTCCTGTTTATATCATTTCATTTCAAAACCATTTAAAACGAAGAGATTGAACACGTATAGTGTTCTCAGACCTTTCGGGTGGTTTTTTTTTTTTAAAGCAGATAACATTTCAGCAGGAAAATGTTAGAAGAGAGGAGCCAAGAAAATTTCAGCTTAGAGTGTGTATAACTATAATTGTAATGCATTGTACCCTGTTTCCTTGAAAGTAATTGCAACAACTGAGTTGACCCTGGTGAATTGCATAATTTAGGAGTGTATGCCAAAACACTGTTTTAGAGGAATTACTGTAGCCTCTCTTTAACAAAAGCAAAATGAAATATGGATTCTGTTATGAAGCACTCATCAAAAAACCTAGGCTTTTCAATGTATCTAAAGATAATTCATTTGAGTAGAACAGAAGGTTACATGTTTGAATATCAGCTTTCACACTTAACGTGTTGGCAGAACGTGGGAGAGCACTAGACAACGAAACCTGTTTTTCAGCTGCTCAAGCTTGAATTAAAAATTTATTGGCCGCTCATTGCTGACATTAGAACATTTCTAGCCAGACAGGTTTGATCATGCTTTTAACATCTAAAAATTCAACTGAGTGCCTTGTCTCCTATCAAAAAGAGAACCGCAGAAACTGTAAGTGTTTTTTTTTAAAAAGAAGAAGCAAGCACATCTGTTTTATAAGCCAAAGTAATTCTTCATATTGGCTTCCCTTGCATTATGGGTATGAGTCACAACTCATTTCAACACTTAAAGATCCTTGCCCTGTAATTGTCCCCAATAAGTTTCTGCAGGCTTGCTTCGATTAATTCAGTGCTGCAAAATGTGACAGCAACTCTTGAGTTTGCTGCATACTATAATTGTCATACTGATTCTCGTTTAAACAGTCTCCAATGTAGCCATTCCATTGGCAACCTTATTGGCCATGCTGAGATATACATATCTTGGTGTTTAATCGGACTATGAGTCTTGCTCTATATGCAGCTGATTCACACCACCTTTAGTTCTAGCCAAAGGAGGAAATTATGAGTGTATCTACGCTATACAGTTATTGTAGTTTGACTGCTCTGTCCTGCAGAATCCTGGGATTTGCAGTCTGCCGACAATGTTTGGACTTCTGCTGGTGGGTTGCTGTAGTTCAGAGAGGAGAACACAAGATGTTTTGATAGCCAATAGAATGACAGCAAGGTATGAACAGAGTAGTGTTTAAAATGAGTGGTAATTTCCTCCACATTGTTTATAAATTCAGGTTATATTTCAAATGGGGTTTTAACTACTTAAGACTACCCAGAGCTTGGAAGTGTTAATGTTACACCTAATGTATTAACATTAATTCAGAAGGATTAACATGAATTGTTTTCATAATCATTATAATATTGCAAAATACATACATTATGTTGATCATCAGTAACACAGTTTTACGACTATACTCTTGAATTAAAAACAAAATGACTAAAAGTAGGCATAAATACCCTCCTTGCTCTTCGAAACCAATTAAGTGATCTGAACTGTTGATCATAGAAAAATATGGGCAACCAATTAGTTTTTAACAAACTAATGCCAAGTTCTGAACCTAATTATACATTCTCTTTTTAAATTGTCAAACAATGAAGTTCCTTATTTGGTGGCCATGCCTTCTAGTGTATAAGGAGAGAAACAGAATTTCAGTGAGCCAACAAGAAGAGTTTCTTCGTTGTTTGGCAGTGTATGGGGAGTTCATAGGTTCTTTGATATAAGAAATCTTGCTGCTGCCACTGCCCCACAGGCAAGTGTCTGGGAATACTTCAAGGGTTTTGTGAGGGTGATTAGATAAGTCATGGCCATCCATGTGGATGGAGAGTAAGCCTCTGTCCTCATTTCAGTGGAGAGTTGGGTGATTACAGTTGCCAGCTGGACAGCATTAAACATGTAGGAATAATGACATTCAAATGAAGCTTTTGTTGATAGTCCTTGCTGTATGACCTCTGTGGTACGTACTTGGTCATATGATCGAAGCTGTTCTTGTAAATTTCTGACATGGAAGAGAAACAATCTTGCTTTTTTAAAATTGTATTTTCCCCGGACGCAAGCGGCCTGGTGACCTATTCACAAGGCTCCAGGGATCTGCAGACAGGTCTTGACCTCATGTTGTATTAGCAGAAATTAGAAGCAAGGAAGAAGATAATAGCTGCGCTTTTTGTTTTTTGCATAAATGCAACTGATCCTGAATAAGCACATTTACAGGCTAATCCTGGGCACAGGGACTCAGAAGCAAGTTCTGCTGAGATCAATGGAACATAACTCCCAAATTCACATAGATTGGAGGGCAGCAGTGGAAAAGATTTCAATGTACAGTAATCCAAGTCAGTGTTTTCATATTTTCTGCTTCAGCAGTAGCGCACAGCCAGGCCCACTAGAAGGGCTACTTGAAAATATAGGAAGGCTTCTGCTTTGTTTGGCAGTTTCCATTTCAAGACTTGTGCATGTTATTTCCCTTTACTCATTGGGGCCTGCAAACCTAAATATGTACTTCTGAGTAAACATGCAGAGGATTGTATTGTTAGAATCTGTGTAGACTGATTTAACATTTGTAAGCAGAGCAGTGAAAGAGCAAATCCAAATGCCATACTTAGTATATATTACTAGTTCTTAGCACAGGAAGGGAGATTAACATTATGGTGTGTAAAGTTTTGCTCTGGATGAATGAAGTGCAGTTTAAAATAGAAATGACACAGTTATGAACCATGGCTGTTCTTTAAGTGTTTGAAGGAAGTATGTTCTGTTCTGACCAGCATAATGAACTAGCATATGGAGCAAGAAATGCCTGATGTTTAAGCTGGATTCTGAAAAGGAAGAAGCACTAGAGACCACATTACAAACATTTGATGGATACTGGAATGTACCAAAGAATTTCAGAAGAAGGTGAGGATGTACTTTATAGATTACAGCAAAACCTTTGATTGTATGGATCATGGGAAACTATGGAGTTCTGAACAAACGAGAGTGCCTCAACTCAGTATGTGGACAAAAAGCTACTATTAGGATGGAATATGGAGATGCATATTGGTTTTCTGTAGACAAAGGAGTTAGGCAAGGATGCATTTTATCCACTTACCTGTTCAATCTGTATATAGAACATATATGAAAAGCTGGGCTAGATTCATCTTACTGGCAGGAAACAGTAATGGCATGAAACAACTTTTAATGAAAGTGAAAGAGAGTGCCCCAGCAGGGCTGCACTTGAACATTAGGAAGACAACAATCATGATCCCAAAAAACCTACACATCTTCAAGGTTGAGGATGAAGAGATAGAAATAGTGAGATATTTTGTATACCTCGACTTAATCATCAACCCAAATGACAACTGTAGCAAAGAAATCAGAATAACAGTGACACTTGGAAGTGCAGCAATGAAGGACTTAAAAAGATAGTCAAGTGTAAGAACATGTCACTGAAGAACAAGATCATCCACATCATTGTTTTCCCAGTCACCATGTATGGATGTGAAACCTGGTAAAGAAATGAGTTACAGTTGGCCAGAGATGTACTGAAACAGCAATGTAAATGACTTCTACAGGAAAACATTTTCAAGGTATAATTGAATGAAGTTTTGGTTAACACATTTTACTTTACACACACATCTGCTTCATCTTTATGATAGGATACCCCACTTTCTCCAGACTTGAACATTTCTAGTTCTGCAATACCAGGCGCATACATAGTCTGAATCTTACATTTTGCTTTAGAATAAGTAGATCAGACTAACTTCTCCGTCTGGTTCTTCTCTTTCAAATGCTAGATTTAAACTACTACCTCTCTATACATTGTTAATCCTTTTTTCTCTCTGGTATATAATTTCATCCAAATGTTTGGGGTAGTTGAGTCCAATAAGCCCCCATAGTGATATTTACATAAGTGATGACTCCACATCAGCAGTTGATTCGTTGGGTCTATGGATTTAAGCCATGGTGCTTATCTTCAAATAGAAGATGGCTCTCTGTTTGGATGACCTCTCATTTATCCTTGGTAAACCACTGTCAGCCTCAATATCAGATATGATATTGGAATGATAATTTCTGTCTCGTAGAATCGTTGTGCAATATGCAGAAGGCTGAAATCATATCTCCAGAAATGGTTCATGTTAGATCACCAAAGCTAGCCCAACATGAACTGAAAGACAAATTTCGCTTTACATAGCCCTCTTGAGTATGCTAGATGTTGGGTCATGCCAATGAAAAGGTGCTGCTACAGCAATCACAAATAGTTGTCTGGGGTAGAGGTGAAAAAGATACATAGTAAATGCCTTCTTCTTTTCAGTTTTGACTCTCAGCACAACTTGAAACTTCAGAAAAGTATTTTAAAGCCCTATGAATTTTCTTGAATCTAGTTAAGAATAAGACAAACAGTCCATCCCCCCCGGACAATTGGATGATAGTTTAAAAAGATGTGAACAATTCACTGAATACTTCAAATGCTTACATGAAGCAGAAGTTATCCTAGCTTGAAGGAGTTCCTGGAATTGTACAAAATGTGCAATTTTGCACAAAAATCACATTGCCAATGTGGGAATGCTATAGAATGCCAGGAAATTTCTTGTCAGTGAGAAACTCTTACAGTTTCTTCTCTTCCTTTGCTGAGCAGTGTTGTGTCATGCAGATATCTCAGTGTATTCCATTTAACTTCAGTGTTGCTTTTAGCTTTGGGGTAGCGTGCTGAAAATTGTTCTTCTATACTTCATCTTTTACCACTTTAGGGGGCCAAGGGAGATACAAGGCCCTTGCTCTGGCAATTCTAGCGGCCTCCACCAGCATTATTTGGTGTTCTCATAATATGCATTTGATGTTATCTCCCCGTCTTCCTCTGGGTCTGCCTCATGCTCTTTGTTTTTCTCCTCTTTTCATATGTACCTTGTACGATATGGAATCCAAAGACTTTATCTCCAAATTAGCAAACCACTTTATTTGTTGCCCCTGTATATAGTTTAAAATTAGTTCTATTCAAATTCTTTCCCTTATAATCTCATTCCTGATTTTATCCCTTCTAGTCACTCCAGCAGTCTTCCTCAGACATCTCATTTCCTTGGTGACAAACCTTTGTTTATGTTTTGTTGTAATTGTCCATGTTTGGCACTGGTAACATAAGATGGGAATGAATATGCTTTATATGAGGTTTTTATTTGTGCTGGTCAGTATTGCCTTCTATTGTAAGGATGGAGCTAACTGTCCCAATATTTGGTTTAATAAAGTATTTTATTTATTTGACATACATTCTTCGGACAGATTCAATGTTTTCTTCCAGAACGGTTTCTGATTGGTTTCTGTGACTCTCACCGTTCAGCCATATTTTCTACTTATCCAATATTTGGCTTGCCTTACTAAACCGTACCTTGTTCTCTTCACCCATATTACTATCTTCAGTGAATATTGTTCTTATGTATTTGAACTGTGCCACTTGTTTTATGCCTGTTCCCTCTATTATTTTATTTAAGGTATGTTGTTTCTTTCCAATTGCCATTACCTCACTCTTCACTTTACTGATTGTCATATTATTTATCTTGTATTCTTGATTCATGGACATAAGATGTTGCTGTAATTCCTTAGCTATACTTGCTATCAATTCCTGACTATCAGCAAAAAGTAATTCATTGATATTTTTTCCATTCATGGGCTTGGCTCTTTTGCTTATGCTGTCTATGTAGGTGATAAATAACAGTGGTGATAGTACACATCCCTGTCTCACTCCAGATGGTACTGTCAAGAGTTCCACTATTCCTTGACTGATTCTAACTACACTTCAGCAGTAACTATATAAGCTTTTACATTATCTAATAAGATGCTCACTTACTCCATATTGGGTCAATAGTTGCCATAGTAATTTCCTGTCAACTCTATCAAATGCCTTCTCTTAGTCTACAGATACGACAAAAAGATTCTCATTGTATTCTACATTAGTTGTTTAAGTGTAAAAATCGCATCTGTACAGCTTTTGTTTGTTTTCTGAAGCCTATCTATTCTTCTTCTAATTGTGGTTCTATTGGCCTCATCCTCATTTCTATTATCTTGGCATACATTTATCCTGCATGTCTTAAGAGTGAGATGGCTCAGTATTGTGTACATTATTTCAGTGAGTTTATAATTCTCTTTTTCTTGTATATTTTAAACTATTTTGACAAACATTGTGAGGCTGTTCTGTCAATATCGGCTAGTGATTTTCTGAAGCATTCCCCAGATTCTGGTTTTGCTTTTTTATTATCCTGTCGTAATCTCTACATTGCAATCTATAGTTTATATAGTCTTCTTCTCTCCTTGATTTTATCCAACATTTATATAATTTTTCTTTTCAGGTCTACTTCTTTAATTTCTTCATACCATCATGCAGTACGTTTGGTCCTATGCCATATTCTTCCACTTTTCCTGTTTTCTGCATAGTTCTTCTGCAATGCTAAATGGGTTGGTTTTGTACCTCTTTCATTCATCCTTCACATTCTTCACCTACAGTAGCAGTTGGTTAAATACTGTCTCCACCTTTCATTCTACTTTTACTCCCTGTTTGAGTTTTGTTTTAATGTTGGATTTATAATATCTTGCTGTTAATTCCTCAATTTTATTATTGGTATCACATGGCCCTTTGTGGATTACTTTTGCATTGAGTATTCTAAGTCTTTTAACTCTTGTTAACTTTTAATCTGATTTTAATGGTGATATCATTCATACCAGGATAGGCAACCTATGGCCCATGGGCCAGATCCGGCCTGTGGTGCCAAATAATCTGGCCCCTGCCCTTGCTCCAGCTGCCACCGGAATTGGCCTCAGATTCATTTATGGCTATTGTAAACGCATTTCCAGCATCAGTAAACGGTGGGGGGGCCACCAGTCCAGCCCCCTCAACTGTCTGAGGGAACGTGACCCAACCCTGACTCAGAATGGTTGACAACCCCTGTTTTATACATTGTATAACATTGTGAATCTCAATGTTCAAAAAGTATTATTAAAAATAGCTGGTGTATAAATCTAGTATCCTTTGTCCTCAATATCAAGAAAAACAAAATAATGGCAATAGATCCCTTTGAAGTGTGGTATTGGAGTAGAGTGTTGAGAGTCCCCTGGACAGCAAAGAGAACAAATAAGTCAATCTTTGAAGAAATCAACCCTCATTGGAAGGTCAAATAGTGAAGATGAAGCTTAAATACTTTGGACATCAAATGAGAAGGGAGGATTCCCTTGAGAAGCCCTTGATGCTGGGAAAGGTAGAGGGCAAAAGAAGAAGGGGGCATCCAAAGATGAGATGGATGGCGTGGTAGACGCAGTGGGCAGAGAGCTGGGCGGGCTGAGGAGGATGGTAGAGGACAGAGGTGCCTAGAGGGCAATGGTCCATAGGGTCACAAAGGGTCGGAATCGACTGTGCGAATGAACAACAACAATCTTTTGTCCATTCTCGTTTTTCCACTCCTCTCAGCAGCATGAGGGCCAATAAACTGTTTGTGCTCTCTTCTATTACTACCCACCCTACCATTGAAGTTAAGGCACAAAATCTTTAGGACATAGCTTATTCTTAGACCACATGTTTTCTACTCAGAAGATCTCTGTTCCAATTTCTAGCAATATGCAGTTAGTTAGTTATTTAGTATATTTTTATACTGCTTTCCTGACCTATTGGTGACCAGAAGCGGTTTACAAACAGTTGAAAGAATTCAGGTAGTAGATTAGGAGTTCTCAATCTTTTAAAGCCAGGGGCTGGGTCACATTCTCTCAGAGAGCTTTGAGGGCTGGATGGCCATTTTGCCCATCCTCCACCACATG
Source organism: Bradypodion ventrale (assembly GCA_035047345.1). NCBI lineage: Eukaryota > Metazoa > Chordata > Lepidosauria > Squamata > Chamaeleonidae > Bradypodion > Bradypodion ventrale. The sequence goes on along the minus strand of JAWDJE010000002.1, from coordinate 101,879,517 downwards.
GCACTTCCTGGTGTGGTGGCGGTGGTGGGGGTAGCCACATGAAATGATTCCATGGGCCGTATCCGGCCTGTGGGCCACAGGTTGAGAATCCCTGTATTAGATAATGTGAAATATTCCATTGCTAATCAAGCAGACAATATAGGCCTGCAGAGAAAGAGCCAGGTGCCATAAAGCAGTTCCTTGCATTCTTATTGTGATATGTCCTGATTTAGGTGTTTTTCTTGCTGTAGTGACAACTTAGTTGTCAACACAAATAATTGCCATGCCTAGGTCAGGCTAGGATTCCTTAATTTGCATTAAATCAGCTTGAGCACATGTCTTTTGTAGAGTAAGAAGTTTCAGATCTTCAAACTAAGAAACGTACATTCATAAATTTATACCTTCACATACATTCATAAACTTGTGTTCACTACAGCTTTCAGTGTGCCAGTGTTCTTGCATATTGAGCCAACATCACAAACAAATGGTTGGTTTTCTCTGTTTCTAAATCTTTATTTCCTCCCATTCATTTTCTTACCCAAGGGTGCCTGTTATTATAGCACGTGCTTTTATTTTAGCAGCCTTCATCCTATGGTGGTATTCAAGTGATCCTTTCTCCTGAGCTTTGCTGCTGTGCTCTTCATTTTACATCAGTGGCTGTATCCTTCAGCATTGCTGGTTGCTTTCACCTGCCATTGACCCTTGTATGTTCAGCAGCAGCTAGGCCTCAGTTGTGTTGTATTCCCTCAGTCAATGATTGCAGAGGAAAGAGTATGTTGAAGAATTAATTTTAAACATCCACCTGTGCAGCACAAGGTAACAGCCTTTGCTGTTGCTTTAAACACCTGTTAAGCTTGCCTTTGTGCTCTTTTGTACCATGAAAGGGCCAAAGTACCAGCCATCCATGCTGATAGAATTATGCTTCAAAATTGACTGATATTTGTGATTTCCACTGTGCCATCTGAGCTGTCTTTACAAATGGTGCACTTGACTTGTGTGTATGTATGAAACAAATCTATAGACAGCTTAGCAGGAATTTCTGAATTACTTAAATGGCTATTTATTGCCATTCCTATATAACTATGATTAAATATTTGCACTGTAGGTTTTCTCTCCCATAGGACTCTGCTTTGTGTAAGGTAATAAAATGGCATCTACTTAGTCCAATTCACCATATAAGGAAAAGCTGAATAGCTTGGGCAGTCCAAAATGTGTGTCTGACAATAAATATATTTTTGTGTGTGTAAAGAAATAATAAAATTTCTGATTGATTCATCTCCTGCTTCTGAGGTCAACTGCGTGTGAAAATAAGTTTTAAAGTCTGCTAAGCTTTCCTTTTCCATCGATCTCTCTGGCCTGGTCCTATTTGGGCTAAAATCCTTTTGGGTGGGTTCTGAATGCTCAATGGGATGACATTATTGTCAGTGGCAAACTGATGCTGATTAAAAAGCTCTTTTTCCCCACATTGAGGTGTTCACAAATTCATCTCATTGTGTGTGAACAACACATACCTTGAAACTGAAAAAGAAAAGTTTGCTATTGATGACAGTGACAGTCTCTCCATGATACAGCTAGCAGGGCACATTAGGATTTTGGTGTCTTTCTGTTTGGGAAACCATTCTCCAATAGCTGATTTCGGTCCTTGGGAACTCATGGTGGCTGGTTCACAATTTACGTATCAGTTTTTTAAATAACATCTATTCCAAACAGTGTAGTTAATCTGGGCATGGAAGATTCTTCATTTTATACACCTGACCTCTTGAATCCTTGTGATATTACCCTTGCCCCAATCTTTTCAGTGCAGTTTTGTTAATGATCTGCTTCATATAGGCCTCTGTTTAAAGATGGACTGACTAAAATAAAGAAACATTATTATTATTTTTTTGCCCTTTCGGAATCTTTGATTTCCTGTGTTAACTACCAGAATGTAACATTTATATTCTCCAGTGTTATATAAAACACTATTCTCTGTTAATTAACTCCATTTAATCAGTGATTAGCAAAGTTAATTAGTGGGTAGAATGCCATATAAACATCAAACACTATCTCTTAAAATCATAGTTTCCATTAAAAGTAACGATCAGGCGAATGGTTTACTATTATCAATCCAATTAGCTAAGAAAGCCCATATGAAGTAAATTGATTTGTATTTTACTTTCTTGCAGAACCTACCAGTATATTTTTTAAAAATCAAGACACAGATCAGGGTGTAATCAAGAAAAGACTAAGCCTGTCTAAATCCTGTTGAAAGCAGTGAGATTTGAGTATAGAGTTTGCGTTCAGTGCTGTGATCCTAAGCATGTTTCCTTGGAGTAGATATTACTGAAATCTGATATACACAGGACTGTGGCAGAAATCTACTTCAATCCAAGAGACTTTAGTGTACCTGATTTTCTGTAGGTTAAATCCTAAAAAGGGAGTTCTAAAGATGTGAAGCGGCTCACCTGTTGCAATGGTCCCCCCCTCCCCGGAGGATCAGGGCTACTGGGCGCAAGGATGGCACGGGAGACGGAAGTGTGGTGGAAAAGTCAGCCCCAATCAAGTTGGGTGGTCTGTATTTATTGACTTGCATTCTGGATCACTTGCACACAGACTGTGCATGACCCTTATCACAGAAAGCTTGCTTACGTAGCATATTGCTGGCCAAGTTATATTTGCCAGCCTAAGAAGTTACTAAGAAAGTACTGCATGCCTAGGTTCCCCATATGGAGACTAATCAGCAGATGTAGCGAAACTCACTGTTCTCGTCCTATCTCAGAGTCCTTGTAAACTCCAGGCTCCTACGCTTAACTGTTTGGTCTAATGATGGCTTGATGTGAGTGAGATACTGTGTGCTGTTTACTAGGCATTGTGAAATTTGGGTGACTTTTGTCCTACTCCTTTCAGTGCCCCCAGCCAAGGCAATATGGATTCTCTACTGCTACCTATTACTATTAGCCTGTACCCAATCGCCTTTCCAGCATAGCCCGTGTGGTCTCCAGCCCGTGTTCTAGCCAGACGAACCAATCGGGAAATGTTGTAGCCAATTAGTGACGCGGGCAATCCACATCACCTCACTGTTGAAAGTAAGACTTGTGTCTGAATCATGCCTAGGATTGCATTGTAAATATCCCATGCACAAGGTCTTGTAATAGTAAAAGACGTTTCCATTTTAAACTCTTTACTGTGCTCAAAAATTGTAACCGTATTTCTTTTTTAAAAAGCAGTATAGTGTAACCAATACATCTGCAAAAACATCTGTTATATGGTATGTGTAGGGCCTATTTGTACTGCAGGAAAATGGTTGGGCATGTATGACTATAGAGAATCAAAGAACAGTTCAAAGACAACCATTTTGGGTCCAGGTTTAATGAATTATTGCACACCCATGTGCCCTAAAATCCACTCAGTTGTCAGTCTACAGAGTTCTTTCAATAACCATTTCACACTGGTACAAAACAAACCAAGTAACCTTTTAAAACAGAAGGTTGGATTTTATTTTTGCACTGCATGTTTTTGCACCTTTTAAATGGGTTTTTTTACTTTGCACTTGCTTTATAAGAACAATAATCTCATCCAGATAATTTTAATATAATTGACCATAGAGCTGTGCATCCTTGGCATTTTACAATGGTTTGTTTAATAACTCAGGATGGTCAATTATCTCATAACCCCCACTTTGTTGGGAATTATTGCATTCTGAACATATCAGTGCCCCAGTGTTGTAAAGCTTTACAGAGGAGTGATCATGCAATGGGGAAAAAACTTTTCATGTCCCAGCCTTATTGTGTGGGAGAGTTTCATCTCCTCTAGTTGTTACCCTATTTGCTGGAATATAAGACCCACTTTTTCCCCCTTAAAAGACACTGGAAAAACGGAGTGTGTCTTGTACTGTATATAGTGGCCTATAGTGGGCTATTTTGGTAATAACAGGGTGTGTCTTATATGCTGGTAAATACGGTATTTCATGTGTTCGTTTTGCTGAATTACTTTTTCTTACGGGTCCACCTGAGGTAGACGATCAGATGCTTTATCAAATGGCTGAATTGTGTAGCTTGGCAATTGCAGTTTGACCATAGCTTGTTCTTTCTTTCACTCCATTGGCTTCCTACGTTGTTGCATTTATAGCCACATATGCTCACATAAGTAATCTTCAGTGGACATTGAGAGTTGAAAGGTGGTAATAATTCTTGCTTGTTCAAGTAATCTGAAGTACTAATTATTGCAGGCAGACAAGCACACTGATGCTTGCCCTTTTGCTGGTGAGATATTTATGGCTCTTTAAGAGGGTTTCTATTAGCTGCATCTTAATAAGTAAAACTGAGCATGGTCATAGCTGGCAGTGCTTTCATCAATGACTTACCATAAAATTACATTAAGGAAGATTGCACCGACTAACTTCCTGCCCTTTGTTGCTCTCGTTGCTGCTCTGTGCACCTTCTTTACATTTCTCCCAACTGCTGTTGCCGCCGCCTTGCCACCGGGGGTCTTTGTAATGGGGTCCACAAATTTCCTCTCTCCAGATATTGTTAATCAGCTCTTATCAGCCCCAGCCAGTAGAGCAAATGATGAAGAATGCAGGCTGCTACAGTCTAAAAACATCTGGAGGGCTGCACTCTGCCCACACTAATGTAAAAGCACCTGTCTGCTTTTACAACAAGAGTCTAGTTAGCTTATCAAGTGGCAGCAGCACCTACATCATCTGAAACAGGGGTCTGCAAATTTTGCTTACCATATGTTCTTGAACTTCAATTTCCAGAAACCGTGATCAGCAGGAGTGCTGGCTTGGGCTTCTGGTAATTGAAGTCCAAAAACACCTGGAGAGCCAAGTTTGCTGACCCCTGATCTGAATAACACACCAAGCATGCAGTGCAGCCAACATGCAAATGGAAATCTTTATATGGCACCTAAGTGAAATGATAGTAGTAGAGTGCCTCCAGTCTAGTATATAGTAGTGTATGTAGTTGTTGTGTCTATGTTTTGTGTTAATGATAATCCAATATTGTTGTGGATATTTTTAAAAGTAACTTCTGTAGTGCTTTGCAGCAAGTATGCAGCATACATATTAAAATATAAATCTTCTCCATTGAAGATTTTAAAAAGTGATTTTGACCACTTGCTGGATTCCATTCTATATCTCTACTTAGCCAAAATGCTTACCTGGAGCCATCTCACAAGGTGCAGGGAGAAACCATCATGTGCATTTGTGCATCATGGAGAAAATACAGAATATAAATTTAGAAAATATATAAATGCAGATCTCTACAAAATTTGGATTCATTTTCCAAGTCAGCCATAAACTCATGGAATATTTTGTTAACCAATAGAAGAAACTGGAAGTTCTCCTGAGGGTACAGAAGTAGCCCATAATGTTGAAGACACAATGTTTCTTGAAAAGTAATACTTTCTTTTCAATAGCCATAACCAGATTTAGCATAATTTCTCAAAGATAATCTCCAAAAATATAAATTGAAAAAGCTTTCCTCAAAACATATCGTATCTTTAGAAAATCCTTGATCTGTTCACTGTGGTATGTGCATTACAGTACATTACAGTTTTCCTGTCCTAAATAGTCAGTTTAGGACTATTCCAGATTAAAGGAAGTGTAAAACAAATAAGATGATGGAAGTTTGCTGTTGGTCATGCTAGAGTTTCCCCACAAGTCCCTGCACCCAATCATATGGAGAAATGTATTAGAGTGTGTCGGGGAGGAATTGAGGGGAAGACTATGATACAATTAGAAATATACATCAATTTAGTAAAACTACGCATGTCATAGTTCTGTATCCCTGAAAATATTCCTAGGGTTTATACTTTGGTTCAACTGGAAAGAATTATCTTTTAGACACTCTCAACCCTGCTCCATCTCTTTTCTGAAGAAATTTAAGTGTGTCCTGAAAATTTCTTATTACTTTTCTGGTCTCTCCCCCCACCCCCCACCCCGCCACACACACACACCTAAGAAATTGCTTTGTACATGTTATGCTCTAAAATTGGGATGAGGTTTAGAGTTCCATATTGAGGGGTCAAGCTGGAATGATAATTACAAATGTGTGTTTGCCTGTATATACTCAAAACAGTTCAATTGCTAAGCAGTATATGTTGCCTCAGCATGATCATCCTTTAATGGCTAGTCATAAGTAGCTGGTTTATCACACTAGTAGGGTGCTCTGAATTATAACTTTATTAAGCACCAGAATCAAAGATTAAAAGTGCATTTGTAGCACTGTGGCTAACTAGATTGAGAAAAATGAATCCATGTGGTTTCACATTTATGAAAATAAATACATTGGTTTAAATCAGAGCAGTGGTTTACCCTTGGCTCTTTAGCTATCATTCTAATTGTCATTCAGTAATTAGTTTCCCCCTTTATTGCAGCCAATTACTTAAAAGTGAGTGAGAAAGAGAGGGAGGGAGGATGAGTCATAGTAAATTGAATTCAAATTATAATCTGTCCTCTCTCCATTTGTGGAATGAATATAAATGGAACAGGAGTACTGTATTCTTAAAACATGCATAAGGTTAATTTGCATAAATATATGTAAAAAGTGCTAGTTTTTAATAGTACTGGGACATAGGGAAAGGAATCTCTCTGATCCACAGTATTGCTGTATCTATTTGAGGGGAGATAGAATTTTATGTGTGTTAATCCAAGCCCTCCTCTCAAACTGAATATCTGTGTTTGTTTGTGTGGGGAAAGCAGTCTCAGTGTGTGATCAGAATGTGTAGATCTGCTTATTAGCATTTAGGATGGATTTTTATAGTGTAAATATGTCTTGTTTCTATGGTCTCAGCCATGTGGTTCTTCTCTGAATATTATTTATTTATTTAGATTTATATACCGCCCCAATCAATAGACTCTGGGCGGTGTACACAGTCCAGCGAACATCTCACTGGCTGCTCAGCAAAACTTAAAAACAATATAAAAACAGTTAAAAACCCTTCAATAAAACCAATTACAAGAGGGGGGAACCCCAGACAAGCCAGAAAGAGCTTGTTGGCAATCCCAGTCCCCAGACCCATTCCACTAACCACGTTTTCAATTCTCTTAAACGGTAACAACTGGGCCTGGAGACGTAATTCCACCAGGGGAAGGTTCCATAAGGTAGGGACTGTGACCGAGAAGGCCCTTTTCCTCGTGCTGGAGAGAGGTGCCCCTTCCTAACAGATGGTATATGGAGGGTGCACTCTCGGTTTGCTCTCGTGGGATGGGTTGATGTCTAGCGACGATGCGGTCCCTGAGGTATCCTTGTCCACTAGCATGAAGGGCTTTAAATGTGACAACCAGCACCTTGAATTGCACCCGGAGACATATATATAGGCAGCCAGTGCAGCTCCCACAGCAGTGGCGAGGCATGGGCAAAATGACCCCATCCCACCACCGCACGGGCTGCTGCATTCAGGACCATCTGCAATCTCCGGATGGTCATCAAGGGTAGCCCCATCTAGAGCGCATTACAATAGTCCAAACGGGAGGCGACCAGGGCATGGGTGACTGTGAGCAAGGCCTCCTGGTCCAGGCGCAATTGGTTAATGACATGTACTTGCCCAAAAGCCCTCCTGGCCATGACCATAACCTGCTCCTGGGGCAGAAACTGCAGGTCCAGGAGGACCCCCAGGTTGTGCACCTAATCTGATTGGGGCAATGATGCCCCATCCCAAATCAATGGGAATAATTCCTTATGAGGACTGGGGGCCCTCACCCACAGCCACTCAGTCTTGCTGGGATTCAGCTGTAGTCTGTTGTTCCCCATCCAGACCTTAACTGCCTCCAAGCAACTGGTCAGGACTTTGACGGCATCACTGGCAGAGATATACAACAGAGTATCATCAGCATACTGATGATATCTCACCCCATGGGATCGGATGATCTCACCCAGCAGTTTCATGTAGATGTTAAAGAGTAGGGGCGAGAAGACCAAGCCCTGAGGCACCCCACACGTGAGCTGCCTTGGACTCAGCTCCACACCCCACACTCACACTGACTGGGTCCGGCCATTCAGGAAGGAGGAGAACCAGGACAGCATAGTGCCCCAGAGCCCCAACCCCTGGAGCCGGTCCAGCAGGATACCATGGTTGATGGTATCGAAAGCCGCTGAGAGGTCAAGAAGAGCAAGAATAGAGGGGTACCCTACATCTCGCTGTCGCCAGAGAACATTGAACAGTGCGACCAATGCAGTCTCTGTACCATGACCAGGCCTAAAGCCTAACTGGAAAGGATCCAGATAATCCGCTTCCTCCAAGACCCCCTGGAGCTGCCGTGCCACTCCTTTCTCGACAACCTTCCCAAAAGGGAGGTTCGAGACAGGGCAGAAATTGGAAGGTATATTCGGATTGAGCAATGGTTTTTTTAGGACGGGGAGCACCAATGCATGTATGAGATGGGGGGAACACCCCCTCCCTCACTGAGGCATTGACCACCATTCGGATCCAGCCACCCGTCACAGTCCTGTCCACTTTCATGAGCCAGGCCAGACACATGTCTAACTCGCAAGTGGTGGCACGTACACTCCCCAGGATCCTGTCCACTTCATCAGGGTCAATCGGACCAAACTGATCCCAGATAACCTGGCAAGACTGGCTCCTGGCCAACTCTCGTGATACGATGTTAAACCCACAATTAAACCCTGAGCAAATCTGAGTGATTTTATCCTCCAGATAATCAGCAAGCTCCTCAGCAGACCCCTGTCATCTGGGGCCAGATCCTCCCCCCTACCAAGGAGGGACCTAGTCACCCGGAACAGGGCTGCCAGGCAATTATCTGCCGATGCGATACGAGCAGCAAAATACTGCCGTTTTGCCGCCCGTATCACCAGGAGATAGGCTCTAATAGAGGCTCTAGCTCATGTTCAGTCCAAGACGCTCCGGGATCTCCTCCAGTGGCACTCTAGGCATCTCTTTACACGTTTAAGCTCTCTTAACTGCTCGGAGAACCAAGGGGTGGCCCGAGGCCCACGTGTGCGGAGAGTCCGTAGCGGCACGATAACATCCAAAGCTGTAGCAGCCCCCTCATTCCAGAGGGTGACCAAGGCCTCAATAATATTGTGCAGAAGATATTTACTGGTGAACATCAAACCAGACCATCTGGGAGGAGTTCCAGTACCATAAAGTCAGAACCAATCTATAGTGACCCTAACAGAGCTTTCAAGGTAAGCAAGATATTTAAAGAGTGGTTTAACCAGTTCTATTCCTCCCACTGAGTTTCCATGACCAAGCAAGGATTTGAACACTGTTCTCCTCAATCCTAGTGTGTAATTCTATCCATAGAAAGAACCTCCTTGAAGATTGTGGTATTTTTGAACCACAATCAGGTGTACCCTGGTAACAGCCACCTTGTGTTGCCGGCTAATCTTTCTCACACTAGGTCAGGCAAAAGCAACTGCAGAATGAAGGTGCTTTCATTTTGGCAGTTTCATGACTGGCCTAGACACAGAAGAAGAATTCTATCCACTAGATTACACTAATACCCTATATTTGTAGTTACCGTATCTAATATCATTATTAAATCAAAATTGTGACTACTGGGGGGTGTTAAATGTTTTTCTTACGGTTGCGAGAAGTCCACCCGAAAAATTGGGCAATAGAATGCTTTTAAAATCCTCTTTAATGTGACATGGGGAACAAGGAAAATAGGAGAAAGAGCCCCTGAAAAGCGATATGGGATAATAAAATGCATTTCCGAGTGTATTGACACAATAAAGTCATACAACAATTATATCATATTCCAAACACTATGAGCGATCTTAAATATGTATATAAAGACATATATCTTATAAAACACGTAGCTAGAGAGACATATAGGATAAACCTCTAAAGGTAATGCAAATACAAATTTCAAAGTCACAATAATGGTGTGGGGAAATATTCTGTCACAGCACGTATATCAAAAGTACTTGGTATAACCCAAGAGTAAGGCTGAGGAGCCTATGAAATAGTGTTTGTTGAAAGGCAAAGTTCCATGAGTAACAATGGCAGTAATTCTGATATAATTCTTCGAGACTGTAACTGGAGGTTTGCGCCTTGAATAGCTTTCTTAAAAGTTGTCTGCACCGGGGGTCACAGTACTCCGAATGTTCGAAACCATGTGGGGAGTATTCACTAAATGGACAAAGGCAGAATTTCACAGTCGATATCCGTCCGGTTTGCTCGGATATTTCATATCTTTTTCAAGATTCTGCAACATTATAGTAATAACGTAAATTTTATATAGCCCATGGAAATATATATCATGATTTATGCTGACAATAGTACCAATATTTTGTTTCCTACCTTCAAAATAGTTACTTTGTACGCGCTCTACAGTTGCCTCCTGGTGCTTACTCTTGCTGGGCTGGAGGGTTAGAGACTATTCTGTCAGTGTAAATTTAAGTGCTCTTAATTACGTATCTGGGGCAGGTGTGTTAAGAAGAGAAACTCAAATGAGATTTCTTAAGGAGAAGTGTATGAAAATTCCCTGATGGTTATTCTGACAGACGTCAATAGGGTGCAGAGTGTCCTGAGAGATGAGGGCTGAGAGTATAATCATAAGAAAGCTGAAAAGTCTAAATCAGTGTTAAGTCCCTGGGGGGTCAGAGTTGCGAACCGGTGGTTTGAAACTTTCTGACTACTTTCATGTCATTGCAAGCATGATTTTTTGCCAGAAAGTGAGAGACCATGGGATCGGTGGTGATTCTATTCCTGATTCTCGATTGATGCTCACTTAGTCGAATTTTGAGGGGACGACTGGATTTACCGATATAAGCCATGTTGCAGGCACATATGATCGTGTATACGCAGTTACTGGTCCCACAATCTGAGAAGCCTGATAGCTTTAATTCGAACTGACTGCTGGGGATCCGAATCTTATCCACCTGTAGCATGTTGGAACAGAATTTACAGTGTCCGCATCTATCAGGACATTAAACAGATTATATTCCGACACTGGCATGTTTTGGATGCCATACCAGGATTAAGCAATCGCCCCACATAGGCTTCAGGAAAACCAAAACCCTAGGTAATCTAGTAACGAGAGCCGACTATTTACCCAGATCTTCCGACATCATGACGATTCGTGCAGGTCACTATAGATGCGGACACTGTAAGTTTTGTTCCAACATGCTACAGGTGGATAAGATTCGGATCCCCAGCAGTGAGTTCGAATTAAAGCTATCTGGCTTGCAATGACATGAAAGTAGTCAGAAAGTTTCAAACCACCGGTTCGCAACTCTGACCCCCCAGGGACTTAACACTGATTTAGACTTTTCAGCTTTCTTATGATTATACTCTCAGGACACTCTGCACCCTATTGACGTCTGTCAGAATAACCATCAGGGAATTTTCATACACTTCCCCTTAAGAAATCTCATTTGAGTTTCTCTCCTTAACACACCTGCTCCAGATACGTAATTAAGAGCGCTTAAATTTACACTGACAGAATAGTCTCTAACGCTCCAGCCCAGCAAGAGTAAGCACCAGGAGGCAACTGTAGAGCGCGTACAAAGTAACTATTTTGAAGGTAGGAAACATAATATTGGTACTATTGTCAGCATAAATCATGATATATATTTCCACGGGCTATATAAAATTTACGTTATTACTATAATGTTGCAGAATCTTGAAAAAGATACGAAATTTCCGAGTAAACCAGACGGATATCGACTGTGAAATTCTGCCTTTGTCCATTTGGTGAATACTCCCCACATGGTTTCGAACTTTCGGAGTACTGTGACCCCGGGTGCAGACAACTTTTAAGAAAGCTATTCAAGGCGCAAACCTCCAGTTACAGTCTCGAAGAATTATATCAGAATTACTGCCATTGTTACTCATGGAACTTTGCCTTTCAACAAACACTATTTCATAGGCTCCTCAGCCTTGTTGGGTTATACCAAGTACTTTATATGATATACGTGCTGTGACAGAATATTTCCCCACACAATTATTGTAACTTTGAAATTTGTATTTGCATTACCTTTAGAGGTTTATCCTATATGTCTCTCTAGCTACGTGTTTTATAAGATATATGTCTTTATATACATATTTAAGATCGCTCATAGTGTTTGGAATATGATATAATTGTTGTATGACTTTATTGTGTCAATACACTCGGAAACGCATTTTATTATGACATATCGCTTTTCAGGGGCTCTTTCTCCTATATTCCTTGTTCCCCATGTCACATTAAAGAGGATTTTAAAAGCATTCTATTGCCCAGTTTTTCAGGTGGACTTCTCGCAACCGTTGTTACCTTACTCCCGAGCCGTCTCTCTCCTTAAATGTTTTTCTTAGACATATTTCTATATTCTGATCTTGTAACCTCATTGCTCTTCAAAAAGAGCAAATCAAGGATTTATTGCTTAAACAGGCAAATTGACAGCACCAAAATGGAGCTGTGGATATAGAGGGAAATTTCCTGAGCTGAATTAGACCCTTGGGTCAGAGGTTCTCCTTCCCATAGGTAAAAACATGTTATTAAAAATGTGATCACATTTTCAGCCTCTTTCATCAATTCAGCTTGGTTGTCCACTTATCCTTGAATTTTAACTGGTAAACAAGTTATGTTTCTCTGAACTCTCTATGAGTGTTTGTATTATCAGGGGGTAAAGCAGGTCATTCTGCATTTCAGTATCAGAGTGTCCAGCTTTTGCAGACATCCTAATCTATAAAAAACAATTGCATCAACATTTTCCTTTTTCAGTATAGTAGTTTTTTGGAAGTTCTTTGGCTTTACTTTTTATTTCATCATGTTTTCTGCCCGTAGTCCCATCTATTTTTCCTACAGTGGGCTAGTCAAGTCCTCTGTAGATATGCAGACAGGCCACTTTATCAGGAATCTACTTTACTCCTTTTTGCCAAGATAATAACCAGTAGCCACGCAGACAAGGGTGACCTGTGAATTGTACTCCAAAAAGGGATGTTTCTTGGCTCTGGTTCCATGCATCAATGGGATTCTCAACCTGCTGCCCACGGGCTGGATGTGGCCCACAGTGCCATTTCATGCGGCACTGCCTCCACCACACCCCGAAGTTCCATGTGGGTGGATGAAAGGCAAAATGGCCTTTCGGCCCCCGAAGCTTTCTGAGGGAGCATGACACGGCCCCTGGCTTTAAAAGGTTGAGAACTCCTAAATTAAACCTTTCATGAAATATCCACTACCACCACCACTGGCCACCCATTTTTTAAAGTTTATGCTAAGAAATGACAGCTGATGCATTTGGACATGTACACGGGCCACAGCCTTCTGTTAAATTACTGGTGGTAACACCTAATCTGTGAGCATGTCTGCTTAAAACACTGAGCTTGCTATTGTATCCAGAAGCTGTAGTACCTTTTAGCAGTTAAAGCATCTGAGAAGAACTCCACTAGCTTGCAGGCATTCCAGATCAGTGGATCTGCTCTCAAGAAGTAGTTCCAAATTTCCACAGCAAGAGTTGTAGATAACATTTTGCAGGCAGACATTCCAGCCTGCCTGAAGACAAGCAGATTCTCTGTGACTGGGTTCAACAGCCAGATGCTAGATGTGGCAAGCTAGAACACACCCTTGTTGTTCTTGTGTGTGCCCATGATGTGTCAGCACTTCTGTTTGAGTGAACATAGTTTTAGTAGGTGCTGCCTCAAGGAGGAGATCTAAGCACCTAACACAGGGGTTCCCAACATGGGGCCCATCCTCCACAGAGGGACTTCAATTCCCAGAAGCCTAAGTCAGTACATTAGCTGATCAGTGCTTTGGGGAATTGACTTCGGCTTCTGATAATTGAAGTCCAAAAACCAAAGGTTGGGAAACGCTGACCTAAAATCTCCTAAACAGAAGGTAGGAATAGCTGTTCATTGGTTAATCACCTTTGTTTCTCTTCCTTCTAATTACAGAGCTCATCTGTGTCTCCATCAGCTAGTTTCAGAACCTCTGAGAAGCACAGAAATTCAACAGACTACTCTTCTGAAAGCAAAAAACAGAAAACAGAAGAAAAAGAAATAGCAACCCGTTATGTGAGCAAGACATTTTCTATTTTTACTTGCTGAAACTCTACTGAGTGCACCCTGATCTTTTGGCATGGAGTTGTGGAGAATACATCCCAGTGTGATTCATGATAATAGTCTGGCCAGGTTATCCTGCTATGTTAATAGAGTAAACCATACTGCCAGCGACTCAACACCAAGTGTCAGGCGGTGGTTAACTAACCTGATCATCCTGAGGACTAACTGCCTTGGGTGGTGAATTCCACAGGGAAGGACGATGGTCCCTAAATGGATTAAATCGCACTTGAATCCATCTTGATGGAGGCAGCAGCTTCATCAATACTGGCCTGGGGTTGATGAAGACTTTACCTGCCAAAAGGTCTCAGGACCAGAAAGTGACTCGTGAAACTGGTTCAGTGGTATGGGGGTCATGTTGCGATGCAGAAGGCAGATGAAAGGCCACTGCATTATATTGTCAGGACAGTCTTCATTGCTGATCACCATGATGATCGCCTGTATTCGGATTCAGATATGGCAGAAGAATTGATTCTTGACAAGTTGGAGAAATTGTCTCCACTGTATAGGGAGTACCTTTGAAGGGCCATGGAGAGAGTAGTAGTGGCAGAGATAACACAAGATATTGGTTAGGGCAGGAGGATGCAGAGCTCTGTGCAAACCAGGCCCTTCTACAATTAATTTTTTCTCAAATACTGGTGTGTTGTGTTTTTTATGCATGCACTTATAAAAATTCTGTTTTCTTTTTATGAGGCTAGACTTTTCAAATACTTAAGAGTTCTTCTTCTTTGATGCAGGACAGCGATGGTGAAAAGAGTGATGATAACTTGGTGGTTGATGTTTCCAATGAGGTATGTACAATTCAGTGCCACTGTGCAATGGCTCCTTTTTTAAAAAAAAATACCATTGGATGCAAATACACAGGTTTAAGTCTATTACTAGGAAATTTGATAAAATAAGTTGTCTTATCTTCAGTTGATCCAGGGGAGGGCTCATCATTATATATGGGTAGATCATTTATTTATCTTTATTGCACCCTTCCTGCGCTAAGCTTAAGGTGATGTATGTGGCTCTTCTCCCTCTCATTCTAACTTGCAACTACCCATATAGGTCAGTCTACAAGTGGCTCAGAGTCACTTCAGTGAATTCAATGTCTGAACAAGGATTCAAATTCAAGATCTCCTGAGCTTTAATTTAAGACTTGCCATTCTACCACACTGATTCTTCATGTGAACTCTAGGAACTCATGTGAACTCTAGGAAGAGAAGCCAAGCATGGGATTCATTGTGAATGCAATACCAAATGATGCTGCACATTCATTTTAGGGCAAGCGAGATGTTTTGATAATAATTAAAATTTCTTTTTAAAGGATCCATCATCGCCACGAGGAAGCCCAGCGCATTCTCCACGGGAGAATGGCTTGGACAAGACTCGTCTACTCAAGAAAGATGCACCAATTAGTCCAGCATCAATAGCATCTTCCAGTAGCACTCCTTCCTCCAAATCCAAAGAACTTAGCCTTGTGAGTGATTATACAATCTGTGTTCATGCTTACATTGCTGTATGCACTGTTGAACATCTAAACAGAGAAAGAAAAAATAATGAGATATGCCCCAGTTGCATGTCTTAATATAAGACTCAGTATATTTTTCCTAAAAATTACCATTAAACCAGGATCTTTTGCTGTAACAGAAAAGCTTTATTCAGCTAGCAGTGTCTGAAAATGATGTGTGTGGCTTTATTGTGTTATGGATTTTGAGTTTTCCTTGTAGCAAAAATGGCTTCCCTTGGTTTTTCATGCATCTTGATTTGGGTACCTGTCTGTTACTTGACAGTAATCCAAGAAGTTGAAGCCAATTCTAGTGAGCCTTTTTTTTTCATTTAAAGAAGTGAATGTGTTGGTTTATAATATAAGATGTAAACATTTGCTTCTCTATTTTACAGTACAGTGAAGGAGAAGGGATTTAAGCAAACCACTGGGCTCGTTCCTGGCTCATCCATCTGGTCTACAGATATGATAGTATTACTCTTGTTTCACAGAGCAAAATTAGAGATGACTGAGCAAATACTTTTAGCATTTTTGAAAAGTGTTGTGTATCCTAATAATGAATAGTTATATGGACAAAACTAAAGTGGTAGAAGCAATTGACAATTACTTAAATACTGGTCTTAGTAACTAATACTTGCCATTACTGTCCTATAGAAAAATGGATTTTAGGCACTTTTGCTGAGTTCTGTCTGAGTTCCTGCTGGGTTTGCATGAGAATACTTGCTAACAGTTCCCTTTCAGTCATATTTCTATCTTCTGTGACCACCATGTTGTAGAAATCAAGTTGATCTATGTCATTGGAAAATGGAGATTGGAAGGGGGGCACCGCTATTTAAATTAGTGTTGGCTTGAAACATAACAGATCTAAAATGTTTTCTCAATCCATTAGTGGATACCTTTTTAGAAAGTAACAGCTCCTCACCTTCCTGTTTCTCTTTTATGAATACGACTGACTTAGTACATGAAGAAAGTAACAGTAGCTCAAATAACCACCATGTAATGTCTGGATTTATCTTTCCTTAAAGAACCTTAAGTATCCAAACTTTTAAATATTAATTACACCAAACAAAGAACTATTTAATAAACTTGATCATGGTTCCCTGACACTAGCACAACTGCATTGGTTACCTATAGGCTTTCATGTCCCAATCAAGGTTTAGATATTAATCATTAAAGGCCTAAGCCTGGGGTTCTCAACCTACGGCCTGCAGGCCAAATCTGGCCTGCAGCGCAATTTCATGTGGTCCTCGCTGCCACTGCCAGAAGCTGTGCAATGTGGTTCCTTTTTAATGTAAACAGCATTTCAAAGCTGTTTACATTTTAAAAAGAACCATGCATGCACAGCTTCCAGCGGTGGCGGCAGCAGGCCACATGAAATGGTGCCGTGGAGGAGGGGGGAGAACCATTGGGCTTCTGGCCTTGTCTCACCCAACCTCCCCCACCCCACCCAGCCCCAAAGACAACCTCCAGACACATAAGGGATAACTAACCTGGTTAAAAATCCCCACTCACCCTTTCCCTGAGCAGGCAATGAATCTCATTAGTGTCAGTCAGGGAGGGGAGGTCCAAAGCCTCTGTTGATGGTTGGCGTCTCCCTTCCTCCTTTCAGGGAGAAACAAAATGGCCACCCCTTTGAAGCTGTTGGGACAAAATGGCTACCTCAAAATGGCCTCCCCCATTGTGCAGGCAGGACAAAATGGCTATCCGGCCCACTCACCTGTCTGAGGAAGTGTGACCCAGCCCTGCAGTTTGAAAAGGTTGAGAATCCCTGGCCTAAACAGTTGAGGACCTCAGCGCCTAAACTGGAGCATCACTTTTTGATAAATCATGGCCAAACGACACAGTTTTCCCACTTGGAGGGAACTTGGGATACCTACCCTGAGATAAATGTGAAAGGCCTGCACTAGAAACTGACACTGAAACGCTTTACCACCCCATATTTGTGAGGCCCCATCTTTGTCCAACTTCTGTAAGCAGACTAAAGTTGAACTAATAAATAACTATATGAACAGCACTGAAATGAACTCTTCTATGTACTATGCATTGGGTGCTGGCTATTTGTATAATGGGGAAAAAGTAATGATGTGGCATTCCATCAATTCCATTATGACTTATGGCAACCTTATGGGAGAGAATATACGGAAGTGGTTTACCATCCCCTTTTTCTGGGAGCGCCCGGGGACTGTGCAACTTGCCCAAGGCTACACAGGTTGGCTCTACTTGCAAGAGATATAGTTGAGAATCGAACTCTCAGCATCTGGCTCTACAGCCAGATACCTAAACCACTTATCTAACTAGCAAGTTAATGAAAGAATATAACAAATAAAAAACTCTGCATTTGAGTTACCACACATGTTTTCTAAAAACTACAATATTCTGTTTCTTTCCATTTCAGAATGAAAAATCCACCACACCTGTGTCCAAATCCAGTACTCCCACTCCGCGGACTGATGCTCCGACGCCAGGCAGTAATTCTACACCTGGACTGAGGCCAGTTCCAGGCAAACCCCCAGGGGTTGATCCATTAGGTTAGTAAACAGTAAACTGCTGGGGAGGAAGTGGGGTGAAGGTTTAGTGTTTTGCACTCTCTTTGCACCCTTGTATCTGATTGGATTTGGAATGGCATTAAGGGTTTCTGTTTGTACTGAGTTTCCAAGACAGCCTGAGGCAGGTCTTAGTCTCAAGGCAGTAGAAAGTCCTGTAGTGGTAAAGATGAAGACAATGTCTGAAATCTTGTTATTTAGTCTAGTAAGTTCCTCTAGAGCAGCCCTATTTGAATCAATGAAATTAATGGAGGAGTTGACTTGCCAAATCTCCACAGATTCAAGACTATAGCCAGTGGAATACTTTACATATCTAAAGTTTACCTTGTAACTTGATCAGTCATAATTCTAGCTTTGAGCTTGTTCAGAAGTGCAGAAATGAGAGTTGGTCTGGGTTTTCCTGATGTTTCTGCTCCAGATTGGACAAAATCTTGTCTCAATGCTCTGTGCAAAGAAATATTTTCTTTGTGAGGCCATTTAGGGGATTGTGTTAGATTTGTTTGCTTGCGTGGGACAGCATTCAGACATAGAATTTTGTAACTGCAATCCGCAGAGGTGCAGTCCAATAAGACTCCACCATGTTCCTGTTTTTACAATTTTAAATATGTCCTTGGGAATTATCTAAGAGTCAGGGGAAATCTCTTTGAGCAGCTTTACAAAGGACTTGTGAAAATCTGAAACATGTCTGTTAATGTGCTCTCTAATAACTTATTGGCTGTGTTCTTTCTTTAGCATACTTTTTGAAACCTCAGTTTTTTCTCCCCTCACTTGACCTTTTTTGTAGCTTCAGGACTAAGAACACCAATGGCAGTACCTTGCCCTTACCCTACCCCATTTGGAATAGTACCCCATGCTGGAATGAATGGTGAGCTGACCAGTCCTGGAGCTGCATATGCAGGTCTGCATAACATCTCTCCTCAAATGAGTGCAGCTGCTGCAGCTGCTGCCGCAGCTGCAGCCTATGGGAGGTCTCCAGTGGTAAGTTTTCAGTGTTTATGATATACATCACAGTGTTTGACTACTGGTTGCATTCTGAGTAGGAGTGTTGCGGGGTCTTTTCCTCACTTATAGAAGTAGCTCATAAAAACATGAGGCAGGCTGCTCCAGAGGGACATGGAAAGTTGCCTGAAGAAATCTGATCATCTTCTGATCTCTTCCAATAGCTGTCACATGGCTGGTTCCCATTTCATGCCTTTCCATGAAGCGTCTGCTTCTGTGAAGTTCATTGTCAGCAATTTGATTTCTTAAACAGCCACTTTAAGAAACAAGAGGGAAGTTGGTACGGTCATTGTTCCACTTTACTCCAAAGTTCTGCTGTGACAGCCACTGTTTTTCATCTAAGATGGCAACTGGATGACTAGTTGGAGTTAATTTGCATGATTGAATTTTGGACATTATGGTTTCTGCATACAGATATTGCAGTCTGGTAGTGTTTTCAGTGTTTTCTGTACAAGGTATGTAATGTAGTAATCTGGCTTTCTTGAGACAGCAGTGGTTTCTAGCCCTACTCAGCCATCATCATCATGGTAGAAGGAGCCTCTACCCCAACTATATTGTCACTTTCTTCATGCAAGCATAAATGAATCTGAAGAGGATAGACTCAGCTGGAATCTGTACACATGACAAACAACCTAGATTTTCCAGTTACTGTGGCTCGCATGGAGGAAGTAAAGATGGAGCAAACTGGGCCAGCTTCTCATCTATGTAGGACAATGTGGTGGTATTCACCCCTAGAGGCCCCTGCAGCTTACGACTTGGGACACCTGAAGTAGTGTTCCCTTTGACATCAACCTGTCTGCACTTTTAAGTTCTTTCTGGAGGGCCTCATCCAGCTGTCCCTACTGTTTTAGCTGAGGCAGGTGATAGGCAAAGTCTTTAATCTCATTTGTGGAACTCACTTTCCATGGAAGCTCAACCTAACAGTCACAAGTATTCTTTGAAGCACCAGGCTTTAATGTTGTCTCCAGCTTTCTAAATTGTTGGTGTATTCTTGTTTTTAATTCTATCTCTCAGAGTTGTTGTTCATTTTATTATCAGTCATTTTATGGGTGATTCATTTGTCTTGTATGTGTTATTAGCTATTGTAAACTGCCCACAGGGGTACCGATTAGTTGTTACTGCAGTGTGGGGACAAGTTAAATAAATAAATAAGGGGTTGTCTTTTACTTCCCATTGCATTCATAAGGCAGTATTCCTTGAAATGCCATTTGCTGGGATTAGGAAGTGCTAATCTGAGAAAGATGACAGCATGTGTGAATGCGGAGAAATACAAACTATCTCCCATATGATACAATGCACACGATGGCCCTCAATGTGCACTGAGGAGGACCTTATGTTGGCAGGAGGAAATGCTGTTGAAGTGGCCCGATATTGGGGAGATGCGATCTAGACTTTTAAATTCTATTTTGGTTTTAGATATGTTAATTTTAGCTTTGTATGTTATTATGTGCTGGTGGTGCATCTAACACGAGTAAAGAAAGGAAGTGCCAGACTGCTTCTTAGAGGCAAATGGCTTACCATGGTTGGAAACAAAAAATAAAATAAAATGGTAGCCTGTGAACTCTGTAGCCTCATCCAAACCAGCCTGGTATTCTTAATGTTTTTAAACCTTGGGCAAATGTTTCTGTAGCAGTGTTTGAGAGCTGGCTGATTTGAGACAGTTCTTTAATACTGTGAACTTTCTTTGTTCTGTTTGTGGGAAAACTTCAGGTTGGTTTTGATCCACATCATCATATGCGAGTCCCAGGCATCCCTCCGAATCTGACAGGCATCCCAGGAGGCAAACCGTGAGTATTAAACGTACAAACGCAAACGTTTTATTAAGCTTTTGTTTCCTTTGCTTTCTCTGTGATACTGAATGCCATGTGTGGCAGAGGGTGGTTAATCCTCCTTTTAATCTTAAAAGCCTATTTGGCAGTTTTTCCCATAGGTGAATTTGTGCCAAGGGTATCAGATACTATGGATAAAAAGAGGGAATGGGGAAGGGGTTATGGTTCTGCAGTGGGCGTCTTGGACTAAGGTAACAAAATTTGGCACAGAATGCAAATTGCAAAAAGGTTCTCCAGTATGCGTATCTTCAGGGTTCTGCCTCTACCATTGTAGAAATAATTCTTTTGTGCAGAAAAAGAATCCCTGCAATCAGTTTGCAGACTTACCAGGTTGCATAAACAGAGTTGCGCAAAGGAAGAAATACTGTAATGTTCTGTTTGATTGAAAAGGCTGGAAAGTATTGTGAGATCGTAATGTACAAATGCATTCTTGATGGAACTGACCGGAAAAGGTGACCTGCTCTATAACAAGCTCACGGAGAAATGGGCAGGAAGAATGATGTAACTAAAAATGGAGTTTTCACTCTCCTTCCTCTTCAAAAAGGAGAAAAATACACAGTGAAATCCAGGGCATTGATTTGTTTGTGGCACTACAATTCCTTTGTGAAATGAGAGAGAGAGAGTGTAGATATTGAGGACATTTGGTGTCTCCACATTTTTCTGCCTGTACATTTTAAACTTGAGTTAGGTATCTTTTATGGAACCGGAGGTCAGGTGTTTGATCCCTCAGTATGCCTCCCAAGACTAAAGCCAACTTGTGTAGCTTTAGTCAGATTGCACAGTCCCAGACTCCACTACCTCTTCAAGAAGAAGGAAATGGTGATCCACTTATGGGTTGTCTAGGTATAGACTACTACCTGGAAAAGGTCACCACAAGTTAGAATTAACTTGCTTATTATTCTTATTATTATTAGTAGTATTTTTAAATTTGACCCTTTAGTAAAATTAGTCAGCATATTAACCTTTTTTAAAAAGGTTATTCCATCCAGGATGACATTATGAATCAGATTGGGCAGATATTTGTCTATTTAATAGCAATAGCAGGGAAAACCTTGGTCTTCCAACCCTTTCCATCTTTGTTCCCCAGAAATCCCCAAACATAGTGGCTAATGGTTAAATGATTGTTTGAATTGTAATCCAAACATCTGGCAGACTTAAGTTGCGCCCGCCCTCTTTTACAGAAAGAACTTAGAGAATGGGAAAGGGGAAAGAAACTAAGTACAGTGGAGCCTCATACAACAATCACCCCGTATAGCAATGAAATCGCATAACAATTAAGTTTTGGGGGGAAATGGCATCCCGCATAGCAATTTTCCCTATGGAAAAACCTTACAACAATTTTTCAATGGGAAAACCACTTAGCAGGGAAAATCGCTATACGATGCATGTATCGTATAGCAATTGTATCATACAACGAGTCCCATGGAACGGATTAAAATCGTTGTATGAGGTACCACTGTATACTGATGTTCCTTCCTGTGTTATTAGAGATAGTCCTCTTTCAGTTGCTGAATTATAACTTTTTACAGTCAATAAGGGCACATGTCCAGAGGAACTAGGTTGTCTGAAGGGGTTCTGTGAAGAATATACTCCGTGGTCTGACCAGTTAGAACCTCGGCTTGTTCTTCCCTGCTGTAATTGCACAAAACACAGTGGATGTCTGCCATATCACCTTTTACAGATAGGCCTTTCCTCTTCCAAATTATAAATACATGTAAGAATGTATAAACAACAACAAATATTTGACACTGCTTAAAATGCCAAAGTAATATTTTAGAAAAGGCTAGTGTTTTGTTCATCATCTACTGTGCAACAAATAAAGCAGCAAAATCATTCCTTCCGGAGGGGAAGATTTGTGAGCTATTTTCAGTAGACTCTCTGAGAATTTCATATAGGTGCTGCTTCCATAAGTCTGGTTGTTGCTCCCCACTTCTGTTATCCATATATTTCCATGTAATGTGTCCCAGCAGCATCTTCAGTAAAGTTGTGACTGGTAGCAAAAGTGCCACAGCACAAACAAAACCATTTTGAGCCCCAGAATGATCTGTCTAGCAGAGGATTTGAGCTGAAGTTGTTGATAAGCCATTCACAGGTCACCTGACTGCCCATATAACATCATGGTCCTATTATGAGATACTATGGCATGCCTCTTTAACCTTTGTTAGTCCACCATTTTTGCCGGTGGTTCCTGAGAGTGAAATATCAGGGCAAGGGCAAGGAAAAATGGCATTTGTTTATTAAGCTCAAATTATATTTTGCAGATCTTGGTTCAGGATCAACCTTATTGTTCAATTAAAATGATCCAGAGTCAACCTTCTGTCTCTGTATTGGCCTTTTCTCTTAAGATTACATCATAGGTGGCCCGTAAACATTTTCTCTCTTCTTTTCTCCAGTGCATACTCATTTCATGTAAGTGCTGATGGTCAGATGCAACCTGTACCTTTCCCTCCTGATGCCCTGATTGGACCAGGAATCCCCCGACATGCTCGACAGATAAACACCCTGAACCATGGAGAAGTGGTGTGTGCAGTTACTATTAGCAACCCAACAAGGCATGTGTACACTGGTGGGAAAGGATGTGTAAAGGTCTGGGATATCAGTCATCCAGGGAACAAAAGCCCTGTCTCTCAGCTGGATTGTTTGGTAAGTAAGGGTCAGAAGACATCTTTAGAGTGTGCCCAATTATATGATACCCTTGTATTTATCATTTGTGGCCATGGTAACAGGCTATTAAGTAGCTTCTCTGATTTTCTTAGGTATAGTTGATAGAGAAGTAAGTTCCAAAGTGTTATCAATAGCTTTGTTCATTTATTTCCCCCAATTTAAGCTGTAGGATTCAGTTGGCTTCCAAAAGGGGAACTCTCCATTTTTTTAGTATACAGTAATACCTCATACAAAGTCCACTTTGTACAACATCAAATTCATACAACATCGCCTAATTCCTTGAAAAAAGTTGGCTCATACAAAGTTGCTGTGACTTTGTATGAGGCATTGGGGTTTTTCCCAGGTTTCCTTGTGCCTGGGCAGTATAAAAGGCAGGACACATATGTGCATTGCTCTTGTGGGTTTTGCACGAGGCGAAAAAGGTTTCGGAGTGGTTTTGAGCGCAATTTTGGATTTTTTAAGATTTTTTTCATCAGAATGTTTAGAAGCATTCCTGGGATTTTTGCAGCATTCTTCAGGTTCTTGGACAATCAGGGTTGTTTGACATGTTTTGTAATGTATTTAGCCTTTAGACAATGATTTCTTAAAGTTCTGTCAGTTTCCTGTCTGTTTCCTTGACTTTGCCCTGAAGTCTGTGCTGTTACAGTACAATGTATCTCTATGGAAATGACGTTGTACGAGGCATCGCAGCAAGGATTTGGACGTTGTATGAGGCATCGTGGCTAGGATTTTTGCTTCATACAAAGTCCAAATCCGTGGAACCAAGTTTGGACGTTGTATGAGGTATCACTGTACTGGCTTCAGTGATTATGCCAATTGTGCATATGAATTGAACAAATGAGTTTAAGCTGTTGTTGTTGTTTTTTTGGGGGGAGGGGAATGGTAAAAAGGTTTTCCTGAATTGTGTACAAGTACCACACCACTTTCCCACACCCACACCGTTTCTTCTTTTTAAAAACATTGACATTTGGCAGTTAGTCCAGAGAATATTATCATTGGATATCTACAAATTATTGCATGAATATTATGTTATCCCCCCCCCCCCCCAGGACATCTCATTATTTCCCTTCCCACTGGAGCCCCATTTGGTATATGTTGTTCTACTCTTCTTGGCATATAGAGAGGTTTAAAAAAAATCCTATTGCAGGTATTATATAGAAACAAAGTTGTTTTTTCTTCACACTAACCCAGGGGTGGCCAAACCTTTCGCGCCACAAGCTTGTAACATGCTTGAGCAGGCAGGTCACGTGGCTCCTCCTGCCGTAAAATGCATTTACAACAGCTGCGGGTGCATTTATGACAGTGGCATCCATGGCCGTTTTTTTACTTTGCTTCCAGTAGTGGCGAGGTCCGGATGATTTGGTGCCATTGGCAAGGTCTGGCCTGCGGTCTGTAGTTTGGCCACCCCTGTGCTAACCAGTACAAGCAGTGATGTTAGCAGTTTCTTTGTTGTTTCTCTGTTCATGATACAGTGGTGTCTCCTGCTATACTGCTGCTAAATAAAAGTGTCTAGTACTCCAATAGGTAGTGGGGTAAAAAAAATGAAACTGAAGATACTTGCCAGATCTCTCTCTCTCTCTCTCTCTTGAAGTGTTCAGGTTTTTCTAACATTTTGGCACCTGTTACAAAGGCGTGGCCTACTGAAAATTTCAAGTGGTAAAAAATAGCAAAAACAAAGCATCTAGGTCTTATTTTTAAAAAAAAACACAAATGTAACCATCCACATAAGCACTCAGATGGCTTAGCCTTAGAAGCTTTGAACTGTTTGGGGCTGGGTGTGGGTCTGGATGTTTTGATGCTAATTAAGATTAACTATCTCTCACTGCTGAATTTTGCAGATCAAGTTTAAGTACTTCCCTAATGTCATGTAATTTTCTGGCATTAATCCACTTTATCATTGTCATAAGTATAAATGGCTCATTAAAACCAAGAGGGAATACAGTACTTTTATGGATTTCTGCTCTCATGTTTATGCTGTTTTCCTTTCCTCATGAGTAATCTCTTGATGGTTCCTGTCTCCACAGAACAGAGATAACTACATCCGCTCCTGCAGATTGCTCCCAGATGGCCGTACCCTGATTGTCGGTGGGGAAGCCAGCACATTATCCATTTGGGATCTGGCTGCCCCAACTCCACGCATCAAAGCAGAGCTGACGTCTTCTGCCCCAGCCTGCTATGCTCTAGCCATCAGCCCAGATTCAAAAGTCTGTTTCTCCTGCTGCAGTGATGGAAACATAGCAGTATGGGATCTGCATAATCAAACATTGGTCAGGTAGGCAAAACAAACTAGTTTGTCTAGTAATCATCCTTGTCTTTACCTTATCTCATATTTGTCCCGATGGTGTCATGTCAACAGAAATCAAGCAAGTGGAGTAGCTACAAGCTTGGAAAGCTTTACTAAAGATCACATGCTTTGCACGCAAGGCTTTCTGAACCTTTGCCTGATAGATTATCATCTTCGTGATAATATGGTGTGACCTTTAGACATGGATGCAGAATATTTGGATAGAAGCCTTTTCCCCATTCTGTTTGCGAGTCATTGCTAAACAGAAATCATTGAAAACCTCACTTAGTACTAAGTTGAGCCCAGGTTTGTGCATGTAGCCTAGAAAAGAGGCCCTCTGTTTCTGATTGCTGCAGAAAATAAGAACCCTGTCAATCATCTTGATTGGTTGGAGTGCTAACATAGCAAGAGGTCCGTAGTCAGAATACCATCTACAGATGGAAAGAATCCTCATCATATATACTCACCTGAGTATTTGGAGTAGTAGCCGTAGTGTCTGTACAAACATACCAGCTAAGGAACAAAAGTGGGGAAAAAGAACCCAAAAACATTGTGGCACTTTATATTAAAGTGGGTTTTCATGGATCAAGTATACTTACTCATACCTTAGACTTTAAGGTGCCACAATGTTTTTGTCTTTATTTATTTTAACTTTTGCTTCTTATCGCACATGATTATTGGTTTTTATAAGCCCTAACTAAACCTCAAGGGACCAGCTTCATTTGGGTAGGTTGTATAGGGAAAAAAAACTGTGTGTAATTTTACTGAATTTTTAAAAAAATGGAATTGAGAGATAACGTTTACAATTAACGTATATGTATATTATAATGTTTGTGTGTATATTATTATGTTTGTGACTGGCAGAGGGTGCCAGCAAAAGATGTCATTCATTTATATTCTTATAAGTTGTTATGGTTTTGTGTGTTCCCTTTGTTGTTTCTTTGTCTCATCATTAGTCCTTTGGGATTCTGGTTAGGACAAAAGATTTTTCTAAAGCCTAAATTTAATTTGCTCCTGAGATCTGAAGGCAGGTCAGGCAGTAAACCTAATTAAATACAGATAAGAGTTTGAGCTGCCCCAAGCTGGGAGTTCTTAGAGAGATATTAGTTGCTGTTATCTCTAGTGAAGAAGTATACTAAACAGAAGCTAATAGCCAACATAGAATCTGAAGAATGATTGTACCTGAAAACATGGAATGTCATCAGGTAACAGCTCAATTTAAGATACTCTGCATGAATGACGCTCTAAAATGCTGTGTGTGTTCTTAAGGTAGCTAGTTAGAAACAGTCTGTCCTTTCCTTGAAATGAATTGCAGTCTTACACACATCCCACTCACCAAGATTGTGTTAGATGAAGGGAGGTTTAGTAAAAAATAAATATCTAGAAGACACTAAACTGGAATTCTCATAAAAAATAATGTCCCTAAGGCTTTAAAAGAAGTCAGTGCATTGCTGAGTTAGGGTCTGTTATGCTTCAGGTTTGCTGTAATGTTGAAGATTAGCTCTTGATGTTGATATCCTTGGTTAGGCAAGTGCCTTCAGTCACTGAGCGTAGAATCAGAATGAGAAAGATTCAGGCTAAATGCAGTTGTTAATGCCAACTAAGTAGACCCCATTAATCAATGGGATTTGTGTATATGTGGATTAAACAAACCCGGTAATTCGGTAGATCTACTGCAGTTGAGACTAACAACGGGATTTAGCCTATAATTTCTTCTATTGAGCCAATTAATATTCAAATGCGTGTGATCTTTTGAATTATGCCGAGCTCTTCAAATGTTTTTTTTAAAACGGCAGCCTCTTAATTTAGTAAAAATAAAAAGCTCCTAAAGTTTATAGAAATTTTCTTCTTTTCTTTATGTTTTTCATTTTTCTGCTCAGAGACATAGAGCTTGAAAATGTTTTTGTTTTTTAATTACAAATACAACACATCTTCCCTGTTGGCTAAAGAGATTCTGCAACCTGTCGTGCAATTAATAAACCGTCTGGCAGGATTTCGAAAATTACTCTGCTCTCGAAATAGCACATCTTATTTTTTTCTCTTTCTGTCTTGATTCCTGGACACATTTAACACTTAAAAATGAGAATTGGAGTTTTCTGGATTCTTCTCTCAGAACAGTTTTTTATCCCAAAATGACATTTTTTAAAATCTTCTGCTCTTCACATTTCCAGGCAGTTCCAAGGCCACACAGACGGAGCCAGCTGCATCGACATTTCTAACGATGGCACTAAACTCTGGACAGGAGGCCTGGATAATACAGTGAGATCCTGGGATCTGAGGGAAGGAAGACAGCTCCAGCAGCATGACTTCACCTCACAGGTGACTGTTCTACAAAAGTCTTGACAAGGCTGAGGAAATCTGTGTTGAGCCTTCATTAAAAACCACAACAAAAGCAGAGGAAGGCTTTTAAAATGGACTTGGACAGCAGCCTCTAATTAAGTTCTTGTTTTTCATCTTCCATGGGACTGTGGTGGCTTAGTGGTTAAGACGCTGAACTTGATGACTGGAAGGTCGACAGGTCAGCAGTTCAAGACCCGAGTACTGCACAATGGAGTGAGATCCCATCTCTGTCCCAGCTCCTGCCAACATAGCAGTTTGAACGCAAGAAATTGGTGCCACTTCGGTGGGAAGGTAAACAGCATTCCATGTCTAGTCACACCTCTCATATCACATGTCCACGGAAACATCTGCAAACTCAGTCATCGCTGGCTCTTTGGCCATAAACTGAGATGAGCATTGAACCCTAGAGTCGGATATGACTGGCTTTCAAGCAAGGGCGACCTTTACCTTTTCCTCTTCTTCTTTGTCTTTGCGGTGGAGGCCTTCTCAAGCATCCTAAACTTTATTTGCTAGTATTCCCCTCATACCTGTCAAGTATCCCGTATTGGCCAGGATTTCCCGTATTTTGGCACTCGTTCTCCCCTTTCCTGCCACTCTCACGTATTTTGAACAGCGGGGAAGTGGATTACTGCGCATGGGTGCACATGCAGAACCCGTTTGTGCATGCACAAACGGGTTTTGCGCATGCACAAATGGGTTCTGCGCATGCGTGCCCATGCATGCACAGAAATTTCTTGTATTTTTGGGAGCCGCGCTTGACAGGTAGGATTCCCCTCCCCACCCCAAAAGGAATTAGCAGTAACTCATTGCTGTACTACAGTTGTCCAAGTTCAGTACTCCTGTAGGTGATCGGTTGTCTTTTCTATGAATCTTATTTGGGTTTTTAAAATAGATAGATATAGATATACAGATTCTAATTTTCCAAGTTTCACCTGTAGATATATAAGCTGTTTCATCTATCTACTTCAGTAATTTTGTTAGCATGTAATGAAAGCACTGTGCAGTAGACCCAAATGTCTTTCAGGTATTCCATTAACCACCCTATGTGTTCTTTGATTACTAGATCTTTTCCTTGGGCTATTGCCCAACTGGAGAATGGTTGGCAGTAGGCATGGAGAACAGCAATGTTGAAGTCCTTCATGTCACAAAACCTGACAAGTATCAACTTCATCTTCATGAGAGCTGTGTGTTATCCCTGAAATTTGCTCACTGTGGTAAGCAATTATGTCTACGCTAGCATTGTGTTTCATTCAGCAAAGACATTTCTGATATAAATAGGAACCGGCAGATGTAGAGCATTGTTCATTTTCATGTGCAACTAAATTTTTGTTAACTAATATTTTGGTAACAAAACTGGGGAAGATATCTTGTTTTATCCAGTGAAAAGCAGGTGGGAAGAAATAGACAGGATACGTTTTGTGACTTAACGTACTCATTTTTCTAATATCATACATTAAATCTGATTTCAGGCAAATGGTTTGTAAGCACTGGAAAGGATAACCTGCTGAATGCATGGAGAACACCTTATGGAGCCAGTATATTCCAGGTAAAATGTATACAAGTGGCAAGATACCTTATACAAGCTTTTCTTTCAGTTCTCATCCCAGATTAGGTTTGTTCATTATTAGCTAAGCATGAAGCTACGGTGGCTCAGTGGTTGAGAAGCTCGCCTTGTTAACTGGAAGGATGGCTAGTTGGCAGTTTGAAACCTGGGTACTGCATGACAGAGTGAGCTTCCCTCTCTGTCCCAGCTCTTGTCAACATAGCAATTCAAAAGCAAGAAATTGCAAGTCGATAAATAGGGACCACTTTGGTGTGAAAGGATCTTGGGGACATGAAAGGAGCCTCATTTGGGCGTCCCCTGAGTGGAATTACTCCAGCAAAAACCCTTTCAACCCAGAATAATGTCTGACATGAAATAATAATAATTATTTTATTTTATTTTATTTTATTTATTATTTATAATTCAAATTTCTATGCCGCTCAATCAGGCGAACCCGACTCAGGGTGTCTTACAGCAGGTTAAAACACACACACACATAGATAGATAGATAGATAGATAGATAGATAGATAGAGATTAGATATATAGTTATATATAAAAACAATTAAAACCCCTAAAATACCCCCCCCCCACCTGCCCCCCGTTCATATTAAAAAACAACCACATTAAAACTACCAACGTTAAAAGGTGGGGAGGCTATTTTATAATAATACTAGCAAGGGTTGCCCGGCGTTGCCGGGCGTTTTTTGGGTTTTTTTAAAAAAATATGAAAAATGGTGTTGGATGATTTTTGTTGTATGTGTATTTAAATGAGTTATGTTATTTTTAAAAAATATTGTTTTTTTATACGTAGGTAGTGTTTTAAACTGTTATTAAAAATTTGGATTTTAAAAAGAGGAAAGGTTGATATATTTTCCCCCCAATAATTGCCTTTTTAAAAATAATGTTTTCCTATGTGGTTTTTGGTGATAGGTGTACTTTGGATAAGAATTTTTTAAAAATGTGTAAGTGTATGTTTTTTGTAAATTGTTGGAGATCAATTTGAATTCATTGAGTGTCATTTTTCCTGTGGCCACTGGGTGGTGCTATTGCGTAATGTTTAATTTTGACTGTGTCCTGGGCTGTTTATTCTTCCTGTTCTTTTGTCATTTTAATTCTGGACCTCGGTGAGGCTGCACGTGTCGTGGTAAGTTGTGTTCTCTGTTTTGTTAGGGGTGGTGGTGTTGTGATTTGTGGGGGGTGGGGGGGGTTGTGTTTGTCCTTGTTTTTTGTTTGTTTGTGGAAGATTTTCTTTCTAATTTTTATGTTTATTATTGTTTTTGATTTTTGTTGAATGTTCTTGTTTGTGTTTTTGGTGTGGGTATTTCTGTGGGCCGGCCTCGGTGGCTGGGTGGCCCATTGAAATACCATGTGGTTGTAGGTTGGGGTTTTTTTCGCAGGCCGGACACGTTGGAATTTCTACGCCGCCGGCCCGTGGTGGGGAGGGGGGCATGGTCATTGGGGGTTAGGAAGGGTGGGCTAGGTCGTGGGGAGGGGGGCTTTATTGTGTTATGGTGATTTGTTTGTGTTGAGTCTTGAAAGTAGATCATGGTTTCCCCTTTAATATCAGTGGGTGGGGGTTGTGACCCCCCTCTCCGCTTGCTACCCTAGAGTTGGTAGGTTTGTGGGGAGAAAAGGGGAATTTTGCCCCCACACTTCTGGACCTAGGAGAGCAGGCAGAGTGGATCGATTCCCTCCCCCCCTCCTTAAAACAATGCCATTTTTAAAGAGAAGAAAATACGGAGTTGTTTTAAGGAGGGGGTGGGAATCGATCCCCTCTCCCTGGTGTCCTGAGTCCAGAAGGGTTTGGCCAACATACCCCTTTTGTTCCCGCAAACCTCCCAACCTTGGGTAGTCAGTGGAGAGGGGGATTGCAACCCCCCACCCACTGATGTTAAAGGGGAAACTCCATTCGGGACCTTCAGGCGCCGCGGGTGAGGGAAAGAAAGCCGGCTGGTGTTTGCTTGCCTGTGAGTTTTTTTTCTTTTTAATTTTTCGGGCGCCGGTTTCCTCAGCGTTCTGCGTGGGCGCGCAGGACGCTGGGGCTTGTAGTTATGGGTTGGTGCTTTGTGTTTTTGCTGCGTTTTTTAAAAATGCGTTTCTTTTGATTGGCTGTGGCGCGTGTCCGAACGCTGCGCCGTGCGAGAGCCTCTCAGCGTGATTGGCTCTGGCGCGGCGCAGCGCAAGGAATGTTGGGAAGTGAAGTTCTTTCCCTTTCTTGCCGTTTGTGGGGCTGAGGCCCCCGTTTCGGTTTTCTAAATCCTTCGTTGACCTGCGTAGCCACTTTGGCCGTGCTCACGAAGGGTGGGTGCGGGTCAGTAGGGCGACGCATAGCAACCTATAGCCAGTTCCAACGGTTAACCCTTGGATTTATAGGTTAAGATTATTCTTTTATTATTATTATTATAATCTAAGCAAGCACAGCATTTATATACTGAAACAGCAGTTATGTTGGCTATTCCCATTCTGCCACAAGCTTACATTTCAAATAAGATATTACTATATTTACGTAGGCAAAATTGTGAACTAACTTTAATTCTTATTCTGTTTTTAAAAAAGATTATTTGGCTCTCATCGTGACATACATTTTAAAAAAACAAACAAACAAGCTTTCCTTCAGTTTAATGGCAGAGAGGAAGTTTCCCCATGTAGCACAACAAAAAGGCTTGTGCTTGTCACCGCATGTACAAGTGGAAGCAGCTGGTATTTGGTACTTGTAGTTGTAGGGTACACTTTGCTCAAAATATACATTACATTGTTCGTCAGTTACATTATGTTTTGTATGTATCCATAGAAAATAATGTGGTTTGAAAATATAATGTAGGGAATGACTCAAAAATATGCTCTTTTCTTTTAATGTTTTCTTGTTTCTTAGATTTATCTTTGGAATTTCTCATAATTTCTCACGTTCAGGTGCTACAATGTTTCTATGGAGCCAGTCCTTTAGAGTAGTTTGAATAATGGGGTTTGGGTGATTCTTAGTCAGGATTTTTCTGCCAAATTTTTTTTTTTAAGGTAGTAGCACCTTGTACATCTTAATGCAAATATATTTGACTGTTGCTATCCGGCCTTTCAGTTTTTCTTCATGAAGGCTTATATCTTATCACAATTTTAAAAAGAGATAGTTACACATGCACATCCCTTTCCTACAAAGATTTTTTTGTGCGCTTAGAGTTAGACTAATGTTTTTTTTTAAAAAAAGCTCTTTTGAATAGAGAGTTGCACAAGTAGTTTTGTTATTGGAAACACTATTCAATTATCTTAAATCTGCCCTTTCTTTCCATAATACACCGTGAAGCATGTGTATGTCATGGCTTTGCTTTTATTCAATATGGAATTAAACCTAGATTTAAAAAGAGAGGGTTGGAGTTGTAGGGCAAGAAGGAGTTAGATCAATCATGTGATACATTGTGATCTGTGTGAGGAATTACAGATGACCTGTAGTTTGTCTTGGAAACTACAAGTCATCTATAATTTAGCATCTAGAATAGAAGATAGTTGTTGACTTAATCTGCTCTGAGCAGTATGCAGTATTGTGTCCTCCAAGGATCTTCATGAAACAATTTTTAAAATGTCATTGCATAGGTGTCAAGTATTCCGTTTTGCCCAGGAAAACCCCGTAATTTAGAGCCCCTCTTCCCACCAGCATGTATTTTTTTTATAATTTCCCATATTTTAAAAAAAATCCAGGGACATGCAAATCTCCCATATATTATTGTGTTACATCTTTATTACAATACAATACAATTTTAATTTATACCCCGCCTTTCTCAGCCAAGGCCGACTCAAGGCAGCTACAACATATCAATGTCAATACAGTATAACAACAAAATGATACAATATATAGGCAAATAAATACATGATAATACAAAAATACAATACAATAGTCATCATTATACCAGGATCAGTAAATACATAGAAGTACAAAAAATACAAAAAAATAACCATAAAGAAGCCAATCCAAGACCACAGAAGCCCCTTTATCCACCCTGCCCGATGGAAGGGGTTGGGAGAGCGTAGCGGGCAGCGGCAGCAACGTATTTGGGCTTCCCGTGGCCACATCTGGTTGCCTCAGCAGTGGAGGCAGCAAAGGTCTTTTGAAGCTGCCTGAAGCCCTCCGACAGCTGTTTCCACTCTTCTCCGGCCAGACTGACCGAGAGAGAGCAAGGTGGGCATCCGGTTGCCTCTGCAGTGGAGGCAGCAAAAGGTCTTTTGTAGCTGCCTGCAGCCTTCCCACAGTTGGTTCCACTCTTCTCTGGCCAGACTGACCAAGAGAGAGCAAGGTGGGCGTCAGGAAGAACCACCCCATAGGCATGACTGCTTCTCCTCACAGGGAAAAAGGCAGCCAACAAGCCAAGCTTACTGTAATAATTCTATTTTAAATTTCCCCCTATTCGACTGCATTTCATATTATGGTGATTTTACATGGAACTGTTTTTTTTACACTATAATCAGTTAATTGTCTACTGTCTTAGCGTTTTGTGCCTCAATTTCATTTTTAAAAACTGTGTTTAAGAGAAAACCATGGAAGTATCCTGTTTATGCTGCATGCAAATATACTTGAAGCCGATTGGCTCATTGACTTCCCTTTTTTTAATAATTTTTATTAAATTTTAACATAAATACAATATATAAAGACATACATCAAATTCACATCCAGTAATAACACTATATTTCAGTTGTGACTCGATATTATATTACTTCCCCCTTCCATTTCTCTCCTTGGTACAATGTTTTTATCAATGTCGTTTATAATTTTTCCAAATCTAAATTTTTAAATTTTCACCATCTATTTGTGCATTTCATAATCTCTAATATATCATATATCCATCAAGTCACCCTATTACTTCGTAATATCAATACAAAAATGACATAACTAAATTTTAAAATTAATAAATTTAAACCAAAAAAGAAAATAAAACAAAAAGACTAACCACCCTGTGTTATATACATTGCCCTGGAGAGCACAGAGTAACATTATGGAATCATTCCCAAAAACCCTTGTGAATGGGTGCAGGTCTATTCAACTCTTCTCTCTTCAAAGAATAATCCACAAAAGTTTTCCAAATCTTCCAGAATCTATTTTCTTTAATAATCCCCTTTTTCATATTTATCTCATATGTTAGTTTATCATTCAATGCCAATTCCCACAGTTCCTTATACCATTCCTCAATTTTTATAATCACATCATTTTTCCATTTTCTCGCAATGCACAATCTACCCGTTGTCAGCATTATTTCAAGCAATGCTTTTTTATCTTTTCTTAAATTTATATCTTCCACATCTGTCAGCATGATGGTATTTGCACTCAGTTTGATTTTTGTTCCCATAATTTCATTTATCTCATTCTCAATACCTTCCCAAAAATCCTTTACAACCTTACATCTCCACCACATATGTTCATATGTACCCAATGCACTCTTACAACAGCAACACATTTTATCATGTTTTTTATCTATCTGATGCAATCTCACCGGTGTCAAATACCATCTCCACAACATTTTATAATTGTGCTCCTTTACTCTAACCGACAAAGTTCTCATAATTCTTTTCTTCCATTTATTTTTCCAGTTTTGATCCTCAATCTTTATCTCAAGATCCTGTTCCCATCTCGCTTTCAGCTCCTCTTGTGGATTACCTTCCTTATTTATCATTATATATATCTTTTACTCACCAGCCCCTTTATATCACTTTGTCCCTTTCTTATTTTCAAAACTAAATCTTCAAACTCTGTCTTCCCTCTTTCTAATCCGGCCTCATTCATAAATTTACAATTCTACTTATTTACTATTTTTATCTGAAACCAATTTAATTTCAATTGTGCATCAAATGTATTTTTCTCTCGTTGTCTCTGCATGCCCGTATCCAATCTTTCAACAGGAAAACTACAGGAAAACTTCATTCTTATCCAATACTTCTTTAATCCTTTAATTAATTCTTATTGGAAAATTTGCAATATCTTCCAGTTCAATAATAGGAGAAATATCTGGTGCCAACACTTTTCTCACTTTTTTCCATGTTCCCAATAATGTCTTCATCATCTTATTTTTAGTATTTACTTTCCCGATGTCGCCTCCTAGAAAGACTATTTTTCCCATATAACTAAGTTCTTTCATTTCAATTTCTTCCCAAATTGCCTTTTCCCTTGCTAAGATCTTCACAACGTTCTTAATTTGAAAAGCTTGATAATATGTTATTAAATTTGGCATTCCTAACCCACCATCTTTTTGAGGTAAATACCAAAACTTTTTTGCCAATCTGGATCTTTTTCCCCCATTACAAAAATTATTAATCATTATTTGAAACTCATTAATTTCCTTATCCTTAAGCTATTCTTCCAAACCAGGACAACTTCAATTTTTGTAACCCCTGTATTCTGTCCTTGATTTCTTTTTTCAGTCTTACATAATTCAATTTGTTAAGATCTTCAAATTTGTTTGAAATATTTATCCCTAAATATTTCAAATTATCCTTAATTTGTAAACTACCCTTTCCTTTTATCTTTTGTTGATCTTCTTTGCTCTTATTATATAGAATCATTTCTGATTTATCCCAATTTATTCTCAAACCCGTAATATCTTCAAAGTCCTTTAATAACACTTGTATTCTATCCAATGCCCTTACAGGATGTTTAGTTATTATTAGAGTATCATCCGCATAAAGATTTATCTTATTACCTAAAACCCCTTCTATTTCCATATCTTCCCTTATAGCTTTTGCCAACGTTTCTATTGCCATAATAAATAAAATTGGCGAAAGAGGGCAGCCCTGCCTAGTACCTGCTTCTAATTTCACTTCTGTGTCCTCATCATTTACTCTAACTATTGCGGTACCTTGCTGATATAGTTGTTCAATTGTCTTTCTAAATTTATCTCCGAATCCATAGCATTTGATTATCTCATTAATTGTTACCCATTGTAAAGAATCAAATGCTTTGAAAATATCTAATGGTAATAGTCCTACTTTTTCTTTTGTTTGTCCAACCACGTCTATTAAATCTATAACTCTTCTTGTCAAGTCCGACATATGTCTATCTTTCAGGAAACCCACCTGATCCTCATTTATATAGCTGCCCATAAACTTGTTCAATCTATTAGCCAATATCACTGTGAAGATCTTAGCATCCTGGTTTATCAATGAAATTGGTCTGTATGATTCAACTTTTTCCAAATCCTTCCCGGGTTTTGGCAATAACACTATTATGCTCCTATACCATGAAGTCGGAATTTGTCCACCTTCCAATATATAGTTATAAAGTTTAGTCAATTTTGGAACCACTAAATCTTTAAACTTCTTATAAAATTCAGCCGATAGTCCATCTTCTCCAGGCGCTTTATCTGTTTTTAATCTAGCAATAACCTCTTTTATTTCCTTTTCTGTTATCCTATCTTCCATTCTATTCCTGTGTTCCTGATCTATCTTATTAATTATTAGTTTCTCCAATTATTTTTTTAATTTTATCTCATCTATCTTCTTTTTTGCATATAACTCCTGATAAAAATCCTTCACAATTTTGCATTTGTCTCCAGTTCTATTACATCTAACCCCATCTTTTCTAATCAAAACTCCAATTTCCCTTTTTTTCTTTTGCAGCCCTTGCTAATAATTTTGAATTTTTATTACTGTATTCAAAAAATTCTCTTTTTAAATATACCAAGTCTCTTTTTACCCTTATCTATATCTTTTCCTATCAATTCAGTCTTTAATCTTTGTAAATTATCAAAAACCTTCTTATCCTTAGTTCTTGCATGCTGTTCTTGTAAATGTTTTATCTCATTCTCAATTTTATCCTGTTCCACTTTACATTGTTTATTCCTAATACTAGCCAATTTAATACTTTCCCCTCTAAAAACCGACTTCATGGCATCCCATACCACATTAAAGTTCACCTCATCCGTGTCATTCCAATACCAACTCTCCTTCCAATTCTCCATTATTTGTTCTTTAATTTTAGGTTCCTTAAATAATTTTGCATCATATCTCCAGACCCTTCTTTTTTTCTCCCGATCCTCTACCCTCAACTCTATCATCATTTTTGCATGATCTGATTCCATGAAAATACCTACGTCTACCTCATCTATGTTTTTGATTATATTCTCTGTTACAAATACATAGTCTATTCTAGAATATGAATTGTGTACATGTGAAAAATAAGTGTAAACCCTTTCCGACCCCTTGAACTCTCTCCATGTGTCCTTCAATCCTAACGCAGTCAACCAATTGTCCAAAATCGGCTTCTTAGTTCTTTTCCCACATCTTAGTAGATTTGTACAATCTAGATTTGACCTTATTAAGTTGAAGTCTCCAGCCACTATCATTTTAGTCGTTCTCTCTTTCTCTAATATTTTGTACATTTTCTCTAGAAAAGCCTCTTGCTGATCATTTGGAGCATATATATTCACCAATGTTATTTCTTCCTCATCAATCTTTCCTTTTACTATCAAATATCTGCCCTCTGGATCGGAAATACTACTTGTCATTTCAAAACCCAACCGAGTCGAAATCAAAATAGCCACCCCTCTTGCCTTTGAAGTACCAAATGATTTTTTTGTAGTATTGCATCGATTTTAAAAATATCTTGTTTGTATCCTGAGATTTTTGATGAGTTTCCTGAAGAAAGATCACATCCGGCCTATCCCTTCTTAAGGCTGATTCAATTCTTCTCCTCTTAACTTGAGATCCTGTACCCTTCACATTCCATGTTAGAACCTTTATATTTCTCATAGTATTGGCAAATGCACTCCTCTACAATCTCCGATTTCTCCATTGGGCGTGCAACATTCAACCCCACAATTAAAACTAAACCTACTACATAAAACATTCATCTCTACCCTCCCCACCTTTTTACCCAAAAAAGCTGCCTTTATACCCAAAGGGGGGGGACGTGGAAGATGTGACCTAAACAAAAAGAAGAAGACAGTGCTCCAGCGCTATATTCTACAATAATAGATTTAAATTTTAACTACTCTTTTAAACTTTGAAGACGTTTATATTCCTTACCCATCTATCCTGACCTCTCTCCTCCAGATACTTCACCCTTCTCCAGCCCCTTTCTCTACCTTCGATCCCTCCTCCCTCCCTCCAGCTGCCCCCTCCTGCTCCATTCCCCCACAACCTCTTTTTATCCCTCCAGACTCTTAACAAATCTTTCCTTAATGCCAGCCATTCTCTTGATGACACCTCAACCAATTCAATTGAGCTCAAATAATCCAATGCATCTGTTTCTGCATCAATTGTATGCATTTTCTTGTCATGGAAAAATCTTAGCTGCTGTGGAAATCTCCAATTGTATTTTATCCCATGTGAAATCAAAATTTTGGTTACTGGTTTCATTTTATACCGCCAAACCCGCTCATTGACTGCAATATCGTTATAAACCTCCACATCATTTCCGTCAATTTTCAAAACACCAGACCCAGCTTGTTTTATAAAGGCCATCACCTTTAGCTTATCCCCCCAATTTGCAAATTTGACTAAAACATTTCTAGGAGCACTTCTTCCTCTTCTCACTCCCAATCTATAAACGTTTGCAATATCTTCGTTGACAAAATCTTTCCCCATTTTCAAATTATTCAGCCAGTCAATTATTCTATCCTTCAGCTGGTCTGGTGTTTGTTCCAAAACATTGCGTATCACAATATTCTGCTTTCTCATCATCTCTTCCACCATATCTAACCTTTTCTCTTGCACCTCTACTTTCGACTTTACTTCCCTATTTTCCTCATGCAATCCCTTCATATCTGTTTGCATCAATTTCATATCCCTTTGTATCAAATTAACATTTGTTTCCAACTTTTGAAAAGTGAAATCAACTTTATGAGCAAAATCTTGAAACATTGTAACCAATTTATCTTGTTTTCCCATAATTTCATTTTTATCTTTCCCCCTTGCTTCATTAATTTCCCGAAAGCCTTTCACATTTGCCTCCTCCATTCGTTCAAATTTCTGAAACAATTTACCCATCTCAACCATTAATTGTGTTTGGTCCATTGCTGCAGGCTCCGGTGATGGTGTTGATGATGTATCTTCCACAGCAGCCTTATCTTTTTTCTTAGATCTCACGACCTCTTCCTCTTTTCCTTTTCCTTTCACAAATTTATCCAATTGTAGCGTCAATAACCAATTTCAAGGCCGCCACTTCTTTTATGTCCCCAAATTCTTGCTCTAGCTCCAGTATCAATTAGACTAATAATATAACTCCTAGATTACACCTCTCACTTTATATACTATTAGCCCAAGCAGACCCTTTTTATATCAATCAAGAAGTAAAAAAAACCTATACAATTTTATTGTAATCCAAAATCAAGGTCCATTTCAACCTTCCAAATTTAGATTAAAAAAATCTAATTCCACTTGAGTAGTGCTGTCCAATTATCTTCCAATTATATTCCAAATTTAAATAGCAAAGTCAATTCCCTTTGAGTGATGCTGTCCAATTATCTTCCAGTTATATTCCAAATTTAAGTAAAAAAAAGTCTAATTCCGCTTGAATCATGCTGTCCAATTATCTTCCAATTATATTCCAAATTTATATTAAAAAGTCTAATTCCGCTTAGGTAATGCTGCCCAATTATCTTCCAGTTATATTCCAAATTTAGGTTAAAAAGTCTAATTCCACTTGAAT
Organism: Bradypodion ventrale; assembly: GCA_035047345.1. Classification (NCBI taxonomy): domain Eukaryota; kingdom Metazoa; phylum Chordata; class Lepidosauria; order Squamata; family Chamaeleonidae; genus Bradypodion; species Bradypodion ventrale. The sequence goes on along the minus strand of JAWDJE010000002.1, from coordinate 101,839,239 downwards.
AATGTTGCCCAATATGTCTTTCAATTATATTCCAAATTTAGATAACAAAGTCAATTCCACTTGAGTGATGCTGTCCAATTATCTTCCAGTTATATTCCAAATTTAAATAAAAAAGTCTAATTCCACTTGAGCAATGCTGTCCAATTATCTTTCAGTTATATTCCAAATTTAGGTAACAGAGTCTAATTCCGCTTAAGTAATGTTGTCCAATTATCTTCCAGTTATATTCCAAACTATAATGAGGAGAAGCAGTGCTGCAGGTATTAGAGTTATAACTTTGAAAATAGGCTGGCTCTTGTTGTAATCCACAAAGGGAGCACAATGTATCGAATCACACTATCCCAATTGCAAGACTGTATTTGCTTATGTCCATCTGAGTCTGTGCCCAACTCAAAGCAGCGAGGAAGCAAAACCAGAGAGAGGGGGGCAAGGAAAGAACAAAAACCCATCCAAAAGTTGTATTCCAATTATTGCCCCATTGTAATCCAATTCCTGCATCCAGAGGGTACCCTTTTTTTCCTTTTATATATATTATGCTGCTCCTGTTCTCAAAAAAAAAGTAAACTAAAAAGTCTCTTCTTTTGTCTCCAAAACCACAAACGCGCAGGAACGATGGCAGCGGGTTGGGAAAAAGCCCCTCTCTCTCTCACAACACCACACGAACCAGTTCAATGTCCATCAAAGTCTCCTTATTTCTTTCATGTCCCTCTGCCACACTCCAACTCCTCCGTTCTATTTCACCCACTTTCCACAGCTCACAGCTTCCGGCTCGGGTTCCTCTTCTTTTAACTTTCGTTTTTACAATCACCCGCCACCATTTCTCCTTCTTCAGCCACTTTCCCCTCTGCACACACTCTGCACTTACTTGTCCTTTCTGGTGTTTAACTCCACACCCGGACCTTTCCCCTCCGCGACCACCGCTCCAATGATTATGATTTGAATACCATTCTCTTGGAGACATCTGTCAATCAAGTCCAATATTTCTCCAAACTCAGGGCTCCCATCCAGAACGCAGTGGTTTGTTTGACCTGGCTTATGCCGCGTCTCGCTCACCCCTCCTTCTCCGAACTCCGAGCCCGTATTTATATTTTTCAAATCCTCAGTGTTCAATCAGGTCAGATAAGTTGTTTTCACATCAACATGTCCTCCAAATTTTTAGATAATTCCACATTTAAACCCCATTTCAGCGTGAGCTAGTCAATGTACGTGTTACTCCATACTCATCTTAGCCACACACCCCATTGACTTCCCTTTAACACCCTGTTTCCCAGGAGAGGGCTTCAAGTATATTTGCATACAATATAAACAGCATACTTCCGTGGTTTTCTCTTAAATACAGAGTTTTAAAAAATGAAATTGAGGCACAAAATGCTAATACAGTAGGCAATTAACTGATTAAAATGTAAAAAACAGTTCCATGAAAAATCACCATAATATGAAATGCAGTCAAATAGGGGGAGAATAGGGGGAAATTTAGAATAGAATTATTACAGTAAGCCTGGCTTGCTGGCTGCCTTTTTCCCTGTGAGGGAAGCAGTCGTGCCTATGGGGTGGTTCTTCCTCCACCAGGGGAGCCCAGCACTCCTCTGTGGCTCCTCCTCTTCTAGGCTCTTGGATGTGCCTAGATTTGGGGGGAGGGGTGTAGCCTGGGAGAGAAGGGTGTGGCCTAAAATTTCCCTTATTTTCATGTCCAAAACTTGACAGGTATGGTCATTGGCTTCTGAATCTTTCTGCAATAAGTTGGATCTGTTCCCCACTCCTGAAGAAAGAATATTAGAAATCGCAATTACACTTAATATTCCACCCCATAGCCCATAGTGCACTCTCTGGGTGGTTCACTAGATAATTAGCATTGTGCACCAAAATGCTGGGTACTCATTTTACCTACCTCAAAAGGATAGAAGGCTGTGTTAACCATGATCCCCATCAGAATCAAACTCAGATTGTGAGCCTAGTTTTGGCTGTAGTACTGTACAGCAGTACACCACTGCACCACAAGGGCTTTTTATTCAAAGAATAATGATGTTCCCAAGGTTGCATTTGCACATGTGTTGGGGTTTATTTGTTGTTTTGTTTTGGTTGGTTGGTTTTGGCTATACCCTGGCTACAGCATGACAGTATCTAGCCAAATACTATTCTTATAGAAAACGGACTCTGCTGGTAGATTATCATCTAATAGAATGCACACATGTCTGAAAAAATAGTAATATTATGAGAAAGTTCATCTTGAGCAACCAAAAAAATTAATGTGGGCCAGTCTATCAAACTCTAAAACTATCAAAGGAAGAGTGTAACATAAGGAAGCCACCTATGAGCCAAAACAGTTCAGCAGGGATTCCGAAGGTAGTTGGCATCAGTTCTTTGCGGCATCAGGTGCAATCGGCAACCTTATCTTCATTAGATATTAGTTGGAGAAGCACCACCCACCTAGTTCCTATTTTGCCATTGCAAAGTTGGCAGTTATCTTCACAGTTCCATTTGGATGTACATCTTGCATCACCACCTACTGTATCTTTAACATTTTCAGCATGGCATGCCTCCACTTGCCACAATGACTGTTTTCCAAAACAAGACTGCAGAATAGTGATGGGTGACTCTCATCGAATCCATCATAGCATCCATCATCTGCACCTCTATAATTGTCTGGTTTGGTTCTGCATCTCAACAAGATGAACATACACTCCAATGAGTAATTAGGACTGCAGAAAAAATTATTGCTGTTAATCTACCTTCCATTGAAGATCTATATACTACACAAACTAAAAAGAGAGCGGAGAAAATATACAAAGACCCCACACATCCCGGCAATAACTTGCTCCAGCAAGCGAAACGACGCTTTAGAGTATTACACACTAAAACAACCAGATACAAGGATAGTTTCTTTCCAAACGCCATCAATTGTGTGATTTTATTGTATTGTTATTGTTTCTCTAGGGATATGTGAGATTGTTGTTAGTATTATGATTAGCACCTATTATTAAGTGTATTATTAAGTGCCAACCTAGCAGTTCGAAAGCAAGAAATTGCAAGTAGATAAATAGGGACCACTTCGGTGGGAAGGTAACAGCGTTCCGTGCGCTCCGGTGTCTAGTCATGCCTGCCACATGACCACGGAAACGTCTGCAGAAGCAGACAACGCTGGCTCTTCGGCTTAGAAACAGAGATGAGCACTGAACCCTAGAGTCGGATACGACTGGCTTTCGAGCAAGGGAAACCTTTACCTTTACTATTAAGTGTAGTAGACGATCTAGTAAATGTAATTTTTTTTCATGTATATAGAGAGCATATGTACCAAAGACAAATTCCTGGTGTGCTAGCACACCTGGACAATATAGGATTCTCTTCTCTTCTCTCTCTGATTCTTTCTTTTTCTCTCCCCTGATACAAGCAGATACAATGGGAAGTTGGCTTGTACAGGTGGATGGCTGAATTTTCAGCTGTGAGAGAGGACTTCAGAGTATATCTAAACAAGCAGTCTTGGTAGTTTTTCATACGAAATGCCTTCTTCAAGGCTAATTTTAGTCAACTGTTTATCCTGATATGGGGAACATGTTGCATCACTCCTGGCTTGTTTGAACTATTAAAGGAATTAATCAAAAGGGTGCAGTGAAGAAAGTGGTATCTGTGTGGCTGCATGCTTATTTGTTAGCTTACAAATCTCCATTTTTACCTCTAGTGAAGGTTCCTTGTTAATAACACCAAGTTTCAAGTCTTTAAAATTAGCAGCAGTTAAGTATGAGGACATAGAGCTAAAAAAACAGCACTAGGTCTAATGCAAACATATATGGCTAGAACGTTCACTAATGTGGTAATTATTAAATAAGAACAGTTTAATACTGTATTTCCTTTCATTTGTGCCAAGAATTGTTAACTCTCTCTCTTTTTTTCTTTTGATTCTTTCAGTCCAAAGAGTCGTCTTCTGTGCTTAGCTGTGATATCTCTGTGGATGACAAATACATTGTCACTGGCTCTGGGGACAAGAAAGCTACAGTCTACGAAGTTATTTATTAGAGACAAATTTGAATGAAAACCATACTCCTCCTTGTAGCACTTTGCTGTATATTACTTTTATTTTTCTCCTTTCCTATCTGAGGACTGAAAACGATCATCGCATTTGTGGAATAGCCCCACTAGACTTGCTATTTAATAGCAAGCATTTGTTAAGTTAAACTTGTAATACCAAATCTCCAGCTATCTACTTGGAAGAAGATGGAATAAGCATACTTAACAGGGAACTGACTCTTTTAATTATGTATCATAGCTGTAATGTATTTATTTTGTTTAAAGAAAACTTTCTAACAAGGAACAGACTAAATAAAGTCATCTACTTCTGCCCTGGATTTGAAGGTATGTTACATTCTTGATTTTGTAATAATTATTTTGTAATATTATTATTATTATTATTGAAAATGAGGTTATTCGGGAGGAGGGGAGATTGGAGTTCTTTCTTAAGCATAGCCATCCAGTCAGATTCTCATCTCATTTGAGTGTGTTGTGGAATCCTACTGCTTAACAAATAATGTGCTTTCTCGTTATGTCTGAAACAAGACATACTGTGGTTCATAGTTCATAGATATATTTGGTGGTTCATGGTTCATAGATGCATTTGAGCTTTAATCTGTAGTTTACAGTCTTGGCTTATTTTCCTTAACCAGTTTTTCCCAGTCTGGGCCTCTCCAATGTTTTGTACTATATCACTATCTCAGCCAGCAGGATCACTGGTCAAAAACTGTAAGAAGTGTAGGCCAGAATATCTGAACTAAGACTCCATTATGGGGAATACTTAAATGATAAATTAACATTCAGATGAATTGAGAGATTGGCCCACCACCTGGGTTTTTATGGTTGTCTTCATATGGTAAAGAAACAGGGATATTGGGGAGACATGTTGAGAGAAAAATTGATGTTATAATCTTTTACATCTACTGCGTAATGCTATCAATTATTTCTTAATTTCAATTAGGGCTTCATTAAAGTCCTTCTGTTTTGCAAGCAATGAATGATTTTATGTGGAAATAGCCTTTTAAGAATTATTCATTACTTTCGAAACAGGGCTATGTGCAGTGAGAAAGTAAAATCTTGTGCACTCTGTCTGCCAGCCATTGTCTTGGGGAAGCAGGGGACAAACTCAGCAACACTGTCTTTGTGGATGGCAACTTCAGCTGACATCTTAAGAGGTTGTCGAAATATATGCCAGTAATAACATTGCTCTTAACATTTGTATTAATATGCCATTTTACAGTGTTTCATAAGCAAGTGCCGTGTACAATGTTTTGTTTGACTACAGTGCACTGCTTATGATTTTTAATAACACTTCTGTTTTGTTTGTTCCAGAGAGAAATACAATAATGCGTCTCAAAGAATCACCTTCATTTCTTCTGGATGTTTTTTGCCACATTTCTTTGAAAAGGGAGATGTGTCTCTTTGGGCAATTTTGCAGTTACAAAGATTACAGAAAAATATTTGATACATTCATTGGAAATGGCACTAAGAAGGGAATGGATTCCTACAAGTGTACAAACTATAAAAATGAGGAACTCAGAGGTAGGATTTAGAAGAGTACTCATTCTGAAGTGCGGAACAGAATGGATTTTCATTCGGGAGAAGGACTTGCTTTATTTACTGCCAGCTCTATCCAAGTCTTAGTTGACCGTCCTTGAAATGGACGCAGGCTGAGCCATTGTGCCAGAAACATTGTGTTATCTTTTTATGTTGTTGTTGTTGCTGTTAAACTATGACCTGTGACATATTTTTTTTTTCTGAATGCTTTAAAAAAATCTTTTAAGTCTGTGGATCTGCTGATGTACAGTGCCTTTGCTGCTATGGATCAAATCAAAAGAACTGTGTAGATAAAACTTTATTGTGTAAGTAGTAAATTACTTAATTTCATACTAGAAATGGGTTAATGCTGCAAGTTGAAATGGACTGTTCATTGAAGTTCTAAAATGTGGTAGCAAAAAAGTGTTAAGTGCTGAGTGTTTGATGTCATTAACAGTTTCGTAATACTCTACAGTGTAGAAAGATTTTGATACTAAACTGTGTCATTGTACATAGTTCTAATGCATTGTATTGACCACAAGTACTTCTATAATGGTAGATTATTGTTTGTGCATTCAGACTTTTAAGCATTAAACATAAGTAACTTGTAACAAGTGGGGTTTTTTCCTATTTTTTTCCTTTTCTTGTATATCTCAAAATGAGATCAGCTGGCAGAAGTGAAAGCTTTTTGAAAAGAGCCACAAACAATGTATGTGTTAAAAAGCATTTTCCACCCATACGTGTGTCTGTTTTATCAATCAGATTTTCACATTAATATTAGCATTAATTTCTTGAGTGTCAGTACTACAGGTAAGTAACATTTTCATTACTGCAATTGGGGTCTATATATCTTTTTCTCTCTCCAGGAGAAGCGCATTCACAAACCTGGTGTTTAATAGACACTGCCTTTCCCCCCACAGAACCTTGGAAATCACCATTTCTGAGTGAAAGCTAAAGAATTTTCATTCCTTGCACAATTACAGTTCTAGTTGTGTCTCGTAGCCTTTCAGAAAGAAATGACAGTGAAACCAATATAAAATTGACAATAGGTCCCTGGTGGCATAGTTATACCCTTACACTGTATCTTTCTTCTGTCATTTTAGGTCTTCTTTTCATCAGTAAAGCAGGCCATATTCCAGCTAGGTAAAAAAGATATGATGTTGTATATTTGAGGCTCATAGGCACAGATGCAGAGATTTTCTTCCACTGTAGTTTTGCTTCCTTAGTTGCAGTATGGACACCAGCACATCTGAATTGTTTGTTTCAGCTAGAATAATGTTCTATAATTATAAGAACACACACACACACACATGGTCTTCTATTGTAATCTTCCTCTAGCTTTAATGTGTACCACAGTGTCCATCATCCTTTGCTACTGGCCATATTGACAGGGATCATGAGAGTTAACACGTGAAATTGGAAGGCATTAGCTTGGAGGAGCTGTACTACATTGCGAAATCAACCTCTTCCTCTTGGCTCGGTGGCTTTAAGCTTCCATCACATATGGTGGCCTGGTCTTTTTTAAAGGTAGGGTGGTGTTTAATTAGGCTTAGAGAACTTTGATGCCCATGAAAACCAGTTCTACTTTGTCCTCCAGGTGCTGTGCAGCACAGGAACTCTCCTGCTGGAATTAGAAATGATCAGAAGTCTCCTTTTATTGTTTGTTCTGTTTCTCTTTTTAAAACACTTGTTTTGCAGATAAGGGGGCAGTGAAAGGATTGGGATGCTGTCAAGTCAATTCTTAATTGCGGTGACCCTTTCCAAGGTTTTTCAGGTAGAAAATACACAGCAGTGGTTTGCTATTCCTTCCTCTGAGAATATGTTGTTGGGCAAGCTGCACAGGGTGGCTTTTCTCCCAGGAGGCACAAGCAGGGACCCCGCTTCCCAACCTCTGATTCCACAGCCAGATACCTAAACCACTGAGTTATCCAGCCAGTTGCAAAATATGTTGGAAATGTATGTCACATGTGTTTATGATGGACAAAATCATGTGGAAGGGAAAGTGATCAAATGAGTGTTGTAATTCACTGTAGAAGTGTTCATTTCACTTTTTACAGTGTTAAGGTGGAACTTTCTATATTACCATGATTAGGATAGCATCCTCTTTGGAGGATCTATGCACTTACAGTCTTATAATCTAGGCTTGTCATCAAAATGAATGGGAGTGGAGAGCAGTCCACCACACATTACATGGTTTTGCTTTGAGTCCTCAATAAAATGAGAAAGCTGTCCTCTCTTCCCCAGTCAGCTGAATTGATTGTCTTGGCCATGAAGCCACACTTCAAATGCCTTTCTCTAAAACATTCTTCCTACCACTTTTTTGAGTTGTTGTGCTTGGGAATATCTGCTGCCCTTCTGGGAAAGTGCAAAGGTTGCCAGTGCTGTCAAATGTTTATTTGCTCATTTGTTTCCTTCTCTGAGATGCATTTGATGTCTTCTCCACACATGTGAAGGATACTTTGAGAAACGGGATACAGTCCAAAGTAGAATTTTATTAACAAAACTAAATGTCAGCTACTGATTCTCTTTGGCGTAGATCACACACTGTGTATTGTATTCAGTAACGTCTGCCTGCAGCGTGTCAGAGGCACATATGACAAGTGTCATCCTCTGCAGGTTGTGGAGCATTCATTGTATATGGCCTGGTGCATTAAATTTCTAGAGGGTTGACAACTTATTGCTGGTTATATAATACAGTTTGAGGCAGCAGCTAAACCATATTGAAAGGAAGCGATGGGGAAAGAGTAAAGAGTTGTAAGTCCAACATTTTCCACAGTGTGCCCCCATCACATTCACTGGGAGAGATGAAGCTTGAAGAAATGTGCTGTAGAAGATCATCTTTGACAAGCTCTTAAATAATGTACCTGCCACATCTGCTTTTGAACCAAGAGTTACTGAACATAACCCCTGAGACTTTACGTTTCTTCTGGTATTTGGAGTACAGCAGCTCTACCTCTGAGTGCAATTTTTTTTTAATGTCAAAACCAATAAATGTTTTTACTTTTACCAAATGATTTCCTGTCCTGGTTACAAGGAAACAGTATTATGGTGTCTTTTTTATTATTAAAAAGCGTAGTCTGACATTTACAACATGTCCATAAAACTGCTGTTAACTGCAGTGAAGCTTGTCTATCAGTCACTTGGCTACATAGGAATTCTGCCAAAACTGTAGTTTATATATGGTTTGGGTTTTTTACAGATCTACAATGCTTTTTGTAGAGACAATAGAACTATCCCACTAATTGCGCCATGTCCAGAGTTTTGGAGCATCTTTAAAGAAGAATTGTGAGGCTAGGGGGTCTATACTGTTAGCCTATTCACATGTACAGTGATAACTCATACAACGTCCAAACTTGGTTCCACAAGTTTGGACTTTATACGGATTTGGACTTTGTATGAGGCATGCAAAATCCTAGCCGCGATTTCTCATACAACGTCCAAATCCTTGCCATGATGCCTCATACAACGTTGTTTCCATAGAGATAACTTGTACTGTAACAGCATAGACTTCAGGGCAAAGTCAAGGAAACTGACAGAACTTTAAGAAATCATTGTCTAAAAGCTAAAAATATTACAAAAACATGTCAAACAAACCCTGATTGTCCAAGAACCTGAAGAATGCTGCAAAAATCCCAGGAATGCTTCTAAAAATTCTGACAAAAAAATTCAAAAAAATCCAAAATCGTGCTCAAAACCATTCCTAAACACTCTTTGCCTCATGCCCAAAACCCACAAGAGCAATGCACGCATGTGTCCTGCCTTTTATACTGCCCAGGCACAATGCAACCTGGGAAAACCCCAATGCCTCATACAAAGTCGCACGACTGTATGAGGCAACTTTTTTCAAGGAATTAGCCGATGTATGAATCTGATGTTGTATGAAGCGGACTTTGTATGAGGTATTACTGTACTATGAAATTAAATAGCAAATATTCAGAATGAGAAGCAAAACTGTTTGTAACTAATTTTATTAATTGCTGAGCAAGTGTCAGAAGGTGTCTGTAAGACTAGAACCTCAGGGAGTGTTACATACTATATAATTGTGACACTGATTTCTGTGTGTTTTTTTTTTTAAAGTACAGTATCATGGAAGCAGTCTTCATTTTAGCACATTGCTCTCTCTGCCTCTCATTCTGTTTCTCTTTTCAGAGCTATTTATAGAAAAATAAATTTGGAAAATAAAACTTAACTAAAGATGTGTGTGTCAAGAATCTTTCCAGTTGGAGAATGAAGTGGAATTAAGAACTTCATAGAATAATACTTCATAGTATAATACTTTAAAATACAATTTTACTAAAAAGCAGACTGAAAGTACTATTTAGCAATAACAATCATACTTATATACCGCCCCATTGCGCTTAGTGCACTCTCTGGGTGGCTCACAAGTTAATTAACATTTTGCCCCAACATGCTTTCACCAACCTCAGAAAAGTGGATGGCTGTGTCAACCTTGAGACCTGGTCAGGATGGAACTCACAGCGTTCTGGCTGCAGTACAGCAGTTTAATTACTGCACCAGCAGGGCTTAGTTTCTCAAGAGTGCATTGTAACTATGTAATTTACAAAGTCTAAATTGGAGTATGCTCAATTGCTTAGTACAGTAGAACCCTGTATAAAGAAAATAACTCGTTCTACGGGGCACTTCATTATATGATTTTTTTTTCATTATACAATGCATGCATCGTACAACAAAAATCCCTATGGGAAAAATTGTTCAACAAAAATCTACGGGGAAAATTGTGCAACGGAAAAATTTTCGTTGTACGATTTCCCCCATAGAGATGCATTGCGTGGTATAATGAATTTTTTTGTCATACAGGACACAATGGTTTTTTCAAATCCTTTTTGTTGTACAATTTTTTCGCTGTATGATGCATTTGTTATACGGGGTTCTAGAGTTGGAAGGTGCGTGGTATCTGACTAAGCTTGTATTTTGTTTTTCTGAAGATGAGCCCCTGTATTTCAGGAAACAAAAACCTGCCTTTCAATGCAAATAATGAGTTACTTTTAAGGAGAAATAAGCATGTAGTGTATTTTTGACATTTAAAATCCTTTGAACAGGAGTACATAGAGTCATTCTACTAATGGGTAATATGCTGGGAGAGACTCCTTCAGAATCAAGCTTCTTTTCCTGTGGAGAGCAGGATTTTGTATAATTAAAATCAAGCCACACTATATGCTTCTCCGTCCTAAATAGACTTCCCGGGTAGGCTACTGCTACACTTAGGTGATTGGAACTGAAGTGGAAAGCTCTTTGCCAGGCTGATGGGCATGTGGAAGGGAAGTGGAAGCAGGTAAAACAGATTTTTAAAAGGAGTCAGCGGGTTGATTTGTATGCCAGATATGTTAAAACAGACGATCACAGGAAATAAAAAATTGGGCTAGGGAGCCACACAATATTTCTCCAGCAAATGCTTTCAGAGTATTCTGGATCAGCAGCCATGCTTTAGCATTTTATGAAGTCAGACTAGCTCAATGACTGGCTAGAATGAGCAATATAATATCCTTCCCTTTTTTCTCTTTGCTGTCCCCAGATGTGCAAGGCAGCCACTAACCATATTGCTGCAACAACAGTGAAAGAGAGTAAAATACTCAATAGTTAGGTGACAGCAGATTATCCTCAGGGACTCAGCAGCAATAAGGAGTGACATCTCTCCACCTTTTTGGTAAAGGCAACAGAGGGAACATTCTCTTTACTGTAATAAGGCTGTTCTAAGAGGCGGGGTAGAAAATTAACATGGCAGAATGAGTACAACTTTCAAAGTTGTAAGTTATGGTTAGGTCTGTTGGACCAGGTACATTTTGCATTTGGAAATTCACATCCACCAGAAATTTGAAACACACACCAAGTGGAACACATATATTGTAAAGTACAGATAGAATACTACATTTCAAAAATAAGTCCAAGCCTGCTTCACTGCACAGGCAGATGTGCACAGGCACACGTGTACAATAAAAACACACCCCTATCAAAAGAGTTCAGTTTCATTTTCCCTCAAAAAAAGCCACATGGGGCAAACAAAGAGGTGTGTGAAGGAAGAAGTCTATAGAAACATACTTGTCAGCTACACACATTCTTAATGTAAAACACTACAAAAATACTAGGTGTGATTAAGTCAGTCCCAGTGAGGTCAGTGAAATTTACTGCCAAGTAATTGTGCATAGGATTGCAGTCTTAGTCATAGATGGGCTCTCACTTGAATAATTTCATTAGAACTGTGAATTACAAGGATTTGCTCTTTAGGTATTTCTGCTCTGGTTCATGAAGTTCACACTTGCTGCAAATACAAGACCAGTGAGTGTAAAGCAAATTTATAATCATGTCTTTTCTGCAATCCTGTCTGCGCTCATTGCTTAAAGTAATAGGTTTTGTTAGCTCTGGATTTCTGCTGGTCATATGACTTTTGCAGTCCATTAAAATTGCAGCTCAGTGAATTAAGGTTGGAACAACACTTGACTGAAAATGCTTCGAAGCAGGAGCTCTGCCAGTCAGACAACGCTCTCCTTATTATAATCTATGAATACCCATGGCTGCCTCCCTTCTCCAGCAGCTGTTTTTATACGGCTGTTTAAAATATGCTGGGATTTATTGCAGGCCTTGTTTATGTAAGAAGCTGAGGCTCAGATGGTGTCAGTGAGGGAAACGGGGAAAAGTTAAGACTTCGGAGTTGAAAACCAATGTATAATGAAGCAGGATTGCCGGTGGGAAGCCAGATGTGAGATTAAACTAGAAAAGAGATCCACTGTGATTCTCTGCCGCATACAAAGGGTGTCAAACAGCCTTTTAACATTTCTAGGAAGAAAAGCTATGATTTGTTTACATGAATGTGGTTCAAACGCTTCATCTGTGACAAATTGTGTATGGCACATCAGTACATAAAAGTTTACCATAAATCACTCTTGCCAAGATAAAAGGAGAGTTTATCATTTTTGCCGCACATACACAGGCTTCGTCTTATGTAGGTATTTCCGTACATGGGGCCTGATAGCTTAATAGGCACCTTAGAAGATCTGCCTCTCCTCATACACACCCCATAACCTTCCAAGCACCTTATTATATTTTGTATTTATTACATTTATACCCTATTTTTCTTCAGTAGCAAATCTCAGAGTGGTATACAGTCCCTGTCCAGCATGGCTTATATAAGATTGGTCCCTCATGTGTCCAGGCCTTTCTCTGTTTTTATCAGGGAAATTTAGGTGAAATTAGAAGTTGCTGTTGGAAGTTCTTTTATAAAAAGGCAAATAGTTTCCCTCACCCCTCTTTCCCTCATGGACTGCACTAGTTGCCTGTGCCTGGAAGTTGTATCCCAATGGGCTTTTAGAAAATTTCCATCTTAATGAAAAACTTACATGGGATCTAAATATAAAAAAGGGATTTTAAAAGAAAATAGACATTTGGAAGCCATTTCTACAACACACATTGGGGGAAAAAATAAAGGAGACAAACCTGTACTGGAGATAATGAGGTTTTGGCAGAATAAATAAGATAACAGAAGACAACTGGTAGATTCAAGGACATAGGTTTAGCACACTAGGGTGTTTTATGTATTTGTATAATGAGAAATCAGAACACCATACTAATGAGAATAGTTTGAACAAAGTATTAATACCTCTGTGTGTGTGTGTGCACGCTCTCTCACACACACATACAAGTAGAATGGTTAAGAAATCTGATGTATTGAAATGATTAATTTGTATCACTTTTCTTTTTATGTATTATTATTTTCTTTCTTTCTTTTTGCTATTTTGTTTATGTATTTTTGTATCCTTTTCCCCAGTACTATTATTATTATTTTCTCTTTTAAAATATTCAACAAAATATTTTTTTTTAAAAGAAAATTTTCATCTAGATTCCTTTTCAAATCCTAGAAAGCATCTGATGCCACCTTAAAAAGCTAACATTTTTATTTGGCACAAGCTATTGTGCACCTAGTACCCAGTGTGGTGTAGTAGATAAAATGACTGAGTTCTTCTTGTGCCATATCTGAAGTCTGAATATTGGCTATCATCATGGCCGTCAGCCATGAAGATTGTCCTGAGAATACAATGCAGTAGCCTTTCATTTGCCTTCCACCTTACAGTGTGACACCTGTACCACTGATCCAGCTCTGTGAATCTCTTTCTGGCCCTGAGCCCTTTTGGCACACAAAGTCCTCATCAGCCCCCCCAGGCCAGTATTGATGAAGCTGCTGCCATCCATCAAGATGTCTTCAATTGGGATTTAATCAACTTGGGGACCATTTCCCTCCCCTGTGGACTTTGCCACCTAAGGCCATTAGTCCTTAGGGTTGTCAGGTTAGTTTACTGATGATCGGTGTTGAGTCACTGGCAGTTCGGTCTACTCTATTACCATAGCAGGATAACTTGGCCAAACTAAAATGACTGACTAGGATCCCAAAAAACAGGGTTCAAATCCCCACTTGTGCAGAATTGTTAAAGCCACTCCTTAAATAACTTATTTATCTTGAAAGTCCTATTGAAGTCACTATAAGTAGTTTCTGACTTGACTGGCACATAACTAATTACTACTAACTACTACTGTGGATCGGAGTCAAGTAGTGAAAAAAGCAAACTTATTCCACATAGAATTTATTAGACCTTCACATGCCATAAAATTCTTCATTTTTTTCTGGAAAAGTCAAACCAACTGGTCCATTTGACACTTTCATATCCATTCTCGCTGCTGATAGAACACAATAATCAGGCAGGGACTCATTACAGAGATCCTGAGTATTTTTTCAGTTGGCCACATGTCCAACTGTTCAAAGGAGAAATACTGGTGTTCTTTATTTGAAGAGCTTCCATGACCAAATTCACTTTAAAGATTAAAAAGAAGGACGAGGGGCCATAGCATTGTCTATCAATTGCTGATGATTTTGTTATCATTTTTGGCCCCTTGGAAGAGGGCTTAAGGGCAGTATTCTTTGCACATACAAGAGGATGACCAACACCAAATACATGTCCAACCTCAAATTAGCACCTGGATGACAACCAAACTGACACACATCTTCTCACCACTGAGAAATACTTGTCTATAAATTATCATAATTCTTTTTCTGCCGTATCTGAATCCAAATATTGGCGATCAGCTACAAAGACTGTCCTGAAAATATAATGCAGTGGCCTTTCATCTGCCTTCCGCATCACAGCATCACACCCATACCACTAATCCAGTTCCATGAGTCACTTTCTGGTCCTGAGTCCTTTTGGCATGCAAAGTCCTCACTGGCCCCAGGCCACTATTGATGAAGCTGCTGCCCTCCATGAAGATGGATTAAAGTGGGATTTAATCCACTTGGGGACCATCGCCCTTCCTTGTGGATTTCGGCACCCAAGGCTGTTAGACCCCAGGGTTGCCAGGTTAGTTAACTGCCACCTGACACATGGCCTTGAGTCGCTGGCAGTAGGGTCTACTCTGTTATCATAGCAGGATAACCTGGCCAGACTAGTTCTTCTACATCATGTAATTATTATGTATATCTAACTATAATGCAAATCTACATTTTCTTTTAATTTTCTCTCTCTTTTTTTCTTGATTCTTTTTTACATCGCTGGTGCTTTTCCTTTTCTTTAGTAATGCTTGAGTGGCCACCTTAGTCTACAGAGTTTGAAAAATCATTTTTTTACATCCTCCTCCTCAGTAAAGAAACAATTAAGTAAATTGTAATCCCAGCAGCAGGAAAGTCTTTGTAGGCACTTCAAATAAAATGATTGCATTTATAAAATAATTCAATCACATTTCATACTTCGTATAAAATATTCTTGTTTGAGCTAGGAAAAATGTGGTTTTAATTACTTACTGTGCATATTCTACAGTCAGGACAAGATGTGATTCATAATCTTCCCGTTCTAATGGAAATATGTTCACATACAAAAGATAAATGAAATAAATCACAGCTAAACCCATATAGCTGCAAGTTCTGCTATTTGAACATGTATCTGTTTTGCCTTTTTCAATGCAGTAGATAAGTGGCCCATTCATGTACATATACATCCAATCCTTTGTGGATTAAATCAGTGGAGTACACATGCATGTTAGAAGAAGGACATCCATTTTGTTTTTGTAATGACTAATGAAGGAGATTATTTAACCTCTGAAAATATTTATGTATAGCCGACAGAAGAGAAGCTTAATCTTATCAAAGGATTGGAAAGAAAAAAAGCTTTGGACTTGGGATAGGCCCCGTATACATCTCTTAAGAAAAACAACTTGCCATCAAGTCAAATCTGATTTACAGGGATCATTTTCTAGATTTTCTGAGCATAAATTGCTCTGAGATAATTTACCCTTCTCTTCTTCTGAGGGCAGTCTGGGACTGTGCGGCTTATCCAAGGCTACACAGGTTAGCTATTTCTTATGTTAGGCACTGTCAGTCCAGAACCAACTAGGTAAGGTAAGGTTTCCCTTGTTCGAAAGCCAGTTATATCCAACTCTAGGGTTCAGTGTTCATCTCTGCTTCTGCAGACATTTCCGTGGTCATGTGGTAGGCATGAGTAGACACCGAAGTGCATGGAATGCTATTACCTTCCCACTTCTTGCTTTTGAACTGCTAGGTTGACAGGAGCTGGAACAAAGACGGGAGCTCATTCCATCGTGCAGTACTCAGGAATTGAACTGCTGACCTTCCACCTCCCAGTCAGCATCTTAGCCACTTGAGCCACTGCAGTCCCTCCAGAACCAACTACAGCTACAGCGCCACTAATAGGGTTTTCAAGATATGTGAGTTACAGTGGAATCTCATACAACAATCGCCCCGTATAACAACAAAATCGCATAACAATTAGGTTTTGGGGGGAAATGGCATCCCGCCTAACAATTTTTCCTATGGAAAAAAATCCTACAACAATTTTTCAATGGGAAAAACCACTTAGCAACAAAAAACGTATGATGCATGCCATAGGGACAATCACTATACGATGCATGTATTGTATAGCAATTGTTTCATACAACAACAAGCACCATGGAATGGATTAAAATCATTGTATGAGGTACCACTGTATTTACCAGTTCAATCCTTCTCCCTATGCTGTGAGTTTCCATGGCCAAACAGGGATTCAAACCCAGGTCTCTTGAGGTCTAGCTTGTCAATCTAACCACTACACTTTACTAGGTATCTCCTTTTGTTAGGTGTCATTGATTTTTTTTGGTTTGATTATTCCACAACCTTATCAAATAGGCACAGTGGAATGATTACCACTGAAAGACTAGGGCAAGTTTATATGCCCACACATTGCTACTTCTTTTCCTTATAAAGATACAGCTATCCATGCTGTAAAAAGTTAGTGTGATTTAATTAATTTTATTTATCTAGAACATTTATAGTCTGGTCTGTATTACAAAATGTCAGGGCAGGTTACAGAGACATATAAAACAATTTTAAAAAAACATAATTTCTTCTTTATGTTGTCTGTGAATGCACACTTATGGGTTCCGTGCCTACGCAGAGCCGTTATCAGAGCTTTAAAGCTAATTGGATAAAAGTTTTGAGATTAGGACCACCCACCATCTCCTTTGGTGTCATTTCACGCTTCTTTCCCTTAGTTCTCTTTTTTCCGTTGTAGCAGCAGGAGCTAAATCGAGAGCTAGCAATTTTTCTCAGAGTTTGACTAGGTCAAAAGCCACTAAAACAATTTTTCTAGCCTAGGGGGATTGCCCCTCTAGACTAACAAACATTTTCTTCTCATCTGGAGGAATTGTCCTCCCAGGCAAACCACCAATTTTTCATTCCCTGAGGGGTTTGTCCTCTCAGGCAAATCATCAATTTTCCTCATCTGGGGGGCTCATCCTCTCAGACAAATTCTCTCAATTTTTGCTTCGGCATTTGATGGTCTCTTCCATGGCCTTCAAAAGGTGCCCATCCTGCAACTCAAAGCACCAATGGACACAAAAAGTGCCATCTCTGTCCTGGCAAAGACCAACCAGTCCATTTGTGCATGTTCTGTAAGATGTTCACCAGACTCACACTGAAGAACCACCAAAACAGCCTCAGAGTCCACCTCATGGTGACTGCTTTGGCTCCACAACTGGCTGAACAGCCACTGAAGGCTCCAGAGGGAGAGGCTTCTTCATCTTCTTCCTGTCTGAAAAAGCTCACCACTGTAGAACTTTTTCAGAAGAAAAAGGATGCTGGGTGCACCAGAGAGGAGAAAAAACACAAGAAGACACATCATTCTGGCTCTGGTTAGCATGCTGGCTCCCCTTCTCAGGGCCATGGCCAAAGAGATCGGAGACCAAGTTTGTGCCTTGATCCCCACCACTTTGGAGCAGGCGACATGCATAAAACACTCAAGGCAAGCTGAGGATCCTAAGGGCAGCAAAAGGTGGTGGGCTGAAACCGGGCAGAGAGAGGCCAATCCCCCTCCACTCCCCCCTCACCTTCTCCAGGGGAAGACACAAGGAAAGCCAGGCAGTAATGGTCTGACTTGGACCCTGAGGCTTACCTCCCACCATCTCGGAGAGGTCAGACAGTTCTAAAAACTTGTTTGAGGATGAGATGGAACCTGAGGTCGAGGCGAAGAAGTCTCTGGACAACCAGATTGGGAATTTCCAAATGTCTCAGCCAGAGGAACAGAAAACCCTAACGCCGTTGCTGACCCACCTCGGTACCACCCTGAGAGCATCCACCACTGACTTATATGGACAATGTTTGTGGCATGGCTGACAAACAGGAGATCTATCTGGTCCACCTCAGACTTCTTCCAGCCATCAACCATTCCATCAAGTCAGTTTGGAAGAAGCCATTTTCATCTCATTCGGTTTCGATGTGGGTGGACGGCATCTATAAGCTCCTGGAAGACGTCCAATTCCTCCAGATGCACCCAACGCCAAACTAGAGGGTGGTAAAGGCATCACAACATAAAACTGTGGTAAGTGACTTCCCAATCCTGTCTTCAAAGGAAGGGAAGAAACTCAATGATTTGGGCAGGAAGGTTTACTTCAATGCCTCCCTGTCTCTCCGTGCAGCCAACTATGCGATGGCGATGAGTGCCTACAATTGTAAACTCTGGGGCAAGGCTGAGGTACTTATAGCCAGGATGCTGGCAGAGCTCTGCTCCAAAATGGAGACCCTATGCCAAGAAGTGACTCATTTGGTGGAGCAGCAGATAAGGACCTCATGGAATATCTGCGACTCAGAGGCCAAGAACATCACCTCTGCCATTCAAATCTGAAGGTATTCTTGGCTGCATTCGGCTGACCTCCAGGAGGAGGCAAAGAAACTGATAGAAGAGCTTCCATTTGATGGGCATGGTCTCTTTGCAGTCAAAATGGGCAACATCCTTAATGAGCTGCATTGAGACAAGATCACAGCAAGCAAGCTCCACCTGAGGATGTCCAGCTCCTACCAGCCATGGTTCCAGCAGCCCTTCTAAAACCAGCTGGTTTACCAGCATCAGCAACAGTCTAGACCAGGGATTCACAACCTGTACCTTCAGGCTGGATGCAGCCCACAGCACCATTTCATGTGGCCCACCACCACCTACACCATACCAGAAAATGCCACATGGTGTAGGAAGGGCAAAATGGCCCAAAGCTGTCTGAGGGAGTGTGATCCAGGCCCTGGCTTAAAAAGCTTGAGAACTCTTGGTCTAGACCGTAAGGTTTCCAGAGGCAAAGCTTCTACAAATCACGTTGCCAACATAACTGCCATGTTACCAGCAGCAACAACCCATTGGCAAATGGAACAACTGGAAGCAGAAGCAGCAGGTTTGACTTCCCTCCAACTGTAGATCCTCCACCACTCCATCTGCCATACCGACTGCTCTGGATCTTTCTTGATGCTTGGACATCCATCACCAATGATGTAGATTTTGAAGATATTAAACTCTGGTTACTTGGTTGCATTCAAGACAGAACCCACTGTCAGTCGTCTCCATCCAACTGCCTCATCACCCCAGCTGCAGGAGGAGAGGAAGTCTCCTTGCTATTTGAGAAGGGTGCCATAGAAACCGTCAACTCATCCGCACGAGAAAGTTTTGCATGGTCACACTTCAAACCATTCTCCCCCTTGTCAATAAGGAGGACTGGTTCACAGTGATTGACCTGAAGGATGTGTACCTCCATGTATCCATTCACAAGGAACATCGATAATTCCAATGTTTTCAGATCGGACAGCAGATCTTTCAGTACATGTGCCTGCCATTTGGAATTTCAACGGCTCCAAGGGTCTTTACCAAATGCATGGCCCCAGTAGCAGCACATCTTCAAATGTGAGGGATTCGAATCTTCCCTTACAATGGAGTGCCATTTTACCTCCACTTCCGGGAGTGGTGAGGGCACCGTAGGTCGGATGGAATGGTGTCATGGGCAGGATCCAGCCTACAGGCCATAGTTTGGGCACCCCTGCTCTAGATCTTGAAGACACTGCCAGTCATCTCTGCTGGCTGTTTTAAAATAGTGATGTTAAAAGTTTTAGTGTTGAGTTGGCAAAGGCTGCCTTGGGCTAGATATTACCTGCCATGAGTATACATATTCTCAAAAAACTGCTTAAGGCTAAATTGTATGTAAGTTCATATCATATGAAATAATCCAAACTCAGTCTTATATGGTGCTTCAAAAATCTTGTTCAATTTCACAGACAAAATAAATTTCTTCAAAAACTTCAGTAGTCAACAATCTTGATTCTTGCAACAAAGAATTCTTCTGTACATCCAAATATATATACACATATGCATAGAGGTAGAGATAATCCCAGAGTGCAGAACACATAATAATGGGCTGAAACTATAGGAAGCCAGATATACTATAGGCTGAATATTAGGGGGGAAAATTAACAGTTAGAGCAGTACAACAGTGGAACCAATTACCTCAAGAGGTGGTGAGCATTCAAACACTGGAACCATTCAAGAGAAAATTGGACAACCACTTGTCATATCTGCTTTTATTCAGATTCCTGCGTTGAGCAGGGGGTTGGACTCGATGGCCTGAAAAGCCCCGTCCAACTCAGTTATTCTATGATTCTACAGTATAAAAGAGATGACTTCTGCTGGCTTCCCATTCCAATAGTTGGTAAAACAAAACCTATGTTTCTCCAATGATTAGCTGTTTCAGCCTTGAATCCTATTAATCTTTCCTGAAGAGACAATCTAGACCAGGGAATACCTGCTACCTCTGAAACAGACCAGTACTGCTATTGTGAAGCACAAATTCACATCTTTGTTCTGCCTGTGTGATAGACCATACCATATGTTGTGACTGTCTATATTTTCACATTCCCATATTGCTTGTAAGTTTTTAATTATACTTGCTAAATCTTATTCATTATGGAAGACTTAAAATTTGTGTCCCTTTTTAGTTTTTATTTTGTTGTTCTTGTTTCTCTTTCTCTAAAGATGTGCCCCTTTTCAAAGCTTTTTTAAAATTTTCTTGGTTTTCAACTGATAGAATTTGCAACTGTATCTATTCTACTAACCAACCATTATGTCCTTCTATATCCCCTCCTGATCATGGAGCCACGTATATATTTGCACCATGAAGTCTCACTCTTAGGACTGAAGAAGGGGACTTGATCCATGAAAACTAACATTAAAATACAGCAATTAGTCTTTAAGGTACCACACCATTTTTGTCTTTATTTTTATTTTATTTTTATTTTTTTGGGGGGGTCTGGCTTAATTGTGTTTCCTTGTTTAATTTGGTTGCTTTAATTATCCTTTTGCATACCACCTACGGTGCTAGTGACATTATCTTGCAGCCTTCAGTAGTTTGGCTTACAGGAGAACTGGCAATGTTTTCATGCCCACCCTGGGCTCCTGCCACCCGTACTCAAACCAGGCTATACAAACTTGCAATATGGTTTGGGAAGGCACAATAATACTTTGCCATGACTGTGTCAGGAGAACACCTTTCAATTTGCTTCTCCACCTAAGCAAGCAGCTGCATTAGCAAAATAACCTTTCACAATGGGCCTAATATCTCTGCTGGCTGCTTGCCAGGGGACAAATGTTTCTTGGCAGCTTTGAAAAAGAGATCCACAAAAGAAAGCCTGTTACCGCAAGACACGTAACACTAGCCTTGGGAAATATAAATCCTGCTGAGTGGAAACCCAATTAAACACAATCATAGACTCCGCCTGATGTTCTCCTTCTTTCCTCCCTCCCTTTGTCTTTTGTTAGCAAGCTATCTAAGAGGTAAAACAAAACAAAACTTGCAAGGATGAACCAATCTTCTTCTATGGCAGTTTTTGTGTTTGATGTAGAAATGCTCCAAATACTGAAGGGGTGTTGGAAAAAATAACATGGATAGGTGATAATGTTTGTAGAGTGTGTGGCAAACTGCATCTGTTTCTAGTTCTCCTTCGTATAGTTTGTGAATCCCCACTATTGGGTTATGCGCCTGCGCAGAACACCGATCGGAGGCTTGAAAAGCTATTGGTCAAAAGTTTTGGCGGTAAGACCGCCCACCGTACCGCCCACCCTGAGGCACCCGTGCGCCATTTTACCTCAGTTCTCTTCTTTCCGCCGTAGCAGCAGGACGATCGTTGAGAGCTTCTCAATTTTTTTTGCCCTTCTGAGGGAAAGTCTTTGGCTATTTCAAACAATTTTTGCGGCGATCTTGTCCTTCGGGCAGGATCGCCACCCCGGCGCTGTTTCTTCCTTCTGGTGGACTCAGTTGCCTACTCGCTCCGGTCACCGTTTCCCCCCTCAAGGGGGTGGCGGCTGGCCTGCCCTTCGGGGTGCCCACGTTCTCGAACCTTCCGTTGGAAGAATTTTTCTTTGATGGCTGCAGCCTTCAAACAGTGTTCTGCTTGCCTCAAGAAGTTCCCTGCTTCCGACGGGCATAGCCTTTGTCTTTTCTGCCTGGGAGAGTCTCACCAGAGGCAGTCCTGCCCTCACTGCAAGAACTTTACCCGCCTTGCAGTGCAGAACCGGAGCAACCGGCTCAAAGCCCATCTGATGGAGCTCGCTCTGGCTCCCGCCGCAGCTGCCTCTACCTCTGCTGGTGCCTCTCAGCCTCCGCCGCTTCCTGCTTCTTCTTCCACTCTCTCCATCAGGAAGAAGAAGAAGAAGGATAAAAACGGGGAGAAGAAAAAGAAACACGGGTCGGAGAAGAGGCGTTCGCTCCCGCCTACTCCTCGCCCTCCCATCTCTCCGGGGCCTTCGCCTGCGTTCTCGGTTGCAAGATGTCCTTCGCCCGGGTCTTCGATCTGGGGAGGACGGTCCTCCTCGGGATCGCCTGAAAAAGGTCGCAGGGCTGGGGCTCCAGCTCGCCCACTGCAGGTTCTCCCGTCTCCTCCTCGGGGGAGGGGGCCGTTCACCCACGAGACAGGCGTCCATCTCCCCAAGGCCTAGGACTCTGACTATCGATGAAACGGCAGTCACCATGCCGGCCACCGTTTCGTCTCCGGTCCTCCCAACCACCGTTTCGTCAGCCACCGTTTCGTCCCAACCATCGGCGGTGGATACATCCCAGATGGAGTTCTTCAAGGGGATGTTCGAGGCCATGGCAAAGTCGTTTGCCCAGCAGTTCAAGGCCTCCATGCCTGCGGCCTCTGCGGCTCCGGTGCCGACCACCGCAAGCCCCAGGGATGTTGGTCCTACTGTGGCCCCACCGACCTCATGAGGGTCGAGTGTCCGCTCTGCTGGCCCACCCATATCGTCTTGGTGTGGTCCAGACGTCGATGCAGTGGACTCCCATCCCGTCGACCCGCCCAGGCCGTACTGGCGCGGTCCCGACGTGGATACCAGGGTTCCTCCCTCGTCCTCCGAGGAATCCAGCGTGTCTTTGGAGGAGGACGAGGGAGACATCGACGCCGACAAGACGCCGGACCAAGCCATCGGCGCGGTTGACCCACCGCGTGGTGAGGATCAATGCTCGCTCACGGCAATGCTAACACGCTTGGGGACCGCCCTGAACCTGAAGGTGGACCAGCCACCACTGGAGGGCGAGGACCAAATGACCGCCAAACTGGACAGACAAGCGATTCGGCCGGTCCACATCACCATGCTTCCATCCATGTTGATGTCAGCGAAGGCGAAATGGAAGAAGCCAGTATCATCGCACTCTGTTTCGTCCAGGCTCGACGGCATGTACAGAGTCCTGGACGAGAATGTTGAGTTCCTCCAAGCACACCCCTTGCCGAACTCGTTGGTGGTCAAGGCCTTCCAGCACAGGATGGCCACCAGCGGTTTTCCGGTACCTTCGACTCCGGAAGGGAAGAAGCTGGACGCGGTGGGCTGAAAGTTCTACGCCACCGGTTCCCTCTTCTTCCGAGCCGCCAACTACTCGGCTGCCATGGGCCTCTATCAGTCCCACCTCTGGGAGCAGGTAAAGGTCGTGGCGGCTACGCTGCCCACCGAAGCCCAGAAGCGGATCGACGCGCTGGCATCCGAAGGGGACTTTCTGTCGGAGCAGCAGATGAGGACGGCCAGGTACATCAATGATTACGCGGCAAAGGACATGGCTTCCGCTATTCTGCTCCGTCGTCATGCCTGGCTCAGGGGCACCTCCCTCGATGATGCAATGAAAAAGCTCATCGAGGAGTTCCCGTTCGACGGACAGGGCCTATTCGGGCAGGACACCGACAAGGTCCTGAACGAAATGTGTCAAACGAACTCTACGGCCAAGTTCCTGGGTCTTACCACGCCGGCTCCGCCTGCCAGGCCGAGATTCCAACCTTTCACGCGGCGGTATCAGGGGAACCCGCAGCAACAAGGTGGCCCTTCGGAACAGCCCAGGTCTGGCTCCTACAAGCAACGGCACCAGCACAAGTCCCGTTACCAGCCTTATGGGCAGGGCAAGCGTTCCGACGCGAAGTCCAAGTCCCGTGTTTGAAGCTGCGACGGCCGAGTCTCTCTCGCTCCACATCCCGTACCTTCCCCTCCGGAATTTCCTCCAGGTGTGGTCGGGCATCACGGACGACCGGTGGGTCTTAAAGATCTTGTCCTCTGGCTACGCCATCGAGTTCGTGCGGGTGCCTCGGGTAGGAAGACATCGTTTCACCACCTCGTCCCCCCATTTGGAAGAAGAAATATCAACTCTTCTGTCCAAGGGAGCCATCAAGCGGGTAACACCGTCCGACTGGGACAACGGCTTCTACTCAAGGTACTTCGTGGTTCAGAAGAAGGACGGAGGACTTCGCCCAACAAGTGCATCCACACCAGGAAGTTCCGGATGGTGACCCTGCAGACCGTCCTCCCCCTCATCAACAAAGGGGACTGGTTCACAGTCATAGACCTCAAGGACGCTTACTTCCATGTCTCCATCCTTGAGGAGCACCGAAGGTTCCTCCGTTTCCACATCGGCAATTCCGTGTACCAGTACCGGTGTCTACCGTTCGGTCTGGCCACGGCACCACGGGTCTTCACCAAGTGCATGGCTCCAGTGGCTGCCTTCCTTCGCCAGCGGGGAATCAGGGTCTTCACGTACATCGACGACTGGCTGATTGTATCCCCCACCAGCTCGTCGGCCATTCGGGACACACAATTCACGGTCCGCCTCATGGAGAGTCTCGGCCTCAGGATCAAAATCACCAAATCAAAGTTGATTCCCTCTCAACGCGTCAAGTACATTGGAGCAGTACTCGACTCGCTTGCCACCAGAGCCTTCGCACCCCAGAAACGCTTGCAGGACATTGCGCAAGGGGTGAGCGACTTTTGCACCAAACCGTGCATCCGGGCGAAAAAGGCTCAGAGACTTCTAGGCCTCATGGCCTCAACGACGGCGGTGATCCCTCACGCCAAGTTGAAGTTCCGGTCCCTGCAGTCGTGGCTCCTTCATGAATTCGACGCGCTCCGGGAGAGCCAGTCCAAACGGTTGACTCCGTCTCCGGAGCTGATGGACCAACTGCTGTGGTGGACGACACCACTCAACGTGGCAACGGGGAAGAGCTTTTACCCCCCGCAACCCTCGTTCCTAATATTGACCGACGCAAGCAACCTCGGCTGGGGGGCTGCCTGCGGGACTCTCACAGTCAACAACGCTTGGTCACCTCAGGAGATGGTGCACCATATCAACTACTTGGAACTTCTGGCCATTTGGAAGGCCCTACGTTCCTTCGAGGCCCTACTCACCGGCAAGGCGGTCCAAGTAGCCTCGGACAATACCACGGCGGTGGCATATCTGAACAAGGAGGGGGGAACGCGATCCACCACCCTTCTTTACCTCGCTCTGCAGCTCTGGGAATGGTGCCTGGAAAGGCACATTTTCCCGATTGAAGTGCACATTCAGGGCAAGCTGAATGTCTTGGCCGACCATCTCAGCCGCCTCACCTCGACGACCCACGAATGGGAACTGGACGACGAGGTATTTCAGTCGCTTTGCGAGGCCTGGGGGACGCCGAGCATCGACCTCTTTGCATCGGAGTCCAACAAGAAATGCCACAGGTGCTGCTCCAGGGCAGGCATCGGAATGAACTCCGAGGGCGATGCCTTCATGAAACGGTGGGATCAGGACTATTTCTACGCCTTTCCTCCGTTTCCTCTGGTCCAGAAGGTCCTCACCAGAATGTACCAACACAGGACCAGCGCAATCCTTGTGGCCCCGGCATGGCCTCGCCAGCCCTGGTTTCCGCTGCTGTTATGCATGTCGTCACAGTATCGCACACTGCCGGAGTCACCAACGCTTCTCCAAATGGAGCACGGCCAGCTTCACCATTCGGACCTACCCAGCCTCCACCTCACCACGTGGAGGATAACCCCAGACTGTCCAGGATCCTGGAACTAGCACGGCGCCCTTCCACAAGGAAGTCTTACGCTTCCAAATACAGACGCTTTTGTGCTTTCCTGGCATCCCAGCAGACGTCCCCTCCACAGGTGGGACTGCAGGACGTCTTGACCTACCTCCTCCATCTGGCGGAGTCTGGCCTTAGCATCACCTCCATCCGAGTCCACCTCACAGCGGTGGTGGCTCACTCTCCGGCTGGTTCGCCCGCTTCTGGTGCCTTTCGCGACCAAACGGTGAAGCGCTTCCTCAAGGGACTACGGAACGCCTTCCCTCCGGTCAGGATTCCGACGGCACAATGGTCACTGTCTGCCGTTCTCAACGCGCTCACCAGGACTCCTTTCGAGCCCATGGCTACCGCGGATGCTCGTCTCCTCACGTGGAAGAGGGCGTTCCTGGTGGCTATCACGTCTGCTTGACGAGCTGGTGAACTGGTTGCTCTACGGGCAGACGCACCATTTCTTCAGTTTTTCAATGACCGCGTGGTTCTCCAAGCGGATATCACCTTCCTGCCCAAGGTGGTCTCCCAGTTTCATATGGCACAGACTATCTTCTTGCCAACTTTCTTCCAGAACCCCACTAACGCCCAAGAAAGGACTTGGCACACGCTGGATGTGAAACGAGCTTTATTGTTTTACACCAGCAGGACAAGGGAGTTCAGGAAGTCGCAACGCCTCTTTGTGGCTTATGGAGGAAAGTCCAAGGGTGAACCCATCTCTGCCCAAAGGTTCTCCAAATGGATCACATCTACCATTTACCTGGCCTACGAGTCAGCCTTGCTGCCACCTCCACCGCATGTCAGGGCGCATTCCACCAGGGCGGTTGCCACATCCACTGCTTTCCTGGAGGGCACACTGCTCGAGGACATATGTAAGGCTGCCACCTGGTCCAGACTTTCCACCTTTGTCCAGCACTACAGGGTGGACACCAGAGCCACTGCGGACGCCAGGCTCGGCCGTGTCGTCCTCACCAGGGGGCTCCGGACTCCACGCCCTTGACGGATCAATCTACTGGACCTTCATACTCATCGTGGGATCATCTCATCCGACTGCCCACCGACCAAGTGAGTGTGAGCTTGCTAATCTCCCAATAGTGGGGATTCACAAACTATACGAAGGAGAAAGTTCGGTTTACTTACCAGTGATAACTTTCGTTCTTCGAGTGTATAGTTTGTGAATACACACTACCCACCCTGCCTCCCCTCTTGAGCTGCACGGATGAGATCGATTGGTTTATCCTGTGCTTGGCTTAAGTATGGAACTGAGGTAAAATGGTGCGCGGGCGCCTCAGGGTGGGCGGTACGGTGGGCGGTCTTACCGCCAAAACTTTTGACCAATAGCTTTTCAAGCCTCCGATCGGCGTTCTGCGCAGGCACATAACCCAATAGTGTGTATTCACAAACTATATACTCGAAGAATGAAAGTTATCACTGGTAAATGAAACCGAACTTTTCCCGCCATAAGAAAGGTACACAGTATGGAAGGCTTAAATCTCCACAGCAGAATACAGTCACGGCATCTTTGTTTAAGAAATCTTTGACCTCAGGTCTGGGAAAGACTTTTTGCTTCACCCTTATCTGCTGTTTACACTCTGCACTAAACTAGACCGCCAATGTTGCAATGTGCAGGCCTACTTCCCTGCTTGGTTATAAAAAATAACCACATCTTTATTTTTAAAATTGTTTTGTTTTACTTTACCCAGGGTGGTTAGAAGACTT
Source organism: Bradypodion ventrale (assembly GCA_035047345.1). Lineage (NCBI taxonomy): Eukaryota > Metazoa > Chordata > Lepidosauria > Squamata > Chamaeleonidae > Bradypodion > Bradypodion ventrale. Next base: position 101,811,323 of record JAWDJE010000002.1, on the reverse strand, counting down.
TCTATGTCAACTGTTTCTTGGCTGCCTCTTCTTGCTTTGGAAGGCTTTGATAGGAAACAAACACTGGGGACAAAGGAATTGGAAAGGGGCTATGATTGGTTTGCAAGATGGGATGTTTCACCTGGGAAATATCCACCAGTATTCTGCTGGAAGAAGTATACAACAGAAAGCCTCTTCAAAATTATGTTCAGTAGCCAAAATCCCATTATTTACGCCTAAGTCAAACAACATAAATCCCTGCAGTGTTTTGCTGCTAGTTAAGAAGTTGACACTTGTTGACTTTGTAACTAGCAACAAGCCACCCCTTTGATTTAGGCATTCACGTGATAATCTGCACAAGTAATGGGATTTTGATCCATTTATTAATAATGTCACAGATCAATATATCATCCCACTTCCCATATCACAACAATTTGTAAAACTCCATCACAAATTTTATATTTATGGCTAGCTGTGGCAGGAAATGCTAGGTAGTAGTGCTTAATGAGAACTGTATGAAATCACAACTTGGGTCCCGAAGCCATTGGAAAGAGAGATTTTTCAGTTCTGGATGTTGAGACTTTCGGAAGCCTTTGGAATAAATCCTAGACCTTACCCTAGACCTTAATGGAATGGTGTATGACCTTTTTTGCCCTGATCTGGGTTGGCTGCCTGATTGAAATATAAAACAAAGCCCATAATAAATGAAATTAAGGATCAGCGGGGTTAAAGGTTAAATTAAATAATTAAATATTAGGATTATTTTTTCATTACCCTTCCCCTCACCACCATGCTCAACAGTACAGTAAAAGATCTACATATGATTTTTCCTGTATGACAAGATTATTTGTATATTGAAAAAAATGTATGTCGAAAATACATTGCATTACCAAAAGAGGCCACTAGATGTCACCATACATTTTTCGCATGTCAATTTTTTCCTGTTAAATATTTGTATGTTGAAAAAATTTTTAGCCAGGATTTCTATCTGTATGTTGAATTTTTTGTAAGTTGAACCGTTTGTATGTCGGGGTTCCACTGTAATTTTATTCACTATGTTCTGGATTTTATACCACAGCCTGGCAGCCCAGCCAGCTCAAAGGTGGCCAGGCTGGGTTTCTTTGGCCAGATGTAGACAGGAGAGGCTTGTCCATACAAATCAAATTTCAGCTTAACCAGAGGCTGAAGGTCTGGGGTTCTTCCTCCCAGCCCATGGTTTTGTAAAATTAATGGGACATTGAAGGTAGTAACTCCCCCCCCCCCAGCTGTAGGACACTTTGGTGAACTAATTGGAAGTATGTGTTCACATGCAAGGAATTTATTACCATAAGCAATAGCTGCTTGAAAACATGGCAGAGGTGGGACAAGTTATCTTTTTGGCAGACTCTCAGTGGAACTCTTCTTGCAGTGTTGTGCTGGGGAAAAAATGTATCTGAGGTTCATTAGTAAAAGTAAAGGTTGTCCTTGCTTGAAAGCTAGTCATATCCGACTCTAGGGTTCAAAGCTCATCTCTGTTTATAAGCTGAAGACCCAGTGCCATCTGCATCTGCAGACGTTTCCGTGGACATGTGGCAGGCATGACTAAACACCGGAGCGCACGGAATGCTGTTTACCTTCTCTCCAAATTATCAGCTTTGGTGTTGCTGATAGATGAAAGTACTAAGAAATAATTAGGATAAATTCTCCTGTAGCATTTCTTATTTTGATGTTCAAATGTTGACATGGGATGGCTGCCCAATATGCATGTTACTTAAAAATAAATAAAAATAAAGAGATAACTGTTTTGTTTGTTCTCATTTGAAGGGGACAAATAGATTGATATGCACTGAACATTCTGCAAGAGAAACACTCCCTGATGTTTAAATTCAAGGCAACGATAATAATTCAGCAAATTATACATTTGCAAATGTCAATGCTATTTTAACTTATTGTTCCAAGTTCTGGGTTACATGCCATTCCACTTGTGTAGCCTCTGCCAAACTGTAGAGTACCAGAGAGCCAACCAAAAGGACTACTGGTTAACTACTTTTAAACACTTTGTACCTAGAAAACCCTAAAAGGTTTGCCAGAGTCAACTAGATGGGGCATAATTACTGTAGCTACCATTATCTCCTGTCTTCCTTCAGTAATCTTCATTGAGATTGCTGTCCCAACAGTGTTAGTAGCAGCATCAAAAAGGCCTTCCTCCCCACAATACATGTGATCAATCAGAGGAGAGAGCTCTCCACAATTGTAATAACCTAGAGGGCACAGTCTGTTAAGATTTGCGTAACTAAACTTATGTACCAGAAATAATGACATATTCATTTTCAGTTCCTGCTTTCATATTCCCTATTCTTTCTGTCTGTTTTGCTTTGTATGTATGTTTAGATTCTAAGCTCCCTCAGGCACAAAGTGCAAAGGAAAAGTAGATATACCAATGCCACAAATTGGCTAAAGTTTTTTCTAGTTATTACTTAGTTTTACAACCTACCCATCCATTCACTAAAATTCTCACGGTACTTTATACAACTGAAAGCATACAAAACAACAGTAGAAGTTCTTGTAATATTAAAAATTCACACAAAGCATTGAAAACTACCAACAAAGTTGACTAGAAAAAACTTTAGTGAATAAAGTTGTCTAGATAACTCATTGAACTAGGTACTTGGCTCTGATTCCAGGAATCAGGAATTAATTTCTCCACTGGGACAAGAGTCAGCCTTTGTAGCCGTGGGCAAGGTGTACAGTCTCAGAGCATCACCACAAGCAGGAAACAGGAAACTACTTGTAATTACTATGTATCTAAAAAAACTGGAAGGATTTGTCATAAATTGGAATTGATTCAATGGCATATAACTATTAAGAAATCCCAATAATTTCCATATCTAACCTCAATATGGGAAGTATTCGTACTTCCATAATTCTGTTGCAGTTGGAGTTCATACAAAGAGAGTATTATTGCTGCTCCTTACACAGGTGGAAGAACTGATAAATGACTCTTGTCTTTTCACCCTTAGTAGATAGATGCTCAGCAAGGTTTGCAATCTGTTCTTATCTCTGGGCTGCATGAAGGCATTATATTTATGAGAAAGGTGTAAGGTAAAGGTAAAGGTCACCCTTGCTCAAAAGCCAGTCATATCTGACTCTATAGTTCAGTGCTCATCTCTTTTTATAGCCAAAAAGCCAGTGCTGTCTGTATCTGCAGACATTTCCATGGACATGTGGCGGGCATGACTAAACACTGGAACACTGTTTACCTTCCCACCTAAGTGTTCTCTATTTATCTACTTGCAATTTCTTGCTTTCGAACTGCTAGGTTGGCAGGAGCTGGGACAGAGCTGGACACTCACAAACTGACCTGCTGACCTTCCAGCCTTCAGTTCAGGGTCTTAACCAATAAGCTACCACAGTCCCTTTCAAGAAAGCTGTACTTGCCACCAATTATATTATCAGCAGGGAGCCTCAACCAACTCACTTCAAACTTATGAATGCAAATATGTGATCATTTCTTGCAACTGGTTTTCCTTTTATAGTTATCCTTAACAATCTTCTCTCTGCACCCAAAAATGTGGCGTATGAGTTGTCCTCCATTTCCTTCTGAATCAAATTAGAACTTGCAATTATATATGATTCTCGTTGGCTTTCTGCTGTAAGGAGTGAATTTGAGATTGAAGTGTGTGAAAGCAAGTCAACAGTTTCAGACAGGATTAGAGCTTCCTGACTCACTTCTTCCACATTCTGATATAAGCAGCTACATAAACAATAGCAAAGCTGTTATCTCTGAGATGGTGGAGTTCAGAGTTCTACAGTACAGTGCAACACAGCTCTCCCTGATTGATCCAAGAAAGTTGTAAGTGGAATATCACAGTACTTCAAGATAATCTTCAATATAAAGCAACTAATCAGAGCTGTATAAACAACAGGCTCTTCATGGCTAAGCGGGAATTATAGCTGGGGCCACATGGACCCCTAACCTAACTTTCACCCATTCTTCATTGTATCATTCTGTTTCCTGCTTTCACCTTTGATAAGTAATTTTCATAATAAGGCTTAAAGAGCAGACAAACAGTGGCTCAGCCCCAATGAGGAAAATTGGTGCATTAAAACTAAACAGTATTGCAATAGGAGCATCCAGTGACCTTGTCAGCAAGTAAAGTTTTGTCATATTAGGTTTAACGTGAAGCTTTTGGAGCACCACTTGGAGGGGGTGCAGTTTACTGTGGCTTTGTTCCATCACTAGAACTAGGAGGGGAGTGATGCGCCTTTCCCTGTGCAGCTCTCTCTCCTCATGTGATTTTAGAACCTCCTCCTGAAGCGTGGGGGAAACCCTCTGAAATAGGGTCTTGGGTGATATGGAGGACTGTTGGTATAGAAGAGAGAAAGAATCCTCCACTACAACAGCAGATGAACAACAGAGAGATGCTGGACTGAGGTCACTACTACTACTACTACTACTACTGTCATTATTACTAGCTATTATTACTAACTAACAATATGGACTTTTGTTTTCTGTGCTAAAAGTACTGAGCATGAGATCTTACCAAAATGACTCAAGAAAGCAGCAACCTTGCAGTAAATCTATTCCAGGTGATGTGAGTTAGACAGAAAGCGATACAGAAGAGACAGTAAGGAAGCAGGATAGGCAAACACGCTGCCCTGCACCCCCTTCTCATTCTAGTTAATGTTGCAGTGCATGTTCTCAGCCAGGGGAATCATGCGATATGGGAATCATCAGTCTTGAAAGCAGATACTTAACAAGGTACTGAAACTGATGCTGAGAGGAAGTGATCAAGAGGCAACATGTCAGCTTTGATCTGCTCTCCTTCGGTTGCATAGATATCCAATACCGTCAGGCCTAAGGGCACAAACTTTATGTAGGCTATTTCAACTGCTTTCCTTTTACTTTCCAAGGACACCTGAGTATTTGTCAAAAGGTTACCAGTGACAGATAGTAAAGATACACCAAGGCCATGTGTCCAATTACCTGATGGCACACTGTTTGCTATCTCATTTAGCAAATCGATAACGGTCCATTGGCATTTTCAAATTGGTCTCTTCTTTAGGTTCATAGTGTTTTTGTTAAGGAATCTTTTCTCCATGTATTACAGCTACAGAAAAGGTAATACAGCGACTGCCAAGACGTCACAACCTTATTTTCAAAAATATGTGACCCAAAATCCAGGAAAGGGTTAAACAAGTCTGGAGCAATTGAATAAAGTACTGCTAAGCATCTCAGGGGCTGCTGTGGTGCTTTGCAGGCGCACCCCCCAATAAAGGACTCAGACACCGGTAAAAGTGGATAACAGCATCGGGCCACATTTATTGATTCATGTCCTAGTCCGAATTATAAATTTCTATTGGTAAAACGACCAATCATAATTCTTAAGGCAAGCAGGCCGAAGTAACACTGGTAAGGTACCACCCCAAAATTGCCAACGGCAATTGGTTACAATGTATCGATTTGTATCAATTTGTTTGTTTACAACAAACAAATTGTTGACCTTAGTCAATATCTAACTAATGACCCCACCCTCTGACGCGTATCCGTGGAATCACGGGGTGATGCATGCTGGCTAGCTATCGCCATCACCCCGTCGCCTAGTTCGTCGTTGACCGGACAACGTTTAACCAACTTATGCCTGTCTATTGTTGTCCAGTCAATTGCGAACCTGCCGGATACCTGTGGGTCATAATGTTTACCTTACCAGTGATACCCGCCCATGTGACCAAGTCAACAGCATCACAGAAACCCCTATATCAAACCATAGCAACAGTGTGGGATGGGCGAAAAAACCAGGACCCGAGAGCCAATTGTGGGTCCCAGCCAAAAATTCCCACCCGGCCCCGAAGCGACCAAAATATCACACTGTTAACTAGGGAGGGGGTGGAGGGGAAAAACTTCTCCGCTCCGTCGCTTCGGAAAATGGCAGCTCGGCTGCCTCATGGCCACCCCTTTTATAAGGGAGCTGGCCACACCCCTAACTACCCGGATGCCTTCGATCTATGGGGGGGGCCGCAAAGGGCGCGGCGGCCATTTTGGCGCCGCGCTTGCATTGCAGGCGCACCCCCCAATAAAGGACTCAGACACCGGTAAAAGTGGATAACAGCATCGGGCCACATTTATTGATTCATGCCCTAGTCCGAATTATAAATTTCTATTGGTAAAACGACCAATCATAATTCTTAAGGCAAGCAGGCCGAAGTAACACTGGTAAGGTACCACCCCAAAATTGCCAACGGCAATTGGTTACAATGTATCGATTTGTATCAATTTGTTTGTTTACAACAAACAAATTGTTGACCTTAGTCAATATCTAACTAATGACCCCACCCTCTGACGCGTATCCGTGGAATCACGGGGTGATGCATGCTGGCTAGCTATCGCCATCACCCCGTCGCCTAGTTCGTCGTTGACCGGACAACGTTTAACCAACTTATGCCTGTCTATTGTTGTCCAGTCAATTGCGAACCTGCCGGATACCTGTGGGTCATAATGTTTACCTTACCAGTGATACCCGCCACACGGGGAGGCTTGCAAAGGCTCACCGCCCCCCCCAAGACCGTCAGCTCGGTCGACAGGCCTGCTCGCCAGTCCAATAATCCAGAGGTCCATACCTCCCTGCGACAGATGGGCCCCATCCCCTGAGTAAAGCTCGTAAATTTGCAGACTGATGGCGGGGAGGCTAATGACGCATCCCCCGCCCTTGTCAAGGGAACCGGGCAATAGCCCCGTTCACGGAGCGTCGGCTCAGTCAAGAGCCCCGAGGCCGAACGCCCCCCTGTAAGCGTACCGCGGTATCATGTCCGACGTGCGGATGCAACCTGTCCCAGTCGGGTACCCACTCTGTCGCCGCAGCGTAACGCGCTGCCCCATGCAGCGTAACGCGCTGCCCCGTGCACCTGGCTACGGCCCACCAGGCATACTGTCACCGGTGTAAAACGACACCCAGGGTCTGTCAAGTAAAAAAAAAAGGGAAGGGGGGGGAGAAACAGTGCAGTGACTAAAACTGGTACTCACAGTTGAGGAGGGCGAAGACAAAACTGAAAACATTGTGATCCCGACCCTCCCATGCGGCGTATTTCAGCCCTGTAGTACCCAAAAAACAACTGCAGCAGAAGCCGCCCCTATGCAGAGCGGACGGGCGCCGCAACGAGCCCCTGAGAGGCCAACACTGTCCAGTGCCTTCCCACCACCCTCCAAATTGGGATTTAGGAATAGAAGACCCACCTCGGTGACAGCAAAAAACGTGCCATGGTGCGTGCCACAGTGCACGGAAATCCTGTAGGTCACCAACCGGACAGATGTCTGTCCGTAGCAGTCTATTCCATCGTAGCAGTCTATTCCACTGCCTACGCCGTGCTGATCCGTTTTAGAGGAGCGTATCCCCAACTGAGCCCAATATTATCCACACAGACATCTTCGAGTTCCAGTGCCCTACGACTTGCATCCGCCTTATACAGCATCTCAAGCTCGCTGATGCGGAGCGCTCCAAAAAGGCCACCGTTGTAGCCGCATGAAGTGGGCTGCCTCATTTATCCAAACAGAGGCCAGGCCAGCCCCGGGCCAATTGGGTAAAAACCCTGGGAAAATCTTGCATCCGCCTTATTCAGCATCTCAAGCTCGCTGACGCGGAGCGCCTCCAAAAAGGCCACCGAAGTAGCCGCACGAAATGGGCTGCCTCATCTATCAAAACAGAGGCCAGGCCAGCCCCGGGCCAATTGGGTAAAAACCCTGGGAAAATCTTGCATCCGCCTTATTCAGCATCTCAAGCTCGCTGACGCGGAGCGCCTCCAAAAAGGCCACCGTAGTAGCCGCATGAAATGGGCTGCCTCATCTATCAAAACAGAGGCCAGGCCAGCCCCGGGCCAATTGGGTAAAAACCCTGGGAAAATCTTGCAACCGCCTTACTCAGCATCTCAAGCTCGCCGATGCGGAGCGCTCCAAAAAGGCCACCGTTGTAGCCGCATGAAGTGGGCTGCCTCATTTATCAAAACTGAGGCCAGGCCAGCCCCGGGCCAATTGGGTAAAAACCCTGGGAAAATCTTGCATCCGCCTTATTCAGCATCTCAAGCACGCTGATGCGGAGCGCCTCCAAAAAGGCCACCGTAGTAGCCGCATGAAATAGGCTGCCTCATCTATCAAAACAGAGGCCAGGCCAGCCCCGGGCCAATTGGGTAAAAACCCCTGGGTAAATCGGGTGGCGGTCGTCCGGGAAACGCCCGCGCACGCACACCCACCCTTCCCAAACATGTCTCACACGGAAGTCATTGGTGCTGTCCACACGACCACCCACTTTGGCCATAAAAGCCAACCCTGACAGCTGAGATGCTATGGTGCGTGGTGCAAGGCCCTGGGCATACAGGTAAACCATGAACCACAGAACATGGGCTACTGGGATCAGCCAGGTTCCTGGCAGTCAAATTGGGTACATAATGCTCTGAAGGAACTAAATGCGTGGTGATACGCCTTACTCATGCATGGCGCTAGTGACAGGCCAATCACCCGGGTCACTTCTCCTTGCCAACGTTCCATCTCTCGTCCGGGAGTGGCGAGGGAAAGTCCTCCGCATCCGGGGCCAAGGCACGGAAACGGGAGATCTGCAGGCGGGACAAAGCAGCAGCAATATCATTATCAACCCTTGGGACATGCCTGGCCCTGAAGAGAACGTGGAGGCACAGGCTGCATAACACAAACTCGCGCACTAGGTCAATAACCCCGGGCGATTTGGAAATCTGTGCATTGACGATGCGGGCAAGAGCCGCATTGTCACGCCAAAATTGCACAACCGAGTTGGCCCACTCCTTGCCCCATAGCATCAAAGCACCCAGGATAGGGAAACATTCCAGATACGTGAGACCATGCAGGCGACCCTTGCCTGCCCAGGATGGTGGCCACCCACCATAGGCCCACTTCCAATTGAAGTACATCCCATAACCCGGGAATCCTGAGGCATCGGACTGCATCTGAAAGCAAGGGGGAGCCAGGAGTTCAGACCCCAAAATGACACCCCGTTGAACTACCTCTGGATCTATGGCCAGACAAGCACGTCTGCCCGGATACCCCGGGTAAATCTAAGCCTATGGTGGGGCCTGGATAATCCTGCCATGGCGTCGCACCAGCGCGGAGCAAATGCCCTGCCCGGTGCGACGACCCTGCCAGCGAAATTGGGGTGACCATGTAGCACCAGAAGTTCCCTCAGTGATGCCATGCGCTCGGCCAGCAAGTACGAGATAAGGGCCACTAGCCTTGACACCTTATCCCGCTGCAACCTAGAATCCTGCGCTACCGTGTCACTCTCCACCCCAGGAATACTAGCTGTGGAGATGGGCCCTCGGTCTTTTCGGGCGCTAAAGGGACACCAAGTTCCTCCATTAGCGTCTGAAATGTGTTGAGGAGACGTGTGTACGTGTCCCAGCCCCGTTCAGCCCCGAATAAAACCATCCAGGGAATGGGCTACAGACCGGGACCCTGACCTGCGGACAAAGACCCACTCTAGGAAAGTGGTGAAACGCTCGAATACCGAGCCCCAATGGAATAGCCAAAAGGCATGGCATCATTGAAATAATATGCTCCCCGGGACGGGGGTGCAGGGACAGGGCCAACGACCCTGCCCGCATAGACCCTCTTGTCAAAGCTGGCAGCAGCCACCTCCTCCCTCCCCCCAAGGGATAAAAGATCGGGGGCATCCTAAGGGGACCTGTTACCCATGAAAGGGATCCGGAACCCCTGCCTAGAACCCTGAAGGAGATAACCCGCATCCTCTCCCTTCGGGTACAATGTGAGCCAACGCTCCAACATGCCCACCTTAATTGGGGAGGGAGGCCTTCGGTGGACTAGATCCATCTGCGGCAGTCTTGGCAGCCCCCTGTCTGCCCCACCCTCTGCCCCGCATCCCTCTAGGCCTGGGACAGGCAGAGGCCGCATGGGGGCCAACACAGGTGGGACACTCCTGTCTGTATTTGCCATTCTTCCCATTGCAGGAGCCATTGGACAAGAAAGTCCAGCACCGCAGGCGGGCTGGAACCCCCCGCCCCGCCCCCTGGCCGGTGACCTGTGCTGGGGCCGCCTGCTGGACCCTAATCTCGGGGTGCGGGGAAATCCGCCTACGGCATTCCACGTCACAAGCCAACCACGATGGGCCCGGAAAGTAAACCATCGCCCGGTAGACGTTGTCCAAATACTGGACCATCGGAATTGCCAAATCCGGCCGGGCCCTAAGGTACACCGCCATGCATATGATGCAGGCCGGCAACCATTTGGCCCACATACTTGGTGGCTTGCGGCAACGTGCCTGCCACTATCCTTCTCATTCTGCCCCTCCCTCTCCTCCTTGGTGGGCCCTCTGTTTAGGAGTGAGAAGATATCCACGTACTCCCCCCGCCAAATTTACTCTCTGTTGGCCTGTGCCAAGTGGTCACTCAGCGGTAAGGAATAGGGGCTTGGACCAACCCGGCCACCCAAAACATTCCCCTCGGGGTAGGGAACACCCCCCACCACGGGGCCCTGGGTGGTAGTTGTCATCGCCGGGTGGGGCGTCAGCGGGTGCACCGCCGCACCACCCACGCGAGGCCAAGGCCATTGGAAAGCCCCCCCCCCAAATGTGGCCACGTGTGTAGGTGCACTAGTTTGGACCGCATACTCACGTGCTGCACCCCCGCGGCCGCCCCCACCGGGGGTTCCGGCCCACTGGGGGCGTCGGAGCTCACGACCGCCGTAGAGCTCATCACTGGGGGCTGACCCGCACCGGCCTGTTGGTTGGGGAGCTGCGAGGCAGTGGCCGAGGTTGTGCCACGCCTCAAGCAGCTCAACCCGTCCCGTCGCCTGCCGCTGCCCAGCAGACGACGCGTCGAAATGAACCCCAAAGGGAGCCCCAGCATGGCTGGCCCGAGCCAAGGACGCCTCAAGGGCCACAACACGGGCCAGTAAGACCTCCACGCTGACATGGGGCCAAGGGCCGGCCGGCCCTCCTGCTACAGGCACAGGTACAGGTCCCTGTACCCCGGGACCCTAATAGGGCCATCGCCCCACGCCGAGGCCCGGTAGGGCCGATGTAGGTACCTGCCAGGGCAAGGGGCCACACCACCCCCCAAGGCTAGAAGGCCCCGGGGTGAGCTGCGCCCCCGCCGCTGGAGGCCCAACAGGATGGGAAGCCCAGGAGCGGTGTCCACCGCTTGCGGGCCGCGGGCCACAGCCCTCACTTGACCCATGCTCGGGTCCCCCGCCTCCGGGCAAGGGGGAATAGACCCCATTCCACCGGTCCCGGTGGGTACCAGCAAAGGCGGCTGCTGGGGAGGCGCAACTGCGGTCATCCGACCCGGATTGCGCCTCCTAACAGCGCGAGCCGCGCTCGCGGCCGCCCTCTTCTTCGCAGGCATCGCAAGGAAATCTAAGGGAAGCCAAAAGAGAAAATTCGCCGCCAAAAAGGCTTCCCTGGCAAGGTAAGAGCGACGGAGGCAAGAGGGGAAAAACTTCTCCGCTCCGTCGCTTCGGAAAATGGCAGCTCGGCTGCCTCATGGCCACCCCTTTTATAAGGGAGCTGGCCACGCCCCTAACTACCCAGATGCCTTCGTCCTATGGGGGGGCCCCGCAAAGGGCGCGGCGGCCATTTTGGCGCCGCGCTTGCATTTGCTCTCCAAGGGGGAGGGAGACAAATCTCAGAGATGAGCATTGCTTGGAGGAGCAGGCTTGGGTATTGTGTGTGATTTTTCAAACTTGCCATGGATATGTTGCATCTCAGATGGAGTCAGGGCCCAGTGGTTTAGTGTTGCAGTCCTTGTTTGAGGGCTGTCCTTCTACAATGTTGGGGCACAAAAAATAACAGGAGTGAAAGGAGGGTGCATGGAAAGTTGCTGTTGGGTGCATGCAATTGATCTTATCATTGCTATTTGAAGTGAGTCGGGAAGTGGAGTGCCAATATCATGAGTCAGGAAGCACTCTTGTAACACAATGCAGTGTATATAGTAAATGTAAAGGTCTTCCTTGCTTGAAAGCTAGTTGTGTCCGACTCTAGGGGGTTGTGGTCATCTCTGTTTACAGTCAAGGAGCCTGTGTCTGCAGATGTTTCCATAGTCGTGTGGCAGGCATAACTAGATGCTGGAACACATGGAACGCTGTTACTTTTCCTGCCTAAGCGATATCTATTTATCTACTGGCATTTTCTTGCTTTCAAACTGCTAGGTTGGCAGGCACATACCAGGAGAAAAAAAATCTCTGAGGATTGGCAGTCATCCTTCCACAGCCCCCAGCTGTAGCCTTGGATCTCGAAAACTCCACAAAGTTGTGATCGACGCTGTAGATACAACCATGCAGAAGTGTCAGCAAGACCTTGCACCCATTTACACATATTCTCCTTGTACCAGTCTTCACAGTCAGCTAGCCCACAAGCAATTCCAGTCCTTATCACAATTCCTTCATGCTGTTCCTCTTTGACAGCACTAGAGCCTGTATCTTTGTTTCAGGTGACCTAGCAAATCTTAGTTTAGACTGTGGGCATGGTGTTAAGAGAGTTGACATTAGGACTGAAGCAATGATAACTGGAAACAGCACCAAAACATTTGGAGAGAAGATTGTATTTCACATTTAGGACAAAGGAGCAGGATATATACTCACTCTACTTGTATTCATTACATTGCTTCCAAAATCCCCTCTGCACAGAACATTGTAATAAAAATCCTATAAAAATGAGGGCAGTAGTGAGAAACATGATCAGATTTAATTTCACTTCCAATTTAGCTTAATCTTGTCTCACAAGATCTGGTTTAAGTTCCAGCAACAACAGGACTCGAATATTGAGGCATGTCTGCCTGACAGTCTCTCTTTGGATGCATAGCAGGTTATCATGACATTCTAAGCTCAGCATAATGAAATGCCTTGTGTGGTTTAAAAATAACATGGCTTCTTTAATGCCTTGGAATGATACTCTTCAACTTCCATTAGCTATCAATTCCACATCACTGTGAAGTATAAAGTTACAACAAGATGTCAGAATGTACTAACTGGGAACTTGGCACATGATTTAGGCAAATGATTCTAATACAGTGATACCTCATACAACGTCCAAACTTGGTTCCACAAGTTTGGACTTTTTACGGATTTGGACTTTGTATGAGGCATGCAAAATCCTAGCTGTGATGCTTCTTACAATGTCCAAATCCTTGCCGTGATGCCTCATACAATGTTGTTTCCATACATTGTACTGTAACAGCACAGACTTCAGGACAAAGTAAAGGAAATAGACAGGAAACTGACAGAACTTTAAGAAATCATTGTCTAAAGCCTAAATACATTACAAAAACATGTCAAACAACCCTGATTGTCCAAGAACCTGAAGAATGCTGCAAAAATCCCAGGAATGCTGCTAAAAATTCTGATGAAAAAAAATTCGAAAAATTCAAAAAATCCAAAATCGTGCTCAAAACCACTCCTAAACACTCTGCGCCTCCTGAAAAACCCACAAGAGCAATGCACACATGCCTTCTGCCTTTTATACTGCCTAGGCACAATGCAACCTAGGAAAAACCCCAATGCCTCATACAAAGTCGCAGCGACTTTGTATGAGGTAACTTTTTTCAAGGAATTAGGCAATGTTGTATGAATTTGATGTTGTATGAAGTGGACTTTGTATGAGGTATTACTGTACTCTATTTAAACTGTTTTGAACTCTGCTTAAGCCACTGTAGGCTTAAAGAACAGGAAAATACTGTTGTATTTATCAGAGATAGACAGACAGATGATTGCCTCAATAATAAGGAGAATATAGTGAAAAATTATACAGGCAAACATAGAAATCTGCTATATTAGATTTCAAAGTTGCAAACATATATTTTTTTAACTCACAACAACCTGAATCACACAGGATAGCCGGGGCCATGCTAGCTTGGGTAATAATGACATTTGTGTTTCAGAAAAGGAACTTTCCCAACTTCTACAGTACTAGGTTAGTTAAGATAGCAGTCTGAATGACGCAGCAAACAAGTCTACTTAGAGATTGCTTATGAAGGCTAGTGTCTTATTCAGTCCTGCTAGTTTTATCAAGTGGGATAATGCCATTTGCACAAGCATTGCCATTGTACAAGCAGTGATTTCCTTGACTCCAATTCAACCCATGCCTTTGAATAGCAATGATGACACACTTGGTGTGATCTCACATCATTGTGCTGCAAGGGCTTTTCATGCAGTGGACTTTCAGTAGAATACTGACTAGAGACTATGTCTGAAAAAGAACTATTTCTTTTGGATAGAATGAAGTGATTGCTGACAGAAAAAGGAACAGAAGCAGGTCTATTTGCAAAAGAGAGCCCTGAATGTGAGTGTTTGTATAGACATGTACATTATTCAATTTCCTTTGCTACTATAAGACTTATGGCACTATTACCTTGAGCAGGGGTCAAGAGTTTGTGGATGGTGTTTCTACTTCATGGCACAACTTTATATAACATCTGGTTTTTACGTGTGTGTGCGCGCACACATGTCTGCCTGTCCTTACTACAATTGGTTAGTGGAGTAACAGTGTGTTCCTAGGTTTTATAGACATTCCACAAGTCACTCCTTTGACATTCTCTGAAGCCTTACAATGCAGATCTTAAAGTCACTACTACACCCATATCACAGCAAAGCTACCCTTACAAACAAATTTTGGAACAGCAGATGGAATGAAAGCACCCAGTTCCCATCTTAGGTCATCCATCAAGGCAACTAAAGCTCTTCTTATCCCCAGACCAAACCTGAATAATCCACACTAGAATGAATTTAAAATTCATTTAGAAATCTGAGATAGCCAGGTATATCTATGAAAGATTGTAATTGTACTGCCTTCTCTGAATCTGGAACATCTCTTTTAATTGGAAGTTCTATGCTTTCTGTTTACATGTAAATTTTGGACAAAACCCCAGCATTTTCTGGATTGTACCTATATAACACTGTTAATCTAGTTTAACAATTTAGGCTTCCTCCATCCCGATTTGCTTTCACTATTGTTTTATCTACTTTTTGAGTTGTTATACATATTGAATTTAATATAAAAACAGATTATTTTATTATACAGCACTGAACAAAATCTCAGGGAAGGCTGTTCTGGATCTGTGAAGAATATGGTGAATCACTTGAACCATCCATTTCAGCTTCTACCTTCTTCAGTTGCTCTGGTAGTTACTCTAGTAAGTGCATCAAACATTCAATAGTAAGTTGCATATCCCCCCTCTTTTTTTGTAATCAGACTGTGTTACATATCATCATGTCCTGAGTTTTATACCTTTATTTATTATGATTTATTTGCACAGCAAAAGCCTTAGGATATTTTTTGTTAACATGGCTTCTTTTCAGTATAAATGGAATCACAATGATTGTTAAAACAGAGAAAGGAGAACTTTTCTACCAGACTTCTGAAAGCTAGAACAGCCAAAGTACAGCAAATCAGCAAATCCATCAACACATCTTCTGGCTTGCAAAGGGGGGAATAATCCACTCCACATTCAACATGAAATGTATATTGTTTTGATTGGGAATATGTATCCAACTGCACTTTGTAAGAAGTCTTACCTTGTCTGAACTGCAGCCCTGTTCTTTTTCAACTTTGGAAAGTGTTTATGACTTTTAAAATAAGAATGAAAAATAGAGATGTGAAACAGATGTTATTTTCCTTTGCCAGACTTAACTATTTATTGCTGTGATCCAGTCTTCTCTATCTACAGAGAGAGCAGTGGTGCTAAATAAAAGAGGTGTGGAAGTGGATTTGACACCACAGCAGATGTACTGTCATAGTCACAATTTGTGGCATCTTACTAGCAAAGATTTACTTCAAAGGTGTGACCTTCTGTATCTCAACAGCTTGCAATAAATGACCATAATTTGCAAGAAATGAATACTTAGTTCAAACAAAAAACCCAAATGGCACATGACTTGTGAGCATGCCCAGGTTGCTTGAAGAGCACAGTAACATTTGGTATCAGTTGTGGAGCCCATTCACAGCAGCGTTTGCAGTTTCAGTTACCATTTTCAGTTACCCTTGCTAGGCAAAACATGGTAGTCAAGACAACATATCTTGCAGCCTAGAGTCAGTAAAGCACAAGATGGAATTCCTCCAAGCCTGGTAAACAAGCCAAGTAGACTACCATTGAGTTTTACCTTTAACACTGAGTATGAACAAAGATCTTCCAACATATGGGGCAGGCAAAAGGCCTCACTGCCCTTTATGCTGGCATTAACAATTCTACAATGGTAGAGATACCCTCATTGTTGTTGTTCTAAATTAACTAATCACTTCTATAGAGAGATAGATCCAAAACCTCTGGTTATCACTGAGATAAATGATTCATCTGGATTAGAGCACATAGCTCCTTCTGCCTGAAATAGGAAGGCTGCAACTATGAATGGAATGTAGGTAGGAATGAACAAATTTGATGCAAAGTGTATTGCTCAACCATAGATCACTGCCTGGTCTTATAACATCTTGCTATCTAGAAATAGTCAGAGTTAAAAGATAGGAAGCCACTTTGTTGCTCGTGTTCCCTTAAAAGCAGCATTTGACAGCCTGTCCCACCCACAAGTATGGGATGAATGACAGAGTCTACAAATGGAAGGGCAACTTCTGTATTTAAATGAAGCCCTTGAGCAACATTTGTCAGCATGACACTCAGACAGGCAACTTTCCCCATGCAATGCCAGAAATGAAGGAGGTAGGCAGGCAGGTGTCCTTGCTTCTTTACTCTTCATCTTTACTCTTCAGCCCTACATGGATTTCTCATAATAGTGGAATCTCATTTTCTTAGCTGTGAGCCAATCAGTTTTATTGTTTACTGATGATGCAATTCTGTTGTCTTGCTCTAGGCGAGGTTTAACACATTTACTCGTTGAAGTCATAGAATGCTGTGGGATTAATGCACTAGTTCTCCTTCGTATACTTTGTGAATCCCCACTCATGGGTTATGCGCCTGCGCAGAACGGAGATCGGAGGGTTGAAAAGCTATTGGTCTAAAGTTTTGGCGGTAAGACCGCCCACCGTACCGCCCACCCTGAGGCGCCCGCGCGCCATTTTACCTCAGTTCTCTTCTTTCCGCCGTAGCAGCAGGACGAACGTCGAGAGCTTCTCAATTTTTACCACCCTTCTGAGGGAAAGCTTTAGCTAATTTCAACAATTTTTGCCGGCAATCTTGTCCCACGGGCAGGATTGCCACCCCGGCGCTGTTTCTTCTTTCGAGTGGATTCAGTAGCCAATTTTTTCGCATCGATCACCGTCTCCCCCCTCAAGGGGGTGGCGGCTGGTCCGCCCTTCGGGGTACTTGCTTCCAGAAACTTCCACTGGAAGAATTTTTCCGCGGTTGATGGCTGCAGCGTTTAAACAGTGCACGGCTTGCCTTAAGAAGTTCCCGGCTTCCGACGGCCACAGCCTGTGCCTCTTTTGTTTGGGAGAGTCGCATCAGAGCCAGTCCTGCCCGCATTGCAAAAAGTTTACGTGCCTCGCGGTGCAGAACCGAAGCAATCGCCTCAAGGCTCATCTGATGGAGCTCGCTCTGGCTCCCACCGCGTCCGCTTCCACATCCGCCGCTGCCTCCCAGCCGCCGCCGGCTCCTTCCTCCGTGCTTCCGATTAGGAAGAAGAAAAAGAAGGACAGGAATGGTGAGAAGAAGCGCAAGCGTGGGTCGGAGAAGAGACGGTCGCTTCCTCCCACCCCGCGCACACCCGCCTCTCCTGGGCCTTCGCCGCCGTTCTCGACTGCCCGATGTCCTTCTCCGGGATCCTCCATCTGGGGAGGACGGTCGTCTTCCGGGTCACCTGATAAAGGACGCAGGGCTGGGGCTCCAGCTCGCCCACTTCAGGTGCTCCCCTCTCCTCCTCGGGGAAGAGACCGCTCGCCGAGGCAGGCCTCCGTCTCTCCAAGGCCCAGGACGCCGACAGACGACGCGGTCGTCACCATTCCGACGACCGTTTCACCGACGCCGACGCCGGCCACCGTTTCGACGCCCACCGTTTCGTGGGCCACCATCCCGCCGGCCACCGGGGCTCTACCGTCAGCGGACTCGGACGCATCCCAGATGGCTCTCGTTCGAGAAATGTTCCAGGTCATGGCGTCGTTTGCGACCAAGTTCCAGACCTCCATGCCTGCGGCCTCTGCGGCTCCGGTTTCGACCACCGCAAGCCCCGGGCATCCCGGCCCTGCCGTGGCCCCACCGACCTCCCGTGGGTCGAGTGTCCGCTCCGCCGGCCCACCCAACCCATCATGGTGTGGTCCGGACGTTGATGCGGTGGACTCCCATCCCGCCGGCCCGCCCAGGCCGTACTGGCGTGGTCCCGACGTGGATGAAAGAGTTCCTCCCTCGTCCTCCGATGAGTCCAGCTCGTCGTCGGAGGAGGACGAGGGAGAGGTCGACGCCGAGCGCACGCCGGAGCAGGCTATCGGCTCGGTGGACCCACCGCGTGGTGAGGACCAACGCTCGCTGACTGCCATGCTCACAAGGCTGGGCACCGCACTCAACCTTAAAGTCGATCAACCGCCACTGGAGGGTGAGGATCAGATGACCGCGAAGCTCGACAGACGTGCTGTACGGCCGGTCCACATAACCATGCTCCCCTCCATGATGACTTCGGCGAGGGCGACATGGAGAAAACCATTGGCGGTGCACTCCGTTTCGTCCAGGCTCGACAGCATGTACCGAGTCCTGGACGAGAACGTCGAGTTCCTGCAGGCTCACCCCCTGCCGAATTCCCTGGTGGTCAAGGCCTTCCAGCATAGGACGGCCACCAGCGGGTTCCCGGTCCCATCGACGCCGGAGGGAAAGAAACTGGACGCGGTGGGACGTAAGTTCTACGCCACCGGCTCCCTATTCTTCCGTGCCGCCAACTACTCGGCCGCCATGGGCCTGTATCAATCTCACCTCTGGGAGCAGGTGAAGGTTGAGACGGCGAAACTGCCCGCCGACGCCCAAAAGCGGATCGACGCGCTGGCCGCCGAGGGGGACTTCGTCGCCGAGCAGCTGATGCGCACTGCCCGGCATATCAACGACTATGCGGCAAAGGACATGGCCTCCGCAATCTACCTCCGTCGCCATGCTTGGCTCAGGGACACCTCTCTCGATGACGCTATGAAAAAGCTCATCGAGGAGTTTCCCTTCGACGGGCAGGGCCTCTTCGGTCAGGATACCGATAAGGTCCTGAATGAGATGCGCCAGACCAATTCCACGGCCAAGTTCCTGGGGCTCACCACGCCGGCTCCGCCCGCCAGGCCGAGGTTCCAGCCCTTCACACGGCGATTCCAGGGCAACCCGCAGCAGCAAGGACCGACGGAGCAGCCTAGATCCAGCTCCTACAAACAGCGGCGTCAGCACAAACCCCGCTACCGACCCTACGGACAGGACAAGCGTTCTGGCGCGAGGTCCAAGCCCCGCGTTTGAAGCTGCGACGGCCGAGTCTCTCTCGCTCCACATCCCGTACCTCCCCCTCCGGAACTTCCTCCAGGTATGGTCGGGCATCACGGACGACCAGTGGGTCTTAAAGATCTTGTCCTCTGGCTACGCCATCGAGTTCGTGCGGGTGCCTCGGGTAGGAAGACATCGTCTCACCACCTCGTCCCCCCATTTGGAGGAAGAAATATCAACCCTTCTCTCCAAGGGAGCCATCGAGCGGGTAACACCGTCCGACTGGGACAACGGCTTCTACTCGAGGTACTTCGTGGTCCAGAAGAAGGACGGAGGCCTTCGCCCTATCCTGGACCTGCGCCGCCTGAACAAATGCATCCACACCAGGAAGTTCCGGATGGTGACCCTGCAAACCGTCCTCCCCCTCATCAACAAAGGGGACTGGTTCACAGTCATAGACCTCAAAGATGCTTACTTCCACGTCTCCATCCTCGAGGAACACAGACGGTTTCTCCGCTTCCGCATCGACAATTCCGTGTACCAGTACCGGTGCCTACCGTTCGGTCTGGCCACGGCACCGCGGGTCTTCACCAAATGCATGGCTCCGGTGGCTGCATTCCTCCGCCAACGAAGCATCAGGGTCTTCCCGTACATCGACGACTGGTTGATCGTCTCCCCCACCAAATCGTCAGCCGTTCGGGACACACAATACACGGTCCACCTCATGGAGAGTCTCGGCCTCAGGATCAACTTCACCAAATCGAAGTTGACTCCCTCTCAACGCGTCGAGTACATCGGAGCGGTACTCGACTCGCTTGCTACGAGAGCCTACGCCCCCCAGAAACGCTTACAGGATATTGCGCAGGGGGTGAGCGAACTGCGCACCAAACCGTGCATCCGGGCGAAGAAGGCTCAGAGACTTCTAGGCCTGATGGCCTCAACGACGGCAGTGATTCCCCATGCCAAGTTGAAATTCAGGTCCCTGCAATCGTGGCTCCTTCACGAGTTCGACGCACTTCGGGAGAGCCAGTCCAAACGGTTGACCCCGTCTCCAGAACTGAGGGACCAACTGCTGTGGTGGTCTACACCACTCAACGTGGCCACGGGGAAGAGCTTCTACCCCCCGCAACCCTCGTTGCAGATACTGACCGACGCAAGCAACCTCGGCTGGGGCGCTGCTTGCGGGACTCTCACGGTCAACGACACCTGGACACCACACGAAACGGTGCACCACATAAATTACTTGGAACTGCTGGCCATTTGGAAGGCCCTGCGTTCCTTCGAGACTCTGCTCACCGGCAAGGCGGTTCAAGTGGCCTCGGACAATACCACGGCGGTGGCGTACCTCAACAAGCAGGGAGGAACACGGTCCACCACCCTCCTGTACCTTGCAGTGCAGTTGTGGGAATGGTGCCTGGAGAGGCACATTTTCCCAATTGGAGTGCACATTCAGGGCACACTGAATGTTTTGGCAGACCACCTGAGCCGTCTCACCTCGACGACCCACGAATGGGAGCTGGACGACGGGGTGTTCCAGTCACTTTGCGAGGCCTGGGGAACGCCGAGCATCGACCTCTTTGCATCGGAGTCCAACAGGAAGCTCAGCAGGTACTGCTCCAGAGCAGGCATCGGACTGAACTCCGAAGGCGATGCCTTCATGAAACGGTGGGATCAGGACTATCTCTATGCCTTTCCTCCGTTTCCTCTGGTCCAGAAAGTACTCACCAGGATGTACCAACACAGAACCAATGCAATTCTGGTGGCGCCGGCATGGCCGCGCCAACCCTGGTTTCCGCTACTGTTGCGCATGTCGTCACAGTATCGCACACTGCCGGAGTCACCGACGCTTCTCCAAATGGAGCATGGCCAGCTGCACCATTCGGACCTGCCCAGCCTCCACCTCACCGCGTGGAGGATAACCCCAGACTGTCCAGGATTCTTGAACTAGCGCGGCGCCCTTCTACAAGGAAGTCCTACGCTTCCAAATACAGGCGTTTTTGTGCTTTCCTGGCTTCCCAGCACATGGCTCCCCCACAGGCGGGACTGCAGGACGTTTTAAGCTACCTCCTCCATTTGGCGGAGTCTGGCCTTAGCATCACCTCCATCCGAGTGCACCTCGCAGCAGTGGTGGCGCACTCCCCAGCTGGTTCGCCCGTTTCTGGGGCTTTCCGTGACCACACGGTGAAGCGTTTTCTCAAGGGACTACGGAACGCTTTCCCTCCGGTCAAGACTCCTACGGCTCAATGGTCACTGTCTACCGTGCTCAACGCGCTCACCAGGACCCCTTTCGAGCCCATGGCCACCAGCGATGTTCGCCTCCTCACATGGAAGACGGCTTTTCTTGTGGCTATCACGTCAGCACGACGAGCTGGAGAACTGGTTGCCCTGAGAGCAGACGCACCATTTCTCCAATTCTTCAACGACCGCGTCGTTCTCCAGGCGGACATCACCTTCCTGCCCAAGGTGGTCTCCAAGTTTCACATGGCACAGACTATCTCCTTGCCAGTTTTCTTCCAGAACCCCTCTAACGCCCAAGAAAGGACTTGGCACACGCTGGATGTGAAACGAGCCTTATTGTTTTACACCAGCAGGACAAGAGAGTTCAGGAAGTCACAACGCCTCTTTGTAGCTTATGGGGGAAAGTCCAAGGGTGAACCCATTTCTGCTCAAAGGTTCTCCAAATGGATCACCTCTACCATCTACCTGGCCTACGAGTCTGCCTCACTGCCACCTCCACCGCATGTCAGGGCGCATTCCACCAGGGCGGTTGCCACATCCACTGCCTTCCTGGAGGGCACACCGCTTGAGGACATTTGTAAGGCTGCCACATGGTCCAGACTTTCCACCTTTGTCCAGCACTACAGGGTGGACACCAGAGCCACTGCGGACGCCAGGCTTGGCCGTGTCGTCCTAACCAGAGGGCTCCGGACTCAACGCCCCTGACGGGTCTACCTACTGGATCTTCATCTCATCGTGGGATCATCTCATCCGACTGCCCACCGACCAAGTGAGTGTGAGCTTGCTAATCTCCCATGAGTGGGGATTCACAAAATATACGAAGGAGAAAGTTCGGTTTCACTTACCAGTGATAACTTTCGTTCTTCGAGTATATAGTTTGTGAATACACACTACCCACCCTGCCTCCCCTCTTGAGCTGCACGGATGAGATCAATTGGTTTATCCTGTGCTTGGCTTAAGTATGGAACTGAGGTAAAATGGCGCGCGGGCGCCTCAGGGTGGGCGGTACGGTGGGCGGTCTTACCGCCAAAACTTTAGACCAATAGCTTTTCAAGCCTCCGATCTCCGTTCTGCGCAGGCGCATAACCCATGAGTGTGTATTCACAAACTATATACTCGAAGAACGAAAGTTATCACTGGTAAGTGAAACCGAACTATATAAATTATGGCAGACAAAAAAAAACAATCATGATACTGAATAAGTCTGTACTTAAATGTTGGGAAATGTTTGGTTATTCCTTTTACTTATCAGAGTATGAGGTAGAAAAAACAGTAACAGCAACAGAAAGAAAACATCTAGAGATTGGCTCAGTCTCAGCAGCCCTTATTTTTAGTTTCTTTTCTCCACATAAACTAATACTTTGCATGATAAAATCATTCTATAGCATTGGTGGTGTACCTATGGCACGAGTACCAAAGGGGACACTCAGAGCCCTCTCTGTGGGCATGCACTCCATTGACCCAGCACAGGAAACTCTGCTACATGCAGTAGGCCCTGCTGGGCAAGCTCCACCCAACCCTCGGCCGCCTGCGCCAATGGCAGCAACACTTTTCCACCCACCCTCTCCCTCTGCCAATGGGGAGAAGAGAGGGGAGGTTCACTGCATGCCCCATAGGCTGAAATCCCACCCAGGAGATGGCAGCAGGGGTGGGGACAAAAGAAGGTGTGGGGTGAGTTGGGCAGGCAGAGGGAGGGAGTGGTGGGGCAGGGTGGGTTTTGGGTTGCAGTTTGGGCACTCAGTTACTAAAAGGTTCGCCATCAATGTTCTAGAGTGTTTAACGAGAAAAATTGTTTCTTTGCTTCAAGTTTACCATCTATGGTAACTTTACCACTGTAGAGTCAGAAGGAAGCAGTTTAAGACCGGAGTGCTGAGCAACGGAGTGAGCTCCCATCATCTGTCCCAGTTCCTGCCAACCTAGCAATTTTAAAACAAAAAATTAAAAGAAGATAAATAGGAACCATTTCAGCGGGAAAGGTAACAGTGTTCTGTGAATTTTGGCATCTATCATTTATGTCACATGATCAAAGAAACATCTGTATAGGGAGACAGCGTTGGTTCTCTGGTTGCAAACAAAGATGAGCACTGCCCCCTAGAGTTGAACACGACTGGCTTTCGAGCAAGGGAGACCTTTACGGTCTTACATTTATATTATACTAGCTATTTTGCCTGGCCTTGCTGGGCAGGTATGGATTGTGTGTTGGTGGCAGGGATCCATCAGGGAAGGTGCTCTCCCACACACACACTACACACACACACACAACATGCACGCACGCACGCACGCACGAACACACACACACACCACAGCCACACACACCACAGCCACACACACCACACACGACACAACACACATGACACCCCCACACAATACACACACTCCCACACATAACACACACTGGACACACAATACACACACACCACACCCAGACACATCACACATGACACAGTAAATCCACACAGCAAATCCACACAACACACACCATCACAACACCCACTCACACAGGACACACCCACACAATACACTCCCCACACACAACACACACACACACACACACACACAATACAACCACACACAACACACACACACACACACAATACAACCACACCCGACACACCCGACACACCACACTCATGCAGCAACCCCCCACTTGGAGTGTCTCTGGCAGCCCTAAAAAACCACCTCGCCACCGCTGCCAGACCAGCGGAATTCGCCCAGTAGGTTGGCCGGGGGAGAAGAAGGTGGGGAGACTGTTTTTATAGGACCGCCAGAGAGACCCTTCATGTTGCGGGCCTCTCCTCCCCATCTTCTTCTCCCCCGGCTGACCTGGCAGGCGAACTCCACTGGGGGGCAGTGGCGGGAATGGTGGCGGCGGGAATGGCGGCGGCGGGAATGGCGGCGGCGGGAATGGCGGTGGTGGCAAGGCGGCTTTTTAGGGCTGCTGGAGAGACCCTTCATGTTGCATTTCAGCCAGGAGAGAAGGAGGCAGGGAGGAGAGCCAGCCACAACACGAAGGGTCTCTCCGGTGGCACTAAAAAGCTGCCTCCCTGCCTCCTTCTCCCCCGGCTGACCTAAAGGGTGAATTCCGCTGGGCCGGTGGCGTCGGTGTGGCAGCATTTTAGGACTGCCAGAGAGACCCTTTGTGTTGCGGCCATCTCTCCTCCCCGCCTCCTTCTCCCCCGGCTGACCTGCAACATGAAGGGTCTCTCCAGCAGGCCCTAAAAAGCTGCCTTGCCACTGCTGGTCCAGCGGAGTTCGCCCGGTAGGTCGGTCAGGGGAGAAGGAGGTGGGGAGGCAGCTTTTTAGGGCCGCCAGAGAGACCCTTTGTGTTGCGGGTCTCTCCTCTCCACCTCCTTCTCGCACGGCCGACTTGCTGGGCGAACTCCGCTGGGATGGTGGCGGTGGGAATGGCGGCTTTTTAGTGCTGCCGGAGAGCTGCTGCTGAGGGGGGAAAGACATGCGCCAGTCATCCATTTTTTCCTCTTGCGCGCGCTGGCTGTCCTGCCTCCTCTGCATTTGCGTCCTCATGCCTGATTGGCTGAGGTGTGCAGTGGCGCAGAGGATGCTGGGTAGCATAGTTTTCCCCCCGTTCGTGGGGCATTGGCCCCACTCTCGGTCCCTGGACCCTCGCAGTGATGTTGTCTGGGAAGTATGGTAATTGTGGCTGGCTCATTACGGGATGGGCTAGATGTGTGCAGACACGCATTCCAGACAAGCACGGTCCAACCCCCTTCTTATAGGTATAGATACTAAACTGGTGCACCCATAGTGAATATGCAAATATTCTTCAACTACCATCCTTGTTTTTTTTAATTAGTCCTCAGGTCTTATTGAGGTGTATGAAACTAAGAAGCATACTCAGATCCCATATGACATCTGGTGCTCAGGATCCTATCAGTTACATCTACCAGAATAGTACTGGCATAAACCTTAGCTGGGAATTGATGCAAGTTGAGAAGTGAGCATAGATGTACTCCAGGCACTTGGTTTGGTTCATAGGAACAAATATCTGTAATAACATTTTCTGGCTGTTGGCAGCTGAAAATTATGCCAATTGAGTTATGTTACCATAATGTTTCAATGCACTCTATCTGGTATGGTGTGGGGACTGCTCAGATACAAACAAGAAGCAATAGGTTTCTAAAGGAAAGTCATGGTTCTCCCAAGAGGTGTGGAAGGAGCAGCCCTGAACACAGAACCATGGTTATATTTGGTATAGAAGCTGATCCTTTACTACTGGGTGCATCTAAGATCCAGCCTCCTGACCAGTATACTGCCCTCCCTGACCAGTATACTACCCTCCCTTTAAGGGATTCCTACAAATCTAGCTGGGAGAAAGGCATCTGCCAATTATGAACCATGCTTGGCTTTTCTTTGGGCTTCTTTGCTTAAATTGTTCAAACTGAAGACTCACAAGCTAAGCTGCAAATAAGCTAAAGAATCTAGCAGACAGAGATGCAGAATTTATTGGCTCAAGCAAAATATATTCACTCACCATATGCAAGCGTGGCGCCAAAATGGCCGCCGCACTCTTCGCAGCCCCCCCCCGGACTCAGACATCCGGGTGAGTTAGGGGGCGTGGCCACCCTCTTTAAAAGGGGTGGCCACAAGGCAGCTGCGCTGCCATTTTGGAAGCGATGGAGCGGAGAAGTTTGCTCCGCCGCTTTCTCCCCGGCTTTTTGCCCCGATCTTGGTTGCTGAAGGGAATTTTCCCTTTTTCTTCATTTTAATTGCTTGGGAGACATGCCTCCCAAGCGTAAGGCCCCGGCTTTGAAGCCGCGGCCGAGGGGGAGGGTTCTGCCCACCCTCCCAACATCTCGGGGCCCACCTCCGGGCTGGAGGGCTCAGGCGGCACCCCCTCAAGCAGGTGGGGTTAGTGTTCCCACTGCCACCAATGCGGGTCAGGCTTCCGCCGGCTCCTCTGGGGTTGCAACCCCTGCTATGCAGGGTGGCCCACTTGGGCCTGGTGCGGGTCTCCACCCCACCATTCTTCCGGCCCCTCATGGGCCGGACTACTGGGCATGGCCTTATTCAGGCCAGGGATCCCCAGCTGGGTTTATCCCACAACAATTGCCCGGTGGGCCATCTGGCCCATCCGGCCCACCTTATCCAGGTGGGTCCGAGACCATTGATGCCCTCCTTGCACGCATTGCTGTGCTGGAGGCATCAATGGGCATTGCCCCACCACCTCCGGATGGTGGGCTTGCAAACCCTCCGGTTCCGGCACACATGTCGGCCACGACTGTCCAACGGGCCGTTAGCAGGGTCGAGCTGCTTGAGGCCATCAGGCCAGCCCAAGCTGGTGCCTCGCAGCTCTCCACCAGAACATCACTTCGGGGCTTTCCGCCGGGGACCAGTTCTGCATGGCAGGGGTGCAGCGGCATGCAGAGCTCGATATCCATCGCGAGCTCCGACACCCGCCGTGGGCTGGAACCCCCAGTGGGGGCGGCCCACAGGGGTGCACCGAGTGAGTATCCTGGTCAATTAATTACACCAGTGACACTACCTAGCACTACTGGGGGGGGGGGTTTCAGTGGCCATGGTCACGAGAGGTTACGGTAGGAGGGCAGTTGTATCCACACTGTCCAGTGAATTCTTGGTTGTCCAATTACCCCCTGGTTATGTCAGGGGTGACCGCCCCTGTGGGCATGCCCAATGTGTCAGGGGTTATTCAGGGCCCACTGCACGCACCCCGAATTCAATCCGTGCCGATGGCAGCCCTGCCAACGGCCGGTTATTCCTTACCACTGGGTGATCATCTCTCCCAGGCCACGAGGGAGAAGATTTGGCGGGGGGAATATGTGGACATTTTCTCCCTCCTGAACCGTGAACCCATCAAGGAGGAGAGGGAGGGGCAGGACGATAGGGATAAGGAGTTGTCCCGTCATCGTAAGCCACCTCGCACATGGGCCAATTGGTTACCGGCCTATCTGATTTATATGGCGGTATACCTGAGGGCACGTCCTGATTTGGCCATCCCGATAGTCCAATATCTGGATAATATTTATCGGGCTGTAGTGGATTTCCCTGGCCCGTCATGGTTGGCTTATGATGAAGAGTTTAGGATGAGAGTGGCCCTCCATCCTGAGATGAGGTGGGATGAACCCTGCCAGCAGTTGTGGCTGCTGTACATGACCCCCACGCAGCCAGCACCGGGTGACCGGTACCACTGCGGCCATGCCGTTCAGCGGGCTGCTACTACACAGACTCCCCGCCAGCCGGCGGGGCAGGGGGTTCCAGCCCGCCTGCTGTGTTGGAGCTTCTCCGCCAGCGGAGTGTGCAACAAACGTCAGTGTCAGTTCCAGCTCGAGTGCCCCTCTTGTTCTGGCCCTCACGCCGCCTCCGCATGACCACGGGCTGGTGGATCATGAGGCAGAGGAAGGGGTGGGCAGGGGGTGGTCAGAGCTTCCTCTGACGGTGCTACCCATCAAAAAGGCCCCCTCCCCAATTAATGTCCAGGTGCTGGAACGTTGGCTTGCCACTTATCCTAGACGGGATGATGCGAGGTACCTACTTGAGGGTTTTCAGTTTGGCTTCCGCATACCATTTCAGGGTGTACGCGGGCCTCAGGACGCCCCGAACTTACTTTCTCTCAGGGGTAATGCGGATATTGCCACCCAATATATAGCCAAGGAGGTCACCGCACATTTGCTGACCCACCATTCCCGAACTTGAAAGTGTCACCTTTGGGTTTAGTCCCTAAGAAGTCCCCGGGTGAATTTCGACTAATTCACCACCTTTCTTACCCTGCGGGATCTTTGGTCAATGATGTGATACCTGATGACCTCTGCTCGGTCAGGTATACGTCCTTTGACCAGGCCTTACAGATGGTACGCTCGTGTGGCCCACGGGCGCTACTGGCAAAGTGTGATATCAAATCAGCATTCCGATTGTTGCCAGTGCACCCGGACGACATTGAGCTGTTAGGTTTTCGTTTTCGGGGCAATTTTTATGTAGATAAGGCCATGCCTTTTGGCTGTTCTATCTCATGTTTGGCTTTCGAACGATTTAGCACCTTCCTTCACTGGGCTTTTGTTTGTAGATCAGAGTCCCGGTCTGTAGCCCACTACCTCGACGATTTTTTGTTCAGAGGGGAACATGGCACGGACACGTGTGCTCGTCTCCTCGCCACTTTTCAGGCGTTTATGCGGGAACTGGGTGTTCCCCTAGCACTTGAAACGACTGAGGGACCAGCCACCACTCTCACCTTTTTAGGTATTGATATTGACACCGTTGCCCAGACATCCAGGTTGCCCATGGAAAAGGTGACTCGGATCTCTGATGCAATTCTGGCAATGCTTGCCAGGCGTAAGGTGTCTCTCCAAGAGTTGCAGGTGCTGCACGGCCACCTCAACTTTGCCTGTAGGGTAGTAACACCGGGCAGAGCCTTTGCCAGGCATCTGTGTGACGCCATGGCGGGCCTTTTAAAACGTCACCACAGGGTACGGCTGACCAGAGGTTTACGGGCAGACCTTACGATTTGGCTCACATTCCTACAGGACTTTAATGGCATCTCCTTCTGGAGATCGGAGCTTATGCTCAGCCCGCATTTCCAAGTGCAGTCAGACACCTCCGGCTCCCTGGGTTATGGGATTTACTTTGAAGGAAGGTGGTCCTATGGTCAATGGCCTCAGACATGGCAAGGCACGGATCGTTTATGCGATCTTACTTTCCTGGAGTTTTTTCCCATCTTGGGGGCCCTAATGCTCTGGGGGGACAGGTGGGCTAATTCAGTAGTTCACTTTTGGTGTGACAATGCTGCAGTGGTGCACATTGTCAATGCCCAGACATCCAAATCCCCCAGAGTTATGGCCTTAGTTCGCCAATTTGTCTTGAGGTCCTTGCGCCTTAATGTGCTTTTCAGGGCCAGACATGTGCCAGGCATTGATAATGATATTGCTGATGCTTTATCCCGCCTGCAGATCCCCCGGTTCCGTGCCTTGGCTCCAGAAGCAGAGGAACTTCCCTCTCCACTCCCGGCAGAGATCTGGACATTTGGCGAGGAGAAGTGAACCGGGTGATCGGCATGTCTTTGGCACCTCGCACGCGTAAGGCGTATCTACATGCACTCCTACAGTTTAGGAACTTTTGTGGGCAAAGGCAGTTGCCCGAAGTGTGGCTGATACCGGTCGACCAGATTTTACAGTTTATGTTTACCTTCACGATCTAGGGTTAGCCCCTTGCACCACCACCACTAGGCTTTCAGCATTGGCGTTTATGGCTTCACTGACTGCGTGAATGACTTCCGCATACGCCATGTATTAGAAGGGTGGACACGTGAACGTGGTCGCCGG
This sequence comes from Bradypodion ventrale, assembly GCA_035047345.1. NCBI lineage: Eukaryota > Metazoa > Chordata > Lepidosauria > Squamata > Chamaeleonidae > Bradypodion > Bradypodion ventrale. The sequence goes on along the minus strand of JAWDJE010000002.1, from coordinate 101,781,483 downwards.
CCGGACACACGTCACCCCGTTTCACCAGAGGTTCTGACCCACCTTGCACAAGGTTGGCATAGCTTGTGTTACGATAGGTATGAGGAGGCTCTCTTTCATGCAGCTACCACCGTAGCTTTCTTTGGAGCGCTCTGTATCAGTGACCTGGTCCCATTGTCAAAAGGGGACATGTCGCGTAGGGCACTGGAACTCGACAATGTCTTTATCAACCAGGAGTGGGCCCAGTTGAGGATTCGCTCCTCAAAGGCCGATCAGCATGGAGTAGGCAGTGGTGTCAGACTGCTACGGTGTATAATTGCTGACATCTGTCCGGTTAGTGCCCTACATGCATTTTTGGCAGTGCGTGGCATGCACCCTGGCCCGTTTTTCTGCCACCAGGATGGGTCTCCCCTTACCAAATTCCAGTTTTGGAAGGTGACCGGTATGGCACTTCACAGTGTCGGCCTCCCAGGGGCTTGTTACAGCACCCATTCATTCAGGATAGGCGCCGCTTCAACTGCGGCTGCGTTTGGGTACTCTGATGCTGATATACGTCGCATGGGCAGGTGGGGATCCGCGCATTTTTCTTTATATGTACGCCCCCTCACTGCATGACTGCCAGTTATGTCCTTAATTCATTTTCCTTCTTTTACAGACCCTGTGTGTCCACGCACACCGGTGGCAGTATGGCTGGTGGGCCACAGTTTTGTGCACTGGGCAGCGCAGTATGCTGCGGCGACAGACTGGGGACCCCATCTCGGGTTACGTGCAGCCACACATATGCGATGGTATGGTAAGCGCGGCATGAGATGGCGGGAACTGTTGCCATTCCTGATGTCCATCAGGGATGCTGGACCGCCTGATGTCTTGATTCTGCACCTTGGCGGCACAGATCTCGCACAGATCACTGGCCTTTCTTTAAAAATGTCGGTGTGCAGTGACCTGGCCTTTTTACATCACTTATGGCTGTACACGCGGCTGCTATGGTCTGACATCGTGCCGAGGCAGTGTTACAGGGGAGGCATTGACCTCCGTGGTTTGGACCATGCTCGACGGTCAGTGAACAGGGCTGTTGCCCGGTTCCTTGTGGATAATGGCTTTGGCACAGCCATTCGACATCCTAGGATAGGCTTGCAGGATTTTGATTTATATGCAGGAGATGGGGTCCATCTGTCGGCCAGAGGTATGAACCTCTTTCTTGAGGATGTGCAAGCAGGCCTGGTGACCGAGCTGACGGTCCGGGGGGGGGGGGGGGGCGGTGAGTCATCACGGACGCCTCCCCATGTGGCGGGTAGCACTGGTAAGGTAAAAATTTACGACCCATAGGTATCCGGCAGGTTCGCAATTGGCTGGCCAACACTTAGACAGGTACAGGGGTAATAGCTTTGACCGGTCAACGACGAACCAGGCAAGGGGTGATGGCAGGAGCCTAACAGCCTGCATCACCTTGATATTTGAATGGATGCACATCAGAGGGTGGGGTCAGTAGATAGTATATTGACTCCGGGCAACAATTTGTTTGTGTCAACAAACAAATTGATACAAATAGATACATGTAGCCAATTTCCATTGCCATTTTGGGAGGAACCTTACCAGTGTTACTGCGGCCTGCTTGCCTTAAAGAATTACAATTGGATGATACACCAATTGAAAGTGATAATTCGGACTAGGGCATTATTCAATAAAAGCGGCCCGATGCCTTTAATCCAATGTCTGAGTCTTTCTTTGGGGGGTGCGCCTGCAAAGGTCCAATTGGGGACCTTTCCCCTTCCCTCTGGACTTCAGCACCCAAGCCGTTAGTTCTCAGGGTTGTCATGTTAGTTAACCACTGTCTGACACTCAGCGTTGAGTCACTGGCAGTATGGTCTACTTCAGTGGTGGTGAACCTATGGCATGCATGCCAGAGGTGGCACTCAGAGCCCTCTCTGTGGGCACCTGTGAAGTCACCAGAATACAGAGTTTGTCCCACCCCTCTGTCCAGCAACCCAATGGGAACACTTCCTCCCTCCCCTGTTACTGTGTTGGCACTTTGCAATAAATAAGTGGGTTTTTGGTGGCAGTTTGGGCACTCAGTCTCTAAAAGGTTCACCTTCACTGTTCTACTTTATTACCATAGCAGGATAACCTGGCCAGACACCCTTATCAGTTATCACATCCAAATATTAAGTAAAGTGTGTGTCGTTTGCAAAATCTAATTAATCCAAAGTACCATGCCTCCTTTACACAAGCCAGATTTCACACAATACAAGAAATTGATTTGTACCAGGTCAGAATTCTTCTCATTATTTTGGTGTTTTCTTCTCTGCCTGGCAAGGGGCTCTTTCCAGTCATGGGCACTAGTTGTTTATGGCTCTCTTCTAATTACCATGATTTGGTCCAGACTTAACTTATTGTTCAGGGTAGGAAAGACAACACAGAATAGGTACAGCAACTCAGAGAATCATTCACTCAGAGAACATTATTTTCATTATATTTTACAGTAATATTTAGTCCAAATGTTTAACCCTGCATTCTGACTTTCTTCCCATGATTCCGGAAAACCTATTAATTTGCCTTTTGAATTTCTCTTCTCTACTCATATTGCCCATATTCACTTCAATTACCAAATACTGGAAATGTTCCTCTGCCTGTCTTTTTGTTGTTTTCTATAGATTTAGATGTGACACAAAACTGTGCAGCACATTTGTTATTCTTGAATACTCACAGAGAGCATTTTATAACCCAGGAGAATACACATAATTTTCTGCTTTAAAGTCATAAGAAGTTATTTGTCACTCAATCAAAATAAAAATGTCACTTCAGTATGGATTTGCCGAAATGACAGCATTTTATTTTCTTGAGCAAAACAGACAAGTCCCTATTCCTAGCTCAGTAATATTTGTAGCTTTGCTAACTCTTTCCTTCTTCAGCATGCCAGGAAATGTCACTTAATGGAAGTTTTAAAACAGATGTGGTAGGACTACATTCACATAAAGGAAGTGGCAAAATTAACACACAATATGAAAGGCTCCAGCCTTTTAATGATATTGTGAAAGGACATGTTGCTTTTCCTTTCACCATCTGACTTAAGAGGAGGGAGTGAATTCCTTATTAGACTCAGATGTGAGCATAACTTATAAGGCTGGCACATAGCAATCAAAGCAGAAACATTCCACATTTTGCAGGTTCTAGGAAGCCCTGTTCAAGTAGTTATGACTCTGTAGGCCACAGCAGTGCATTGCAAGTGCTCCTGTAGGTTGTGGTCATTGAAAGCTGTAGTCTAAAAAAATAAAGTAATAAAGTAAATAAATAAAGTAACTTTATTCCATTCTACCACTTGGCATTGCTCATCTGATTAAGCCTTGCATGTAAGGCAATAAGAGTCTTCTGGAATGGACAAGCAACATATGAATTCATGCAACTGGACATATTTCCTTGCCTAGTCCAACATTTCCACTTCTGCTCTCTACCTTTGTGTTGTCCTTTTGCCACATCTGGTTCTCAGGAAGATTGCCACTGCCTCAGTGTGGACTCTGCAGCACAGCATTTTTGTGCTACATTCAGTTCCTAGCACATTGTCAACACTCATTGCACTGAGCTTGAACAATCTCTTATTTTCCATCCTCCAATCAGGCTCTGTTTAATTTGGGTCAAGAGACTGTGAAGACCAGTTGTGTTTTTTATGAATGTAATCAGGTTCACTTCTTTCTGCATAGCAGGGAAGCCCATTGAGAACATCAGACTTTGTGTCTTTAATAATCAACCTTAGTGACTTCCTAAGGCCACGGGTTCCTTTCTGTCTCACTGAACTCCATAGGAATTTTCTATGGCACTTTCTTGGGCTTGATTAGTTATCAGTGGTTTCTTTTTGATCCTGCCACTTTAAAATTTCAGAGATATCTAATTTAATAATGCATTAAAGGGGCCGTGGTAGCTCAAGTGGTTAAGATGCTGAACTCGTTGACTGGATGGTTGGAGTTTGATTCCTGAGTACTGCACGACGGAGTGAGGTCCTGTCTCTGTCGTAGCTCCTGCCAAACTAGCAATTCAAAAGCAAGAAATTGCAAGTACAGTGATACCTCATACAATGTCCAAACTTGGTTCCACAAGTTTGGACTTTATACGGATTTGGACTTTGTATGAGGCATGCAAAATCCTAGCCGTGATGCTTCATACAATGTCCAAATCCTTGCCACGATGCCTCATACAACGTCATTTCCATAGAGATACATTGTACTGTAACAGCACAGACTTCAGGGCAAAGTCAGGGAAACAGACAGGAAACTGACAGAACTTTAATAAATCATTGTCTAAAGGCTAAAAACATTACAAAAACTTGTCAAACAACCGTGATTGTCCAAGAACCTGAAGAATGCTGCAAAAATCCCAGGAGTGCTTCTAAAAATTCTGACAAAAAAAATCCAAAAAAACCCAAAATTTGTGCTCAAAACCACTCCTAAACACTCTTTGCCTCATGCAAAACCCACAAGAGCAATGCATGCATGCGTCCTGCCTTTTATACTGCCCAGGCACAATGCAACCTGGGAAAACCCCAATGCCTCAAAGTTGCACGACTTTGTATGAGGCAACTTTTTTCAAGGAATTAGGTGATGTTGTATGAATCAGATGTTGTATGAAGCGGACTTTGTATGAGGTATTACTGTAGATAAATAGGGACCACTTCAGTGGGAAGGTAAACAGCATCCTGTGCACTCTAGTGTTAAGGCATGCCTACCACATGTCCACGGAAATGTTTGCAAATGAAAGCACGGCGCCAAAATGGCCGCCGCACTCTTTGCAGGCCCCCCCCCACCCGGACTCAGACATCCGGGTGAGTTAGGGGGCGTGGCCACCCCTCTATAAAAGGGGTGGCCACGAGGCAGCCGAGCTGCCATTTTAAAATAGCGACGGAGAGGAGAAGTTTTCTCCGTCGCTGTTCCTTTGATTCTTCGGCTCTTTAGCCCTTGGCTTTCCCAGCTGGGAAGGAAGGAGTTGCACAGAGCCTTCGGCTTGCTGGCTGCTCTGTGTTTTTTGGCATAGGTTGATCCCTGGACAGGGAATCTGCTATTTCTATAGATATGCCTCCCAAACGGAAGACCCCGGTGACGAAACCGCTGCCAACAGGGAGGGCTTTTGCCGGCCCTGCGCAGCGTGGGGGGCAGCCCTCAGGTCGGAGGACCAGGGCTGCGCTCACGCGGCAGGGCACTATCCCCACCGATACCGGTGGGGCGATGCAGGCTGGTGCTTGGCCCTCGGCTGGCCAGCCTCCGACCGGCCCTTCCGGGGCTTCGGCCCTCGGCCCGCAGTTGCCGGCCACGGGTCAGGTCAGAGGAGGAGGGTCTGGTGCTGGTGCACAGCACGTTCCCCCTCCGGCCCCTCATGGGCCGGAGTATTGGACATGGCCCTATTCAGGCCCAGGCTCTCATTTTGGGGTTCCTGGTCAAATGCCTGGCGGGCCGTCCGGCCCACCCGGCCCACTTTATACTGGGGGATCTGTGGCAGTGGATGCATTGCTCACGCATTTAGCTGTGCTTGAGGCATCCTTGGGGATTGCACACAACCCCATGACAGGGGGCCCTTCTCTCTCTGCCGGGGGCCCTTCGTGTCCACCGGCTACCTCGACGGCCGCCACACTGCAACAAGCGGCCAGCCGGGTTGAGCTGCTTGAGACGCTCCGGCCTGCGCCTGCCGGTGACTCGCAGCTCCCTGTCCGTCCAGAGCTACAGCAGGAAAGTGGTCAGATGTGGCCCCAGAGCTCGATTCCAGTCGCGAGCTCCGACGCCCGCCGTGGGCCGGAACCCCCAGTGGGGGTGGCTCACGGGGGTGCACCTAGTGAGTATCAGGTTCAAGTTAATACACCTACATCACAGTCCACTTCCAGTGGTGGGGTTCAGTGGCCATGGCCTCGTCAAGTCGAGGCGAGTGGGCATCAGTTGCCAGCCTATCCCAGTGCCCCTTGGTTCCATACTGGCACGATGTTGGGGGTGGGGGTTTCCGCCCCCGGGGCAGTGCCGGGCATCGCAGGGGCTGTTCCGATTCCACTGCGTATGCCCCGTGTACCTAATGTGCCGGTGACGGCCTTGCCGACAGCTGGTTATTCATTGCCCCTTGGTGATCATTTGTCCCAGGTCTTGAGGGAAAAGGTTTGGCGGGGGGAGTACAGTTGATACGAGCGGGCATCAGTTACCATATTATCCCAGTATCCCATGGTGCTAAATGGTCCCTCATTAAGGGCGGGGGTGTCTGCCCCCGGGGCAGTGCTGTCCAGGTCCTGCTGCGTATGCCCTTGATACAGAACGTGCCGTCGATGGCTTTGCCGATGGCTGGTTATTCCTTGCCCCTGGGTGATCATTTGCCGCAGGTCACGAGGGGTAAGGTCTGGAGGGGGATATGCAGATATTCTCCATATTGAACTGTGAGCCCACTGAAGAGGAGAGAGAGGGACAGAACGACAGAGACAAAGAGCTGTCCCATCGTCGTAAGCCACCGCGCACCTGGGGCCAACTGGTGGTTGGCATACCTTATATATATGGTGGTATGGCGCAGGGCCTGGCCTGGTTTGGCCATCCCGATGGTTCCATCTATTGCTAATATTACAGGGCGATGGTTGATTTGATGGGCCCATCGCAGTTGGCTTACGATGGGGAATGTGGATGAGGATGGCCCTACACCCTGAGAGGAGGTTGGATGAGCCCTGTCAGCACTTGTGCTCGTGTACATGACTCCCACGTGACTGGCGCCTGGTGATAGGTACCATGGTGGTCATGCTGTGCAGCGGGATGCTCAGCCACAGGCTCCACGCTAACTGGTCGGGCAGGGGGTTCCAGCCCGCCTGCCGTGTTTGACCTGCTCAGCTTGCGACGGGTGTACTAAGCGCCAGTGTCGTTACCGACTTGGTGTCCCCTTTTGCGCTGGCCCTTACGCTGCCTCCGCGGGTTGGTGGGTTATGGGGCAGAGGTAGGGGTGCACAGGGGGCGATCAGAGCTCCGTCTGAAAGAACTAACCTTGTCAAAGCCCCCCCTCCCCAATTAGTGTACTCAGGCTGGAGCGATGGCACTCAGCTCATCCAAGAAGGGATGATGCGGGGTACTGCTGGAGGGTTTTCAATGGGGCTTTTGTATTCCATTCGGGGATGTTAGGGGTCCCAGGATGCTACTAATCTGGTTACCTTGAAAGGTAATGAAGAGGTTTCTCCACTGTGCACAGCTATGGGAGTTGGGGCTATGAGAGTAGCGGGTCCCTTCTTGGAACCACCTTTCCTAAGTTGAAAGTCTCCCCTATGAGGCTAGTACTGAGGTAGAACCAGGGTGAATGTCATTTAATCCTCCATTTAGCTCACCCTGTGGGTTATCCGGTTAGGGATGCCATTCCTGATGACCTTGTTCAGTCAGGTACTCGTAGTTGGTTCAGCCCCTATGGGTGGCTCGCTCATGCAGTCCCGGTGCTTTCATGGCACAGTGTGCTATGCACTCGGTTTTCAGATTACTGCCAGTGCACCCAATGGATTTAGAGCTATTGGGTTTTTAGGTTCCAAGGTGAATTTTACTTAGATAAGTCCAACCCCTCCTGACTGAGTTAATTCATGTTCAGCATTCGTACGATTCGGGACTTTCATTCAGTGGGCCTTTGCTCGCAGGTCGGTGTATCGGTCTCTAGCCCATTACCTCGACGACTTTTGGTTCGGGGATGAACGGGGCTCGGACACGTGCACGCGTCTCCTCACTACATTTCAGACACTCAGGTGGGAACTGGGTGTCCCCTTGGCGCCTGAAAAGACCGAGGACCCAGCTACTAAGGTCACAGTTCTAAATCGTATCTGTCACACGGGCATCCGGGTTACCCATGAATAAGGTGGCTCGGATCTCCGCGGCGATTTTGGCATTGATTGCCAAACATAAAGTGTTCCCTTGTGACCTGCCGTTACTTCATGGCCACCTTAATTTTGCCTGCAGGGCGGTTCCACCCGGCAGAGCATGGGGGTTTACTCTGAGGGTAGGTTGACTTACGGCCGATGGCAGCACCCATGGCTTGGCACGGATCGCCTCTGCGATCTTACCTTCCTTGAGTTTCTTCCCGTTTGGGGAGCACTGATGCTATGGGGCGATGAGTGGGCCTACTCAGTGGTCCATTTTTGGTGTGATAATGCGGCAGTGGTGCACATTGTCAACACCCAGACATGCAAATCCCCCAGGGTCATGACATTAGTTCATCTATTCTTTTTGAGAAGCCTACGCCTAAATGTGCTGTTATGGGCCAGACATGTTCCAGGTATTAATAACGACATAGCTGCTGCTTTATCCCGCCTGCAGATCCCCCGGTTCCGTGCCTTACTCCAGAGGCAGATGAATTCCACTCGCCACTCCCGGCCGATATTTGGACGATTGGCGAGGAGAGGTGAACCGGGCATGTCATTGCACCTCGCACGCGTAAGGCGTATCACTATGCGTTCACGCGTCGTGTTTTGGAGGGGTGGACACTGGAACGTGTCCGCCGCCCGGACACGCATCACCCCAGTTCCCAGAGTTTCTGACCCACCTTGCACGAGGCTGGCATTACTTACGTTCGGATAGGTGTGAAGTGGCTCTTGGTCACGCAGCTACCACGGTAGCCTTTTTGGAGTGCTCCACATCAGTGAGTGGGTGCCAGAGTTGGTACCATCTGTGTAAGGCGGATGTGTCTTGTAGGGCACTGGAACTCGACGATGTCTCTGTCACACATGAGTGGGCTCAAGTGGGGATACGGTCCTCACAGGTTGTTCAGCACGGCGTAGGCAGTGGAGTCAGACTGCTACGAAGTTTTATTGGAGACATCTGTCCAGTTGGTGCCCTACATGAATTTTTGACAGTGCCTGCTGCGCGCCCCAGCCTGTTTTTCTGCCACCAGGATAGGTCTACCCTTGCCGAAGTAATGTTACTGAGGGTGACTGGTGCCGCGCTTCGCGGTGTGGGGGCCCATTTTGGCACCCATTTATTTAGGATAGGCGTCGCGTTGATCGCGGCTACGTTTGGAGTACTCGGAGGCTGACAGGCGTGTACGCGCAATTTCTTATATGTACGTGCCCTCACTGTATGAGTACCTAGTTATGTCCTTAACCTCTTCTCCTCTTTTACAAATCCTGTGTGTCTCTACACACCGGTGGCAGTGGGGCTGGTGGGCCGCAGCTATGTACACTGGGCAGCAGTATATGCTGCGGCGACAGAGAGTGGACCCCAACTTGGGCTGTGTGCATCCGCACGTATGCGATGGTATGGTATGCGCGGCACAAGTGGCGGGAACTGTTGCCATTCCTGATGTCCGTCCGGGATGCTGGACCGCCCGATGTTCTTAATAGGCACCTCGGCGGCAACGATCTTATACGGATCACTGCTGTTACTAAACTGTCGAGGGGCTGCGACCTGGCGTTTTATATCACGTATGGCTTACACATGGTCGCTATGGTCTAACATTGTGCCGAGACACCAATTTAGGGGAGACGTGGATCTCCGTGGTTCGGACTGTTCCGGCAGTCAGTGGACAGGGCTGTTGCTCAGTCCCTTGCTGAGCATGGCTGGGAGACAGCCATTGGACACCTGAGGATAGGCTTACAAAAATTTTGCCGGTAGGCAGGGGAAGGGGTCCACCTGTCAGCTGGAGGTATGTACCTCGTTCTGGGTGTGGTGCAAGCAGGCCTGGCGACCGAGCTGACGGTCTTGGGGGGGGCGGTGAGTCATCATGGACGCCTCCCCGTGTGGCGGGTAGCACTGGTAAGGTAAATATTTATGACCCATAGGTATCCAGCAGGTTCGCAATTGACTGGCCAACACTTAGACAGGTACAGGTGTAATAACGTTGACCGGTCAACGACGAACCAGGCAAGGGGTGATGGCAGGAGCTTTTCAGCATACATCACCCCGTGATTTGACGGATACACGTCAGAGGGTGGGGTCAGTAGATAGTTTATTGACTATGGTCAACAATTTGTTTGTGTCAACAAACAAATTGATACAAATGGATACATTGTAGCCAATTGCCATTGGCAATTTTGGGAGGAACCTTACCAGTGTTACTGCGGCCTGCTTGCCTTAAGAATTATAATTGGATGAGTACCAATTGAAAGTTATAATTCGGACTAGGGCATTATTCAATAAAAGTGGCCCAATGCCTTTATCCATATACCGGTGTCTGAGTCTTTCTTTGGGGGGGGCGCCTGCCAAAATGGCCGCCGCGCTCTTTGCAGGCCCCCCCCCACCCGGACTCAGACATCCGGGTGAGTTACGGGGCGTGGCCACCCCTCTATAAAAGGGGTGGCCACGAGGCAGCCGAGCTGCCATTTTAAAATAGCGACGGAGAGGAGAAGTTTTCCCTCCACCCCCTCCCTAGTGAACAGTGTGATATTTTGGTCGCTTCGGGACTGGGTGGGAGTTTTTGGCCTGAACCTACAATTGGCCCTTGGGTTCTGGCTTTTTTGCCCATCCCACACTGTTGCTAAGGTTTGACATAGGGGTTTTTGCTCTTGACTTTGGTCACTTAGGCGGGTAGCACTGGTAAGGTAAATATTTATGACCCATAGGTATCCGGCAGGTTCACAATTGACTGGCCAACACTTAGACAGGTACAGGTGTAATAACGTTGACCGGTCAACAATGAACCAGGCAAGGGGTGATGGCAGGAGCTTTTCAGCATGCATCACCCCGTGATTTGACGGATACACGTCAGAGGGTGGGGTCAGTAGATAGTTTATTGACTACGGTCAACAATTCGTTTGTGTCAACAAACAAATGGATACAAATGGATACATTGTAGCCAATTGCCATTGGCAATTTTGGGAGGAACCTTACCAGTGTTACTGAGGCCTGCTTGCCTTAAGAATTATAATTGGATGAGTACCAATTGAAAGTTATAATTCGGACTAGGGCATTATTCAATAAATGTGGCCCAATGCCTTTATCCATATACCGGTGTCTGAGTCTTTCTTTGGGGGGTGCGCCTGCAATGCAGACAACAGTGGCTCTTTGGCTATAAACAGAGATAAGTACTGAACCCTAGAATCGGATACAATTGGCTTTTGAGCAAGGGCAACCTTTACCTTTGCTCCTCAGCCTGTGTATAACACACTTGTCAATATCTAATTCTCACCTGCATATTTAAGCAAGTTATGCTGTGGTACCCAGTCTTCCATGTGTGTTGAAATAAAGGTCTTATTCCATCTTTCAAACCCCAATTTTTTTGTTGCTGCCTTATAGTTTCTTTGTATTTCTCATTTTGGCAATGTAGAGGAGAAAAAGGCTTGTCAAGTGTACATTTTCTTTAACCTTAACTTGCTAGCACTCTCAAGTCCTTTGCCCTTGCGCTGTGTCTTATTTCTGTTCAGCAATCTGTCATTTTTTATAACCTCTCCAGCTCTTCACCAGATGTGGCATATGCAAGCTTCAGATCCATTAACTGTTGTACTTCATTCCAGTTGATTCTGAAGCACTTTGCAAGTTCTCCACTTCACAGCACTTAATCAATGGAGACACCAAACAATAGATGTGGATGGCAGACATTAACAAATATTGAGTACATGCAGCTTTTCTACCATCCTTTCAGATGCCTATCTCTTGTAACTTACTATATTCTCCTGACTCTCTGCCACACTGGCTCGGACATGAATAAACACAGTCCTATTCCTGATGACAACCAATTCACGTGCTTTCCCCATCTTTTTTCATTTGTAGAAGAGTGTGTTGTTGTTTTTTGCATTTTTGTTTACTTGTGGTTTGGATAGATCATATGTATAGCCACTATGCTAACGCCATGCCAGAACAGGACAGGATAGCATCATCTCTGTTATACTTATGCCAGGATTCAAGATTTTTAGATGCATTTTGCAGACAGAAACAGATTACGTAGCTAGCTTGTTCTTAGAACTTACTAGCATAGGTTGCCCGGCGTTGCCGGGCTGTTATAAACTGTGATCAGCTTTTTGGGGGTTTTTTGTGGATTAAAAAAAGAACAAAGGATGATATAATTGTTTCAAATTGTTTTATTTAACCAAAGCATGTTTTATTTTATGGGGTTTTTTTTGTTAATAGTTGTACCGTAGGAAATATTTTTAAAAATGTAAAAGTACATGTTTTTTACATTCAATGTTTTTAAACTGTGTTTAATTTTTTTGGGTTTTTATTTGAGTTAAAACTCAACACAGGGAGTTATAAATCTTTTTATTTTATTTTTTTGACATATGTTTGTGATTTGTGTAAAGTTTTGATTTATTGTTATGTTTTTGACTTGTTTTTACTTGTGTGGCCTCTAGGTGGGGATGTTGTGTCTTTTTGAGTTCTGCCATGCAGGTGGGGCTGCTAGTGGTTTTGTTTTAGTTTCACTGTTTTTTCTCTCCTGGCCTCTGGGTGGGGCTTCTTCCAGTAAGTTGTCTTTGTTTCTTCATTTCTGTTCCGGTCATTGTGGAGGGAGGACATGCTGGTGAGTTGTCTGGTTTTCTTTCTTGTGGGGTTTTTATTTGTTTTGCTTTTGTGGTAGTGGGCTGGGAGGTGTTTCTGTTTGTTCTTTTTTGTTTTGGTTGAGTTTTAGGTTTGTTTAATTGATTTGGTTATTTCTGATTTTGTTTAATTTTTCTTATTTCATTGTTGTTTATTTGTGTAATTAGTTGTTTGTGTAATTTGTGGTTTTTCATGTTGTAGTTAAGTGTTTTGTATGTGGTTTTGTGTTATTGTGGATGTTTTTGTTTGTGTATTTTGCGGTTTATTTTTTGTTTATTAATGGTTTTTTTAAATTAATGATTAATTTTTGTTTTATTTTTTTTTTATTAATTTTGGTGTTTGTTTTTGGTGGTTACTTTAATGTGAAGAACGGGCTGCCTGTTGGTTCCTCTTTTCCCCATTGTTGCTTTGAATTTTGGGTTTGATGCAGCAATGGGGGAAAGGAGGAGGAGGCAGTCAGCCCATTCTTCTCCCGGGAATGTTTGTTAGGTAGGTCGGGGGAGAAGGAGGAGGCAGAGAAGAGCTATCTCTGCCTAAAGATAGTTCTCTCTTCTCTGTCTCCTTTTTCTCCTGGCTTACCTAACTGGAGATGGGCTGGCAGTGATCCATAAGGGGTGGTGCTCTTCCTTGCGGATTGCTGGCTGTTGCTTTTGTATTTGGAAGTACAAAGGCATCAGCCAGTCATCCACCAGGGAGGGTGCTTCCCCTGACAAACTGCTGCCTGTTTTTGGGAGGTTTTCCCACCCCGGCTCAACTTTACTTGAGGCTGGTGGTGGTCTTGTCGTGTCTTCAGTGGGGTAGCGTGGAGGAGAGGGAGTCCCTCTTCTCCCCGTTGCTCCAGGAAAGAAGGACAGTGGGTGTTTCACGGTGGCGTTATGTGGCTTTTTGTTTTTCGTGGCTGTGAGGTTCTGCGTCTGCCTGCTGGGGACTTGCACTCCTGTTGCATTTTGTAATTTTATTTTTCGCATGCCTGCTTTCTCAGCGTTCTTCACACTCACGGCACGCAGGACGCTGGAACTTGTAGTTTTGCGTTTGTGGTTTGCTTTCATGTGGCGTTTTTTTTCTGTGGCTCAATTTCAATTGTCCGCGCCGTGTTTCCAACGTTCTTTTTGCTCGCGCCTCTCAGCCTTATTGGCTGTGGTACGGCACGGTGCAGAGAACGTTGGAAATTGAAGTTGTTTCCCTTTGTTCACGTTCGTGGGGCTCTTGCCCCACTGGCGCATTTCTCAACCCTTCAGTAACCTCCGTACCGGGTTCGGGCAAGTGCAGGAGGCTAGGTATGGGATAGTGTGGATGGGTGTGGGAGCCTTTGTTACATTCCAACAGTTAACCCTTGGATTTATAGGTATAGATCGCACATTATTGTTAGAGGGATATGATTTAGGCAGTCATTCATCTCTGAAAAACCAGACTTCAAAGCAATTGCATTCTTTGTGGGTTTTTTTAATTTGTTGAACATTTTAATTAGAAAATTACAAAAAAATCAAATATCACAAAGACAATAAGGCATAAGAGAAAGAAAAACAGTAAAAAGATAATCATGTATAAAAAAATGTGGAAATACTTGGTTTTCATGTAACTCATTAAACTTCACCATAATTCATTTGAAACATATTTTACCTTCATAATAACTTTTGAAATTCATCAATAGTCACAGTAATAAATGTTTCTTATCCTTTTTAAAGATTTCATGTTTAAGTCCTAAAAACCGACAAACAAAGCAAGCTAATTTTAAAACACTGGGAAGTATAAGAAGTTCCTGCCATGACACTCATACACAACGATGCCTTAAGAATTATCATCATCTGGCTTTTTGCTCCCTGCTGCATCAGATACAAAGTACAGTATATACAATATAATATATGGTTTGGGACCTTATTATCTGTCAGAGCACCTCTCCCTCAGGACAACTCCCTGCATCACCTGCTTATTGAAATCTGCAGTTTCAGGTGCCAACCCCAAGTATGGCTTGAAAGTCTATGACTAGAAACAAAGCCTTCTCAGTGGCGGCACCAACAATTTGGAATTCACTACCTGTTGACTTGCGCCAGGCCCCATCCCTGGACATCATTTAAAAAAATATTAAACCTTTCCTTTTTAAGGAACCCTTTAAGAATACAGGTATTATACATCTGGTCAGTTTTGAGCTTGCTTGCCCTCAGATGCCATCATATGTTTATTTTGTCATTTATTTTATTTTTGTTGTATTTTGTTGTTGTTGTTGTTGTTTATGGGAAATATCCCAGAAGGGTGGTATAAAATGTAATAAATTAATAAAAAATGAATAAATATGGGCTACCTGTAACATTTGTTTCTTCTCTGAGGGGACATTTCACATTTTCTGTCATTCTTGTAACAATCCTAATGGGATGTACATCTCTGATACCTCAAAGTAGAAAACAAATCATGAGCAACAGGTTGTATAATGGAATAAAATGCTTTACTAATTATAGCTACTCAACATCAAGCCCACCAATATACCTATTTTACCTCTGGGAGACAATTCTGCAACCACTACACTGACCTAGAGAAAGCCTGTTTCTTGGAGAGGTCACCGTGGAAGCTGGGTACTCAATAAAGATCATACTTGCAATTCGGGAGCTGTGGAAAATGTCCCTGAAGACAGCTAATAACCCCCACTGGGTTGTTTTACCCAGAATAAAGTATGCCGTTTGATTATGCATACACCTATCAACTGCAATTAGACTAGGCTTTGACTCATATATATAGAAACTGTGACTTGTCAGTTTAGGGAAGACAAAACAATCCTTCTATGAAACTGCAAACATTTTCCAACATAAAAAAACAATATGACAAACATCAAAAAGAAATCTGACATTGGTAAACAATAATCAATTATTTAAAAGGATTCTCAAGAAAAAAAAACACCTCAATTTATCTTTCTTCAAACAAGAATAGCAAAAAAAAATAGTTTGAAACTGTCACCATATCAAATTGGCTGTATTTGTTGCTTAAGCTTAATCAACAGTGAGGTTATGTATTGTTCTCAGTTTTGTTGTTCTTCAGTTGCACAGTAAAGTTCGACCCTTTGCGACCCCATGGACCACTGCACACCAGGCTTCTCTGTCATCTGCTATCCTCTGTAGTCTACCCAGATCTACGTCCACTGCATCAATTATGCCATCTAGCCATCTCATCCTGTACCACCCCTTCTCCTTTTGTCTTCAATATTTTCCAGCATCAGGGCCTTCTCCAGTGAGTCCTCTCTTCTCATTTGGTGGCCAAAGTACTTGAGATTCCTTTAGGATTTACAGATTTGATCCCTTTGCAGTCCACAGGACTCTCGAGTCTTCTCCAGCACTACAATCCAAAGGGGTCTATTCTTCTGCGCTCAGCCTTCCTTATGGTCCAGCTCTCACAGCCATACATTACTACTGGGAGGACCATTGCTTTAACTATGCGGACTTTTGTTGACAGGATGATGTCTCTACTTTTGATTGTGCTGCCTAGGTTTCTCATAGCTTTCCTCCCAAGAAGTAAGCATCTTTTTATTTCATGGTTGCAGTCACCATCTGCAGTGATCTTACATCCCAAGAAAGTAAAGTTTGTCACTGCTTAGAACATAAGAACATAAGAACAGCCTTGCTGGAACAGGCCACAGCCCATCCAGTCCAGCATTCTGTCTCACACAGTGGCTCACCATTTCCTTCAGGGTATTCCCAAGCAGATGCCTTCACCTGCTTAGGATTCCCTGGAAATGGCATTGAGAGATATCCTGCCTATCTCTCCAACCCGGAGGTTGTCCTTAAGTATCCATAATTATAGCCATTGATACCCTTGTCCTCCATGAACTTGTCTAATCCTTTCTTAAAGCTGTCAAGACTGACAGCTGTGACCACTTCTTCTGACAGGGAGTTCCATAGACCAGTAATCCTCTGGGTGAAAAAGTACTTTCTCTTATTTGTTTGAGAACTCGTACCCAAAAGTTTCATGGAGTGCCCCCTAGTTCTAGGGTTGTGCAATAGGGAAAACAGCTTTTCCTTATCTACTTTGTCAACACCATGCATTATTTTATAAACTTCAATCAGGTCACCTCTTAGACGTCATCGTTCAAGAGTGAAGATGCCCAACCGTTGCAGTCTCAGATGGTAAGGAACGTGTTCCAGTCCCCTAATCATTCTGGTTGCCCTCCTCTGCACTTTTTCCAGCTCCATAATATTCTTCTGGAGGTATGGCGATCAGAACTGTACACAGTATTCCAGTTGGGGCCTCACCATAGATTTATAAAGAGGCAAAATGACACTTGCTGACTTATTTTCTATACCCTTCCTAATGATCCCTAGCATTGAGTTTGCTTTTTCACTGCTGAGGCACACTGGGTTGACACCTTCATTGAGTTGTCCACCAGGACACCAAGGTCCCTTTCCTGGTTTGCCGCAGAGAGTTCAGACCCCATCAGTTTATAAATGTAATTGGGGTTCTTTGCCCCAACATGGATCACTCTGCACTTACTAATGTTGAAGCTCATTTGCCACTGTTTTGCTCACTCCCCCAGTATCAAGAGATCCCTCTGGAGCTCCTCACAATCTCCCACAGTTTTCACTACCCTGTATAATTTACTGTCGTCAGCAAATTTGGCTACCTTGCTTTTTACTCCTACCTCTAGATCATTTATGAAGAGGTTGAAAAGCAGGGGTCCCAGTACTGAACCTTGGGGGACCCCACTCTTTACTTCCATCCACTGGGAGAAGTGTCCATTTAGTGCTACCCTCTGTTTCCTGTCCCTTAGCCAGTTGCTGATCCAGGACAAGACCTGTCCCTTTATTCCATGACTGGTAAGTTTATTCAAGAGCCTTTGGTGTGGGACCTTGTCAAAAGCCTTCTGAAAGTCCACATAAACAATGTCAACTGGACCCCCTTATCCACATGCTTGTTGACACTCTCAAAGAATTCCAACAGATTAGTGCGGCATGATTTGCCCTTGTAAAAGCCATGATGGCTCTCCTTTAACAGAGCTTTCTATTCTATGTGCCTATTAATTCTATCTTTTAGGATGGTTTCCATCACTTTACCTGGGACACATGTCAAACTGACAGGTCGGTAATTTCCTGGATCACCCCTGGATCCTTTTTTGAAAATTGGTGTTACATTCGCTACCTTCCAGTCATCAGGTACAAAGCCTGATTTGAGGGAAAGATTATATATTTTGGCTAGGAGATCAGCAATTTCATCTTTAAGTTCCCTGAGAACTTCGTGGATGGATGCCATTTGGTCCTGGTGATTTGTTAGTGTTTAGTTTAACAAGACATGCAAGGACCTCCTCCCTGGTTATTTCTATCTTGCTTAATTCTTTGGTTTTCCTCCCTACGAAGATAGGCTCTGTTTTGGGCATGTGGTCTCTGTCTTCTTCAGTGAATACTGAAGCAAAGAATTCATTGAGTCTCTCTGGAATCTCTGTTTCCTCTTTAATAACCCCTTGCCTTCCATTGTCATTTAATGGTCCAATGGCCTTCCTAGTTGGGTTCTTACCTCTAATGTACTTAAAGAAGTCTTTATTATTTCTCTGAGTATTTTTAGCTATACGCTCCTCAAAGTCTTGCTTTGCTTTCCTGATTGTTGCCTTGCATTTGTTCTGCCAGAATTTATGTTTCTGCCTGCTGTCCTCATTCGGACAAGCCTTCCATCTTCTAAATGAGCTTTTCTTGCTCTTGATCACTTCCCGAACAGCTCCTGTAAGCCACATTGGAGTCCTCTTGGACCTGGCAGTGCCCTTTTTCCTTTTGGGTATGCATTCCAATTGGGCCTCTGTTATTGTTTTTGTAAACAGCCTCCATGCCTCTTGGAGTGTTTGGACTCTCTCAATTTTCCCTTTCAGCTTCTTTTTTTACTAGTTTCCTCATCTTTGGGAAATTTCCTTTTTGAAAATTTAAGGTCTCTGTGTTAGATTTTATCAGTGACTTGCGGTCTATGATCAAGTTAAACATAATTGAGTTGTGGTCACTGTTCCCTATTGGATCAGTCACATTAACATCTTGCACCAGATCCTGAGTATTACTCAGGATCAAGTCAAGGATTCTTGTACCTCTAGTTGGGTCTTCAACCACTGTCCCAGGGAACAATCATTTAGCATATCTAGGAACTTTATCTCTTTATCATGTGCTGAACAACAGTTCACCCAGCCTATGTGAGGGTAATTGAAGTCCCCCATTATAACCAGGCTTCCCTTCTTGGATGCCTCCTTTACAACATTCTCCAACTGCCAGTCTCCCTCAAGAGTTTGGGTCGGAGGCCGATAGTATATGCCTATTGTTAGACCATCCTTGTGGCCTGGTACTCTTACCCACAGAGCTTCTAATGGTGACTCCAAATCACCTAGATATTCCAATTCATTGGATTTTATCACTTCTTTGACATACAAGGCTGCACCACCTCCCATTTGCCCCTTCCTATCCTTCCTGTACAGTTTGTAGCCTGGGATAACTGTATCCCATTGGTTATCATCCGTCCACCAGGTTTCAGTGATACCAATAATATCAATATTCTTATCTATTGCTAAGTATTCCATCTCCCCTATTTTGTTCCGGAGGCTTCTGGCATTTGTATACAAGCATTTATATATGCTTTCCTGATACAGTCTTTTGAGTCCAGTTGCATTGTTATACTGCCTCTTGCATCCTTCTGCTAGAGTGCTGGTGACTAGCTCCTTGCTCTGCTCAGTAATTTTTGCATCCTCCTCACTACTCAAGTACACACTTTCCTGAACCGGATGCTGCCCAGCTCCTGTCGGCTTTCCCCCAGTTATCAGTTTAAAAGTTGCTCTGCAGCCTTTTTGATGTTGAGTGCCAGCAATCTGGTCCCATCATGGTTGAAATGCAACCCATCCCTCCTGAACTGATTTGGCTTGTCCCAAAATGTTCTCCAGTTCCTGACAAATCTGAAACCCTCCTCGCGACACCACCGCCTCATCCACGCATTGAGGCTTCTGAGCTCTGCCTGCCTGGTAGGTCCTGCGCGAGGGACAGGCAGCACTTCTGAAAATGCTACCTTGGAAGTCCGGGACTTCAATCTTCTTCCTAACAACCTGAATTTGGCTTCCAGGACAGACTGCTTGGCCTTCCCAACATCATTGGTACCAACGTGTACCATGACAACTGGCTCGTTCCCAGTTCTCTCTAACAATCTATCTAGATTTCTTATGATGTCTGCAACTTTTGCACCTGGCAGGCAAGTCACCATACGGTTATCATGTGCATCACAAATCCATTTCTCTGTATTTCTAATTATTGAATCGCCTAGTTCAAGGAGCCTCTCTCCTGCAATCTGTTCATCTACATGCACCTCATCAACCATATTAAGGGAGAGTAACTCAGTTTGTTCCTGTTGTTTATCTTCCTGGATCTCATCAAGTGTGATGAAGGAGAGATCATCAGGTGGAACCAGTTGTTCCTCTGTGTGTTCCTCATCAGGTGTGATGAGGGAAAGAGCCTCAAATTTATTCTGTAATTTCAGACTCTCAGAGTGATCCCCTACTCTTTTCCTCCTTTGAGTCACATTCCTCCAAACATCTCCCTCCTGAGTTAGTGAAGGGCCTTCTCCCTCAGAACTGTGCCCTGTCTCTTCTTTGTCCAGCATAGTCTGCTCGGCTCTGTCCAAGAACAGCTCAAGCTCCTTAATTTGTTGATGGCAGCGGGCCTCTAGCTGCTGGACCTTCTCTTCTAGTAGTGCAACCAGCTTGCACTTGCTGCAAGTGTAGTTCTCCATATGCTTTGGCAAGAACACAAACATGGCACAAGTATTGCAGGTAACTACAGCTGTTCCCTCAGAATCCATTTTAACAAGTGCAGTATTCTG
Organism: Bradypodion ventrale; assembly: GCA_035047345.1. NCBI lineage: Eukaryota > Metazoa > Chordata > Lepidosauria > Squamata > Chamaeleonidae > Bradypodion > Bradypodion ventrale. The sequence goes on along the minus strand of JAWDJE010000002.1, from coordinate 101,761,255 downwards.
GGCCTCAAAAATGTACACGTTTACTACCTTTCTACCTAGTAAGACTATATTCTTCCTTTGTTACTAGTTTGCAATCTCGCGCACCATTAAGCGCTCGGGCCTCTAAAGCAGCTCTACTCCAACTGCAAAACTTACCAGTGCTCACTTCCTTTGTTTGGCTCTCCTCAGCAGCAGCTTCCATTTCTTCTCCTTCTATTTGCCTGGGAGTGATGGGGTCAGATACTTTTTTTAAAAAAAAAACTGCTCAGCTTTTACTCACCACTCATTTGATGGTGCATGATTAGATCGTTTGGGGATCTGCCCCACTGCCAAAGAACTGCCTTGATCAAACTCACTAAGCTGCCTCATAGTGAGTTAGAACACTGGCCTATACAATCCAATTTTGGCAACTTTGGCTTATAGAACCTTGTCAAGATCACAGACGGAAAACATCTTCAGCCCTGCTTAGCTGAGTTCCTCTGAACAGTGAAGTGGGAGCAGGAAAGCTCAGGACTAAGAGAATTCGCAAAACATGGGCTCTACCATTAAACTCTTTAGGGATATTTTTTATCATGTCAGAGGCACACAAATGTGCTTTCTGGGTTGAAAGGATTTTTGCTGGAAGAACTCCACTCAGGGGACACCTGAATGAGACTTTTTTCATGTCCCCAAGATCTTTTCCCACTGAAGTGGTCCCTATTTATCTACTTGTAATTTCTTGCTTTCAAACTGCTAAGTTGGCAAGAATGAGAACAGAGATGGGCACTCATTCCGTCATGCAGTACTCAGGTAGGGATGCCATATTTTCCTCCCCAAAAAACGGGACAGGAGTAAAAGTTGCCCTTGCTCAAAAGCCAGTCATATCCGACTGAAGGGTTCAGTGCAAATCTCTGTTTCAAAGCTGAAGAGCCAGCGCTGTCTGCTTCTGAAGACGTATTCCATGGTCATGTGGCAGGCATGACTAGACACGGGACCACATGGAACGCTGCTTACCTTCTCCCCGAAGTGGTCCCTATTTATCTACTTGCAAATTCTTGCCTTCTAACTGCTAGGTTTGCAGGAGCTGGGACAAAGATGGGAGCTCATTCAGCTCTTGCTGCCACGACTTCAATAGAAGTGGCAATAAAATGGTGCGGTTTTTTTGCTGTCTTCCTTAGCCACCAAGTTACTACTGCTGCACCACCTGCTGGTCAGTACTGCTGGTCAGTTCAATAGAAACACAGCTCTATTGCAAGAAAAAACTGCACTTTTTCCCTTCAAACCGCTTTGGTCTGAAAAGCGGGAATTTTAAATGATTTTTTGGAACCGGGCTGGGACAGGTTCAACCCATTAAATTTCTGGTTTTCCATTACGTATGGCATTCCTATACTCAGGTCTTGAACTGCCGACTTGCCAACCTTCCAGATAACAAGGTGAGTTTCTTAACCACTGAGTCACCGCAGTCCCACTCGTTAGGGATGTATAGTTAGGATTCGCTCGCAGTTTGACTCTGGAGCTAACACTGAGATGTGGGAGTTGACTGGAGCATAGTCTAGCCATGTTATCTGGGATCGGTTCGATCCAGTTGTCCCTGAGGAAGTGGACAGGATCCTGGGATCTGTTCGTGCTACTGCCTGTTTGTTGGATCCCTGCCCTTCCTGGGTGGTTAAGGCAGCCAGGAGGGTGACAGGTGGTTGCGTCGAAGCAGTGATTAATGCCTCTCTTGGGGAGGGTGTGTTCCTGGCTCCTTTGAAACATGCGCTGGTGTGCCCCTTCCTTAAGAAACCATCGCTCGACCCAAAAATACTGGCTAAGTTTCACCCGGTATCCAACCTCCCCTTTTGGGGGAAGGTGGTGGAGAAGGCAGTGGCGTGGCAGCTCCAGGGAGTCCTGGATGAAGTGGATTATCTGGACTCTTTTTAGTCAGGATTCAGGCCTGGATATGGTACTGAGACTGCATTGGTCGTGCTTATGGATGATCTATGGTGGGAGCGGGATGGAGGTAACCCATCCATCCTTGCTCTTCTTGACCTCTCAGTGGCATTCGATACTGTCGACCACAGTATCCTTCTGGATCGGCTCCCAGGGTTGGGCATACAAGGCATGGTGTGGGCCTGGCTTTCCTCCTTCCTGAGGGGCCGAACCCAATTGTTGTGTTTGAGGAGTGAGAGGTCCAGCCCAAGGCCACTCACATGTGGGTTGCCACAGAGCTCAGTACTCTCACCCCTCCTGTTCAGCATCTACATAAAGCCACTGGGTGAGATAATTCGTTCCCACAGGGTGAAGTATCACCAGTATGCTGATGATACTCAATTATATCACCCCATGGTGATCCAAGCAATGTGGTCAAAGTCCTATCCAGGTGCCTGGAGGCCATGAGGGTCTGGATGGGGGACAACGGGCTACAACTAAATCCTGGCAAGACTGAGTGGTTGTAGATAAGGGGCCTTGTGTTGTCTAAGGAATTACCAACTGTGGTACTGGATGGGGCTTTTCTGCCCCAAACAGACCCTGGACTCATGACTCCTGCTTGAGAAGCAGGTGGCAGTCATAGCCAGGGCTTTTGCTCACGTTCGAGTGATTCACCAGTTATGCCCATTCCTGGACAAGGACTCCTTGCTCATGGTCACTCATGCACTGGCCACCTCCTGGTTAGATTATTGCAACACACTCTACATGGGGCTGCTCTTGATGACCATTTGGAAGCTGCAGCTGGTGCAGAATGTGGCAGCCCACATGGTGATGGGGTGTGTGGTCGCTATGACCATGCCTCACCCCTGCTGTGAGAGCTGCATTGGATACCAGTATGCCTCTGGGTGCAATTCAAGGTGCTGGTTATTACCTTTAAAGCCCCACATGTTAGTGGGCCAGATTACTTAAGAGACTGCATAACCCCAAGGATATCAGCCCATCCCACTAGAGCAGACCAGAGGGGCTTTCTAAGGGTACCAACTGCTAGAGAGGCTCACCTCTCTAGCACTACATGGAGGGCCTTTTCGGTGGCTGCTCTAGCCCTTTGGAACCTCCTGCCAACTGACCTCTGCCTACATTCAGATCTGCCAGATTCAGGATAGGCCTGAAGACCTGGGTGGCCCAGTGGGTATGGGATGCTATGACAGGACCTGCCCCCCACCCCACCCCCCGCTGGCTCATATGACTACTCTAATAACCCATCATCTGGGGACTGACTGGGGTCTGCCTAAAGATGTTTTTAATTAAGCTGTATTTTATGTCGACTGTAAGCCGCCCTGAGTCGCTGTAGCGAGCGAGCGGTGATATAAGTCTAATAAATAAATAAGTCTTCTGATTGTTGTTCCTCTCCTACTCAATGTTTGATGTTATTATGGATAACTTGATTTCAAACATGGCCATTCCAAATCAGTCTCTAAGATTCTTGTTGGTACTTCTCTTTTCTGTACTTCTTTTCCCCTTTACCTAAAATTATCAGCTGTAACAGCCTGTAGTTTCCATTTCTTATTATATGTCTGACATATTCTAGTTTCCCCTAATACTGAGTGTCTTTCTTCATTACCTCCATAACTTCTTCATTGGTGTTCTGCAATCAATCTACATCTCACATGCTTCTTCCTTAATATATATATATATATATATATATATATATATATATATATATATATATATATATATATATATATATATATATATATATATATATATATATATATATATATATATATATATATATATATATATATATATATATATATATATATATATATATATATATATATGGTATAACAGAGCTGATAATATGAAGCATCACTGTATGATGTGTACTCTCAAACCTAGTTTTAAGTTTTTATTGCACATTACATCCTTCATCTTAAAGAAGCTCCTCTGTTTATTCAAACCAAATCCCAAGGTATTTTATCTAAGACACTCCACACATGCATTGTGAATCTTCAACTAAATTCATCAAGCTTCTTGCTTTTCACTGGTTACCATGAACTTCCTTTTCATAACATTTGTTTTCTGAACATATTGATTACTTACTTCATTGACTTAAATAAGTAATCTTTGTAAACAGTTGAAATTGCCAATAAAATTATCACCCCTGCATTCATATATTGTTGATACCTCTCCTATGACAATTCAGTTCTTAAAAATATCTCTAGTTTATTGTGCTTCTGTATTCGTGATTCAGAATGCCAGGAAATGTCCCAATGTTGTCAAACAATATTGAACCTGTGTTACAAGTAGGAAAAAGAATGCCAAACTTTACATAGTAAAGGGCAGTCTGAATGTTGGCAACAACAATGGTAGCAGTCATGATGGTCTACAGCAGTGGTTTCCAACCTTTTTTTGGCCATGTCCCACCTAGGCATCTGTAAAATCCTAATTTTCCCCACCCCATGACATATAATTCTTATTATTCAAAAAGTGAACTCTTATTCATGTGGAGGAAGCCTAAAAGGCCATTAACTGTTAATAATGCATTCTCAACTTGCTCCCCTCAAAAATCAAATTGCCTCACTGTGGGGCGTGTGCCCCATGTTGGAAACCATGACTCTATAGGATATCCTCTTGTTCTCACCACCATTCAATGTATTGAAAAACAGCCATGACAATTGTTTTGTGTTTAGGTGAGGAGTGGTTAACTGCTGAAAAAAGAAGTCAGCTTCTAGGATTTCCCCCGGCTTGGTATCTTCTATATGAGTAGTACTATGTGAATAGTAATATTATCTATGTGAATGTAAATAGGATGGCAAATTCTGAGGATTCAATACCATTTTATCCCTCCCTAGACTTTGGAAGGCTGTACCCAGCAATGCTCCTGTTCCTCAAAAGATAATTTGTCCAAAAATGGCCATTTGCACAGGTTGGGATGCACCTTGTGAGAACTTGATATACCATTAAAATATAATTCCCTTAGTCCTCTTTTAAGAAATCAGAGATGACCAGTCAGCTACAATATTATGTGTGTATTTCTAACATACCTAATTCTTGTCAAAGTGTGAGAGGTAGAAGACTCTACATCTTTTGTTCACTAGCTGGAAGTGCATGTGTTAGTGTACAGTAAAATAAACAAATTTAGGATTCCCCCTAGCCACCCATGTGTAGCTTAGAAGACTATATACTTTATCTGCAGTAATGTATTGGTGTGTGTTCAGGCATCTCACATCAGACAGTTGTTTACCATGTGAAATGAATTAGGAACAAAAGTGAAAATATTTTTAAAATGCATTTCCTGACATAAAATTATTATTATTTGGCAGCAGTGCCACACAGATCTACATGCACTTAAGTCCACTAAAATCAATGGGCATTAGAGAGTTGTTATCAATGGGATAGACAGTACAACTTAAATGCTTCATAATGCTGAGTTAGGAGCAATCTGTGGGACAGGAGATTGATCTCACTTCAGGGAAAAGATTTGACTTGTGTGTAAGCCCCTTAACTTGGACATTGAGACCTGGTTTCAGGTGACTGTTTATACTGGAGTGCTATTTATTCTTGTAAAATACTTTCTTGAACTCTACCTGATGTGTTCTGAATGTTCTGCTCCCTTATTTCATTTGATAGCAGAATTCCTTCATGTAAGTTATGTGTAAGATGGAAATGCTGGGTATTGTGCAGATCATACCTGTCAACTATCCCATTTCCCCCCGAGAAACCTCCTTATTTTTACCCCTTGTTTTATTAATTTCCCTGTATTTTCCCTTATTTTTAAAAAAATATCCTGACCGGAGCCCTCACAGGCGAAGCTGCAGTATTTTTTTCCGGCCAGCAGAGGTCGCTGTGTGGCAGGCTTTTCGCTTGTGGAAGGAGAGAGAGAGAGAAGGTGGGGGGGAGGGGCGTTCTGTAGTTTTCCCTTTTTCTTTCCTTTTCCTGCCAGCCACATGGTCCTGGAGGCTTCATTTTGGCTGCTGGGAGCAGGAGTCTACTCTAGGTGAACGATATATTTCATATATGCAGGGGAAACCTCATGCTTTATTGAGCTGTTTCTGCCCTGCCTCCTGGCTGGAGGATTTCGTTTCTAGAGTTAACTTGGGAGGGGGGTGTTGCTTGATCACTATATGAGAGAGAAAGGGGGGGAAATTAATCCCTTGCTCCTCCACCCTAATTGTGTGTGTGTGTGTGTGTTGCCTGATCACTATATGAGAGAGAGGGTGTGTGTGTTCCCTTGCTCAAAAGCCAGTCGTATCCGACTCTAGGGTTCAGTGCTCATCTCTGTTTCAAAGCCGAAGAGCCAGCGTTGTCTGCATCTGCAGACATTTCCATGGTCATGTGGCAGGCATGACTAGACACCAGAGCACACGGAATGCTGTTACCTTCCGACCAAAGTGGTTCCTATTTATCTACTTGCAATTTCTTGCTTTCGAACTGCTAAGATGGCAGGAGCTGGGACAAAGACGGGAGCTCATTCCGTCCTGCAGTACTCGGGAATTGAACTGCTGACCTTCTGCCTCCCAGTCAGCATCTTAGTCACTTAAGCCACTGAGTAAACAAGAAAGAAAACAAAACAAAAGTCCCCCAAGAAGATGGGGAAAGGGTTCTTTGGCCCACACAGCTTTGTGCCCATTGCATCTACAATACCATCTAGCCATCTGATTTTTGGCCACCCCCTTCTTTTGTCCTCCACCTTTCCCAGCATCAAGGCTTTCTCAAGTGAATCCTCTCTTCTCATTTGAGGTCCAAAGTACTTTAGCATCATCTTTACTATTTGACCTTTAGTGAGCAGTCGTGGTTGATTCCTTCTAGGATTTACCTATTTCTAACATCACATTTCAAAGGCATCTATTTTTCTGTGCTCAGCTTTCCTAATGGTCCAGTTCTCACACCTATACATTACCACCGGGAATACCATTGCTTTGACTATGCAATTTTTTGTTTGCAAGGTGATGCCTCTACTTTTAACTATGTTCCCCAGGTTTCTCATACCTTGTTTCCCAAGCATCAGTCACCTTTTTATTTCATGGCTGCAATCACCATCTGCAGCGATCTTTGATCCTAAGAAAGTAAAATCTTCCAGTCTTATCCAACTCTAGGGTACAGTGCTCATGCAAGGGCGGCGCCAAAATGGCCGCCGCGCTCTTTGCGCCCCCCCCACCGGACGAAGGCATCCGGGTAGTTAGGGGCGTGGCCAGCACCCTTATAAAAGGGGTGGCCACGAGGCAGCCGAGCTGCCATTTTGCGAAGCGACGGAGCGGAGAAGTTTTTCCCCTCTTACCTCCGTCGCTCTTGTCTTTCGCCGGGAAGCCTCTTTGGTTGCGATTTTTCTTTCTCTTTATCCGGCTTCCCAGCAGTTAGCAGCTATGCCCTCTAAGAAGAAGGCAACTGCGAACGCGGTTCGCTCTGCGCGGAGGCGCCAGCCGGGTCGGAGGACCGCGACTGTGCCTCCCCAGCAGCCTCCCTTGCCAGAGCCCACCGGGACCGGTGGGATGGGGTTGATAGCCCCTTGGCTCGAGGCGGGGCGTTCGCATCCCGGCCCGGCAGGGGCCGCGGCCCCCGGCCCGCAAGCAATGGCCACTGCCCCTGGCATGGTCCATTCTTCGGGGCCTTCTTCTCTTAGTACGCAGCTTCCTGCAGGGGGTTTCAGCCATGGGGGGTGGTTGGGTTCCCTCCCCTGGCAGGGCATGCCCCCGGCCCCGCAGGGGCCGGGCCTGGGCGCGTGGCCGTATTCGGGCCCCGGGGTCCAGGGACCTGGACCGGCGCCTGCAACCTGTGGGCCGGCCGGCCCTTTGCCCCCCCTTGACTTAGGGGGCTGTGTTAATGTTGAGGCCCTTCTGGCCCGCGTTGCGGCCCTCGAGGCATCCCTCGCGAGGGTCAACCACCTGGGGGTGCCTTTTGGGGTGCAGGTTGATGCTTCGTCTGCCGGGCAGCGGCAGGCGGCGGGACGGGTCGAGCTGCCCGAGGCGCGTGGGCCGGCGTCGGCCACTGCCTTGCAGCTCCCCATTCAACAGGTTGGTGCTGAGCAGGCCTCATCGACGAGCTCAATTGCGATCGTGAGCTCCGACGCCCCCAGTGGGCCAGAACCCCCAGTGGGGGCGGCCCACGGGGGTGCAGCATGTGAGTATGCGGTTCAATCTAGTGCACCCACACACCTAACTACTTTGGGGGGAGCATTTCAGTTGCCGTGGCCTCGCACGGGTGGCGCGACGGTTCAGTCGCCCACGTCCCACCCGGCGACTTCAACTATCACCCAGGGCCCTGTTTGGGGTGGTGCCTCCTACTCAGTTGGGAACGTGTTAGGGGTGACCGGGTTGGTCCAGGCTCCTTTTACAATGCCCGCAGTTCCCACCGTGCCGGTGTCGGCATTGCCGACAGCGGGGTATTCCTTGCCCCTTGGGGATCATCTGGCCCAGGCTACCAAAGAAAAGATCTGGCGTGGGGAGTATGTGGACATCTTCTCCCTTCTTAACAGAGAGCCCACCAAGGAGGAGAGGGAGGGGCAGGATGAGAAGGATAAGGAACAGGCATGTCGTCGTAAGCCGCCTCGCACGTGGGCCAACTGGTTGCCAGCGTATCTCATATACATGGCGGTTTACCTCAGGGCCAGGCCGGATCTGGCAATCCCGATGGTCCAGTATTTGGACAACATCTACTGGGCGATGGTTGACTTCCCGGGCCCGTCGTGGTTGGCTTACGACGAGGAATTCCGTATGCGAATTCCCCTGCACCCAGAGATGATGTGGGACGAGCCCTGCCAGAAGCTGTGGCTTCTGTACATGACTCCCACGTGCCCTGCGCCTGGGGAAAGATACCATTGTGGACACGCGGTCCAGCGAGCGGCCCCTGCACAGACACCCCGCCAGGTGGCGGGGCAGGGGGTTCCAGCCCGCCTGCTGTGCTGGACTTTCTCGTCCAATGGTTCCTGCAATAGGAAGAATTGCCGGTACAGGCATGAGTGTCCCTCTTGTGCTGGCCCCCATGCTGCCTCCGCCTGCCCCAGGCCTGGAGGGATGCGGGGCAGAGGTAGGGGTGGACAAGGGGCTGGCAAGACTGCCGCAGAGGGAGCTGGTCCACCGAAAGGCCCCCTCCCCAATTAATGTGGACATGTTGGAGCGTTGGCTCGCATTGTACCCGAGGAAGGCAGACGCGGTTTACCTGCTTCAGGGTTTTCGACTGGGGTTTCGTATTCCTTTCACGGGTGATAGGTCCCCCCAAGACGCCCCCAACCTTTTGTCCCTTAGGGGAAGGGAGGAGGTGGCTGCTGCCAGCATTACTAAGGAGGTTGATGCGGGCAGGGTCGCTGGCCCTTTCCCTGCACCCCCGTTTCCCAACCTTAAAGTGTCCCCCTTGGGCTTAGTGGCCAAGAAGTCACCGGGCGAGTTCCGCCTGATCCACCACTTGTCCTACCCAGCCGGCCGATTGGTCAATGATGCTATCCCTGATGACCTTTGCTCGGTCAGGTATACATCTTTTGACCAAGCGCTGCGCATGGTGCGCTCATGTGGCCCGGGTGCGCTGTTAGCTAAGTGCGACATTAAGTCTGCCTTTCGTCTCCTGCCGGTCCACCCGGGTGACTTTGAGTTGCTGGGTTTCAAGTTCCGGGGTGAATATTACTTCGATAAGGCCATGCCTTTTGGCTGTTCCATATCTTGCTCGGCCTTCGAGCGTTTCAGTACCTTTCTACAGTGGGCTTTTGTCCGCAGGTCAGGGTCCCGGTCTGTAGCCCATTACCTGGATGATTTTTTATTCGGGGGTGAACGGGGCTGGGACACGTGCACACGTCTCCTCAACACATTTCAGACGCTAATGAAGGAACTTGGTGTCCCTTTAGCGCCCGAAAAGAACGAGGGCCCATCTACTCAGCTAGTCTTCCTTGGGGTGGAGATTGACACGGTAGTGCAGGCTTCTAGGTTACCGGGGGATAAGGTGTCAAGGATAATGGCCCTCATCTCGGACTTGCTTGCTAAACGCAAGGCATCGCTGCGGGAACTGCAGGTGCTACATGGTCACCTCAATTTCGCTTGCAGGGTGGTCGCACCGGGCAGGGCATTTGCTCGGCGCTTGTGTGACGCCATGACAGGCTTATCCAGGCCCCACCATAGGGTGAGACTGACCCGGGGTATCAGGGCAGATATGCTTATCTGGCTCCAGTTCCTGAGGGAGTTCAATGGGGTGTCATTTTGGAGGTCCGACCTTCTGGCTTCACCTCGTTTCCAGATACAGTCCGATGCCTCTGGATCCCTGGGTTATGGGATGTACTTCGATGGGAAGTGGGCCTATGGTGGGTGGCCGCCAGCCTGGTCGGGCACGGGTCGCCTGCGTGATCTTACGTATCTGGAATTTTTCCCCATCCTGGGGGCTTTGATGCTATGGGGCGAGGAGTGGGCCAACTCGGTGGTTCATTTCTGGTGTGACAATGCGGCAGTTGTCCACATTGTCAACTCACAGACTTCTAAATCACCCAGGGTCATGGACCTGGTGCGCCAGTTTGTATTGCGCAGCCTGCGCCTCAATGTGCTGTTTAGGGCCAGGCATGTCCCGGGTGTCAATGATGATATCGCTGACTCTTTGTCCCGCCTGCAGATTTCCCGGTTCCGCACCTTGGCCCCGGATGCGGAGGAATTTCACTCGCCACTCCCGGACGAGATATGGACCCTTGGCAAGGAGAGGTGAACCGGGCGATCGGCATGTCGCTAGCGCCACGCACACGTAAGGCGTATCACCACGCATTCATTTCTTTCCGAGCATTCTGTGCCCAATTTCGGCTGCCAGACACCTGGCCGATCCCAGTGGCCCACATCCTTCGATTCATGGTTTACCTACATGCTCAGGGCCTCGCACCTCGCACCATAGCATCTAGGCTGTCAGCGCTGGCTTTTATGGCCAAAGTAGGCGGTCATGTGGACAGTACCGCTGACTTCCGTGTGAGACATGTTTTGGAGGGGTGGGTGCGGGAGCGTGGGCGTAGCCCGGACGACCGCCACCCAATTTCCCCAGGGGTTCTTACCCAACTGGCACGGGGCTGGCATGACCTATGTTTTGATAGGTATGAGGCAGCCCTGTTTCATGCTGCTACAACGGTGGCCTTTTTTGGAGCGCTCCGCATCAGTGAGCTTGTGATGCTGTCTAAGGCGGATGCAAGTCGTAGGGCACTAGAACTCGAAGATGTCTATGTTGGCAATGATTGGGCTCAGTTGAGGATACGCTCCTCTAAAACGGATCAGCACGGCGTAGGCAGTGGAGTAAGACTGCTACGGTGTTCTTTGGCAGACATCTGTCCGGTTGGTGCCCTACAGGAGTTCCTTGCACTGCGTGGCACGCACCATGGCCCGTTTTTTTGTCACCAAGATGGGTCTCCCCTTACTAAATTTCAATTTTGGAAGGTGACCGGCAAAGCGCTGGCCAGTGTTGGCCTCCCAGGGGCCCGTTACGGCACCCATTCATTCAGGATAGGGGCGGCTTCCACTGCGGCTGCTTTTGGGTACTCCGGGGCTGAAATACGCCGCATGGGGAGGTGGGGATCACATTGTTTTCAGTTTTATGTCCGCCCTCTTTCACCGTGAGTACCAGTTGAGTCACCGCACCTTTTCTCTTCCCCTTGTTTTTCCCTTGACAGACCCTGGGTGTCGTATTACACCAGTGACAGTATGGCTGGTGGGCCATAGCTACGTGCACAGGGCAGCGCGTTACGCTGCGGCGACAGAGTGGGGACCCCGACTGGGACTGGGTGCATACGCAAGTCTCACATGGTATGGTAAGCCCGGGATGTTATGGCGGGAACTGTTGCCATTCCTTTTCTCAGGACGGAATGCTGACCCGCCTGACATTCTGATCATACACCTTGGGGGCAATGATTTAGGTCGGGTCACCGGCCTATCGCTGAAGCATGCGATTTGCGGCGACCTCGCCTACCTACATTACGTGTGGCCCGCCACAACCCTCGTTTGGTCAGACATTGTGCCGCGGCACGCTTATAGGGGAGGGTTCGACCTCCAGGCACTTGACCGTGCTAGACGCATGGTAAACAGGGCTGTTGCCCGGTTCCTTGTCGACAGGGGTTGGGGGCGGGTCAGTCGTCACCCCGCCATTAGTCTGCAAAATTATGAACTTTACGCAGGGGATGGGGTCCATCTGTCGCGAGGAGGTATGGACCTCCTGTTAGGTGATTGGCGAGCAGGCCTGTTGACCGAGCTGACGGTCTGGGGGGGCGTCGAGCCTTCATTGAAGCCTCTCCATGTGGCGGGTAGCACTGGTAAGGTAAACATTTATGACCCACAGGTATCCGGCAGGTTCGCAATTGACTGGACAACACTAGACAGGCATAAGTTGGATAAACGTTGTCCGGTCAACGACGAACCAGGCGACGGGGTGATGGCTACAGCTAGACAGCATGCATCACCCCGTGATTTTACGGATACGCGTCAGAGGGTGGGGTCATTAGTTAGATATTGACTACAGTCAACAATTTGTTTGTTGTCAACAAACAAATTGATACAAATAGATACATTGTAACAATTGCCGTTGGCAATTTTGGGTGGTACCTTACCAGTGTTACTTCGGCCTGCTTGCCTTAAGACTTATAATTCGTCAATTACCAATAGAAATTTATAATTCGGACTAGGGCATGAATCAATAAATGTGGCCCAATGCCGTTATCCACTTTCATCAGTGTCTGAGTCCTTTATTGGGGGGTGCGCCTGCAATGCAAGCGCGGCGCCAAAATGGCCGCCGCGCTCTTTGCGGGCCCCCCCACCGGACGAAGGCATCCGGGTAGTTAGGGGCGTGGCCAGCACCCTTATAAAAGGGGTGGCCACGAGGCAGCCGAGCTGCCATTTTGCGAAGCGACGGAGCGGAGAAGTTTTTCCCCTCCACCCCCTCCCTAGTTAACAGTGTGATATTTTGGTCGCTTCGGGGCCGGGTGGGAATTTTTGGCTGGGACTCACAATTGGCTCTCGGGTCCTGGTTTTTTCGCCCATCCCACACTGTTGCTATGGTTTGATATAGGGGTTTCTGTTGCTGCTGTTGACTTTGGTCACATGGGCGGGTAGCACTGGTAAGGTAAACATTTATGACCCACAGGTATCCGGCAGGTTCGCAATTGACTGGACAACACTAGACAGGCATAAGTTGGATAAACGTTGTCCGGTCAACGACGAACCAGGCGACGGGGTGATGGCTACAGCTAGACAGCATGCATCACCCCGTGATTTTACGGATATGCGTCAGAGGGTGGGGTCATTAGTTAGATATTGACTATGGTCAACAATTTGTTTGTTGTCAACAAACAAATTGATACAAATAGATACATTGTAACAATTGCCGTAGGCAATTTTGGGTGGTACCTTACCAGTGTTACTTCGGCCTGCTTGCCTTAAGAATTATAATTGGTCAATTACCAATAGAAATTTATAATTCGGACTAGGGCATGAATCAATAAATGTGGCCCAATGCCATTATCCACTTTCATCAGTGTCTGAGTCCTTTATTGGGGGGTGCGCCTGCAATCTCCATTTACAGCCAAAGAGCCAGTGCTATCTGTATTGGCAGACATTTTCATGTCCATGTGGCAGGCATGACTAGATCCCAGCAAGTCATATGGCTATATTTGGCCATGCCCACAGATTTAGCCACACCACAGAGGGGTGTGGCCAAAATTTCCCTTATTTTCAAATCCAAAAGTTGACAGGTATGGTGCAGATGTAACAGCTGTTGCACAGAAGAAACAACACAATTCAATCAGCCACGTTCATGGGAAATTATTTGTAACCCTCATTCACCAAGATGGGATATTAAGTGCTCCAGTATCATATTTTGTTCTAAAATCCATACAGAATTAGACCTATGAGGTAGCATTCTACCAATGTCCCTAGTTTGTGGCGACTTGCAAGGTACAGGATTTTCCCCCAGACTAAAATGGCTGGAGCAAACCCCCCATCCCCCAATCTATTGCTTTTTTGAAGCCTTTCTTCACCAGCCCATTGTCAGGATCTTGATGAACCAGACTACTTCCATTTTGTTTTCTGACTCATCCCAGGCTGCTTGGCCTTCATTCAAGGACACTCCAAAAGAGGGGGCCAGGAGCACTGGGAAAGTCCCTAATCCTTATCTCACTTCTAACCAATAAGATGAAGCTCAATCCTAGTTGGTTAACTCTTATCAGTAGTCTAAAGTGATTGGTATCTCTTATCAGTGCCAAACCCCTCTGGGAGGAGGAAAGTTGTTCTCTTCGTGTATTTAAGGAACTGCTTTTCACCTCCAATTGGGCTCACCAGCTGATGCCATCACTGGCTCATTGGAACGTTGCCCAGTTCTCCGAGAAGAGATTAAACATCTAAGGAGCAAGCCTTGCCCAAGGCTCTGCCAAAGGGAAAATCTAACTAACTATTCCTTTCTATATTCTGTCTTTGTTTTATTTCAGATGCTTTGCTTAAACACATTGCTGGAAAGGATGTATTGAGTGGATGTCAACTTACTCAGGCTAACCCATGTTTTTCCTAAGCTCTCTGCTTTGTACGCTACTACGTAAAAGATTGCATACTCTCGGAAGTCAAAGGAGTGTAATCTGCCCAGCAGGTTATGGTACTGGATTGCCAGAGGTGACAGGAGAGACTGCACTCGGGAGTGTGCGTGCCTATAGCAGGTTGCAGCAGTCCGCTGATCACTACACACCTCCCTCTCCTATGTCCTAGCCTAGCTGCGAGCGCAATACCCATGTTAATATATTGTCAAAAAAATCCTATACCATTTTTGGGGGAATTATGATGTCCAGAAGCAAAAATGACTATGAAGAGATGGGGGGAGAATTATCACTGCATATTATCACTGACATTGAAAAGAACCTTCCCCCAAACATGATCTTGGAGTTGGGAAGTAAAACTGCCAAATTGCAAACCAAATAAAGCTGAAACAAACCTTCCAGGCCATGTTAAAAAAATCTGCCCAACTCAAAAACAGCAAAAGAGTGGAACATCAAACCACCTTGCTGCTGATTAACCAGGCACTCTCTCCCCTCAACTATGGAAACTACTCTCTCCTGTGCTCCATGGGGCAACCCTTGCAGAAAGCTCCGACTTGGTCAGATGGCTGATCTGACCTGCACAGGAAAGCCAAAACCCTGATTAACCTTCACCCTTTTCCTGAGGATAGTTATACCCCTTGCCCCATCTCCTGATCTTGCCCTAACTAGTGGGAACTTGGAGTGCTAGGATCATAACACTCTTGTGACCTATTCTGTCAAACCTTGTACAAAAAAACAACAACCCACCCATGTACTTTATTTTCCCACAACCCTACTAGTGTAACACAACAGTGTAAGCTGATTAATATAAATGGAGAGAAAGAGGAAAATCCCAAAATACAACAGTAGCATGAAAACAATGCAGCACTGTCCCCTTATCCCATCTAAATATGGAATGGCTGCATGAACGGCTATGTGGGGGATATTTAGACTCCACTGACCTCACTCTGAGCTCTCTTTTGGGTCTTAGCAGAACTGTGTCACTGAGTCCAACCTCTGTCAAGAAGGCACAGTGGGGAATTGAACTCCCAACTTCTGGCTCTGCAGCTAGATACTTAAAACTACTGAGCTATCCAGCAGTTCTCTAACTTTGTGTTTGATCAAAACTACTACCTTGCTCAAGCAGTGCAATCAGTGCTGAACAGAAATAACAGAGGTGGGGATGGCAGATAGAGGAAGGCTGCCTGGATTCCTAATGGACAAATGAGTGTTTATGCCTGATACATTTGTTAGGTCATGCATGTTAGGAAGCATCACTATTCTAAATGGGTACTTCTGGATCAAGAATAGGGCCCGGTGCTTCTCCCTCCAATTCATTGCTAATTGTGTGGCTATGTGCTGTGACAGATTTCCAATAATGTACTGTGGCTTCAGTCCCGATCCCATCACTTAAAGAAAGAGTGAAATGGTTGCCTCATTCTATGACCCCTCTCTCTAAAATCATTCTTGTACCAATCAAATCTCTGAGACACCCAGCATAGCAAGAGATTGACTATTCTCCCCAGGGTTATTCTTTCCCATTATTTAACCCAATGCTCATAAAGAAGGCATGTGGTAAACAAAATAATGAATTCAGCTTTTCCTTTCTGCTTCTAAAAATGTATCTTAGTATATGCCTTCTTTTTCCTGTTTTTAAATATAGCTATGTAATTTATGCCAACTGCTGGAACAAAGGAACAGGGACTTTTTTTTGGAGGGGGGAATCCAAATAATCTTTATTTCTGGTCTTAATGTATTTGTATACTAGAAATGATTGGAAAATAGTTGAAGAAATAGCAAGCATATTATTAGCTAGCTAAGAAGTTATGTGTTCATCTTTCATATTAGAATGTGAATCTACATTTATTTTCTGATATTTTCAAATCACATGTTCCCTCAGTTCTATTTCATAGACATGGCTGCTGCTAAAGGGTGCAGAAATGCATCGTGTCACATCACAGGAAACCACATGTTATGAGAAGAGAAGGGAGAACATGACATGGAGATGCCATGTAGAAGGATAACAATTGATCCAGCTGTTTAAAAAGTTGAGAAATGAGAAAGGAAGGTAAAATATGAAAGGGATGAGTGAGATTTTTTTGTCAGTTTAGTTTTAACATGAACTACAGAAAATGTTTACATTTCTTTGGATTTTGAACAGAAGAAGTCTTAGAGTTAATGCAGAAATTAAAACCAACAGATTTATCCAGTGAGACCTATGGAGTTCAATGCTTAGTTTTTATAAGCCTGCTATCCAACCATTTTTTCAACCATGTTGTTGAGAAAGCAAGGTTGCTGTCTGGTGGCATCTTACCAGGGAGGGAGCTGGCCCCCTAAAGTTTTGTGGTGAGAGTCCCTCTATTCTTGTCCACAAACTTCTGTAGTTTCTCGCTTCTTTCAAACAGACTTCTCATCTTTAACATGTATATGTTGAAGTACAACATTTTCCACTTCTTGCTGAGAAAACTCTTCCTGTTGGACTAGTGCTGAAGATGAGTTAGAATTCTGTGTCCGTTTTGTTTCTAGAAAAATTTACCAATTTTAAAAAAAATGTCTCCATAAACTGACAAAAATAGAACTTGACTGGATGTGGAGAAAACCAAACTGAATGGTTTTCCCAACTCTGTAACGTGAGCCACAAAATATTTCTTTTGTGACATTGGTTTCTACATAAAGCACATCTGCATTATGATAGCAGCAGAGTTTAAAATTTTCATTGACTAAGATTTTTAAAAAATATTTACCACTTTGCTTATAACACAACTATTTCTGTCAAGCTACGAACCTGCATGAAAGCCCACTAAAAAACCCCAGTTACTAATCCTCTTACATTTGTCACCCGTATGGCTGGGGTCAAAGATGATGTCATTTTTCAACAGTTGCTAGCAGCAATAGGCTCCAAAATCACAAATATTATTAGCATAAACCTTCCTTTTTAAAAGCCATCCACAGTTTGTGTGTAAGCACTTCCATGGTGTGATCTGTCAGAATTCCAGTGTGCCAAAAGAAATAAGTATGAATGTTAATAATCCCTTTAGTGCTATTAAGTCACCCGGGAACGAATATTGCAATCCTTGCTTAATAGTGTTACAAAGACTTAGGCCATGCTCCTATTTTTTGTTTTAGTAAAAAAGAAAACTTAAGATATTTTTATTTAGCTACCAAGATTCATTTATTCTAGCAAACCTTAACATGTTACATGCACAGTAGCAAAAATTTGGCCTGCTGTTCATCCTCTTAGAGAGAAAGACAGCTGAATCATTTGGCAGTCTTGTTGAAGGGAACTGGTCATCTTTATTCAGTAAAGAAAATAATGTTGAAAGACCTCAAATATATGAGGAATGAAGAAAATATTATTAATATGTGCTCTTTGGAGATGGTTCTCAAAGCTAGTGAACACAGACCTCTTTGATCTTGTTTTCGGGAGCTAAAATAGGCAATGATACCTCCATAAGTAACATCATCTGAAGAAATGAGTTATCTAGGTTCTAAATTTGCTCTACAAGAACAGAATCCTATTGGGCAATTGGGTTCATGAAAATGCCCTAATGTGGCAGTTCCCTCCATTCTTCCCTCCATTTCTTCCACCACCGGACTCTTCCCTTGGCCAGCCCGGCCTTGAGGGAATGATGAACAGCTGAGCAGTGTGGCCGGCCAGCCATAAGAATGCCGATGCACAACTAGGGAGCCCCTCCCATCCGCTCTGGTTGGATGGGCAGACACTCTCTGGGCAATGCGGTCTCTCAGGTATCCTGTCCCACTGCCATATTGGGCTTTAAAGGTCAAAACCAGCACCTTGAATTGCACCCAGAGGCAAACAGGTAACCAGTGCAGCTCCCCGAGTAGTGTGGAGGCACAGACATAACGTCCACACCCCATCACCTGCATTATTATTATTATTATTATTATTATTATTATTATTATTGTTATTGTTATTGTTATTGTTATTGTTATTGTTATTGTTATTGTTATTGTTATTGTTATTGTTATTGTTATTGTTATTGTTATTGTTATTGTTATTGTTATTGTTATTGTTATTGTTATTGTTATTGTTATTGTTATTGTTATTGTTATTGTTATTGTTATTATTATTATTATTATTATTATTATTATTATTATTATTATTATTATTATTATTATTATTATTATTATTATTTAAGGAAACAGAGGAATGCAACAAATGACCTGCTGTGTATGTAGACTTACATGCATGGTTCCCTCCCCACTTTGATTTAATTCAACAGGATTCTGGCCAAACATTTATTCTTCAGATTGTTATTTATTCCAGTTACATTGTTTCAAAAGAAGAGGTGGTATGTATGCCATATTGGGTGTGAAAACACCAACAGTAGAGAAAGAAGGAAACCCATGGGAGTAGGAAAGAGTTGGATTCATGTTGTTTTGAAACTATAGTCAGTGAACAAGTTTCCTACATATCAATAACTGCAAATGTCATACCATCCCAGAAAGCTCAGCTTCTTCCTCGAGATTCCACAATTTTTTGTTATATCATCACTTTGGGGAAAAAAGACCTGTGCTGTTCCAAGTAGATTAAAGAAGACCATTAGCATCATAATGCATTTATAGAGAAGATCCATAAAAGAGTGGTGATTATATTCTTAAATATTCCAGTAACAAATTGCCCCCATAGTGCTGATCTATCAAACAATCCTTTCATGTAAGAATATTCTTGTACAATTCCTGCATAAGTTTGCAAAAATGGTTCTTTCTCCCACACAGAAACAAGTCCCCCCCCCCCCCATTTTTTTCCCTTGAGCATAGCTATATGTGTTTATTTTTTCTACTTCTTTTCCTGCTGGCTTAGCACCCATTTACACTCTTCAGGTATTACGTAGTGTTAGTGGCTTTCCACAAACCACATGATAATCTATTCCTGCAGCCAGCTCTTTAACTTTTGGTAGCATGAACCATAATATCCAAGGTTCTCACTACTTTCTCAAGCCAACAGAACTGCTATGCCTTCCGTGTATTTGAAAGACATAATCCAGTGTATAGTACAACTTCCTTTTCCCTCTCCTTGCTGCCTTCTGAAGCAACCATCCACTCTTAGTTCTGTTGGTGGAATCAATTGCTTCAGTAAAAAAAAAGTTTCCTGGATTTGGACCAACATATATAAATACTAAATTATTAGCCCACACATATAGCAAAAATTTAAACCAAGGCACCTGGAAGCAATTAAGAATTCCCATTCCCCCATAGCTTATTCTTTTGAAAAAATTTTTTTGCCAAAGAACTTTTCTTCCATTGCAAGGTCTCCCATCCTTCTAACAATTTCAATATAAGATTTTATTAGTAACACATTTTATGGCTGGAAATACAAACCTTTGTAAACAGGGTTTCACTGCAGAAGTGCTTACAAAACCAAATCCTTGCTTAGCATGATTCTTGAGGCTAACACCCTAATAAATTGCATATACCCTGAAGTATTTTTAACAGCACATAACCATACTTATGCAAGATCAATAGGAGAGTTAATTCACTTCCAGTAAAGGTGGGAAAGAGTGCTTGGAATTAACCTTGCTCATCAGAGCCTAATTCTCACCAACTTTAAGCATGTATCGTAGCAATGCATGTTAACCTCTTAATATATTTAAGAGTTTGGCGGTGTGCTCTTAATATTTATTACTGCTTTTCAAGACATGAAAGTCAATAATATAAAATGAAGGCTGGAATTGGGCACAGTTTGTGTGTAAATGTAACATGTTCATACAAAACAGCTGCATAATATATTATAATTTGTGTGTGTGTGTGTGTGTGTGTGTGTGTGTGTGGGCTAAAACCAAATGTGTACTAGTGCATAACACAAGAGGATATGCTCTATCCCCAGTCTTCTCCACTAATTTCTCTTTGAGTCTCTGGCAGAGCTGATTATTGTTTTATCACAAGGGTAAACTTTTACCAAATATTTTTCTTCTATAATTGCATTTTTTTATAATGTAAGCTGCATGAAATGTGGGGAAACAAAAACAGAATATAATTGTCCATGTAAATGTGATGTAAGGTAAAGGTCGCCGTTGCTCAAAAGCCAGTCGTATCCAACTCTGTTTATAGGCAAAGAGCCTGTGCTGTCTGTGCCTGCAGACATTTCCGTGGACATGTAGCAGGCACGATTAGACATAGAACGCTGTTTACCTACCCACCAAAGTGGTACCTATTTATCTACTTGCAATTTCTTGCTTTCAAACTGCTAGGTTGGCAGGAGCTGGGACAGAGACAGGAGCTCACCCCGTCATGCAGCACTTGGGTCTCGACTTGCCGACTTTCCAGTCATCAAGTTCAGTGTCTTAACCACTAAGCCACCACAGTCCCATAAATGTGATGTACCAGCCAGTTTTCTCTATGATCTCGCTAAATCCTATACATTTTGTATGACATAACCATATTTCTCCTCAGAATTTAGGTAGAAGATTATATGGTAGAATGCTACTCTATTTGCTCTTTTTCTCTCCCCTCCCCACAACATCCCAAACACACATCACTGACAAACTAGCAACAGGAAGAAAGCTACAGGATTTTCCTGGGAAATTATAGCCATATGAAACTGGGGGAGGCCACTGATCCAGCTAGTGTGACATTGTTGACTACCATATCAGGTAGCAGCTCAATAGTATTTCAATACAAAAATCTTCCCAAAACCTAATACCTTGAATTGTTTGTTTTTGTTATGAACTGTCATTTCTGACATATGTGACACTATGAATGAGAGATCTCAAAAATATTCCCTCCTCAACATCTCTGTTCAGCATTTACAAATTCAATTTTGGCTTCCAGAGATAGTTCAGGCTTGACTTACTTTAGGACCTACTTGTTCATCTTTCTGGCAGATGACCAGGGAATCCACAAAAGTTTTCTCCAACATCATATTTCAAATAAACACATTTTTTTCTCATGAGCTTTCCTTACTGTCCAGCTTTCACACCTGCATATGGTGATAGGGAATACAATAGCATGGAATGTCTTTATCTTAGTCTCCAATGAGACATCCTTAAGAACATAAGAACAGCCTTGCTGGAACAGGCCGCAGCCCATCCAGTCCAGCATTCTGTCTCACACAGTGGCTCACCATTTCCTTCAGGGTATCCTTACACTTGCTGATCGTTTCTAATTATTTCATTGCTGCCATTTTTAATTTCACTATTCTGAGTTCTTGGCTCCAGCCTCCATTTGGACAGATGGTTGAACCAAGGTATACAAATTCTTTCACTATTTCAGATTTTTCATTGTCAGAGCTAAAGTTATATCATTCCTCTGTAGTCATTGTTTTATTTAATCCACCCCAATTTCACTTCTGGAGGAGAGATTTCTTACTATTATATAGCATCCAAAGATGTAGTTCCTCAAAGTGGGAGCAGTTCAATTTCAAGAAAGGTGTATAATATGATTCTCCAAAGGGACTATATTGGCTCTTTAACATTTAACTGGATTAACTAAATACAGTATTCCATGATAGGTTTAGCTCTTTCTTCACCCATGGTGATCACTGCCCTACTATGTTATTTTGGAAAATCAAGTCTTTGACATCTAAATATAGCTTCATGGCTTGGAATGTTAGAGATCATTTCACAATTCAAAAAATAAGGAGGAAACAATTCACCAGAATAGCTTTTGCTGATCATCTAAGTAAAATTTACTTGGCAATGGGAATCTCCTTTGTCCTTTCATTCTTTATATTAAATGCAACAAACCACCAAGTTCTTCACTTTTGAGCATGTCAAATATAGTGTTGTAGCAATTATGTTTCTGTACAACTTCCAGTTTGTTTACAGTTGAGATATTTTCTGTGGGATGAAAAAGGATGAGTAATTTCCTACTGTGTGAGAACTGAACAGAAAATATACTCTATCATGAACCTGCCACACAGGCTTTTGATTCTACAGCCTAAGCAGTTCTTGAACTTGATAACTACTTTGGCCCGATTATAAATAATCTGACAGAACCCTGTCATTTCTGTCAAAGAGAGCAAAGCTCTTGTTGAAAGTATTGGCAAGTGTGGAACTTTGTTCATAAATGCGGACTTAATCAAGGTGGTGGTTCAATAAAAAGACCTACTGTTTGCCTGTGTGCTTACACATCAGAATGGATTCGACTCTTTTGTGTGAAAATAGTAATTTCTCTTAGAAGTGTATGCTAGAAAATATGGATCCATAGAAATATGAGTAGCATGTCAGTAAGAATTAAAGAACATTGTTTTAAACTACTGTATTATGGAGATGGTACTTGACACCAATATGTTTGCATCAATATGGTCATGTTGTTGTTCAGTCACACAGTGGATTCCGACCCTTTGCGACCCTATGGACCATTGATCTCCAGGCACCCTGTCCTCCACCATCCTCCTCAGCCCATTTAGCTCGGTGCCCGCTGCATCCACAATGCCATCTAGCTATCTCATCCTTGGCCGTCCCCTTTTTCTTTTG
This sequence comes from Bradypodion ventrale, assembly GCA_035047345.1. Taxonomy (NCBI): domain Eukaryota; kingdom Metazoa; phylum Chordata; class Lepidosauria; order Squamata; family Chamaeleonidae; genus Bradypodion; species Bradypodion ventrale. The sequence continues at coordinate 101,738,449 of JAWDJE010000002.1, read as the reverse complement.
CCCTCCACCTTTCCCAGCATCAGGCTTTCTCAAGTGAATCCTCTCTTCTCATTTGGTGTCCAAAGTACTTCATCTTCATCTTTACTATTTCTATCTGACCTTCTAAGGAGCAGTCAGGACCGATTTCTTTCAAGATTGACCTATTTGTTCTCCTCGCTGTCCAGGGTACTCGCAAAACTCTCCTCCAACACCACATCTCAAAGGCGTCTACTCTTCTGCACTCAGCCTTCCTAATGGTCCAGCTCTCGCAACCATACATTACCACCAGGAATAGCATTGTTTTGACTATACGGATCTTTGTTTGCAAGGTGATGTCTCTACTTTTCACTATGTTCCCCAGGTTTCTCATGGCTTGTCTCCCTAGAATCAGTCGTCTCTTTATTTCATGGCTGCAATCACCATCTGCAGTGATCCTAGATCCCAAGAAAGTAAAATCCGTCACTGCTTCTACTTCTTCCCCGTCTACTTTCCAGGTCTTCTTTCAACCTAATCAGGAGCTTCTTTAAATCTTCCTCACTTTCTGCCATTAGAGTGGTATCGTCTGCATATCTCAAATTATTGATGTTTCTCCCAGCAATATTTATCCCATATTGTAATTCCTCCATCCCTGCATTGTGCATTATTTGTTCTGTGTATAGGTTGAAAAGGTAGGGTGATAAAATGCAGCCTTGTCTTACTCCTTTTCCTATTCCAAACCACTCTGTCATTATGACCAAATATGGTCATAATTATCCAAAATAGTGTTGGCGATACAAAGAAAGGGATGGGACCTGTTTACATCTATGGTGGAAGTGTAAAGAGGTGTATAATGTATGGGGGAAAGTTTTTGAATAAATGAATAAGATATTATCTCTAAAATATGTATGAGTCCCAAAGGTTGCATTGGTAATGGATTTGAGTGACATAACAGTCCATAAATACAAGAAAGAACTGTTATAATTATAACAGCTATGAGACTATTGATAGAAAAGAAATGGAATGTATGCATCTCCTTAAATTTGGAAGTGTGGTATAAAGAAATACGGAATATAGCATTGAATGATAAGCTGATGTGCAAATAAAAAAGTAAAAAGAGATAATAAAGAACAATGAATTTCTACAGATATGGGGAGACTTCGTTGAATATGTGTTTTAAAACATCTAAAGGATTTAAGCCAGGTCAAGAAAGTATTGGTTTTTGGAAATAGAGAAAGGTCTAAAAACTAAAGCAGAGAATTAAGATATGTGGAATAGAAGAAAGGATCCTATGGATGGAAGGTGCACTCATCAAATGTTAAATGTTATATTTGTTTTATGAAATATAAACAAGGATGACTAATTAATGTGAATCTTGTAATAAGCCATATATTGTTGTGTTTTTTCTATTGTTTTGCTTTTTATATTTTGTGTGTATTTTTAAGTGTTTTGAAAATGAAAATAAAAATTAGAAGAAGAAGTGTATGCTATTCTTGTTGATTAAGGTAATAATGCTGATGACCATTTTTATCCTTTTTATCATATTTCCAAACTCCATGAAAACATCCAGTCTACATTTTAACTGCTTTTTCAGTTTCTGGTTTAAGTTGATTGCATTTTGTAATAGATCTCCCCCTTATAAGATAAGATACTATTCAATTTCCAGTTCCAGACAAGTGAACAAATTCCGGGAAATAAAAGCAAATATACCAATGTGGTTACCAAAGCCAGCAAGATACTGCTTGGTACCAATGAGAGATTTATTCAGTATTATATCTGAGGAAGATCCTACATGAAACAGAGTATTGTATCTGGATACTTCTACCTATGGATTACCATTTCATATACTTGTATTATCTCTTATTGTGGCTTAACCTTACAACACTATATGTATATTTTTGTTTGGTTGCCTTTATGCAATCCATTGAGCAGTATATTACAATTCTTATACAACAATGGGTGTTGTTACATTTTATTCATGGGTTGGATCTCCCTCACCCCCACCTCCCAGAGAAGATTTGGGAAATACAAGAGGAGGGGATGATAAGAAAATACAGCTGTGTGAGTGAACATTTCCTCACATGATGTTGGAACCCTAAGGAACTTTTACAATCCATTTGTCACAGGAACCAGTGTGCAGGAAGGGTATAAATCAAACAAGCAAAATGAATAAGATACTCTTGGGATTTTGAAAAGAAAATGTGGAGAGGTTCAATTTAATAAATAGTTGGGAATAAAGCTAATGGAAGCTTTGCCTCCTGATCCAAACAGTAGCATGGGAGTGGTTTTTGTCAGGACTGGGTAGAATTAAACTCGCCTTCCTCATGGTCTGCAATGCCAATTAAAATTCACTTTCTGTGTATGGTCCCCCCCACCCCCCAGTAAAGCTAATCTTTTTTTTTCTTGTGACTCACTGAGAATTATTTGTGGTTGGGTCTAAGTAATAATCCCAACAAAAGGAGTGGAAATTAAACAGTAAAACAGTGAACCTTTAACCTTTGCTAATTGTTATTATTAGGTAGGATTGAATAATTTACCATGTATTGGGTTGCAGCCTAGTATTTATCCTATGATTTACAGGATCACAATCTCTCTCATTTAGATAGTCTATCGTTTTTTCATTGCTGCTGAAATAAAATCCAGTGACCGAATCACCAGCCTTGAAAAAGATGGCAGTGCCTCCTCATCTGAAAATGGCATCTTTGGAGCCAGAGGTATGTGACACTTGCTACGCATTTCTGGGCAAAGTCCTTGATCATGTGGTGGCTGGGAAGATCCAGACATTCGTGGAGGAAAGTGATTCTTTGATATCTGTCTGGTTTCCACCCAGGGTTTAGTACTGAACCAGCCTTAGTTGCCTTGACTGATGGCTCAGGGCTAAGATGGAGGAATTCAACATTGTTGATTCTCCTGGAGCCCTTGGTGGCTTTTTATACAATTAATGATGATGATCGTGGTATCCTCTTGGACAGGCTCTGTGGAATGGGAGTGGAAGGGACAATGGTGGTTCCATTCCTATCTGTGGAACCAATCCAAAGAGTGGCATTGGGAGACTTCTGCACAACCCCATGAAGATTAAGCTGTGGAGTACTACAGTGTTCTTACATGGCATACTTATATGGAGACACTGGGAGAGGTCATTAGGGCCTGGGTGCCATCAATATGCCCTTCTAAAAAGAGGTAATAATATTTTTGGTGAATCATAGAACCTTAGTCGCTTTATAAGCTACTAGCATAGGTGCCCGTCTTCGATGGGGTTTTTGTGGGGGCTCAACCCATGGCACACGGACATCGTGTGCCCTGGTAGTTGCAGGGGTTTAACTGGCCTGCCCCCCATGGAACTAAACCTGGCTGAGGGGAGGGCCAGGCCCTTTTCCCCTTCCCCAGTTTCCCATGCCGTATAGCCAGTACCTGGTGGAGGATGGGCAGTCTTCTTCTTCTCTTCCACCAGCTGCATTCCCGCTGAGGCCTGCAGGCTGTGGTCTAGGTCGTGGTCAGCCACGACCCCCATCTGGGGTCTGTTCTTGGGGATGGTATTGAGGCAGCAGAGGGGTTGGGCACTTGTGGAGTGGAGGGCCTGTGTGCAGAGGCCCATGGGCAGAGTGCTGCGGCCGGGCTTGCCAGATGGTCCTTCCTTCTCTGGTCTGGGCCGGCAGTCTGCCAGGCTCCTCCAGTACTTCCGGTCCAGAGGGCTTTGCACCACGGCTCGCTGTTTACAGGTGCACCTTGTCCTGTTCCTGGCTTCAGGTTGAGGCTTGCTTTGGGTGGAGGCTGTGTGGTTGCGGTTGGGACCAGGCGTAATGGAGTAGCCTGGCAGGCCTCTGCCCGAGGCTGGAGCCAGGGGGGCGGCAGCTTGTCCTTGCCTTGTGCACCACTGGCAGCGCTCCGGACATGGAGGGAGAAGGAGGGGCTGCACTGGTTATTTGGTTTCAGTGCAGGAGTCTGTCGGTGGGCCTCTGGACAAAGTGGAAGGCAGCGGCATCCCGCCCTACCTGATGGACACAGGCCCTGTGCTCAGTCAGCCCAGACCATAGCCTGGAAGCCTTGGCGGGAGCAGGGCTGGCGGAGGCGACTGAGGAGGACCAGGTAGGGTGGCTAAGGGCTTGGATGCGATGAGGGGGAAAAGGGCCAGACTGTCCCCTCAGCCCAGGCTTCGTTTGCCTTGGTAAAGCAGGGCCCTGAGCTGTAGTGTGTGCATGTCAGCTTGGCTGTTGGTTTGTGTTTTCGTGCGCCCGCTGTCCTGCCTCCTCTGTGCTCATGTTCTGCCTGATTGGCTGAGGCATGCAGCGGAGGATGCTGGGACTCATAGTCTTTGTTTTTCCCCACTTTTGTGCTGCGTTGGCCCCATTCTTGGCCCCCGGACTCTTGCGGTGCTGATCTCGGGGACAAAAGGTAGGTGTGTGCAGAGCATTACAGGATAGGCTCCAGGGGTGTGGGTATGCATTCCGCACATGTACGGCCACACCCCTTCATTATAGGTATAGATGTGTTGCAGCATGCACCAGCAATGTGTGTGGGTATAATTATGCAGTCACAAATGTCTTTTAACTGCTATCTTCAAAAGTAAGAAATAGGTTTTGTAAATCAAAATGAAGTTTATTATTAAAAGCACAGATAAATTAAAAAGATCCAATTAACAAATAAAAAACCCCCCATATGAACAATATCTAACCTGTCAGATTCTTTATTATACAGCCATAGGCCTTTACACATGAGTCCTCATAGGGCAGTGATTAAGCTTCTGTATTGCAGCCAAATCTCTGCTCACAATCTGAGTTTGATCCTGATGGAGTGCAAGGTTGATGCAGCCTTCCATCCTTCTGAGGTTGGTAAAATGTCCACCCAGTGTTGGGGACAAAATGCTAGCTACCTGTGAACCACCCAGAGAGTGCTTTAATATAATTATAATATACTACTGTATATAACTAAGTAGGATAACTGTACATGTGCACCTGTCATGGATCATAAGATTACTGTTCCTGTGAGTTGTGACCTGTATTCCTCAAATGTTATCTACAGTAATACCTCATACAAAGTCCGCTTTGTACAACATCAAATTCATACAACATCCCCTAATTCCTATGAAAAAAGTTGGCTCATACAAAGTCGCTGTGACTTTGTATGAGGCATTGGGGTTTTCCCCAGGTTGCATTGTGCCTGGGCAGTATAAAAGGCAGGACATATGCGTGCATTGCTCTTGTGGGTTTTGCATGAGGCGAAGAGTGTTTAGGACTGGTTTTGAGCACGATTTTGGATTTTTTTGAATTTTTTCATCAGAATTTTTAGAAGCATTCCTGGGATTTTTGCAGCATTCTTCAGGTTCTTGGACAATCAGGGTTGTTTGACATATTTTTGTAATGCTTTTAGCCTTTAGACAATGATTTCTTAAAGTTCTGTCAGTTTCCTGTCTGTTTCCTTGACTTTGCCCTGAAGTCTGTGCTGTTACAGTACAATGTATCTCTATGGAAATGACGTTGTATGAGGCATCGTGGCAAGGATTTGGACATTGTATGAGGCATCGCGGCTAGGATTTTGCATGCCTCATACAAAGTCCAAATTCATATAAAGTCCAAACTTGTGGAACCAAGTTTGGATGTTGTATGAGGTATCACTGTATTTTGTTATTCAACTGATATTCAATCTTGCGGCTTTTCTGGAGTATCTCATGCAACAAAAGTACAGTACAAATAAAGAAATGTACTCCAAGAGTTGTAATTCCAGGGTTTCGGCCTTGTAGCTCATTAGAGCAGGTTGCTTTGCTTTTCTGAATGCAGTGTGAAAACTGCACCTTGACACTTTCCAACTATTACAGTAAGCATTCTAGAACAGCTCATCCTTTAATTGGCCCTTCTAGGAACAGCCTACTTTGCTCAAATGGCTCCCAGCCCACAAAGGGCAGATTTGCCTGTCTGGGGCAGTGGGGTGCAATAGAGATCTATGGGAGAGATATCAAAGTTCATGTGCCTTTATAGTTTACCACTTTCTTTACATCCAGCCCAAGATCAAAGAAATCTTTTGATATTTTACCTGAAAACACAAGGCCAGAATCGCTTGGCAGTAATTGTGCTGAGTAGCACTATCTCCACCAAGATCTATAACCCTCTTTGGGTACCAACATTCAGGCAATATAGTTCTATCTTGACTTAGAAATCTTCACAATAAACATGTTGGAGATTATCTGGTAAAAGATCAAAAGAGTGCAACGAGCCTCCTTACAGCTGGATAAAATTTTATTTATGCAGCATCAGATAACTTCCTTTTTTATTGCACGTAGGCAAATAGCCAAACAGAAAATAAACAATGTAGAGAGACTGATTAAAATGGAGCTAAGGCCTGTAACATTGTGTTTCAGACTTTGGGAGGAAGAATGGTGAACTTCAGAATGTTGGTGGCACTCACAAAGGCCTTTTATTAAAGCCTGTTTGATGAAGAATAGACCACTTCATCTGGAGAGGTCAAGAACAGGACTATTGATCATAAACACATGTGGATTTTGTGCCAAAATGTAATGCAAACAAACTGGGTTACAGACAATACATGGATAGAACCACATTCCTATAGCAGAAAAGCAAATATCTGTGTAAAGGTTTCATCCCATGGCTACAAAAGACCAAAAGTCTTTAATCTTCATGGAACTGAAAAGAACTTTAAAGTCCTCTTTCATGCCAGCTGGAAAAACGTGAAAGATCACCATATCAGCATTGCTTCCAGGAAATGCGGTGTGATTCAGCTAAATACTAGGGCAGTACCAAGCTTTTTGTTAATATTTTTGGTACAATCCCATGGTGTTGTGAGGTTCACAGTAAGCACTGACAATGAAAATAATAACCTTTAATCTAAGAATCCACATTTATTCGGTAGTGTAAGAAAAGAGGGGTGTTGGTTGCAATGGGACAAACAAGCCCAGAATCTTCAAATGTCTCTGCTGCAGTCGCAATGAAGCAGGGGGCAGGACAGCAAAAACTGGTAGCTCATCTACAAATTAAGAGGCGATTTGCATTTTAAACATTCCTTTTTCTAGTGTTAAAATCCACCGTGCCCTTCATTTCCAGGAGTATGAATTTATTTCTGAATTATGTATGTGAGGAAAAGTATAGCTTGTTCTGAAAGAAAAATGGGGCATCCACAGAATATACCTGCATGTTTTTCATCACTGCTGTGCTAGAATTAGGCTTTGGTAATGAAAACAGTAGCAAGCATGACCTGGAACCCTTTGGGGTTTGTGTGGGGGGTGTTCGCTGTGTAATCAAATTGAACCCAAATTGGGTCTTAAAAGATTTAGTGTTCAAGGAATGAAGAAGCAGACGAATGAAGTAGTGAAATTCAGCTCTTTATTAGTGGGGTTTGAACACTGTTTGGATGGGGCAAAACTCGGACTTATATACACTATAAACAGTAACAGTAACAATAATACAACAATAATACAACAAGCCCATTGGCTAACAGAGTGTGCACATTTTTCGATCCACTTATTTGATTAAGAATAGATACATGAGAAAAGATACATTCCGCTCCTGTCAGAAAACACAGTTAACATACATAACATTCTTCCCCCCTAGGTAAAAACAAAATCCTTCAACCAACCAGGATGGCGTTCTAGTTTCCCTTCTGGGTCGGACCCTTGGCTGAGCCAGCTCAGGGGCTCGTAGGATGGGTGACCTGACTGGAGTGAGGGATTGACTAGAGGGGGAGGATTGTAAACCCAATTTAAAGGCCCGTTTGTCAGATGGAGGAGCAGGGGATCGCTCAAAACCAAAATCTAATTCTGTGGATGAATAAGACAACTCAGGGTTCCTCCTGTGTGTACTAAGAGTGAAGGGCGACTCCAAACAAAATTGGTCATCATCAATAAAGGAATCCAGAGTGCTAGACTGGGACAGTGTAGGGGTACACATGGCTGGAGTAGGGGAGCATTCCACAATTTCTCCTTGAAATTGGTCCCTAGAACACACCTCTGGGTCTAAGTTAGCTTGCTGCTGACTATTACCTCTGCCCCCTGGGTTTAAAGGGGTGGGGGCCAACCCTAACATTGAGTGTCTGTATTCGTCCTGTGGGTCCAGTATTCTGGGTCTCAATTGATCCGCGTGCCTCCTCCAGATCAGACCAGTGGCTGTTTCAATTCTGTAAGAAACAGGACCAGTCTAATCAATCACAAACTCAGGCAACCACATAGGACCACCAGCTGCATAATTGCTGCAATGTACAGGGTCTCTCGGAGAAAAAACCCTTCTGGTGTTGGATCGCTATATTTGTGCCTTTGTCCTCCACCCTAGAGGGATCCAATCTGTCCAGCAAGGATGACAATTTCCTTCGCTGGAGCAATTCAGCAGGGGACAGCCCTGAGGCGAGGGGGGTGAGTCTATACATGAAAAGAAACTGGCATAGCTGGAGCTCCAAATCCCCGTCACCTGCCGCTCCACCTGGCCATTGGTGACTGGGTGGAATGGGGCAGCAGCGATGTGCCTAATTGCATTCTTTCCATGAAGGATTGGAATTCTGCAGATGTGTACGTGGACGCGTTGTCGGACACCAGCACATCTGGAAGTCCAAATCCTGTGAACAGCCTTCTCAGGTGCATTATCATGGTGGCTGAAGTGGTATTAGGCACTCTAAACACTTCCAGCCACTTAGAGAATGAGTCTACAACCAACAAAAATAGGGCACCCCTAAATGGACTTGCAAAATCTATGTGCAACCTGGACCACGGGCCCCTAGGAGAATCCCATTTCCGAGAGGGAAGGTGGGAATGCTCTGGGTGAGAGGATTGACAGCTGGCACAAGTGCTAACCATCTGCTCTATGTCTTGGTCCAGTTGAGGCCACCAAAAGTAGCATTCCCGGATGACTTGTATGAAGTAAATGTAAAACCTTTTACCTGAGAGTGACAGGAATGACCACCCGCTGGCCCCATAGAAGGCAACCTCGTTCCACTGACAATTCCAAACGCTTGTGGTGGAATGTTCTGAATTCCTCGGCTAGAGGAGAGTCAGGCCAGCCTTTTTGTACCGAAGACATTATTTTAGTCAATGTTACATCCTTGGCCATAGCTTTGGCTATATCTGAGGGGACGACCGTGAGCGAGTCGAATGCCTCAATCATGAGGACCTGGTGGTCACTTTCAATCTCGCAATCAGCTTCCCCGACCCCTGGCAGTGGAGAACATGACAGGGCATCAGCGTGGCTGATGTCCTTCCCAGGCCTGTGCACCAAAGTAAAACCGTATGCATTTAAGAAAATTGCCCAACGCAACATCCTTGGGGACAGAATTTGAGACATGGGCTTCGCGTTCACAAAGATTCCAAGGAGGGGGTTGTGGTCAGTTACAATGGTAAAAGGCCTTCGGTAAAGAAAATCGTGGAATTTATTAGTGCCTGCCACGATTGCCAATGCCTCCCTGTCTGTCTGAGCATAATTTTTCTCAGGCTTTGAGAGCGCCCACCTGGAGGGGAGAAGTGCTGCATCCTCGTCCCTGCCACCAAAGACTTAAAATTGCGGTGGGGCAAGGGCTCCAAAGGGCGAGAGCCCTAGCTGTACCTCTGCAGACCCGCGCCCGCCCACCTGGAGGGGAGAAGTGCTGCCTCCTCATCGCCGCCACCAAAGACTTCCACCTGTGGTGCGGCGAGGGCTTCAAAGGGTGACAGCTCTGGCTGGACTTCTGCAGACCCGCGCCAACCAACCTAGAGGGGAGAAGTGCTGCCTCCTCATCCCCCCCGCCAAAGACTTCCAATTGCAGTGGGGCGAAGGCTTCAAGGGGCGAGAGCCCTGGCTGGACCTCTGCAGACCCGCGCCAGCACACATGGAGGGGAGAAGTGGTGCCTCCTCATCCCCGCCGCCAAAGACTTCCACCTGCGGCGGTGCAAGGGCTTCAAAGAGCAAGAGCCCTGGCTGGACTTCTGCAGACCCGTGCCCGCCCACCTGGAGGGGAGAAGTGCTGCCTCCTCATCCATGCTGCCAAAGACTTCCACCTGTGGCGGGGCGAGGGCTTCAAAGGACCAGAGCCCTGGCTGGACTTCTGCAGACCCGCCCCCACCCACCTGGAGGGGAGAAGTGCTGCCTCCGCGTCCCCACCGCCAAAGACTTCCACCTGTGGTGGGGCGAGGGCTTCAAAGGGCGAGAGCCCTGGCTGGACCTCTGCAGACCCGCATCTGCCCACATGGAGGGGAGAAGAGGTGTCTTCTCGTTCCCGCCGCAAAAGACTTCCACCTGCGGTGGGAGGGCTTCAAAGGGTGAGAGCTCTGGCTGGACTTCTGCAGACCCGCGCCAACCAACCTAGAGGGGAGAAGTGCTGCCTCCTCATCCCCCCCGCCAAAGACTTCCAATTGCAGTGGGGCGAGGGCTTCAAAGGGCGAGAGCCCTGGCTGGACCTCTGCAGACCCGCGCCGGCACACATGGAGGGGAGAAGTGGTGCCTCCTCGTCCCCGCCGCCAAAGCCTTCCACCTGCGGCAGGGCGAGGGCTTCAATGAGCAAGAGCCCTGGCTGGACTTCTGCAGACCCGCACCCACCCACCTGGCGGGGAGAAGTGCTGCCTCCTCATCTATGCTGCCAAAGACTTCCACCTGCGGTGGGGCGAGGGCTTCAGAGGGTGGAGCTCTGGCTGGACTTCTGCAGACCCACGCCCACCCACCTGGAGGGGAGAAGTGCTGCCTCCTCGTCCCCGCAGCCAAAGAGTTCCACCTGCGGTGGGGCAAGGGCTTCAAAGGATGAGAGCTCTGGCTGGAATTCTGCAGACCCGCGCCAACCAACCTAGAGGGGAGAAGTGCTGCCTCCTCGTCCCCGCCACCAAAGACTTAAAATTGCAGTGGGGCGAGGGCTCCAAAGGGCGAGAGCCCTGGCTGGACCTCTGCAGACCCGCGCCCGCCCACCTGGAGGGGAGAAGTGCTGCCTCCTCGTCACCGCCGCCAAAGACTTCCACCTGTGGTGTGGCGAGGGCTTCAAAGGGCGAGAGCCCTGGCGGGACCTCTGCAGACCCGCGTCCGCCCACCTGGAGGGGTGGTGCCTTCTCGTTCCCGCCACAAAAGACTTCCAGCTGCGGCGGGTCGAGGGCTTCAAAGGGCGAGAGCCCTGGCTGGACTTCTGCAGACCTGTGCCTGCCAATCTGGAGGGGGAAGTGTTGCCTCCTCGTCCATGCTGCCAAAGACTTCCACCTATGGCAGAGCGAGGGCGTCAAAGGGCGAGAGCCCTGGCTGGACCTCTGCACACCCGCGCCTGCCCACCGGGAGGGGAGAAATGCTGCCTCCTTGTCCCCGCCGCCAAAGACTTCCAATTGTGGCGGGTGAGGGCTTCAAAGGGCGAGAGCCCTGGCTGGACCTCTGCACACCCACGCCTGCCCACCTGGAGGGGAAAAGTGCTGCCTCCTCATCCCCACCACCAAAGACTTCCACCTGCAGCGGGGCGAGGGCTTCAAAGCGTGAGAGCCCTGGCTGGACTTCTGCAGACCCACGCCCACACACCTGGAGGGGAGAAGTGCTGCCTCCTCATCCATGCTGCCAAAGACTTCCACCTGCGGCGGGGCGAGGGCTTCAAAGGACCAGAGCCCTGGCTGGACTTCTGCAGACCCGCCCCCACCCACCTGGAGGGGAGAAGTGCTGCCTCCGCGTCCCCACCGCCAAAGACTTCCACCTGTGGTGGGGCGAGGGCTTCAAAGGGCGAGAGCCCTGGCTGGACCTCTGCAGACCCGCGTCTGCCCACATGGAGGGGAGAAGTGGTGTCTTCTCGTTCCCGCCGCAAAAGACTTCCACCTGCGGTGGGTCGAGGGCTTCAAAGGGCGAGAGCCCTGGCTGGATTTCTGCAGACCCGTGCCTGTCCACCTGGAGGGGGGAAGTGTTGCCTCCTCGTCCATGCTGCCAAAGACTTCCGCCTGTGGCAGAGCGAGGGTGTCAAAGGGCGAGAGTCCTGGCTTGACTTCTGCACACCTGCGCCTGCCCACCGGGAGGGGAGAAATGCTGCCTCCTCGTCCCTGCCACCAAAGACTTCCAATTGTGGCGGGTGAGGGCTTTAAAGGGCGAGAGCCCTGGCTGGACCTCTGCACACCCGCGCCTGCCCACCTGGAGGGGAGAAGTGCTGCCTCCTCGTCCCCGTCACCAAAGACTTGCACCTGCGGTGGGGTGAGGGCTTCAAAGGGTGAGAGCCCTGGCTGGAATTCTGCAGACCCACGCCCGCACACCTGGAGGGGAGAAGTGCTGCCTCCTCGTCCATGCTGCCAAAGACTTCCACCTGCGGTGGGCCGACGGCTTCAAAGGGCGGGAGCCCTGGCTGGACTTATGCAGACCTGCGCCTGCCCACCTGGAGGGGAGAAGTGCTGCCTCCTCGTCCCCACCGCCAAAGACTTCCACCTGTGGCGGGGCGAGGGCTTCAAAGGGTGAGTGCCCTGGCTGGACTTCTGCAGACCCACGCCCGCACACCTGGAGGGGAGAAGTGCTGCCTCCTCATCCATGCTGCCAAAGACTTCCACCTGCGGTGGGCCGAGGACTTCAAAGGGCAAGAGCCCTGGTTGGACTTCTGCAGACCTGCGCCTGCCCACCTGGAGGGGAGAAGTGCTGCCTCCTCGTCCCCACCGCCAAAGACTTCCACCTGTGGCAGGGCGAGGGCTTCAAAGGGCGACAGCCCTGGCTGGACTCCTGCAGACCCGCGCCCGCCCACCTGGTAGGGAAAAGTGCTGCCTCCTCGTCCCCGCCGCCAAAGACTTCCACCTTCGGCGGGTTGGGGGCTTCAAGGACCAGCTTCACCTCCCTGCCTTGGTACAAGTTTGGAGGCAGCAACAGCTGTGGTGGTGTCCACGTGGAGGACTCTTAGGAGTTCCCCCTGCCACCACCGCCAGACAGGCTTCGCCTCCCCACCCTGGGACAGGTCCAGAGGCAGCAACAGCTGTGGCGGGGCGTGTCCTGATAACCTTGCTGTAGTCTCCCCCTTCACCTGTAGTTGGGTGGGAGATTGAGGTTAGTTGAGGATGTTGAGCTTTGCTCCATCAGGACTCATTGAATGATTATATTATGTTTTCTTGTGGGATTTATATGGCAACAACAAGCCCATTGGCTAACAGAGTGTGCACATTTTTCGATCCAGTTATTTGCATAAGAATAGATGCATGAGAAAAGATACATTCCGCTCCTGTCAGAAAACACAGTTAACATACATAACAAAAGACCAGGTTCTTCATTTGGAGAAGGGGTTGCTTACACATAGGGCATCTTCACTGAATGCACCTAACCTCACAGATGTGAAGAATCTTTTATCAGTTCAGGCTGATTATTTCCTTACCTGAGCAGAGATAATTTAGCTGCAATTATCTGTAGAATTGCCAGGTTTAAGGGTAGTGGATGAAGTCTCAGGGAATTGTTATGCTTCTCTGGGTTTCCAGGTGGAAGGATAGATCTCAAAGCAAGTGATGATGGAGGAAGATAAAGATGTTTTTTGTGTGAGGTGGCTTTAAAGCTAAAACACTCATCTGTACTCATTCCCAACTATTGCCATGGTCCCCTGGCTTAGTGCAAATATATTTTGTGTGTGGTCAACCTGTGCAACTGTGTGCAAAAAGTCAGGACAGAATGGAAGCGCGGCGCCAAAATGGCCGCCGCGCTCTTTGCGGGGCCCCCCCACCGGACGAAATCATCCGGGTAGTTAGGGGCGTGGCCAGCACCCTAATAAAAGGGCTGGCCACGAGGCAGCCGTGCTGCCATTTTGGCAAACCGACGGAGCGGAGAAGTTTTTCCTCCTTACCTCCGTCGATCGTGTCTTCTTGAGGGAAGCCTTCTCGGGCAGCTTTCTCTTTCCTTTAGACTCCTTAGCTACATTGGCCATGCCCTCGAAGAAGAAGGCAGCCGCGAACATGGCTCGATCGGCGCGGAGGCGTCAGCCGGGTCGGAGGACCGCGACTGCGCCCGTTCCGCAGCCACCTCTAGCGGATCCCACCGGGGACGGTGGGATGGGATCGGTAGCTCCTTGGCCTGGTGCGCGGAGCATACCCGCAGCCCCGGACGGGGCCTCGGCCCTTGGCCCGCAAACGACGACCACGGCCCCTGCCATGGTTCGTCCGGTAGGGCCTTCTTGCACGGGTGCGCAGTTCCCCATGGGGGGTGCGAGCCATGGAGGGTGGTTGGGTTCCCTCCCCTTGCAGGGTGTTACCACGACTTCCCAGGGGCTGAGCATGGGCTCTTGGCCTTATCTGGCCCCTGGGACTCAGGGACCTGGTCAGGTACCCGTGAATTTTGGGCCGGTTGCCCAATTGTCCCCTGTTGGGGCCGGGCCCTATGTCGACGTGGAGGCCCTTCTTGCCCGGGTTGCGGCCCTTGAAGCGTCCTTGGCGAGGGCCAACCAAGTAGGGGTACCTCTAGGTTTCCAGGTTCCCCCTTTGGCCGCTGAACAACGGCCGGTCATGGGTCGGGTTGAGCCGCCTGAGGCGTGCGGGCCGTTGGCGGCCATTGCCTCGCAGCTCCCCACCCCACAGGTGCAGCAGTCTGGTGCTGGTCTGGCTCCGTCGACAAGCTCAGCTTCGGTCGTGAGCTCCGACACCCCCAGCGGGCCGGAACCCCCGGTGGGGGCGGCCCGCAGGGGTGCAGTGGGTGAGTATGCAGTCCAAGTTAATGCACCTACACAACTGACTTCATTGGGGGGGGGCTGTTCAATGGCCTTGGCCTCGCTCGGCTGGCACGGCGGCCCAATGGCCCCCGGCCCACCCAGCGACTTTGCCCACGACACAGGGCTTGGGGCGGGGAGGTGCCCCCAACGTGCTGGGAAATGTATTGGGGATCCCCGGGCTGGCTCAGGCTCAATTTACCTTACCCGTAGTTCCCTCGGTGCCGGTGTCGGCTTTGCCAACAGCAGGGTATTCCTTGCCCTTGGGGGACCATTTGGCACAGTCTACCAAGGAAAAGATTTGGAGGGGCGAGTACGTAGATATCTTCTCACTTTTAAATAGGGAGCCGACCAAGGAGGAGAGGGAAGGGCTGGACGAGAAGGATAAGGAGCAGGCACGTCGTCGTAAGCCGCCACGCACGTGGGCAAATTGGCTGCCAGCGTACCTGATTTACATGGCCGTTTATCTCAGGGCTAGGCCGGATTTGGCTATTCCCATGGTCCAATATCTGGACAATATTTACCGGGCTATGGTTGACTTCCCGGGCCCGTCATGGCTGGCTTACGACGAAGAGTTCCGCATGAGAATTCCGCTGCACCCAGAGATGAGGTGGGATGAGCCCTGCCAGAAGCTGTGGCTTCTGTATATGACCCCCACGCGCCCGGCGCCTGGGGAGAGATACCATTGTGGACATGCGGTCCAACGAGCGGCCCCAGTACAGGTACCCCGCCAAGCGGCGGGGCAGGGAGTTCCAGCCCGCCTGCTGTGCTGGACCTTCTCGTCCAGTGGTTCTTGCAACAGGAAAAATTGCACGTACAAGCATGAGTGCCCCTCTTGTTCTGGCCCCCATGCTGCCTCCGCCTGTCCCAGGCCAGGAGGATACAGGGGCAGGGGTAGGGGCAGACAAGGGGCAGGCAAGGCTGCCATGGAGGGAGCGGGTTCACCAAAAGGCCCCCTCCCCAATTAATGTCGACATGCTGGAGCGTTGGCTCGCATCGTACCCGAGGAGAGCAGACTCTGTGTACCTCCTTCAGGGTTTTCAACTGGGTTTTCGTATTCCTTTCACGGGGGATAGGTCACCTCAGGATGCACCTAACCTTTTGTCACTTAGGGGAAGGGAGGAGGTGGCTGCCGCCGGCATTAATAAGGAGGTTGCTGCGGGCAGGGTCGCCGGCCCTTTCCCCGCACCCCCGTTTCCCAACCTTAAAGTGTCTCCGCTAGGACTAGTGCCCAAAAATTCACTGGGCGAGTTTCGCCTGATTCACCATTTGTCCTACCCAGCCGGCCACTCGGTCAATGATGCTATCCCTGATGACCTTTGTTCTGTCAGGTATACATCCTTTGACCAGGCATTGCGCATGGTGCGCTCATGTGGCCCGGGTGCAATGTTGGCTAAGTGTGACATTAAGTTGGCGTTTCGCCTCTTGCCCGTGCACCCGGGTGACTTCGAGTTGCTAGGGTTCAAATTCCGGGGTGACTATTATTTCGACAAAGCCATGCCATTCGGCTGTTCCATATCCTGCTCGGCTTTCGAGCGTTTCAGTACCTTCCTGCAGTGGGCATTTGTCCGTAGGTCAGGGTCTCGGTCTGTAGCCCATTACCTGGATGACTTTTTATTCGGGGGTGAACGGGGCTGGGACACGTGTACACGTCTCCTCAATACATTTCAGACGCTAATGGAGGAACTCGGTGTCCCTTTAGCGCCCGAAAAGACCGAAGGCCCGTCTGACAAGTTAATATTCCTGGGGGTGGAAATTGACACGGTAGCGCAGGCTTCTAGGTTGCCCGCAGACAAGGTGGCAAGGATAGTTGCCCTTATATCGGACTTGCTGGCTAAGCGCAAGGCATCCCTTCGGGAATTGCAGGTGCTACATGGCCACCTCAATTTCGCTTGTAGGGTGGTGGCACCTGGCAGGGCCTTTGCTCGGCGCTTGTGCGACGCCATGGCCGGCTTATCCAGGCCCCATCATAGGGTGAGATTGACACGGGGCATCAGGGCAGATCTGCACGTATGGCTCCAGTTCTTGAGAGAGTTCAATGGGGTTTCATTTTGAAGGTCTGACCTCATGGCTTCGCCCCACTTTCAAATTCAGTCTGATGCCTCGGGATCCCTGGGTTATGGGATGTACTTCAATGGGAAGTGGGCATATGGTGGATGGCCACCAGCCTGGTCAGGCACGGGTCGCCTGAGGGATCTCACATATTTGGAATTTTTTCCCATACTGGGGGCCTTGATGCTATGGGGTGAGGAGTGGGCCAACTCTGTGGTGCATTTCTGGTGTGACAATGCGGCTGTTGTCCACATTGTCAACTCACAGACCTCTAAATCTCCCAGGGTCATGGATCTTGTGCGCCAGTTTGTATTGCGCAGCCTGCGCCTCAATGTACTCTTCAGGGCCAGGCATGTCCCGGGGGTGAATAATGATATTGCTGACGCTTTGTCCCGCCTGCAGATCTCCCGGTTCCGTGCCTTGGCTCCGGATGCGGAGGAATTTCCCTCGCCACTACCGCAGGAGATATGGACCATTGGCAAGAAGAGGTGAACCGGGCGATAGGCATGTCACTGGCGCCACGCACGCGTAAGGCGTATCACCACGCGTTGATTTCATTTCGGACCTTTTGTTCCCAATATTGCTTGCCAGATACCTGGCCGATCCCAGTGGCCCACATCCTCCGTTTCATGGTTTACCTGCACGCCCAGGGCCTGGCACCACGCACCATAGCATCTAGGCTATCAGCGCTGGCCTTTGTGGCCAAGGTGGGAGGTCATGCGGACAGCACCGCTGATTTCTGTGTGAGACATGTTTTGGAGGGGTGGGTGCGGGAACGTGGGCGTTGCCTGGACGACCGTCACCCAATTTCCCCTGGGGTACTTACCCAACTGGCACGAGGCTGGCATGACCTATGTTTCGATAGGTATGAGGCAGCCCTGTTTCGTGCGGCTACAACGGTGGCCTTTTTTGGAGCGCTCCGCATCAGCGAGCTAGTGATGCTGTCTAAGGCGGATGCAAGTCGAAGATGTCTATGTTTGCAATGATTGGGCTCAGTTGAGGATACGCTCCTCTAAAACAGATCAGCATGGCGTAGGCAGTGGAATAAGACTGCTACGATGTTCATTGGCAGACATCTGTCCGGTTGGTGCCCTACAGGAGTTCCTTGCACTGCGTGGCACGCACCATGGCCCGTTTTTCTGTCACCAAGATGGGTCTCCCCTCACTAAATTTCAGTTTTGGAAGGTGACAGGGAAGGCACTGGCCAGAGTTGGCCTCCCTGGGGCCCGTTACGGCACCCATTCATTTAGAATTGGGGCGGCCTCTACTGCGGCTGCTTATGGGTACTCCGGGGCTGACATACGCAGCATGGGGAGGTGGGACTCACACTGTTTCCAGTATTATGTTCGCCCACTCCCACCGTGAGTACCTTCTGAGTCACCATGTATCTTTCATTCCCTGTTTTTTCCCTTGACAGACCCTGGGTGTCGTATCACACCGGTGACAGTATGGCTGGTGGGCCACAGCTACGTGCACAGGGCAGCGCGTTACGCTGCGGCGACAGATTGGGGACCCCGACTGGGACTGGGTGCATACGCACAATTCACATGGCACGGTAAGCCCGGTATGTTGTGGTGGGAGCTTTTGCCATTCCTCTTTTCATCGAGGAGTGCCGACCCGCCCGACATTCTGATCATACACCTTGGGGGTAATGACTTGGGTCAGGTCACTGGCTTATCGCTGAAGCATGCTATTTGCGCGGACCTTGCCTACTTACATTACGTATGGCCCACCACAACCCTTGTTTGGTCAGATATGGTCCCACGGCACGCTTATCGGGGAGGCTTCGACCTCCAGGCCCTGGACCGCGCTCGGCGCATGGTAAACAGGGCGGTGGCCCGATTCCTTTCGACCAAGGGCTGGGGGCGGGTCAGTCATCATCCCGCCATTAGTTTGCAAAATTTTTGGCTTTATTCTGGGGATGGGGTCCATCTGTCGCGAGGAGGTATGGACCTCCTGCTGGGTGATTGGCGAGCAGGCCTGTCGACCGAGCTGACGGTCTTGGGGGGGGGCGTCGAGCCTTTATTGAAGCCTCTCCGGGTGGCGGGTAGCACTGGTAAGGTAAACATTTATGACCCACAGGTATCCGGCAGGTTCGCAATTGACTGGACAACACTAGATAGGCATAAGTTGTTTAAACGTTGTCCGGTCAACGACGAACCAGGCAAGGGGGTGATGGTTACCACTAGATAGCTGGAATCACCCCCTGATTTTACGGATACACGTCAGAGGGTGGGGTCATTAGTTAGATATTGACTACGGTCAACAATTTGTTTGTTGTCAACAAACAAATTGATACAAGTAGATACATTGTAACAATTGCCGTTGGCAATTTTGGGTGGTACCTTACCAGTGTTACTTCGGCCTGCTTGCCTTAAGAATTATGATTGGTCGTTTTACCAATAGAAATTTATAATTCGGACTAGGGCTTGAATCAATAAATGTGGCCCATGCTGTTATCCACTTTCATTTGTGTCTGAGTCCATCATTGGGGGGGGGGGTGCGCCTGCAATGGAAGCGCGGTGCCAAAATGGCCGCCGTGCTCTTTGCGGGCCCCCCCCACTGGACGAAATCATCCGGGTAGTTAGGGGCGTGGCCAGCACCCTAATAAAAGGGCTGGCCACGAGGCAGCTGTGCTGCCATTTTGGCGAACCGACGGAGCGGAGAAGTTTTTCCCCTCCACCCCCTCCCTAGTTAACAGTGTGATTTCTTGGTCGCTTCGGGGCCGGGTGGGAATTTTTGGCTGGGACTCGCATTGGCCCTTGAGTCCTGGCTTTTTTGCCCATCCCACACTGTTGCTATGGTTTGATATAGGGGTTGTTCTGTGCTGTTGTTGACTTTGGTCACATTGGCGGGTAGCACTGGTAAGGTAAACATTTATGACCCACAGGTATCCGGCAGGTTCGCAATTGACTGGACAACACTAGATAGGCATAAGTTGTTTAAACGTTGTCCGGTCAACGACGAACCAGGCAAGGGGGTGATGGTTACCACTAGACAGCTGGAATCACCCCCTGATTTTACGGATACACGTCAGAGGGTGGGGTCATTAGTTAGATATTGACTACGGTCAACAATTTGTTTGTTGTCAACAAACAAATTGATACAAGTAGATACATTGTAACAATTGCCGTTGGCAATTTTGGGTGGTACCTTACCAGTGTTACTTCGGCCTGCTTGCCTTAAGAATTATGATTGGTCGTTTTACCAATAGAAATTTATAATTCGGACTAGGGCTTGAATCAATAAATGTGGCCCATGCTGTTATCCACTTTCATTTGTGTCTGAGTCCATCATTGGGGGGGTGCGCCTGCAAAGGAGAGTACTGACAAAGAAATGGTATATCCATGCACTTGGCCTATCCGGGCATTTGATGGAAAACAGGAAGTAGAGTATCAGTGTCACATATGTCTTGGCAACAGTGACACAGGCTCTGGGAAAAATATCACCAGAGACAAACAGTAGACCTTTCACAAGTCCCAGTACTGCAGGGTGTGACAAAAGTCTACCCATGTAATATATGCTGTAAATATGGCCCTATGAGATACAAACTCTAAAAGAAACAGCAGCATCTGTTGCAACTGCTAGGTACATTTTGACCTCTAGCTTCTTCTTCTGCCATATCTGAATCCGAATATTGGTGATTCTCATGGTGATCAGCCATGAAGTCTGTCCTGAGAATATAATGCAGTGGTCTTTCATCTTTCACCTGCCTTCCACATCGCAGCACAACACCCGTATCACCAATCCAGTTCTGCGAGTCACTTTATGGTCCTGAGCCCATTTGGCATGCAAAGCCCTCATCGCCCTGTTACCCAAAAATTGATGACCCCTTTTTCTTATTGATGTGTGAGTGTGGGAACAGTTGCAACTTTGGTCGATCGCTGGTGGAACCTTTCTCCCAAGGACAAGAAGGTGTTTATTTCAGAGAAAAATATAAATCAAGTTTATTGAAAAGGAGTTAAAACAATGCTGGCTGGGCACTCGCCTAAGTCTTAGTCTCAACCTTTTTGTCTAAAATAAGTTTTCCCAGTGAGCAGCTCTTTTTGGGTTCTTGTGTGTGTGCAAAGAGTGCTAAGAGTGTTGCTGACACCTTCTACCAAGGGATTTTTATACCCTCCACCCAAGGGAACTAAACTAACTCTCCTACTATACTAGTACTTACAAAAATAAAAAAAATTACAATGATTCAAATAATACCAGTACCTGGCTCTTTTGTTACAGTAAGAAGTTCAATAATGGGAAGCAATAGGCAAATAGGATTAGACAGATGTTCTGGGGCAAGGAGGAAACAGCAAAGTTCATGATTCAGAAAAGGTAGTCACTGAAGTCCTTCAGTGGACATCCAATGAGACTGTGGATTGAAAGTTGGCACCAATCAAAAAGTCCAGATTTGAATTCAGGATGCAAAAGGACTAATGATGAAGATGGGCATCCTTCAGAATCCCCTGGGGAGGCAGCATTGCTTGAGGCTCTTGGCAAACATTCCATTCCCACCCAGAAATTAATCTATCCTGAGTCAACCCAAGCACTATCTACAATTGAATACAGGAGGGGTCCCAAAACAATGAGCATGCCAGGTGCAAGAGTAAGCAGAAAACAATGCAACAGGTAAACAGAGGAATCAAGGTGGCTTTTTTGGGGCCAAAGGTTAAGAGATGGCTTCCTGTGGCATTGAACCCCCCTAGAAGCTTGCAGGATGTAGGCTTGAGGTGCAAGGAAGGTCCTGATTTGAGATACAAACAGAGCATGTTAAAATCAAATTTAAAATATTTTTAGAGTCTTTTCTAGGGACACAATCTCTACAGACCAAAGGAAATATGCTATCTTGAATAGAACAGTTCCAGGTATTTGAAAACATTTTTATTAAGTTATCTGACATCCCAGGTTATAACTGCCAATGAAATAAAATTCAACCCTTGCAATATATACCTTCAAGCGTGTGTGAATTGTCAGAGTGGTGCTTGTGTACACATAAGCCTAATCAGTCCTAAACGTGGGTGGCAAAATGAAATATGGTGAAAGAAATAACTTTATTGAAAGAGTAAAAAGAACGTTTGAAAGGAAAAATATAGAGACAAAACTTGGGGTGCTTATTTCTGAAAATGGGGTTACAGCCCCCAGGCCAGTATTGATGAAACTGCTGCCCTCCATCAAAATGGATTCAAGTGGGATTTAATATACTTGGGGACCATCACCCTTCCCTGGGGACTTCAGCACCCAAATCGGTTAGTCCTCAGGGTTGTCAGGTTAGTTAACTGCTGCCTGACACTTGGCAGTGAGCTGCTGGCTGTATGGTCTACTCTATTACCATAGCAGGATGACCTGGCCAGACAGGGGACCATTAGCTAGCAGATGAAAAGGGTGATTCCTCCAGCTCTGTGGTGCCATATTACCTGGCTATCAGTGTGTACATATTTCTGAGTTAATTTGTTCAGATTCTCCTGTCAATTTCTATAATCATTTGGTTCAGAGGTTCTGTCTAACATTTAGCTGCCTCATCTCTGTGACATCACTTACAGACTTGGCCCAGTCTTGTCACCAAGATCTCTCCCTGTACACCATCCTGATCATCTCATGAAATGGGGTGCTGCTACAGTGGCAACCCATCAACATTATGGTAGGCTCAAATTTAGATGACTGCAATGCTTGATATGTGAGGCTCTTGAAAATGACCTAGAAATGGCAAAGCAGTGCCATTCCAAACAGGAACATTATGCCAGTGTATCAGGATCTACACTGAATTCATACTGTATACAGTATGTGGGATTTATATGGCAAGTTATCAGTTTATTTCTGGGACCAATTCAAAGTGATGATGGTAACTTGCCGTATAAATCCCACATATACAGTATATTCCTCCCATAATACCTGTATGAACCTATGATCATCTTCAGGACACATACTCTACTACACCATACTCTGAGTCACCCAGCCAGATGAGGTGATTTGCTTGGTTACCAAGGAGAGGATCTTCCCAGAGTTGGCACCTCAGCTGTAAAATATACTGTCATGTACATCAAGGTGTTTTCAATGCCAGACAGACTTTTGATTTTCCCAAGGTTTTTATTCACCTTAAAACAGAGGTGGCAATGATGTCGTCCAGGGGTTCTGTGGGGCCCTAAGACATCTCTGTGCCCTCAGTTTTCTATTCTATGCTAGAAAAAAATGACCTAAAATAAGTAATAATAATTCTGGAACCATCTAGGAGCAGGAATTCCCCCATTAAATAGGATGCAGTCCCTTCACTTTGAAAATGTAAGGAAACACCTCTTTTCTAAATCAGATGTAGACCTTTGGGCCCATTTATTTTTGCTTTAATATTAATTAACTTTCATAGTGTCTCACCTTTCTCGTTTGTGCTTTGTTGAACAACACCTTTTCTTCAATCCTATAGTCAAACCATTGCAAAAGCACCTCCATTGTGCTTAGTATTTTCCATATGTATAAAGGGGTCCTTGCCTTATTTTCTTTACAATTATGCTGTGGGGAGGAAGCCATTCCCACAGTTTGAGTTGATAACCTGTAACTATATGGTTTCCTCTTTATTTGTATCATATTGTTCAGTTTTTTGTCATTGGCAATTACATGACAGCTTCATGAATTGTACCAGTTTTTGTCATTAGCTGTGTTTATATTTTGTTACGAAAAACACATTCAAAGTATACAACAGAGTTGTTTCTTAATATATTAGTATCTTCCACGGCTTTCCATGGAGACAGAGATTATTAAATGTGGCAGCATTTAAATCTCACTAGATGAGTAATTAGCAGCATGCAGTAAATTAAGCAGTGACATGTTGTGTCTAAGGAGTTATTGTAAAACAACTGTGCCGCTTGTATAATTGCAGAAATAGGTGTAAGAGAACATTGGGCGACAGTACTCTTGAGTTTGTTCATGCATGTAAAACCAATGGTCATAAGAAAATAACAATCAGAAATACCTGAAGTCTCCACAGCATCATAAACTAAAGACAATTGTTTTAATGACAAGACAAGAAAAATGGATCTTTTAGCACACTGTTTGGACTTATATTGTTTTGGATGAAAGGACAAAAGTTTTTAACTGTCCAATTCTCAATGAGTCTTTGGCCTATACCAGATATTATCCAACACCATTATCACCTGGTGAGTCTTTGCTCTGTGAAGTATTTCCTGTAACAATAAAGACTTAGGATCAAGCCATTCCTTTCCTTTTCCCCACCCAACTACTTTTTACATCAGCCTGAAAAGACTGTTCTTTCAAAAGCTTGCAGTTGCTTGTCACTCTTTACACCTCTAATAAGGTTCTTACCTTAGTTATGAAGTAGTCTCCTGAGCAAAGATGAAAAACTTAGCAGGCAAAAGTTAATAGTTATTTAACATAATTAATTCCTATTATGACAGATATTGAATTCACTAATGATTAATTAAACTGTTATCCATTTCCCAGTAACTGTACCATCTCTACTTTGAGAATGTTACACTTTCATCTCAAACATATTTAGATCTAAACTACAGCCATTCTCTAGTTGTCCAGCTATGACAAATGTTTAGCAATGTCAGCAAAGTAATAGCAGTTATTTTATAAGCTATGTGGCATTTACACAAATGTGTGCCTGTGTGTTTGACTATGTCCCATAAGCAATGATATTTAAAAAGCCTACCAGCAAAGTAGTTCATATCCTGCAATTTCTAAAGCACTAGTGTTTATAGGCTGCCTCACAGAAGAAAGGATGAACTCACATGATTGTCAATATATGCTGAAGTTTAAACTCAATAGCATATGTTTAATGGCAGCTATTTGTCTTGTATCCATCTACTAACCATTTGCAATTCAACAGGGCAAAACTTCACAACTAATCTGAATAACAACCAGAGATCTTCTGCTATTACCAGTTGTAAAAAGCCATGTTGATTCGTATACTTACGCTAACCAACCATTCTGTACCTCTGTACCTGATGTGTATAAATTGATGTCATGAAGTCTTATTCCTATGTCTGACAGAGTAGACTTGAACCACAAAAGCTAACATTAAAATACAGCAGTTAGTCTTTAAAGTGCCACAACAATTTTTGTCTTTTTGTTTTTTTTAATTACTCTCTGATATGCTTGAAACACCAAGTAACACAGCAACAATTTCAACCATTTCAGTGTTTTACCTATTATTTATTGTCAGTCTGTTGTGGGGAATCTGGTACGTGGTTATGTGTAGACAGCTTGTTACCTTACTTATAGTTGACTATGAGATCTTGGGATTCATTATTGGGCTAAGAGGGTTCTGTCAAGAAACATCAACTTGGTTTGATGACTGATCCAAACCAGCTGGCTCTGTAGATTATTCAAAAGAGAACACTTAACAAGGCAAATATGAAGCTTAGAAAGTTTGTAAAGCCTGAGGTAAAAAGGCTTAGGCAATTTGTCAGGAGGATAGAACTCACTTACTACTTTGGCCATTGACAGACTTGTGCCACAAAGTGTTTTCTGCAATCGGAGAGGTTCCAGAAATGCAGATTATATACTGGAAACAGGGGCTGCAGTGGCTCAACAGAAAATGTTATCATAAGTGGCATTCATGAGTTCCTTGGTTACACGTCTGCACATAGGACAAAACTCACGGATATGAATAAAACAGCTTGAAATGACTTTCTAAAATGTTTTTGCAATTATTTCAACAATTCCCCTTTTCCTTCCTCTGTGTCCATCTCCATGCCGACCTTGATTGTCATGATATCTCTAATTTTTTACTATCAAGTAATTTACTTTGCAAACGAGAAGTATTTTCAGATTACTGTATTAATGTTGCAGGTTACTATGAGGATGTGTGGAAGAGATCAGGTCTACAAGCATACTTGGTTTCATCATAAACAATCCTCTACTTCATTTTATCCAAGCACTCAAATAAAGTATTTTTTTCAAAGAGTTGTTCTCTTCTGGTTCACTTTTCCCTGCTCAGTCTTTTCATGTTTGCAACTCTTAGCTTTGCTTTTAATGATATTTGTGGCTGTTCAATTTCCTGATGGCTGAAATGTATCTTTTTGTTTATATTTTAATTTGAGGGTTGGAAAAGTATTTTCTCTCTCTCTCAATAGTGAAGCTACTTAAAAAGAATTTTCTGGCTGGAAACATAAACTCTAAACTCTACCAGTTAAAAAAAGAACAAAAAACCATGTAAGATTAGAAAGAGAGACCCTACTAAATGAATGTGTGAACATTTCCTATCCTTCATAAGAAATAGCCATTTCAGGTGCACCATCGTCTTCCAAGTTCTCTGCAAATGTTTTAAAGGAATTGTTAGTAGAGATTAGTTCCTCTTAATATGTTTTATCTTCAAAAGTATGGCAGCAAAATTGTTCCTTGGAAAGCTTCACGCTCGGTGGTAAATGCTTCTTTTTCTTCTGGTGATTCATCATCAGCATCTTTCAAATAGCAGGCACAGTTAATGTGTAGGAAACTAAGCCAAATAAAAGCATCCTACTGTTTCTTCATTAATATGTGCTTTGTAATGAGTTGCACTCTCCCACAGCACAGCCTTGACTATTTAAAGGAGACCAGGTTCAGCAAGCTGTTTAAACAGAACTCTAATTCTAAGAGCATCCCTGTCACACCCGGGAGCCCACGCCATTGGCTCCCGGGAGTGGAGACAGGTGGGAGAAGCTGCCTCAGCTGACTTCACTCTCTGGGCCCGCCCACCTGGAGAGCAGAAAGGGAAGCCACCGCCACCACCCCAGGATACTCCCTGTCTTGCCCAGGAGCCCACACCATCAGCTCCCAGGAGTGGAGACAGGTGGGAGACGTTGCTGCCACTGCAGCTGACTTCGCTCTCTGGGCCCACCCACCCGGAGAGCAGAAATGGAAGCCGCAACCACCACCACCTCGAGAAACTCCCTGTCTTGCCTGAGAGTCCACGCCATCGGCTCCTGGGAGTGGAGACAGGTGGGAGTTGCCGCGGGTCATCTTTGTCGGCACTCCGGGATACCCCACTGCCATCTTCTTGCAGCTGGCTAGAACTTGGGGCCATGATGGCAATAGGTCCATTTCTTTCCACTCTGGGACTTTTTTGGGGGCTGGGGTGAGCTATTGTGCTTCCTGCATTTTGTATTTGTTGGCCAATTACTTACTTACTGCATTTTGTATTTGTTGCATTGCTGTATTTAATATTTTATATGTGCTGTGTTTTATTATGTTGTTATATTGTATTATATATTGATATGTTGATTGCCGCCTTGAGTCAGCCTTGGCTGAGAAAGACAGGGTACAAATTAAAATTGATGATGATGATGATGATTACTGTTATAAGGTAGTCAACTTGAAGCTCAGATGCATGCAGTTGTAGGTCCACTAAACTACTTACCTATACAATAAGTTCTTTACTCAATTAGTTGTGCAGCTGCACAATTCTTCTAATCCATTCTAGCTGTACAACTTCTAAGAGGAGGAAATAAAATGTTCTCCATCCCTCCAGTTATTTATTTTAGATTAAGCTCACATCCAAGTAAAAACCAGACCCAGCTCAGTTTACTCAAACATCTTGCCATTGTGAATTTAATGAATCTACTCAAACAAGAATTCAATTAGTGTCCCAGCAATCTGCTATACACTATGACCCACCGTAATGTCAGAAAGTGAAGAAGACCTAAAGAGCCTGTTGATGTGGCTGAAAGAGGAGAGTGAAAAGGCTGGCCTGAAACTCAACATTAAAAAAAAAAACCACCAAGATCATGGCATCCGGACCCATCACTCCCTGGCAAATAGAAATAGAAATAGAAGAAATGGAAGCAGTGACAGACTTCACCTTTTTGGGATCTAAGATCACTGCAGATGGTGGCTGCATCCATGAAATAAAAATATGTTTACTTTTTGGGAGGCAAGCTATGAGAAACCTAGGCAGCATAATAGAAAATAGAGACATCACCCTGCCAACAGAAGTCTGCATAGTTAAAGCAATGGTCTTCCCAGTAGTAATGTATGGCTGTGAGAGATGGCCCATAAGGAAGGCTGAGCACAGAAGAACAGATGCCTTTGAACTGTGGTGCTGGAGAAGACTCCCGAGAGTCCCCTGGACTGCAAAGATATCAAATCAGTCAATCCTAAAGGAAATAAATCCTGACTGCTCCTTGGAAGGACAAATACTGAAGCTGAAGCTCAAATACTTTGGCCACCAAATGAGAAGAGAGGACTCACTTGAGAAGGCCGTGATGCTGGGAAAGATTAAGGCAAAAGGAGAAGGGGCAGCAGAGGATGAGGTGGATGGATGGAATCATTGATGCGATGGGAATAGATTTGGCCGGGCTGCAGATGATGGCAGAGGACAAAAGAGCCTGGCTTGCAGTGGTCCATGGGGTTGCAAAGGGTCAGACTCGACTGTGCGACTGAACAACAAATGATCCATTGTAGTTATTGATTAGCTAGTGCTAGACAGCAATGCAGACTTGGAACAGACCATAGTTTTCCTTTGGTGATCCACTTAATATGTTGACAAGTTGCAAGGAAGGTGGGTTTTCCCTCAGCAGCATTCCACTTGGCAAATAGTAATATTACATATGCTAAGTAGGATATAGATGAAACCACAATATAATTCCATCTTGCATCAGTTTTGGCATAATTAGGAGGCTTTGATCTTTCACACATGTTTTGCACCTGGTGTTCATGATTTCTCAATCTCTTTCATCCTTTTATCTTGTAATCCATTTTTCTTTTTCCTTCATTGTCTCCATGGAACACTTCAAGGTTGCTGGTTTTCCAGTAATCAGCACCATAAAGGCATTTGCACTTTATTTTTCTCTTTTGTACTATAATTTTGAAAGAAAAATCTGGGAGATTCATTTTCTTTGGTTTCAGATGTGTAAGTTCATCCACAGTACATCTTCAGCAGTGATTTTATGTGTGGACATTTTAACTAAGTGTTGGAAAGTGACTTCTGGGAACCACATCTGAAAGCCCTGGGGAAGATTCTGGACAATGATGGTCTCTAACTGGAGGCCCTGGGAAGATGGTCAATACAAGTTTAGTGTATGAGAACCAAGACAAAGGAACAGCCGAAGGATTGGCTTAACACATCTTTATTGCATGAGTGGTCAGAGGGAACATGAGGTAATGGCGGACGAGCAGCTCAATACATACGGTGGTTATACATCTGAATGTGGCTCCACGACAGCCCATTGGCTACCGTTGGCGTGACGTCATTTTTGGTCACGCCCTTCTTGTCCAGGTGAGGTAGTGGCGGGAATCTTCCCGCGCTGTCGTTCTTTGGTGAATTATGCCCTGTGAGCTGGGCGCTCGCTATTGCCACCAGGTGGTCATTAGCTCGCGTCCTGATTGGAGCGGGTTACATTGATGTATAGGTTAAAGGCACAGTATGGAAAAACACAATGCATAGTATTGAAACACAACATCCCTCCCCCCTAGGATGAGACGAAGTCTCTCATCCAAGATGGTTTATTGCAAACGCGCTTTGGGCGTGTTGTGGGCAGCCTTGTCCCGGCTCCTTGTCCTGCAATGGGAGAGGGAGACTCGTTAGTGACTCGCCGCGGCTCAGCGGCTGTTGGGGAAGGGGCAGAAAAACCGGGGGCACTGGGGACTAATGAAAAACCCCGCTTCTCGCTTGGAAGGGTGGGGGACCACTCCTGAAAACCCCCCCGGTTCTGTAACTGAAAATCAGACTTATCTCCCAGGGTTACATTAGAATGATTCCACAGGATATCTACGGGGACCGCTTCGGACTCCTTTCCCTCCCCCCTAGGTGGGGACCACTGGTCCCCCTCTCCTCCCCCTTGGGCTGAACGGGTGGCGGAGAACCCTAACGTTGAAGTCACTGCTGCGCCATCCGCGGGGCGGCCGTCCGGGACCCGGCGCCGGAGCTGGTCCGCGTGTCGCCGCCAGAGTAGACCCGTACTGGTCTCCACACAATACGACACGGGGCCCGTCTGCCCAACGACGACGCCCGGGACCCAGGCTGGCCCTGCGCTAGCGTAGTTCCTGCAATGCACCGGGGCACCCACTGCGAAACTCTTCGTGGCCGCTAGCCCAATGTTCCTCCCCGTGTCCTCCACCCTCGTCGGATCTAGCCTGGTCAGGATCGTTGTCAGCTTCCTACGCATTAAGAGCTCTGCGGGCGAGTACCCTGAAGCTAGGGGGGTTCACCCTGTATCCTAGCAGGAACTGACACACTTGAAGGTTGAGATCCCCGGGACCCATGCGCCTCAGCGCGTCCTTAGTGGTGCACACGAGGCGCTCCACCTGGCCGTTTGTAGCTGGGTGGAAAGGGGCGGAGGTGATGTGCCGAATGGCGTTGATCTCCGTGAACGCCCTGAACTCAGCGGACGTGAAGCAACTTGCGTTATTGCTAATCAGGGTGTCGGGTATACCGAACGTGCTAAAGACCCTCCGCAGATGCTTCACCGTCGTTGCTGACGAGGTGCTTGTAACTGGGATCACCTCCAACCACTTGGAGTAAGCATCCACCACGAGGAGAAAAAGTGTCCCTCTAAATGGCCCCGCAAAATCAACGTGCACCCACGACCATGGCCCTTTTGCCGCGTCCCATTCCCTGTGCGGCAGACGCGCCTCTTCTGGCCGGGAGCATTGGCATTTCTCGCAAGTGCCCACCATGTGCTCGATGTCGGCATCTAATTGGGGCCACCAAAAATAGCTCCTGGCCAGAGCCTTGGAGCGAACAATCCCAGGGTGGCTGACGTGCAGCAGTTTGAGTACCCTAGACCTCAGGGAATCGGGGACCACCACCTGCTGGCCTCACAGAAGGCACCCCCTCTCTAGGGACAACTCTAGCCTCTTCCTGAAGAACGGGGCGAACTCGGCCGCCGGGGAGGACGCAGGCCACCCTTTCTGCACCCAGGAGCTGACGAGAGCAAGTGTCTTGTCCTTGCCGGTCACCTTAGCGATATTAGCGGGCACAATGGGGGGCGAATCTAGGACTTCGATCAGGAGCACCGGGCGGTCTCGCTCTTCGTCGGCCACGACGCTGTTAACGTTGGGAAGGGGAGATCTCGACAGGGCGTCTGCATGGCTTATTTCTCTACCCGGGCGGTAGACCAGCGCGTGCTGATACGCGTTTAAGAAAATGGTCCACCGTAGCATCCTAGGGGACAGGATTTGAGGAGTGGGCTTGTCTGCAGTAAAGATGCCCAACAGGGGCTTGTGATCGGTCACAATGGTGAAAGGGCGGCCATAGAGGAAATCGTGGAACTTTTTCGTCCCCGCAATTATGGCGAGCGCCTCCCTGTCTGTTTGGGCGTAATTCCGCTCTGCCTGGGACAGGGATCTAGAGTAGAATGCTACTGGGGCTTCTCTCCTGTTTTCCAGCACGTGGCACAGCACCGCCCCCACCCCCACTGGGGACGCATCACATATCAGAACCACCGGTCTCTTGGGGTCAAAATGGGTTAGAATAGCATCAGACGCTAGGAGTTGCTTCAGTTCAACGAATGCTCTCTCTTGGCTCTCGCCCCACTTCCACGCCTCGTCTTTCTTAAGTAGCTTGTGCAGTGGCTCTGCTACTGATGCCTTCCGCGGCAGGAAGGAGTGGTAAAAGTTTAAGAGCCCTAGGAACGACTGCAATTCAGGCTTGGAGGTGGGGCGAGGGGCATTTTGAATGGCGGCTACCTTTGATTTGGAGGGTTTGATTCCCTCGGGGGTTACCCAGAAACCTAAGAACTCAACCTCTTTGGCGAAGAAAACGCATTTGTCTCTCCGCAACCTCAACCCCGCCTTTTCGAACACCGCCAGCACTTTGTCCAGCCTTTCAGCCAACTCCTCTTCGCTTCCCCCCGTTATCAACACATCATCAAAGTATGGCAAGACCCCCCTCCAGACCCTTTAAGAGGTGTTCCACGAGCGACTGGAAAATACCCGGCGCCGAGTTCACACCGAACTGTAGGCGCGTCACCTGGAACGCCCCCTTATGAGTGACTATCGTTTGCGCAGCAGCTGCAGCTGGGGTTACAGAGAGCTGCTGATAGGCTTGCGCAAGGTCAAGTTTGGCGAAACACTTTCCCCCGTGTAATCTGGCCAACAGGTGGCTGACTACCGGCACCGGATACGCATTTGGGCGGATCGCCTTATTGATGGTGCACTTATAATCAGCGCAAATGCGAACCTCCCCGTTGGCCTTTAGCGCGGTTACAATCGGAGTTTCCCACTCCGCGGAATCAACAGGAACAAGAATCCCCTGGCCCACCAATTTGTCCAGTTCCGCCTCTATCTTGTCTTTTAGTGCGAAAGGCACTCTGCACGGCTTGAGTCTGATAGGGCGGACCTCCGGGTCCAGGTCGAACGCTACTGGGGGTCCCTTGAACTTTCCAAGTCCTTTCTTGAAAACTTCGGGGTGTGCGTCACACACCTCCTGTATTGGGTCAGTCCCGACGGCATGCACCCCCCCAATGAACAAACCCAGGGGCTTAAACCATTGAGTCCCGAGGAGGCTGCAACTTCCCCCTTTGAGAACAACCAGGGGCAGTTCCGCGGCGTGTTGCTTGTATTGGACCTTGAAATTTCCAACCCCCAAAACTGGAATGCTATTTCCCTGCACGTCCCGCAGCGTGGACCTCAACGCTTTGAGCTTAGGGCGCACGTGGGGAGAAATTCCCAAGAACTCCCGCTGGGACATAATTGAGTATGAAGAACCCGAGTCTATCTCCATCCTAACAGGGGCCCCTTGCACCAGTACCTCAACAAAATAACGTGGGTGTCCCAAGGACACGCTGTACACAGGGGTCTCGTCGCCGTTGTCGTCGGAGATGCGGCCCACGCCGTCCTGCTTCCTCGCGGGCCGGGCGCCCTCCTTGGTCTTCGGCGGCCGGTCCGATGGGTTTTTCTGGTCTCTACGCCGTCGTCTGCAGACCTTGGCGATGTGACCCCGGCGTCCGCAGTTGTGGCACTCGGCCTTCCGGAACGGGCACTTGATGCGGTCATGGGTTGCTCCACAGCCATCGCAGCGTCGGCCGTCCTTCCGCACCTTCCGGACGTCCTCATCATCGCTACTCTCCGTGGAAGACTTCAGCGTGCGCCTGGCTGCCTGCACCGAGGCCGCGGCCTTGTCGGGCTGCGGGGGTCTCTCTCTGAACCCCTTAACTCCGGCCCTCATGGCCTCCGCAGCCTGGGCCGCCTTCATGACCTCGCGTAGCGTTGGCGGCGGCTCCTGGTTCATCAGTTTCCGTTGAACCTCTTCGTCCCACAGGCCGCACAGCAAACGGTCCCTGAGGGTGATTTTGAGGTTCTCCCACTTGCATGGGCCGGCGGCCAATCTTAGGGCCGCTGCAAACGCGGCGATGGACTCACCGGGCGCTTGGACTCTCTTCCAGAATGCGTCTCGAGCCGCGAACATCGAGACCGTGGGCTGGAAATGGTCTCGCATCACCTTCAGAAGCTGTTTGGCCGTCAGCTCGCTCACTTTCTTTGGTGATACCAGGTCCACCAAAACTCGTTTGGCGGCATTTCCCAGCATCCGAGTGAGGATGGCCCTCTTCTTTCCCTCATCCGTAATGTCGGACACCACCAGCGTATCTTGGAAGTCCATTTCGAAGAGCTCCCATTCTTCCGGCTTGTTGATATCGAAACCGGCATGTGTCTTGGTCTCGTGGGAAGCCATATCCCACCTTCGTCGCCAATTTAGTGTATGAGAACCAAGACAAAGGAACAGCCGAAGGATTGGCTTAACACATCTTTATTGCATGAGTGGTCAGAGGGAACATGAGGTAATGGCGGACGAGCAGCTCAATATATACGGTGGTTATACATCTGAATGTGGCTCCACGACAGCCCATTGGCTACCGTTGGCGTGACGTCATTTTTGGTCACGCCCTTCTTGTCCAGGTGAGGTAGTGGCGGGAATCTTCCCGCGCTGTCGTTCTTTGGTGAATTATGCCCTGTGAGCTGGGCGCTCGCTATTGCCACCAGGTGGTCATTAGCTCGCGTCCTGATTGGAGCGGGTTACATTGATGTATAGGTTAAAGGCACAGTATGGAAAAACACGATGCATAGTATTGAAACACAACAACAAGAACTGTCCCCTCCCCCTAAAAGCTACCTCAGCAATTAAGGACATTGGACCTGTAGTTCCTTGTCTCCTGAATTATTGCTGGATCAAAGATTTGTTACTTTGTTACTGGTTACCACTTCCAAAGATTTCCTGGTTCTTGTGGACTGTTGTCGTGCCTCATCTGGAGCCTCACTCCTTGAACCCCATCTTTGTCTTGCTCCTGCCTCTGAAAGTACTCTTCTGCACCTACTCTCAGTCACTTGGCTTCTGGATTGCGTGGTCTATGCTCTGTTGTCTGGACCAACCCCATATCCATGTCTACTATAGATTTAATTTGGGACATGGACTCTGGACTGTGATATGGTCACTGTTTGGCCTGTTGTTTGGTTGCCCTGGGTCCTGGTGCCTGTGTTACTTGCCAGTCAGCCACGCACTGGGCTCGTCCACTTTGGTTGGGTGATGTTCATCTATTAAATGTGCACATAACTGAGCCAGGATTTCAAGGCAGCCAAGAAATACTGTTTATAAAATTACCTCCTGCAAGTTCTGTTGCTAACCCACTTTTATAAACATTTTTCTTGTGATAACCAAACTAAAAGAGATATGGGACCTGTCTAAATGTACATAAAATCTATTGGACAATATCCTACTGATGGAAAAACATTTGTAGAAAGGCAACTGACCGATAGTTTTTCTCTTTTGACTTCCTGTCTGTTGCATTACTGGCCAAGCAACTATAACTACAACCATTTATTTGGCCAGAGGAACCACGGGAGTGTGATAGACAATGAGCAAGACAAATAGATAATGAGCAAGACAAAGCTTGCCCTTTCCCCACTAACACACTTTGAATTCAGCAGGATCTTGGTCATAGTCCTGTCAGAAAAAGCTGTGAAATCCTGGAATGATCTCTTATCTAGTCTGTCTACATCAGAGCATTTCAAATCTGATATGCTGGATAATTATCCTGAAGATTACTTAGCAGCAATATGACTTAAGAGGTTCATGGGAACTCCCTTTCATTTCATAGTCAGATAAAAGTGCTACACTATTTAATATAAACACACTTCTCTCAGCCCTTGAGGAAAGAACAAAAGCCAAAATTTGGAAGTCTCTGTATACAACTGGAAACAACAAGATACAACTTCTGAAATGACCTAAATCAAGCAAAAATAGTGGAGCAGTCTGAAAGGTTTGAAATGAGGGGTGGGGGTGGAGAAAGTCATATTCTATGGCAGTGTACACCCTCCATTTGATCTGTCAATAAAATTTTCAAAACATGACACTCCTCGAATGTAATATACTTTGATGATAAACTAGATTAACTTTCCCCAGTACAAGTGAAAGGCCACCTGTTGCCAGAATGCCCATATTCCTCGTTGGCTGTCTTGTAGCTGTCATCACTTCAATGCAGTCTGCGCCCAACATGCTGGAATATAATGAATATGTCAGGAGCTGGAGGTCAGCCATCCAAGTACATGAAAACTTGGCTTGCGAATGGTGTCAGCATGGAGGCCTCGCCTATCATCTTGTGCAAAGGATTTCTGCACCACTTGATTTGTTTGCACAGGGTTTGTTTTTGTTGGATGGGAGCACATTTGCTGAGAGGCATTTTGACAGTCCATCCAAACATTTGCAATTTGGAAAATGGTGCTTCCTCTTTCAAGCGTCTTAACTAATGGGTGGTGTGAAATGCCACTGCTGCTGATTGCACTTTGTGTTTATTGTTATTATATTATCATGGAAAAGGTTCAAATGAGCCCTGAGTGTTTACACTGGGTAGAGTGATCTGTCAGTGTAAGAAGGCTCTTAGCCTTTTAAGGCAGCTTACATTATCCAAACAGACATTCTTACTTCAATTTAATGCATTCACGTGGGATATTTTATTGTACTTTTATGATATTTAAACACAGAGTTTAGTTGATCTTTATAACTTGCAGCTCTGGAATGTGGTTAAGCAAATGTCTTGAAGACCAAGATGCCAATTGTAAAAACAGTTGCAGCCCATATTGACATTCCCTGGTCATTATTGACAATCTCTTTGGTGCTACCCAAAATGTCTGTGAAAAATGGAGTGACCCTTCTGAAAACAAGAACTATGAATCAGTATGTTGTGAGATGCAATATTAAAAGCTGCCCAGGTCAAGGGAGGCTTAAGCTGCTTCTATTTTCTTAGCTCTAGGATTATTTTTTTAAAATGAAGAAATGCCTACACAGGATTACAAAAATTGTGGCATACCTGTATTTTAAATCTGACAGTGTCCATGGATGTTAATGGATGTCATGTCCCCACCCTGATAGCCCTTCAGTAGACCCCACATTCTCTACCTCAAAACTACATACTCATGGTATTTTTATTGTTTTAAGAGCAAAGTGAAAAAAATAAAATAAAAAGGCCATGGGGATTCTGTTCTAATGGCATGTTTGGATGTGCTAGTTGTTGCTTCCCCCCTTATCTATGGGGAAATCAATAACCTCCTTGAACAAAAGTTTGGCATGCTTCATGGCATCACCACAGCAGGAACATTCATCTCACCAAATGCAGTGGCTCAGTGGTTAAGAGGCTCATCTTGTAAGCTGGAAGTTCAGCAAGTCAGCAGTTCAAAACCTGAGTACTGCATGACAGAATGAGTGCCCATCTCTGTCCCAGCTCCTGCTAACTTAGCAGTCTGAAAGCAAGAAATTGCAAGCAGATAAATAGGGACCACTTTGGTGGGAAAAGATCTTGGGGACATGAAAGGAGCTTCATTTGGGCATCCGTTGAGCGGAGTTCCTCCAGCAAAATTCCTTTCAACCCAGAAAGCACCTTTGTGTGCTTCTGACATGAAAAAAAGGTCATCTCACTGTTGTTTTAAAAATAATTTTGGAGCTCAGTTACAAAACTCCCCCCAAACTCTCTCGGCCCTTACTTAAAACTTAAAAGAAGGATCATGATCCAGTGGAAGCACACATGTTTTACATACAGAAAGTTTCAGGTTTTCTTTTCCCACCATTGCTTCGGGAGCTGCACTGGTTACCAGTTTGTCTCCGGGTGCAATTCAAGGTGCTGGTTTTGACCTTTAAAGCCCTACATGGTAGTGGGCCAGGATACCTAAGAGACCACATCGTCCCAAGAGTGTCTGTCCATCCAACCAGAGCGGACCGGAGGGGCTCTCTAATTGTTCCATCTGCCAGAGGAGCTCGCCTCTCTGGCACACGAAAAGAGGGCCTTTTCTCTGTCCACACTGGCCTTGTGGAACCTTCTGCCAGTAGAGTTGCAGGAGCAGACGGAGCTGCTGCCTTTCAGAAGAGATTTAAAAACCTGGTTGGTGGGGCAGGTGTGGGGCCCAGATGGAAGAGTGGTCCCCGCCTGTTGGCTTATAAAATGAAGCTTCCCCATCTTTTTAATGCGGGCAGTTTTAATGTGGTTAGTTTTAATTGGTGGGTGGGTATGTTGGGGTTTTAATTGTTTTTAATATGTATGTTTTAATCCTGTTGTGAGCCACCCTGAGTCGGGTTCGCCTGATTGGGCGGCATAGAAATTTGAGCAATAAATAAATAAATAAATAATAGCGGCCCCCCCCCATCCCTGCTTCAGCGGCAAAAGGATCAAATCACAGGTCTCTCTTTCAGGAGGCCCTGGAGACTCCCTGCCAGTCAGAAAGACATGGCTGAGGCAGGTGGAGAAATAAGGTCAGCCTTATCAGCAAGAGGCAAAATAAACCAAGATGAGGCAACTCCCTTACTTTTCTTTTTAACACTTAGTTATAAGCCAGCAACTGCATGCACTTTCCAGCCACTATGTGTAGCGCCCTCTCCAAGGGTCTTTCAGAAAAGGATCTGCCAAAGAAATGCTCCTAGAATTTACTACCTACTCTGTGGGCATGGTATTGTGGGCATGGCTGGGGGAAAGCCCTGCATTGCATCTGAATTAGGACTACAGTAAAATCCCTACTTACAAAAAAAGTGTGTTCTGTAGACTTTTGCTTAAATCGGTTTTTTATGTAACCCATAGGAAAGATTATTTTTTACATAACTCGAAGCAAACCCATAGGAAAAATGAAATTTTTATGTAAATCAAAGCACACTCATAGGGAAATGAATTTTTACGTACCTCGAAACAAACCCATAGGAAAAAGAATCTTTATGCAACTCGAAGCAAACCCATAGGAAATTGTGTAAATCAGGACATGGTTTTAGCACAAAATCATTATGTAAGTTGAATTCTATGTAACTCGAAGCATATGTAAGTTGGGGTTTTACTGTACTTTATTTCAAAATCTTGATAGGTAGGGCCAGCCAGAATTACTGCTACCGGTTCTGGTGAACTGGGGCGAACCTGCTGAATCCCTCCACTGAGTCCATTCTACCTCCACACCTGTAAAATGGCCACAGTTTGTGATCCATCCAGTCCAAATGTTTTTTGGTGACACTTGCCTGGATTTTCCAAAAATGATAGTGAGTCCCTTCAGCATACCCGATGTTTTCATCAGAAGCAGTCTTAGATACCTGCCAGCAGGGCCATAGCCAGGATTCTAGATGTGGGTGGGTGTATATTTCCCCCCAGAATGGGCAACAAAGCTTCTTTTCAATGCATTCCTATGGTAAACCGCACTTTGTTAGAGTGGGCAAACTGCCAGGTCACCACCTGGCTACAGCCTTGCCTGCCAGACTCCCATAGTTGCGATTCCTAGCATCCACATGGAATACATAGGAGCATGTTGAAAAAACTGAATACCAGAAAGCATCCATGTAGGGAAGGTGTCAGACCTCTCTGGTGTCCAAAAAGCACAGACACTCACACTGTAAAAAAAAAAAAGGTCAACCATCTTGACCCTAAATCCACACATATGCACAATAAACCCATTCATGTGGATTCACAAAGACGTGGGCTTCTGTGAATTGAAGTTCAAGAACACCTAGAGTGCCAAGGTTTTCCATCACTGCCCTAGATAAACCCATAAAGAGGACTCAATAGCTGTCTGGGACAGGCATTGAGTCTGATTAATTTCAGACGACATTTTGTTTTCATTCCGACAATGCATTAGTTCTTAAGTGACAAGTGTCATTGTCCACTTTTATTGAAATAATATGAAACCATGATATATAGTAGGCTGACAGATAGTGACTCGACAAATGCCATCTGAGGAGCTTTGTGGATGAGTAGAGAATTGAACCCAATGCATTCTGGTCAAAGTCTAACAAACCAGATATTTTGAATTGTCATGATAAACTTTGATTTAGTGACACATGAATGAATCTAGTTTCTTCCAAGCTTGCTCCTGCCCTCCAGCACAGCTAGGAAGTTCAAAAGCTTGCTCTTTCACTTTTGATAAAGTATACCTTGTTCTATCATACAAATCTCTGATCATGGTGATTAATCTTCACAAACACAATTTCTAGATCTCCATTTGAAGTTGGCTTGTTTGATACTAATTTTAAATGTATTTAGATAAAGATTAAGACAATGAAGATTAGCCTGAAGTAGTGGCTTTTTTGTCCATGAAAACCCTCACTAATGGGTTGAATTTTTAGTGGTCCAATAAAGGCATCACCTTCTCCTACATTCGTATTGTCTAAGGACACATAGCTCTCCATGTTGTTGTTTTGGTGTTTCTGAAGATACCATTAAAACCCACTCCAGCACCATTGGGGTGACTACATGGACCCTTGACATGGGACTTGAAACTGAGAATATCTGCTTGCATATTCACCACATAACATTAATAATATGACTACAATTTGGCTTGAATAGGCTCACTCACTCACTCACTCGCTCACTCACTCATTCATTCATTCATTCTCAATTTATATCCCACCCGTCTAACTATGGGTGCAACAAATATCCAATAATTAGACCAAATTATAGCATCAGCCATCTAATGTGGCTGCTGTATTTCTGTAGTATCCTTCCTACAGCCCAAAGGGAGCTTTACGTTTCAAAAGCAGGCAACATGTAGATAGATGTAAGTGGTGGTGATGGAGCTTTATATAATACATGTCAAACCTTTGTCTGGAGACTGGGGTGGAAAATTTCAACCATGCTGCCAGAGGTAGGCTTGGAAACCTCACTCCCCAGGGCAATGTACAGCTAGTGTCTTAATTCACTTTAAGGAGACTTGATGGAGACATCTGCCTTGAATTTTCGGAAATTTTATTTACAATTTTTCTGCATTGTCTATAAAATATTGGTGCATAAAGCGGAAGAATAGGAAAATGATATTCAACTGTACATCTCAGCCCGTGGGGACCCGGGTGATGCAGTCAAAGTCCTGACCAGGTGTCTGGAGGCTGTTTGGGTCTGGATGGGGGACAACAGGCTTCAGCTGAATCCTGGCAAGACTGAGTGGCTGTGGGTACGGGGTCCTGTGCTATCCCGGGAGCTACCATCTTTGGTTCTGGATGGGGCAGTGTTGCCTCAGACAGATCCCATGTGCAATTTGGGGGTCCTCTTGGACTCACGGCTACTGTTCAAAGAGCAGGTGGCAGCCATGGCCAGGAGGGCCTTTGCACAGCTTCGAGTCATTCACCAATTGTGCACACTCCTGGATTGGGATGTCTTGCTCATGGTCACTCACACTCTGGTCACCTCCAGATTGGATTATTGCAATGCGCTCTACTTGGGGCTGCCCTTGGAGACTGTTCGGAGGCTTCAGCTGGTCCAGAATGCGGCTGCCCGGGTGGTGATGGGGTGCGGACGGTATGCCTGTGCCTCACCTCTGCTACGGGAGCTGCACTGGTTACCGGTATGCCTCCAGGTGAAATTCAAGGTGCTGGTTTTGACCTTTAAAGCCCTTTATGGCATTGGACCTGGGTACTTAAGAGACCACATCACCCCAAGGTTATCAGCCCATCTGACAAGGGTAGACAGGAGGGGCGCTTTGGTGGTCCCATCAGTAAAAGAAGCATCTCTGATGGGGACCAGAAGGAGAGCCTTCTCCATGTCTGCTCCAACCCTCTGGAACCTCCTTCCATCAGAATTGCACCTCCAGTCGGAGTTACTCCCCTTCAGGAAGAAGTTGAAAACCTGGCTCTGCCAATGGGTGTGGGGCACATTAGGCTCCACATCTCAAGCCTGTTGGCTTATTTAGCCTGCCTGTTGTGGGATTGAACCCCCCCTCTCTCGTTCTTTGATAAGCCTGTTTTACTGTGGGTGGAGGGAGGGTTAGGGTAGCTTTTAGTGATGATGATGTTAGTTTTTATGTGTTTTAATTTTGCTTTTAGCTGAGGTTTTTATGTAATGTTTTTATTGGTAATGGTTTTATCTTTCTTGTATTGTATGTTATGGTTTCCACATGCCACCTTGTCTTAATTTTAAGGTGACATTTGATTCATGTAGTGTTAAGACACATTTTTGCATTTTTCATAGGCTTAGAAAGCCAGCTTTCTTTTAAAAACACATTGCAATGCCAGGCTGTTAGTCTGACATGACAATTATGTATAGTTAGAATAAGCTGCCTTCCCAAAGGGAGGAGGGAAAAGTGAGTGTCCAGGACTGGACACCTTCCAATAAAACACCTGCTGTCCCCACGAGGGATATGAGTGACAGCTAGGTCAGCTGACTACACCACGAGGGTGATGACGTCTCCATTACTGTCAATCAAACTAATTGTCAGGACACCTGTTAGAACAGAACTTTCCCAGAGAAAGCATAGGTGGGGGCCACATGCGGAGCAGATGGCACCTGCACCTGCAAAGGTCCTTGAAGACCTCACTCTTTCTCATGGGAAACAAAGGTGCTTTCTCATTAAATCACCACATTCCAAAGCCCTTTCTCTCTATAAAAAGGAGCCCAATTTGTTCATTCGGAAGCCACTCCTGAGACAAGGGGGAACCCTTGTCTCTTATCACCATGATATTGATTGCAGCAGGAGCCCTTGTCTGACAGCTCCCCAAAATGTCTCTTCGGGGCTAATGCAATGCCATGAGGGGCAGAACCACCCCAAACCTAAGAAGATGAACCTGCTAGGGAGCTAGCAAGATTTTTATTTCATTTATTTGTTTTTATTAGATTGTGTTTTATAGTGTAGATTATTTTAAGATCTGTATCCCATGTTGTGCTCCTTCAATAAATCTTCAAAAGTCAGTCATGTGTTGCTTGCCTTTGTAAAGAAGAAGAAGGAAGCCAAGCAGAGCTGAAGTGACTCCGATTTGTCCTCATCGCTTTGAGACCGGAAGGAGGTGAGGGTAATTGCTCTTTCTCTGAAGAGGGAGGGGAGGAGTAGCAGATCAAAGAAGCCTAGCTTCTGCTAAGTGATTAATATTACCTGCCATATGCAGAAGGCTACTCTGTCCCTGACCCCAGCGAATCGGGCTAGGGTGAGGAGTGCTCATTAAGGCAGCAGGAAGCTGGATCTTAAAGGTCTGCCCTGCCGGGTGTCCCTAAGAAAAATTCTGGGTGCCCATCGGAGCCTTTGTGAGGCATGTTCCTCCCCCTACATCCCTGATATTTGTGTGTGTGTGTGTGTGTGTGTGGAATATGTATAAAGGAATATGACAAGGTTGCATATTGTCACCCTGCTTATTTAATTTATATGTAGAGTACATAATACACAATGCAGGGATGGATGAATCAGAAGCTGGAATTAAAATTGCTGGGAGCAACATCAATAACCTGAGATATGCAGATGATACTACCCTAATTGCAGAAGATGAAGAAAATCTAAAGAACCTCTTGATTAAGGTGAAAGAAGAGAGTGCAAAAGCTGGCCTGAGACTCAACATAAAAAAGACAAGATACTGTACTGTAATGGCATCCAGCCCCAACACTCCCTGGCAAATAGCAGGGGAAGATGGTGACTGCAGCCATGAAATAAAAAGATGATTAATTCTTGGGAAGCAGGCTATGAGAAACCTAGGGAACATAATAAAAAGTAGAGACATCTCCATGCCAGCAAAAGTCCACATAGTCAAAGCAATGGTATTCCCAGTAGTAATATATGGTTGTAAGAGCTGGACCATAAGGAAGGCTGAGTGTAGAAGAATAGATGCCTTTGAAATGTGGTGCTGGAGGAGAATTTTGAGAGTACCCTGGACAGCAAAGAGCTCAAATAA
Source organism: Bradypodion ventrale (assembly GCA_035047345.1). Lineage (NCBI taxonomy): Eukaryota > Metazoa > Chordata > Lepidosauria > Squamata > Chamaeleonidae > Bradypodion > Bradypodion ventrale. The sequence goes on along the minus strand of JAWDJE010000002.1, from coordinate 101,695,863 downwards.
GTCAAGGAAATCAACCCTGACTGTTCCTTGGAAGTACAAATATTGAAGATGAAGCTCAAGTACTTTGGCCACCAAATGAGAAGAGAGGACTCACTTGAGAAGGCCTTGATGCTGGGAAAGATTGAGGGCAAAAGGTGATTGGGGCAGCAGAGGATAAGATGGCTAGATGGGATTGTTGATGCAATGGGTGTAGAGCTGAGCGGGCTATGGAGGATGGTGGAGAATAGGGTGCCTGGCATGCAGTGGTCCATGGGATTGCAAAGGGTCAGACTCAACTATGCAACTGAACAACAACAACAAAGCTGAAGAAGAGTTTCCACAAAAGCTTCCACTAATTGTTTGATTTTCTTTTCTCCATAAGAATACCTAGAATTTCTTGGATTCAGGTGATAAAGGAATATTCCATGGATGACACAACCATGAATAATAACACAAGAAAAATGGATATAGGTTGCAGCAGTCATAAATGGGAAGGTGACAAATTATAATGATCATACAAAAAGGATAAAGGAATATTCAGGGTTGGACGAAAAGTTGGTTGAGCCATATCTAAGAAATCACCTAACATTATGTTCACATACAGTCTCATCGGCGGTTGCTACTCGTGTCAGAGTATACATTTTTCCCTGAAAAAGTTTTCGGGAAAAATACCATTGCCGTGAAATTTTTAAAGGTGGATATCTCAGCTTGCCATGAAGTGACCCACTCACTATGATCATGAAGCCATCTCCTGCAGCATGTATGAAATGAGACATGCAGGATTTGACACCAGGACTGCAATGGACTGGCATAGCCTTGCGGATATTGACAAGGTATGCCTTCACAGCCAGTCCATCTGGCATGGCCTCTTCAGAATAGTGAAGTGGTTCCTCCTCCGCTCATTTTGCTGTTGGGCCCATTATGATGGTTTCCAGTGGCATTTCCTCCACTGAGGGGGACCATCACCCCACCTAAAGGGGCTCATCCACCAGTAGCTCCCACCCAACACTCGGCGTTGAGTTGCTCGCTGTACGGTCTACTCCATTACCGTACAGGGATGTTTGACCAGACTTGCATACAGTCTGTAGCTATAGCTTCACAATACCTTGTAGAACTTGACATAACTGATCACTGAGTTTTTTTCAATTTTAAATGTATTTTGTCTTGCTGATAAGAAAGACAAAGACTGTTTTATCCATGCCACGGTGAGTTTTGAATCCGATTCTTCTTTTTACTATGATTAAGTTATAAAACCATGGGAAATAGGTCAAAATTATCTGTAATGAATTGGCTGGGATTAAGATTATTTTTGTGACAATCAGAAATAAAATTAAAATATAAGTAGTTTGAAGAAGCAAAGGCCTCTGGGGAATATTTGCCTCCTATGGGATCACAAAGACTTGGACATGAGTCTTATCTAAAACTAGCAGTGAATGAGAAAGTATGTGGATCTTGAAATTAATAATAGAATTGAGTTGAGGTTAATTGTCTTGGGAAGGATGTTCTTGATCAGAAGGTAGATTACAGTAATAATTCCTTCCTTAGGGTGAGAGAGGCACTATTGGCTTTATGGACATTTAGGAAATGAAGTAGGAATTATCTGACTTTGACTCTCCGTTATAAAAATGTAAAATTCACCTAGAAATGCATGTACGACTCTGATATGGCAGAAGTACTTTAATTTGAAAGTGAGGACCAATCATACTAGAACTTTCCCACTGGTTTGGCATGTTCTTTCTAATCTGATGCTAGTTCTTTGGGAAATCAAGGCCAGCCTTCCATCCATATGGCTAGATCAGGGGGTCAGAAAACTTGGCTTTCCAGGTGTTCTTGGACTTCAATTACCAGAATCCCAAGTCAGTACACCTGCTGATCAGGGCTTCTGGGAATAGAAGTCCAAGAACATCTGGAGAGATAAATTTGCTGGCCCCTAGGCAAGATTATTAAAAAATGATCCCACTTATATGGGAATCATTTATTGCAAATATATCTTAGAGCAATATTTAAAAGACATCAATCTCAGAGCTAATGAGATGATGATTACTAGAAACATTTCTGATCATCTGATTTACTAGACACTTTTATGGTCTTAAAATACATATGTACATATGTACGTATGTATGTATGTATGAATACAAGTGGAATTTAGAGCCTGTCTAAACTGAGCATCTGTATGTATGTATGCATGTATGCATGTATAAACATTGTTTTCCTCTTTTCCTAGTCAGGATTCTGTACAGATGCTTAAGATTTTTAAACATTAATGAGAGTTCAATAGAAAACTAGCCTTGCATGTTCCTATTTCTGGCATGTTGGAAGCATCTCTTTGAATACAAGTGGAATTTAGAGCCTGTTAAACTGAGCATCTGTTCAACTTTCCTGGCACCCATGACACCCATGCTGCATCTCATGACCTAAATTTTGATCCATGAAATCAGACTCACTGTGTGCACAATATGTTTGGTTGGCAGACATGTCCTTCTCAATTACCATCCCGGAAAATGTCAAATCTTCCTTTGGCCTGCCTGAAAAAGAAACACCCTTTTTGGGGGGGGGGGGATGAGGATACTTAGTCCAAACATATCTCTTCCCCTCATGTTAATAGTATATTTGTACCTTTGAAGTGATAAACTAGGTAAATCTAGAATCCCTTAATCTTAGTGATGGCTTTTGACCCAATATTAATGGAAGAGATTCTCCCTTCAAAGAAGACATTGCCCAATGCTCATGTGACTTCAGAAGTCTTGATAGCTGGGTAAATGTTCCAATCTGTCTTGTTCTTTTTCTGCTGAAAAAGGAGGATTTTGGGGTAAAGGGAAGTTTCCTTTTGGATTTCACCCATCGGGGGGGGGGGAATTGCTTTCATTACAACAGTATTGTAGTCTATGACTTTTACCTTTACTAACATGTTCGACAAAGTGGGGTACAGATCGTATCCCTCTAGTTCAGTGGTGGTGAACCTAAGGCACATGTGCCAGAGGAGGCACTCAGAGCCCCCTCTGTGAGCATGCATGTCATCGCCCCAGCACAGAGTTTTTCCCACCCCTCTGTCCAGCAGCCCAATGAGAGTGTTTTCTCCCTCCACCCAGCACAGAGTTTGCCACAGCCCTCTACAGTGCAGACGGCAGCCTGTTGAGTTTGGGCACTCAGTCTATAAAAGGTTCACCATGGCATCACTGCTCTAGATTTTGTTGGACTGTAATTTCTGTAAGCTACATCTGGTGGATACTTTTCTTATCCCCGCTATAGGTCCACTTATAGCACAAGTATTAAAATCAGTGGAATTTACATTCATTCTGATTAACTTGTGCCATTCATTTTGCAGCCGGTAGCTTATTGGGTGTCTGTTCAGTGGAAAGTCCCACTAATGTAGTGACATACCATTTCACTACTTATGCAATCAGTGCTGTTGTGCAAGTGGAACCATGTTTTCATTGTATAGATCTTTCTTTCTTTCTCCCATTGTTTTGTCTCATTTTTTGACTTGTCTCATTTTCTAGATTACCTATGCCAGGTTTTTGTGGCAGTGGTGGGGCATGTCCTAATGGTGCCATCTTCACTTCAGCATTGCTTCCTTTAGGTTAGTGTTTCTCAACCTTTGGTTTTTGAACTTCAGTTCCCAGAAGCCTAAGTCAATTCCCCAAAGCACTGATCAGCCAATGTACTGATTTAGGCTTCTAGAAGGTTGGGAGGACCAACATTTCTTCAAAAATCATTTTTAAAATAGAAAAGTGATTAGTACTTCAGTATTATAATAATTATTATTTCATGTCAGAGATTACTCTGGGTTGAAAGGATTTTTAGGGGATGCCCGAATGAGGCTCCTTTCATGTTCCCAAGTGCAGCTCTCAGGTACAGAAATTGGTTCAGCACTATGGCAGATAGGTGATGTGGTGGTAATTGAGAAGTGCCTATGTCTTTTTAATTCAGGGCTACCTCACTTTGTAAGCAGAATAAAAATGGTGCTGATAAGGGAGAAGTCTTAGGTTAAGGGAGAGGAGAGCATCACTTACTATGAGGACAACTGCACTTGATTTGACCCTCTGCTGTGAGGACAGTTTCAGAAACCTTCCCAGGATAATTAAAAATGTGTGTGTGATCAACAATTATATCAGCTAGAGCAAACTATAATAATAATTTCACGTCAGAAATTATACTGGGTTGAAAGGATTTTCGCAGAAGAAACTCCGCTCAGGGAACACCCAAATGAGGCTCCTTTCATGTCTTCAAGAGACGGGACAGAGACGGGCATTCAATTCTTCTTTAACTGCCAACTTGCCAGCCTTCCAGCTAACAAGGCAAGCTTCTTAACCACTGAGTCCCAGCAGTCCCAGCCAGTGCAAACTACCAGGGTATGACAAGAAAACTTCACATCAACAGGAGACAACCTCCCATGTAGTCAATCCCTGTGTCTCACAGGACAATTTGTCTAGTCCTCATTAAGCTGCTGCAAGACACAGTTCTGAGTTCCTTGGCAGGGAAGGTTGAGAAATCCCATCATGGACACTTCAGAAAATAACTACTTGACGAGAAGCAGCATTCAACACAAATTGCTTCCACATCTTTAGCAATCAATTTTGCAAAGGACAAAAGCTAACTGTGCCCTGGATATCAGCAGCTCCATCCTTGTGTTGTCTAAAAATGCAGATGCACCTGTCTGTCTGCTTGGGAAACTAGAGGCTGCTTCATCAATTCACTCTTCACATTTTAAAAGTGCTCTGCTCTTGAGGCTCCCAAACCAGCTCCATCCTCCTGATTCTATTAATATGTCATCATTCCTAACTGCTAAAAAAACTACTGAAAAATCTCCTAAATAAATTTACTCTTATTATTATTACTCCCAGAGTAGTGAAGCAGTAATGTTATTCTGCATTAAGTGGCAACTACCCTGGCCTTTAAAAAAAATGTTTGGTCAGTCAATGCAACTCACTGCCTGAACATTTTCTTTAACTGCTGATGGCTAATAGTGGGTCTCAGATAATGTATATCTCGGTTTAACAGAGATTTGATAGATCCCATAGATCATTTCCCCCTCCAATTGACCACATGTTGATTTCTGGTTCATTTCACCTTCATGTACAAAAAAGAGATTTGTTTCTTACAGAATCTAAAGGGGGGAAAATGTTATAAGTTAAAGAGCTGAGTTATGCATATAGTAAGTAGCTAAAATCCTGTTGCTTAGCGAAGGAAATTGCACTAAAGGAAGCTCATTGAATCAATAAGGATTTGGTAAGTCAATTCCTCTGCAAGTTCCATTGATTCAAATGAGCTTACTCTAATTGGAATTTACTATGCTAAAGTAAGTTGAAGTGAGGTAAGGTAAAAATAAAGGTCACCCTTGCTCAGTCGTATCAGACTCTAGAGTTCAGTGCTCATCTCTCTTTATGACCAAAGAGCCAGTGCTGTCTGTGTCTGCAGATGTTTTATGGACATGTGGCAGGTATGCCTCAACTGCGGAGTGCATGGACGCTGTCCCCCCGTTCCCCCCCCAAGTGATCTCTATTTATCTCCTTGCAATTTCTTGCTTTTGAACTGCTTGGTTGGCAGGAGCTGGGACAGAGATGGGAGCTCACTCCGTAATGCACTACCCAGGAATTGAACTCCAACCTTCCAGTCAGCGAGTTCAGCGTCTTAACCACTTGAGCCACTGCAGTCCCAAGTTGCAGTTAGAATAGGCCAATTTCAGTCGATGGAATTTATAGAGGAGTTGACTTACTAAATCCAAATTTATTCAATGAGCATACTCTAGTGTGATTTACTACAAGTAACAGGATTTTGGCTTATGTAACACTAGCATAGGGAAATAGTGCACACACATGCCCTCTCTTCCAAGTAGTCCAATTGCTGGGTAATATTAGTATGAAAAAGCATTATAAAAATAAAATGCCAACCTCTAGCAATCTGATGAGGACCCAAAATATGTCTTTTGTTATACACTGATTGTAACATTATTTTTGGACCCCAATTACAAAACCAAACCAAGAAAAGTAGAACAGCACCTTTAAAGGTAAGAAAATTTATTTTAGTGTGAGTTTTTATCAGTAGAATCCATTTTGTGAAAATGCACCAAATACTCTTTGGATCCCAATTCAATGACTTCCAAAATGTCAAATTTGGAAGCCTACTTACCCATCCTACTCCAGCCTGAATCTATATCTTTACATATTCCATTGACTCTGATTGGAATTCAACAAGTGGCTACAATCTTTATTTTGTTTGTCAGAATTTGATGCAGGTTTCAGTTGGACATAGTGTTTTATGGGGGAAGGAAATTTGCCACTTATCAGTTGAATAGATTTAAGCACTGTTTGATACTAGCCTTTACATTTTTGTTATGATTTTTAGAAAGTAGACAACTCAAATTTGGAAAGGATTATTTGCTTAACCAACCCATGCCCTAAATTTGTATGATATCACATTTCACTTTAGCAGACATATGAATGGAGATCTGTACAACTGGATCCTTGCTTTTGCATTTACTTTTGGAGAGCTTGATTTATTTAGTGATACAAATGAGGGTGAATTTCCACTCGGTACTGAAGAAACCTCTTGGTGTTCTTTCTCTTAATTCGGGGTTGGGTGTTGGGGTTGGGGGTTGGAAATCCTGTCAGACTGTCTGAGGTCAAGCAGCTATTACTTCCAAACCATCTGCTTTACCATTGTTTACCTTGCTAATTGGCGTCCATGACAAAAGCTTTCAGAGTAAGGCAAAAATAAATAAATAAATGAAAATGACTAGATGGAGAATAATTCCAGAGTGGCTGAATATAAGATTTAAAACTGAATGTTCATGTGTAATCTTTGGAGATCTGCTTAAATTGGTTCATCCTTTTACACTTGCAGCAGATGGCTGGAATGTTTTTCAAAAAAAAAAAACACCCTAATCCATATTCATTTAATATATGAATAACAAATGGAAACAACTAGATGCAAAATCATAATTGTTAGGGTACTGACAACTACTACATGTTATATTCAATAACATTAATTAGTGACAGAGAATTAAAAAACTGCAAAACAGATGTTCCACACACCACACTTAATCTCTTATAGAAGTATTTAATGTTCATTTGGTATTTATTAAGTCAACAAATCCTTTTTGAAAGTCTAAATTAATTATTTAATTGAGGACCTTTGTCTTAGAGCTTGACAGAAAAGACAGTTATTAATTCTGTATTGAAGAACTTGAGTTCATTATCTGTTAATAATATGTAATTCAATAATGTATGGAATTGGCCCAAAAAGAAAAAGGCTGCAAAGTTGTGGTGAACATATTTAACAGGATTTTCAGTCTTAAGCAGTCTGCTATATATTCAGGCTTATTTCCAAGAGAAATGAACAGAACTTTCAGTATAACTATAGTTTTGTAGCCCAAATAAAACAAATAAAGTATTGATCCCCAAAATTAATGTTAAACAGACTCTGTTTTTTAGGATACAGGGGTACACTGAGTAGAAGGACATATGGACTGGCCTGGCCTACAGTTATATGGCATGTGGACTGGATTATCGACCTGTGGAATGGCCTGCCTATGGAATGGCACGGAGGAAATATTTGTTTTGTTTAATGAACAGCATGACTGGCTGTTTCATATTGACAAAAAGGGCTGAGGATTTCTCCAAGTCTGGACTTTTGCACAATGGAATGAGGACTGTAATATTGCTGTTGTCGGATGCTGTCAAGACACCTTTAACTTATGGCAACCCTATGAATAAGATACAGCATCTCCAAAATGTCTTGTCCTCAACATCCCTGCTCAGCTTTTCAAACCTGTAGTTTCTTTAGAGCCGGAGTTCTCAACCTATGGCCCAGGGGTTGGTTCTGGCCCATGGTGCCAAATAATCCAACCTTCGCTCCAGCCACAACCACTGCCGCCACTGCTGGAATTGGCCATGGATTCATTTACGACAACCAATCTGGCCCCCTCAACTGTTTGAGGGAGCATGACCCTGCCCCAAAATTGAAAAGTTTGAGAATCCCTGCTTTAGGGAGTCTGTTCATACCACATTTGGCCTTCCTCTTTTCCTGCTACCTTCAACCTTTCCAAGCATTATTGGTCCCCCCCCCAAATGCTATCTTCTAATGATGTGCCATAAGTATGACCACCTCAGTTGCATCATTTTTGCCTTCTGTTATGTACGATAACTGTGTCATTAAACTGTCAAAGAGTCAAACCACTGAGTTTCCACATTTACTGCTGTCAAACAGTGTTGCTGTTTGACAGCCGCGAGATCTCGGCAAATCGTGAAGTATCGCAAGATTTCGGAGAGCACGCAGTTTGAAGTTTGATAGGCGTGTTATTTATCTTTTTCATGCAAATGAAGGGATTAAGAAGTGTACAAAGGTTAATTGACCAATCAGCATTGTTCCCTGCTGGAAATGTATCTTTCTGTGTACGTATAAAAGTTCATGTTTTGCCCCATCCAAATTGTGTTCAGACCCTCCAAATAAAGAGCTCCATTTATTTATTTATTTATTTATTTATTTATTTATTTATTTATTTAATGGTTCAAATTTCTAGGCCGCCCAATCAGGCGAACCCGACTCAGGGTGGCTCACAACAAGATGAAAACATACATATTAAAAACAATTAAAACCCCCAACATACCCACCCACCTATTAAAACTAACCACATTAAAACTGCCTGTATTAAAAAGATGGGGGGCTTCATTTGATAAGCGAACAGGAGGGGGCCACTCTTCCATCTGAGCCCCACACCTGCCCCACCAACCAGGTCTTTTATTCTCTTCTGAAAGGCAGCAGCTCCATCTGCTCCCGCAACTCTACTGGCAGAAGGTTCCACAAGGCCAGTGCGGACAGAGAAAAAGCCCTCCTTTGTGTGCCAGAGAGGCGAGCCCCTCTGGCAGATGGAACAATTAGAGAGCCCCTCTGGTCCGCTCTGGTTGGATGGACAGACACTTTTGGGACGATGCGGTCTCTTAGGTATCCTGGCCCACTACCATGTAGGGCTTTAAAGATCAAAACCAGCACCTTGAATTGCACCCGGAGACAAACTGGTAACCAGTGCAGCTCCCGAAGCAATGGTGAGGCGTGAGCATAACGTCCGCACCCCATCACCACCCGGGCTGCTGCATTCTGCACCAGCTGTAGCATCCAAATGGTCATCAAGGGCAGCCCCATGTAGAGTGCATTGCAATAATCTAGCCTGGAGGTCACCAGAGCATGTGTGACCATGAGCAGGGAGTCCCGGTCCAGGAGCAAACGCAACTGACGGATGACACGTCAGTTTCACTTTCAATGCTTGTCGTCTCCAATTTCTTAACACCAAATCTTCAGAGATAGTTCAGGATTGATTTGATTTGGCACCTAATTATTCATTTTTCTGGCAGTCTATGTGTCCACAAAATTCTTCTCTAGCACCATATGGCAAAGGAATCCTTTTTTCCCCGTCAAGATTTGTATCCATACATAGTGATCAGGAAATTAAGAATACTGATGATTTTGGTCTTCGTCCAAAATCCTTATATTTGGTGATCTTTTCTAATTCCTTCATTGCTGCCCTTCTGAATCTCAGTCTTTTTCTGATCTCTTGGCTGCAGTTTCCATATAGATTTATGATTGATTCTAAATGCAGTAAAACCCCATTTTATGGATGCCTCTTTTTACAGAAACCCCGTTTTCTGGAAGGAAATGCTGGGGAAATCATGACCAGTTTTCTGAAAAATTTCAACTTGCAGATGGGTTTCCCCAGAGTTCCTTCTGTCCCATGCCATTTTAGACTTAAAAATTGCACCCCACGCCACCCATACTCACCACTGGAAGTCGCAAGACATCACTTATTGTAGCGGCGGAGGAGGCAGGGGCGGCAGTGGTGATGATTGCACCAATGATTGTGGCAGTTTTGCTATGTTTTCCACAGTCCCTGCTGTTTCTACCAGCACTGGGAGTGTGTGTGTGTGTGTGTGTGTGTGTGTGTGCGTGTGTGTGTGTGTGTGTGTGCGTGCGTGCGTGCGTGCGTGTGTGCGTGTGTGTGTGTGTGTGTGTGCGTGTGCGTGTGCGTGTGTGCGTGTGTGTGTGCGGGGGGGGCATAGCTGCTCTGTTCCACTCTTCGTCCAAGGTTACTCCATGGTGTGCTTTAGCCGGGAATGCATGTCAGACAAAGACTGCTCTGTTCTGTTCTTCATCCGACACATGTTCCTGGCTAAAGCAGGCCATGGAGGGAACTCAGATTATGAGTGGAATGGAGTGGATATGCCCCCCACAGCCACTCAGTGCCGGTAGAAACAGTGGGTACAGCAGTAGCAGCAGCAGCGGCAGCACTGGTGATGGCTCCTGCTCCCCTGATGGCCATACACACTACTCAAGATGCAGTAACAGCATGGAAAAGGTGGGGAGATCACTTCATCATTCCATTCCATTTCCTGTGCTCTGTTTTTTTCCCTTTTTTTATCTTGCACCCCCACACCTCAATCAAGGTGTGGAGGTGCAGGATAAAAAAGGGAAATGCTATAATAGCACCCCCTCTTCTCCACCCCTGCTGCTCACCAGCTGTTGTGATGACTGGGATGTGGGAAAGGGTCGTTTCTGCATTTTTTTGGGATTTTTAAATTCCTTTTTTGATTTTTAAAAATTATTTTTGTTCTGTTAGGGATTTTTAAAAAAAATTCAGTGCATCCCTATGGGAAATCATGCTTCATTTTACAGAAAAAGTGTTTTATGGAAAAAGTTACGGACAGACTTTCCCCATAAAATGGGTTTTTACTGTATACAAAATCTTTCAATTTCCTTTTTGTCTACATTAAAGATATGTAGTTCTCCACTAGTTGTGATTTTTGTTTCCCTAATGTTTAGCTACAATCAGACTTTGAGACTTTCTTCTTTCACTTTCCTTAAATGTAATTTCAATTTATTGCTGCTTTTTACCATTAAGATGGTGTCATCTGCATATCTTAAATTATTGACATTTCCCACACATTTTCATTCTTTTTCATCTGAATCATAAAATCATAGAATAATTGAAGTGGACCATGAGACCATCGAGTCCAACCCTATCCTCAATGCAGGAGTCCAAATCAGAGCAGATTTGACAGATCATTGTTCAATTTTCTCTTCAATGCCTCCAAAGTTCCAGAGTAAATGGATAAGGAGATAAAACGTGTCCTTGTCTGTCACCTTTGCCTATAAGAAACCATTTTGTCTCTCCATAATCTGTCCTAATGGGAACTTCTTGTCCACAATCCAGGTTACAAATCATGACAGTCATAGGTACACCCATTTCTTTCAGAACATCCCATGGTTTCTCATAATCTATAATCAAAGGGTTTGCTGTAGTCTATAAACATAGATTGATCTTCTGAAATTCTTTGGTATACTCTAGTAGGCAGAAGATATTTACAATATGATCTTAAGTGTCTCTTCCTTTTTGGAATCTATCTTGAATTGTTGGCATTTCTCGCTCTATATAAGGTAAATGCCTTTGTTGTAACACCTACGCATCATTTTGCTTGTACCAGCCCCGTGGTGGGGAGAGATTTTACTGGGACAGACGAGCGTGCACTGCTGCTCAAAGTCCATACTTAAAGGGAAATGCCACCTCGGCATTTTCTGCTTTGCTTCCTCTCATCAGTCTCCGCTCTGCTCTGTGGGAGAAAGCCCAAAGATCTTCGGGCAGCTTTGGGACTCCACTTCTTCTGGGTTTGTCATTTCCAGGGTAAAACACTTCATATTTGTCAAACTGAAAATATCCGATTTCGGTTCACTTTAGTTCAGTGACACCGAACACTGCACTGTTCCATTTCTTCTTCATCTTTTTCAGTTTATTGAGATTCATAATTCAGTGCCATTCCATGTTCCAATTGTATGTGTTGTGCAGAATTGGATTTTCCTTTCACTTCCATGCATGTTGGCCAGTAGATGTCCTGCATTGGAGCAGTTGGATGCATTTTAGTCTAGTGTTTCAGCTGTGACCATTTTATTTTGGAGTCCCTGCTAGGCTCACAATGGAGTCTAGCTTCTTGACAGCTTTGCTGATACACTCATACCCTTCACTCAATTAAGGTGTGTTTACAAGAAGGGTGTGCATGTGTGTGTTTCAATAGCCAAGCTATAAAAAATTTAAGTTTGGATGTGGATGTGATTTCTTTAGCAAAGCGGAAATGTGCATAGGGGTTTAATTATTGTGTTAGGCTCATCTACCTAACTCCTCATTCTCCCACACATTCCTCAATAACCTGACAATGCTATTCCATCCATCCATCCAATGCTGCTCTGCCTGTCTAGCTAGTGTGAAGAACAGGAATTTTATGCAGACAGAGCCCAATGAAGATGCTTACTTTTAATTGAAATAGGCATCTCTGGAGACTGTTAATACCTCCAGGCCATTTATCCTATGGAATTTACTATTAAAGCAGAGACAGACTTGACTGGTATTTGGAACACAAACTTTAAGCTCCATTTCAAATGCACTTTGAATATGACTTGATTAATAAAATTTATTAATTTTAGGCTTATTCACAGCGTGTTTAATATTTTAGGCTATATAAGGGATTTAGGAAACAGCATTGTAAAGAGAAGATATATCTGGAATGCCAGACCCCTATACAGACTATACAACTAACAAAATCAGGAAAATATTATATTTTTCACAATTACTGTGCATATTAATCATAGGCACATTTATTTCATTTGAATGTGTCTGCAAACAATAGTGCTGTAGGCATACATGTGGAAGAAATAATTTATTTCCCTTTAGGGAAAACACTGATTGTTTCCTAAAGCCAGGAGAACAGAATCATTTATCATTTATTGTCTCAGGCCTTTACATTCTTGGGTTGCCTTGTTTATGATAATGTCCTCTATTAAGCTGGGAGCCATATTTTTATTCTCTCCACCCAACTCTTTCTTTCCCACCTCCAAATAGTGAATTAAAAAAAGCTTTTTTAAAAAAATTGAGAGCATTTCTGCCACTAACTAATACTGCAAGAAAATAGCAAGCATAAATCAGTACATCAAAGCCCCCACCCCTCATGGTTACAGTGTACAAATAGCTGCTGATGAGTTTGCCATGCTTACTGAACTGAATAAATATAAAAGTGTTTCATGTGCAGTCCTATTTTCAGTCCCAATGCAGTGAGTTAACCTCAGAATATCAAATTGAATCAGAGGTTCTGTGGAGAGCTGCCTGCAAAGCAGTTAGGATGACACTCTTCATTACCCTATCTAGATACAGGTTTCAGACAACCATAACCAGTGCTTTCACAACCTCTCACCTAAAGTCAGATAATAGAACAGCCACCCAAATAAGCCATTGCTCCCTCCCTCCCCCTCTTGAAATGTGAAGCTCAGGGAGCCCGTGAAAGCTGAGACTGAAATTGTGACGAGGAGACTTTTACTGGATGGATTTTTTACCTTGCCAGGCACAAATAAACAGCTCTCAATAGGGTGCTCACCACGGAGTGTGTCAGCACATATTATGCAGTCTAGTGCTGAGTGGATGTGTCAGCTGCCCATTAGACCACACTAAAATAGAATTGCCAGGAGCCCGAAGCATGAAGCATGATATTAGATAAAGTGATGAAATTTCACTCGATTAAAGAGCCAGGTCAAGGACAGTTACCTCAGGAAATTCCTTTTTCTCCCCTCAAATATTTCTTGCACTTTGATGAATTTATCCCTTTTCTGCTTATTTCTTTATTATCATATTTCAAACTATCTGGGGGTGATGAATGTTACGCTCTCTGGCCTGTGACAGATTGAGAATGCGGGAACCATCAGCCTTATTTTATATTTCTTCCAGAGCCAAAACAGTAGGGTAGGGGTGGGCGGGCTCTAGAACAAATGGGCTCCTCTCCCCCAAGTTGGTGCAGACATTGGATTAACTTGTTAAAGATGTCCAGTTTTCTATTTTTTTTACAGGGGAAAATGGATTGGACCAGGCAGATTATTTTATTTTATTTATGGTTGTTGAGAGCCACAGTAGTTAAACACTGCAGGCATAGCAAATATACCTTTTACCCCCACAGAACTATATAAACTGTAAGACAGAAAACCCAGGATTTGTTTTTCAGCTTCCTATCAGAAGCCCTGTGGTCTCAAATGGCTATTCTCATACTTCATTCAGCCTACATTTCTCCCACCCATCTATCTATCTCTCCTTCTTTCATTTTGTTTCTCTGTGTTTTCCCCCAAAGGAGTCTAGGTAGGAATTAGAACAAAACAAATAATATTATAAACCTCCACAACCTGTTTAGTGTTGCTTTATAGGTTCTTTTCAATCCATAATGGCATTGTCCATACATTCCTCATCTGAGTAATTCTGCCCATGATGCCACAATCAACTGTACACAAAAAAATTTTTTGGGGGGAGGGGGTGTCTGGCAATAATCAGATCTGGTGGCTATCACTGCACAGAGATTTAGGCTGGAATTTTGTTTGGTATCAGTGGAGACTAAAGGCTCACTGGTGCAGTAAAATGCGATCTCCCACTTGTGTGAGTTGTGTTCTCATGTGACTACAGATCCTTGTCCTAAACAGTCAAATTGTGCTTGTGCATGGAGGTCCACGATGCATAAGATGTGTAAAAGTCAAACTCTTCACTTTACAGATGTGGAGTTGTTTTCAATAGTCTATCTGAAACAATCCTGGTCTCAATGAGAATGAATATGTTAATCGTAGGAGAAAATAACTATTGGGTGGGTTTTTGTTTGTTTGCATGTATTATTTTTAACTATTCATAACCCACCAATTATCTCAAAAGAGAATTCAGGGAGACAGCATCTGAAAGGTCACTTCTTTCCACATCTATTGGCCAACAGAGATGTGCTTTGGACTTGGAAATTATACAGAATCTGTTGTGTATTGAAGAGGAACTGCACATGACAGCCCTTTGGGACAAACAAGAGGTAGTTTATTAGAGTTGAGTACAGATAGGAACTATGCGTATTGGCTGGACTTCCGATCACGTTAAGATAGACGTAACACTGGAAAAACAGGGGTGAAGTAACACTCATATAACTACAGGAAGGCAGACTAAGGGATACATTTGCCCGGACCAAATAAGGGTGGGAAAACCTGTGCAGAACCAACCAGAATTATAACAATATAGAAATAAGGCGCCTTGCACCAATGTGGGTGCAATGCGGCAATAGCTTGATCGTAATTGCTCTAAGCAATATACGTTAATTTAGGCTAGGACACAACAGAATCTGAAGCAAAACAGTTGCATTTATTTCTGAATTGACCTGAAACAAAGTGAGAAAGCCTGAAACAGTGTTCAAATTGAACCAGGACTCTCTGAAGTGCCAAATATCACTCTAGTACTTCATGGATTAAACAACTTGAAGAAAAAAAATTCTAAAAATCGCTCACTGAGGAACCAAAGTTATGCTGTAACAGAAAAACCCAGAAGACCAAAGTAGAAGGAGATTTCCTACTCCTGTGATTTGTTGCCATTTTTCAAAGAAAGCATATTGGAGAACAGAGAGAGATTTCTATATGCATTACTTCATTTTTCAGGGGGCAGGATGAGTGTTCATTAGATATATATTTTTTCTTTGCTTTTAGACAGCTGCAGATAGCAATCCAATCAACTAACTGCTTCTGTATGTGAATTTTGTATCATTGCATGGAATTTTGAGTCAGGTAGGTGGCAGTGGCATTAAAATGGGATCTAAGCTATCTCCCTGCCCTTTTTGTTGCCTTTTTAAATACCTGCAGCTTTATTTTATTTGTGTAAAACATTGACTTTTGTGTGTACTGCATTCCTGGATGTCAGACAGGATGGCAATCAGGTACACAAAACAACAAAGCAGGTATTCTACACAATGGGGAAGTGTACAGAGATGTATTTAAGAAAAAGCTTAGTTCTATAGAACAGCGCCATCACAGCTTAGTTCTATGAAAAAGCTGCATCCTAACCTATTATCTCCAATCATTGAGCAAAGATAATAGCAGAAGATTGAGGGTGCTACATCCCATCCACAGGTCATGATCCTGATGCCTGGATTCAAACAAAACTTTTTAATATACATTTAGTTGCTGCTACAGTGCCATTGTTACCCAAGAAAATCAATGTCTCCCTGTGAGGAAGACTTATGCAAATGTCTGTTTGTGGATGTATACAGCCTTTGGTCAAGAAAAACATACAGCCTTTGGTCAAGAAAAACATATACGTAGCTGAGACTGTCTGTGGGCAGTGGAGATGGATGCTGAGGGGAGCATCGCTACTGGATGTGACTCATTCATTCATTCATATCCATCTTTGCACTACAAGTAATAATAACGATGCTCCACAAACCTTGTAAAAGAATAAATAAAAATAAGTAAATTCAAAGTTAACTAGAAAATCTTAAAATTAAGCAAAATCGGCCTCATAAAAATCAAGTAAATACATTAAAACTGTTAAAACCAACAGTTAAGCATAAAATAGTAGATTAAACCTCATATGCCTGTCTAAAAAGATGTGTTTTCATTCCCTTATTAAATCAGAATGGAAACTGGTGGCAACTCTGAATGAAATGCATTTCACACTCTGGAAGACTCACAAGAGGAGGCCCGCCATATACTTCTTAGGTGGGTCTCTGAAACTCTCGGTGTTTTTAAAAGACCCTCTTCTGATGATTTTAAAATCTGCACAGGATCTTAATGAGATGGTGTTTCCTTAGTTAGCTGGGCTCCAAGCCATTTAGGGCTTTAAAGACTAAAACCAACACTTTGAATTGGGATCAATTAGCAACTGATGTAGGTTTTTTTAGTATCAGGGCCATATAATTGTAATGCTATGCACCAGTTTGCAATCTAGGAACCACATATAGCAGCTACATGTTGCACTAGTTTATGATATTGGTTATCTTCAAGGGTAGCCCTAAATGCAGTGTATTGTGGTAGCCAAGACAGGATGTAAGACTGTTTCTTAATCTTCCCCTTTTCATAAATGAATCTGAACAAAAGTGTAATAGTTTAGTGTCATGTTCCGAATTGCACCTTACTTTCCAGATTTTATTCTTGGTGCCTTAGGAAGGAAGCCCATCTATATTATTGGTTGGTTCCAGGATCTCCCTTTTGTGGATGTAACAGTTCTACTTGTGCAAGGGGCCTCTGAATAATTTGAGGGTTCTCTCACTACATCATATCATAGCTCACTTCACACAGCAGCATAATTTGGCTCCTGGAAGACTTCTGGTGCAGAAAAGAGTCAAGGAAATCCACTTCTACTACCTAAATATCAATACTGGCTATTGAACAAATTAATTTGCAAATTGAAAAATATTTATACTGCTTTACAGGTAAAAGTTTACAACAGCATATCAAACAGAAATCAGGATGATAATTAGCAACAGTAGATGAATGATACTAAAAACAATAATGACAGAGATAAAAATATATTACTGATTAAAAACCTGGAGAGATTAAGACCTCTTTGTGTAGCATAAAAAAGCCATGTATCAGCTCATAACAATTAATAGCTTCCTCCCTTCTCTCAGCACAAAGTTCGCTCCACCCCTCTGCCCAGCAGCCCAATGGCAGTGCTTTCTCCCCCGCACCCAGCATAGAGTTCACCCCAGCCCTCTGTGGCATGGACGGCAGCCTGTTGAGTTTGGGCATTTGGTCTCTAAAAGGTTCACCATCACTATTTTAAGGAATGAGTTCCCCACTCTTGATTGAGGTCATGGATTTAAAAAAAAGGTCAAGTCCATGGGGCTAACAGACTTAACTAACAGTTAAGAAGCTCACCTTATTAGCTGTAAGGTTGGCAAGTCGGCAGTTCAAAACTCGAGTACTGCATGATAGAATTAGTGCCTGTCTTCATTCTAGCTCCTGCAACCTAGCAGTCTGAAAGCAAGAAATTGCAAGTAGATAAATAGGGACCACTTTGGTGGGAAAAGATCTTGGGGACATGAAAGGAGCCTCATTCGGGTGTCCCCTGAGCAGAGTTCCTCCAGCAAATATCATTTCAACCTAGAAAGCACCTTTGTGTGCTTGTGACATGGGAGGGGGGAACTGCTCAAAGACTTTCCTAGTTTAATGAGAAGCCAATGAAAAATAACCTTTGCATGCAGGTTTCCAAACATGTATGAATCCATGCCCCCCCCCTTATTTTTTCCATTAGTATGCCACCTTTCTCCCAGTTAAGGTGCCCATTATGTTTGACATTATTATCTAGCTGGCCTTTAAAGAATTTGTCAACAAAATTTATCAAATCCTCTGCTGAAATCAGGATAATCTCATCCATGTGCTAGTTTTTGTACTCACATCATGTCTGCTCAGCATGATGTACCCTTGTAAATTAGAAGATTATCACACAGCAACCCAGAGGCTGCAATCCTATGCATTTTTACCTGGGAGTCAGCACCGCTAAATTGCACAGGACTTATTTCTGATTAGAAACGTATTGAATTGCATAGCACGTTTCCAATATTGTGTCCTCCAGAGGAAATTCATTCAGAAACAGCTGCTACAATTTTCTACCATCTGGGAAAAAGAAAGTGTAAAAAAGCAATACTGACTGAACCCAAGTAATTTCTGGGAAATGCAGTCTGTTGTGCAAGTAATGGGTTGACTAAGGACCATTAATTGGCCCATTACTTGCATAAGAGATCATAATTCCCTGAAGTTACTTGGACAACTACAAAGGGCAAATGGGGGAAAAACTCTGAATGACAGTGATACTTGGATAGATGTTTGAATTTATTATAAGCATAAGGAAGCTGTATTTCAGATGATTTACAGTCTTCTCAAAGATCTAAAAGCTTTTAATAGATCTAGTGGTGAAATTTCAGTAGCACTAAAATTATTTCATTTTGGCTGTGCTAAGAAATGTTGAACTTTATTTTGACAATAATGCAATAATAATGATGGCATCTCCGAATTACTACTAATATTGATACATATAACAAAGAAAACACAAAGGTTCTTCTTATTAGGATTTTGTTCTAAAAACTACGGTATCTTAAATTGCTGAACATGGATGGTGTTCTTTATATCCAGATAGTTACCCTTTTGCCCAAGGTACAATATAATAAGAATACTAAAATAAAACAATGTGTTCCTTAATGATGGTGCAATATTGGTGATTTAGAATTTACAACCACATAAAGAAAATATTTTTTAAAGTTAAAACCTGGCTCATTATTTACTTTCTGTAAACCAGCACTATTGCCTGAAAGTGAGTATAGTAGGACAAATTTAAGGTCCTTTGTGGGGAATGCAGGAGTCTAATTTAATTTTAATAGTATCCTGGTGTTTTCTCTTACAATCAGGAGGCCTATTACATCAGGCTTCTGATCACAGAAGCACTCTCTCTACATTCAACTCAATGTGCTTACCTACATCTCTTCAGGACTTTGTGCTGAGAAGGTGAAGTTCTGTTTGACATTGAGAAGGAAAACTGGGGCAGGACTTATGCAAGTCTCAACCATAATTGAAGACTTATCAGCTGTTGAAATATAATAACTGGTTTTATGTTTGCTTTGGAAGGCACAAAGTAGGAAAAAACCAGTAAGAAAGTCTAATCTTTCCTAGGCTTGATCTTTCAAAAAATAATAATCAGAAATTCTTTATACATAGAAAGCTATTGTTTTCTCTGGAAAATCTTAGAAACAGACAGAATTAAGCAGTAATGGAGCCTCTGTGGCTAAATTATAATTACCATTAGTTTTTCATTATTTTCACTTGCATGTTGAATATCACTACCACCCTCAAAAGAAAGTGACTCAATCCACAAAGCCTACTTTATTTATTCAGAGGGCTTATATATTTTGCAAGTGCATTTCAAGTTGGCTGAAGCTGATCTCATCTACAACATACACACGTCTGCCAGCCCTATGTGAAGATGATGAATTTGTTACTTTTCATCTGCATGGGGTTAAGATAAAAGTAACATAATCCTTCAGCAGACAAGTAGATATCACCATTTGAGAAGGGAGGATCTTTTTTAAAATTTATTTTTAAAAGCCTTTCTTTTCAGATATTCATTGAACTGTTTTCGTCAAAGCCTGTCTGTCACTATATATAGACAGAGCAACCTAAGAGAGTCTTTGTTTATATTCTCACTGTGCCTTGCACTCTACATGCAGAAAAGATGCCTGTAGCAAAGTGCTTGTCTTTCTTCTCTTTTGTTTTCATTTAGTTACTTCTCTCAACGGCTTGATCCTTTTGCTTCATTTGTTTTTTTTAACTTTATAAGTCCTCTATACAGCCATCAAAATCCTACAATTCAGTATAGGTGACAGTTAATGAAATGATAGCAGAGCATGTGTGGCTTTTAGTTAGCACATTGTGGCGAACGACTCCACTCTTTTCCTCCTTCTCCATTCCTTTTACTCTATCACCATGATGGCAAACCTCGGCACTCCAACTGTTTTTGAACTTCAATTCCCAGAAGCCCTAGTCTCTGTGAATCCACGTGAATCCATCAGGCTTTGTGCCTGATGCTTGGAGGGTTAGTTAATGTAACACCAATTTTCAAAAAAGGATCCAGGGGTGATCCCAGAAATTACCGACCTGTCAGTTTGACATGTGTCCCAGGTAAAGTGACGGAAACCATCCTAAAAGATAGAATTAATAGGCACATAGAAGAGAAGGCGCTGCTAAAGTAGAGCCAACATGGCTTTTGCAAGGGCAAATCATGCCTCACTAACCTGTTGGAATTTTTTGAGAGTGTCAACAAGCATGTGGATAAGGGGGATCCAGGTGACATTGTTTATCCGGACTTTCAGAAGGCTTTTGACAAGGTCCCGCACCAAAGACTCTTGAATAAACTTACCAGTCATGGAATAAAGGGACAGGTCTTGTCCTGGATCAGCAACTGGCTAAGGGACAGGAAACAGAGGGTAGCACTAAATGGACACTTCTCCAAGTGGAGGGAAGTAAAGACTGGGGTACCCCAAGGTTCAGTACTGGGACCTCTTCATAAATGATCTAGAAGTAGGAGTAAATGGCAAGGTAGCCAAATTTGCTGACGACACTAAATTATACAGGGTAGTGAAAACTGTGAGAGATTGTGAGGAGCTCCAGAGGGATCTCTTGACACTGAGGGAGTGGGCAAAACAATGGCAAATGAGCTTCAACATTAGTAAGTGCATAGTGATGCATGTTGGGGCAAAAAACCCCAATTACATTTATAAACTGATGGGTTCTGAACTCTCTGCGACAAACCAGGAAAGGGACCTTGGTGTCCTGGTGGACAGCTCAATGAAGGTGTCAACCCAGTGTGCCTCAGCAGTGAAAAAAGCAAACTCAATGCTAGGGATCATTAGGAAGGGAATAGAAAATAAGTCAGCAAGTGTCATTTTGCCTCTTTATAAATCTATGGTGAGGCCCCATCTGGAATACTGTGTACAGTTCTGGTCGCCATACCTCCAGAAGGATATTATGGAGTTGGAAAAAGTGCAGAGGAGGGCAACCAGAATGATTAGGGGACTGGAACACCTTCCTTACCATCTGAGGCTGCAACAGTTGGGCCTTTTCACTCTTGAATGACGGAGTCTAAGAGGTGACCTGACTGAAGTTTATAAAATCATGCACGGTGTGGACAAAATAGATAAGGAAAAACTGTTTTCCCTATTGCATAACACTAGAACTAGGGGGCACTCCATGAAACTTTTGGGTACTAGTTCTCAAACAAATAAGAGAAAGTACTTTTTCACCCAGAGGATCACTGGTCTATGGAACTCCCTGCCAGAAGAAGTGGTGACAGCTGTCAGTCTTGACAGCTTTAAGAAAGGATTAGACAAGTTCATGGAGGACAAGGGCATCAATGGCTATAATTATGGATACTTAAGGACAACCTCGGGGTTGGAGAGATAGGCAGGATATCAATGCCATTTCCAGGGAATCCTAAGCAGGTGAAGGCATCTCTTTGGGAATAGCCTGAAGGAAATGGTGAGCCACTGTGTGAGACAGAATGCTGGACTGGATGGGCTGTGGCCTGTTCCAGCAAGGCTGTTCTTATGTTATGTTCATTTGTGTGGATTCACAGAGGCTTGGGCTTCTCAGAATTGAAGTTCAAGAACACGTGGAATACCAAGGTTTGCCATCCTTGCTTCATCAGACTTCCCTATCTTGCCGTCACATTGCTGGCAGAGCATGATAAAACCTTCAACCCAACACATTCAACCTTCATTGGGATGGGAAATGCTGACCAAGTGACTAAATAAAGCCCATCTAGCTCAGTGTGAGGAATATGTAGTCCTTCAGATGATGTTGTGCTGCAACTCCAAGCAGAACTAGTCAGCAAATAGTGGAAAGGGACAACAGGAACTTCAAGTCTATTGCCTCTGGAGGGCCACAAGATGTCCTACACCTGGAATGTAGATGAAGTACTCCAAAACAGTGGGAGAGACACTTTGCTTGATCTGTGAGCTGCCCAAACTGTCTTAACAACCAGTTTCCAGAACCTTGAGAAAATATCTTCTAAAGTTTTGCTAACTTTGGAAAGAATCCATGACCGTTCTACATGCAAAGAATCTATATTATCACCAAGCCATAGCAGATTATAATCAAAATGTAGCATTAGAAGAGGCTACAAGAACTGTTCTTGTAGAGCAGGGGTTCTCAACCTTTTCAAGCCAAGGGCCAGGCCATGCTCTTGCAGACAGCTTCGGGGGCCGGATGGCCATTTCCCCCTGCTTGCACAATGGGGGCAGCCAGTACATTAAATAGGAACCACACATGCCACTTCTGGGTGTGGTGGAGGCACGGGGGTCACATGAAATGGTGTTGTGGCCCGCATCCAGCCCACGGGCTATAGGTTGAGAACCCCTGTTGTAGAGCTACAGGGTAATTCTATTGGTAAGTTGGACTGCTCTAAAGTATGGATGCTCCAACTCTCCCAGAATATTGGAGTGTTGATTGCTTCTCTCCCTCGCATTGAAAAATAAACACATCACAAAATAACTCCTTTCCCACTGCAGTCATTGGACAGAAATGCTCTAAATTTCAGATCTACTCTATGTGTTTGCCTCTTGCAGGGGCATGGCAGAGGACTGGGAGGGCTTTGGATATGGCATATTCAGAGTTTCCTTTGATCTGCCCTGCCACATGCCCATTTTCTATTCCTCTTGATACCATTTCCAGGGATACAAAAGCTATGCATTTTCTTATGGCAAGGAGCAAGCATCTCCCTCTCTTCCCAAATCTAGATCTCTGTTTCCAGCCTTGGAGGGGTGGATCTATTCTATTGGCTCTGGATACTTTCTCAGGGACCGTAGAATTGTACAGTACTTTTAGAAGTAAGTAACAGTGGCCAATATGATTGCTGTTTTAAAGATATGTTTAATACTACTGTCTTAAAGGGTTTTAACAGTCATGCCTTCTTGCTAGGTAAAACCTATTTTGGTCCTCTGAGTAGGATCAGGATTTCTAAGAGAGAATTAGTACCATCCTCAAGTGATAATTCTCAAGGCTCCTTAGCAGAATCCATGAAGGCTAAGCTGGTTTAAACCAATATAGGTTTATAGTACAACTATACCCTTAGGCTATACCTGAGCCTGCAGCTATGTTGGCACTGTCAAACAGGATACAGCTGTTTCAAAGTAACAGTGTGGCCCAACAAAGGAACCAGTCATCACAGTTCAAAGCATACAGTTGGTTGGTGATCTCATGGACAGCTCATCCAAGGTACAGAGTAGATCGAATGCATATTTTTTTTGCATAAATAGATAACTGACTCAAGTGTAACAGAGAAGAGAAGCTTGGAAAGGTTACTTTTAAGGACTACAAATCAGAATAATTTTTCTGGCCATGCTGTTGGCCATTCTGGTTACAAAATTCTCAGAATTACAGGCCAAAATTTACTTTTCCTAGGTCCAGACAGAATGTGACAGAAATCTAATGCACAACCAGAAATGAAAGGTACAGTATTTGCATAAATTCATAATGGAATGTTAGGTCCAATTGGATTTTGTAACTTGGCCTTCAAAGACAAGAGTTGGAAATCCAATGCTAGCCTATAAAGCATCTGCGGAGGATAGTGAGAGATAGGGGTGCCTGGCATGCAGTCCATGGGGTCGCAAAGAGTCAGGCTCGACTGTGCTGCTGAACAACAACAACAAAAGCAAGAATTGTTCAGAGGAGAAAATATCAGCAATACATACTGTTAAGATACCACCAGGCTAAGAAAGGCCCACATGATTCTGGTGCGGGTGAATCCAGGAGGGCCAAATATTTTGACAGCTGGGGCAGTCTCCCTGCCCTGTCTTAATCTGATGTGACTAGTCAATGCTTCCAGGGAGTGCAAAATAGTTCACAAAGTTATGTGCCTTTAATTCTGAAACCCACTCTTCAAGGCAGAACTGCCAAGCCAGCCACAAAGTCACACATTCCTGATAGGTGGCAAAGACTGGCTTAGGCTATCACAACCCTTCTTGGTGAAAAATCCAAATAACTGACTGAATTATTTTAAAAATTTCATTAAAGAGGAGAGGAAAGACAAAAGAAACAAATTAAAGTTTTTTTTTAAAAAAAACCCAGCTGTGGGCAATTGCAAAATAATCCAGAAATATACTGGAGCAAATAATCTGAGACAGGAGTGTTAAGAGAGCAAACATAAAAGTACTGTTCTAGTACTTTTACTATATCATAGAAAATTTGGGGTGTTGTATTTCAACAAAGTTAATTTTGTAAGCATGAGTGCCTGTTACAGGTCATTATGACCTATGCTACAACTGGTCCTCTTGCACAGGAATGGTCCAAAACATATTTCTTTATTCATACTATATATTAACTGAAGCCCAATGCGATGTAGCAGAGTGTTAAACTTGCACTATTGAAGAAGATCCAGTTTCAAATTCTTAGTTAACTGGGAAGCTTCCTAGGTAACTTGTGGACGTCACCACCTCACAGGTTTCTTGTGAGGTAAAATGAAGGATATAAATGACCAATGGGCGATCTAAAGACTGGGCAAAGAGAGGAATACATATGACATATATATTGCAAAAGAGACATCTCAAAAACTGTTTTGTACAGAAATGGCTTGGTTCATTACTTGTACCTCAGCTATTAAAAATGTCGAAGTTGCAACTGGTTCTGGTTCAAGACTGAACTTCAGTCAAAGAGAGGGAAAAAAGCAAAATATCCATCTTTGTGAGGTATCCAGGACTCTTCTCTGACACCAGCTCCATCAATAGCAATACATGTCCATTAGTACTCTCCATGTGTTAAAATAACACATTAGCATTTAACCTGAAAAAATGAAGTTATTAGGAATTTGCATAAAATTATGGAGCAAACTCCAAACAGGTCGTTATAGAAATGTATTATTATGCTCAGCAGTCCTGTCAGCGTACACAGAAACAATTTTATTTCTAATCATCTTCTGCTTTTATTCACTCAGGAATATATCATTAAAATTTCCACAGAACAATGAAGCTTAATAAGTGCTAATGCAATTGTGAATTGTGGTAATTGTTACCTAAATTAATCTCTGTACTTTCCATTCCATGTTGCCTTTTGCAAAGTGAGTGTGAAAAAGGAAATGCAGAGCCTGAAAATTGTAAAAGTTACCAAAATGTTTTATTTTACAACTGATATTTGTTGGTATGTTGAAACAATATCCAGCGATAAATTCGTTGTTCAATCAAATTGTAATTCTTTCCTAACCTGTGGGTTTTTTGTCTGTCTATAAAAGAGTTTAGAAAAAATTGTTTTTTTTTAAATCTCAGAATAGTCAGGAAAGTGGTCATGCTAGCTGAGGTATTCTGAGAGGAGTAGTGAAAAAGAAATTTTATTCTTTTTCTCTAGTACTAGTAGAGTATGAACAATGGAAGTGCATTTATTTATTCCTCTTATTTCTACTCAGCAGCAGCAGCAACAACAATCTTAAGTGACAATTGTATATGTTGCTTTTCCTGAGCAGGTTACTCAGAATTTAGTGCTTACTCATGGAGAAAGAAAATGAGTGTGTTAATATTATTTATTTATTTATTTGAATTTGTATGCCGCCCCCTCGCCCTGGAGTGACTCCAGGGCGGTCTGGAGTAATTCATAGAAGAATTACTTCCTCAGTTTTCAGTGTTGAAGCTGTAAAATCTTCTTTTTTGTATAGCCCAAGGCGACAAAGACATGAGGGTTGTATCTGTAGGCTTGGAGGGTCCTCAGTTTTATAGATATACAAGTTATGTTATAACATTTTGGGAGGAACCTAATTCTATCTATCTATATCTATATCTATATCTATATCTATATCTATATCTATATCTATATCTATATCTATATCTATATCTATCTATCTATATATCTCATTCTCTCTCTGTGTGTGTGTGTGTGTTGGTGATGGGCAGTATTCTTCAAACAGTGCAGTGAGGAAGAATTGTGCTTAATTGCTACCAAATGCTGGTTTTTTGGGTGGGTGGGTGGGTGGGAGGGAGGGAGGGTGGACATGGAGGAAATCATGGATGGTGACATTGGAATGGAATGGCTAAAGCCCTTGAAAGCAGGAGTCAATTATGCAACACTTTGTGTACTCATTTCTCCAGACCTAGACAGTGAATCTTAATAGCTGTGCAAAAGAGTGTGTATTTTCTTCACAAACTAAATGAAGCCACCCTATGACTAAGCAGATGGCTATAGCTAGCATCAAGTCTCTACTTGTACTTTCCCTTTTTTTCAATAGGTCAAAATGTGCTTGCTGTCTTTAATTTCTATCTCAAGTCTGAATCTGAGAGAACTCTTGTCCTTTCAGCAACCCACACACTGACGCAAGAATGCTTCCTTCTGACCCCACCTATTTATTTGCTTTCATATTCCACTATATTGCATGGAGAGCATATTCAAATTCCATCACCATGCCTGGATGACAATGGCTGTGATGAGAATCAAAAAAAGTAACTCTGACAACATGAATATATCATGGTGACAAGGCCTGTAAATGCAAGAGTGTAAAATTGACACACTTCCTAAGTCTATTCTATTAAGAGGGAACCCCCCACCCCACCTCTCACACTCTCTTTTATGAGGTATGAAATCTTACAATGTGTTTCCTTAGGGTCTTCCTCCTCATGCCAAACGTACAAATATATTTATATATTCCAGATTAGATTTGCTTTTTTAAAAAAAAATACAAACATTCCTGTGAAAGCTCTTTGGCAGCTTTAACAAACTTTAAAGGTTAGCCCTCATGCTATTTAGCATATCTATTCATGTCTCTATCATTCTCCTGAATTACTCAGCTGAGCTCACACACAAAAGCCAAATGGAAATAAAGAAGAAAAGAAAAAAGAAAGAAAGAAAGAAGTGTGTGTGTGTGTGTGTGTGGGGGGGAGGCGGTTTGGCAACATTAATAATTCATTAATACTAGAGGCCTGTTCCAGACAAAATCCTGATAGCTCCTAAGTTACCTCAGAAGCTCACCAATCTCCTTTGCCCGCAAATGTTAATGATCCCATAAGCGGTTAGCTATCAAAACATATTGTGGATTTTCATTCCCGCTAGTAAGCGCACACTCGTGTTTCTGCAGATTAGCATAAGGTAGGACTTTTCAAGAGAATGTTTCACTGACAGTTTTTACATTTGAATTTCACAAGCTTCTGCAGACCATAAAGAGCTCCAAATGCAACCCTAATCCTCTGTTACAAAGTAAATCGAAATTTTTGAACAGATTCCAGATGCCAATTATGGAATTAACAAGGATATACAATCTTCTTGCCTTCTTCAGCTGGATGAAAAGTGATGCTCTTGTCAGGCTAACCTGTCTTAAAGCAGGCACACACACACACACACACATATATATATAAAACACACACACATATGGTAAATTAAAATGTGGATTATTAAATCTTCCCATAGAAAAGCTGAGGCTATTAACATATTTTAGAATTAGCCCTTTTCCCACAGAACGAGCCATGATTAATGTGCAGCTGTTGCCTGACACCGAATTGATTTTAGGCGGTATTTATGAAGGATCCAAATGCAAGCTTTTAGTAATTAAGAAGGTTTAGAGAAGTACTCCAGTGGAGCAGACACTACTTGAGGAAATGATAGTGTGGGACTAACCCATTCATCCTGCAACATCAAAGTAAATGTTCTCCACCGCATCATCTGTATTCATGCCCATGAGGGACAGAGGCACAGCAATCCCTGCCGACTCTCAATTCCATTCAATTCTGGAGAATGCAGTCAACATGCATAAACTCAGTTCAGCGGTGCCAGGTATACACACATCACCTTGAAGAGTAGATGGGGCAGATTCAGGGAATGCTCAGACAGTGACAGTACTTATGGAACAGCATGTCAGTTTTAATGCTGAAAACAAACTACTACCTAAGCTCAGTGCCATTACTGGGCACATCAGTACCAATGCAACCTTACATTA
The DNA here is from genome assembly GCA_035047345.1 of Bradypodion ventrale. NCBI lineage: Eukaryota > Metazoa > Chordata > Lepidosauria > Squamata > Chamaeleonidae > Bradypodion > Bradypodion ventrale. The sequence goes on along the minus strand of JAWDJE010000002.1, from coordinate 101,667,617 downwards.
AGCTTTCATGCTCACTAATGGGCATGTCTGTTGCGTACATTTATACTGAAATGCTCCCTTTTTTTAGTCCTGCTGTGTGTGGGTTTCTTTTCCCAGGGGAAAAAAGTCCATACATATAGTGTATCTGTGTATATTTTTTCAAATGGTTGTGTTAATGGATGCATTTCCTCTTGTGACTAAATAATATGTCTGTGTGTGCCTGCACACTTGCATTTTGGAAATGTCTTCAGTGTGTATGGGAAAGGAGGTTTTTTGCACATTTTTCAAGGTGTCAAATTATTTTATTTATTTTGCCGAACCTGTCACAATCCCAGAGTTGTACAACTTTGCAATCACAACCTGAGTCAGTGTCTGTGTTCCGTTAGAGTGGTATGAATCAGGTAAAGCCTATTTCGAAAACCGGATGAAACAAATGTGTCACACAGCCCATATGACAATTCTGTGCCTTGAAAGCATGGTTTCTATTTATCTTAGCCTTGTTTTTATTCCTAAACATGGCTGGCATCAGAAGGCAATCTGGATGAAGTGTGTGCTAGGATACAGAGGCACATAGAGATTTCATTGGGACAGCCACATTTACAAGATGCTACATCAGCTAGGAATTGGCTGCCATTGACACCATGGTGACATAATCACAGGGCCTCCATGGCAGCAGAAGGAATAATCATTCCCAGAAGGTGTGGGTGACAGAGTCATTTCCTAACCACAGGCAGTGATTTGGTATAAATATCAAAGTACAAGCATTCATCATGATATTCACCACAGCCATGACCACAAAAATGGCTCAAACATGCAAACATTTATGCTGATCTGTATCCATCAAATAGTTCCAACAGTTTTCATCATGACCAGGAATTAATCTTTTTTTTATTAAAAAAACACTGATGATTCTTAATTATCTGCACAAGTCCCAATCACTTCGATATATTTTGCATTACAACTGGTATAGTCACAGGTGAGAAAAGTCACTTTGCAGGCGCACCCCCCCAATAACGGACTCAGACAACATTGAAAGTGGATAACAGCATAGGGCCACATTTATTGATTCAATGCCCTAATCCGAATTATAAATTTGTATTGGTAAAACGACCAATCATAATTCTTAAGGCAAGCAGGCCGAAGTAACACTGGTAAGGTACCACCCCAAAATTGCCAACGACAATTGGTTACAATGTATCAATTTGTATCAATTTGTTTGTTGACAACAAACAAATTGTTGACCGTAGTCAATATCTAACTCATGACCCCACCCTCTGACTCGTATCCGTAAAATCACGGGGTGATGCATGCTGGCTAGCTATCGCCATCACCCCGTCGCCTGGTTCGTCGTTGACCGGACAACGTTTAACTAATTTGTTCCTGTCTAGTGTTGTCCAGTCAATTGCGAACCTGCCGGATACCTGTGGGTCATACTGTTTACCTTACCAGTGCTACCCGCCAATGTGACCGGAGTCAACAGTAGAAACGAAAGGAACCCCTATATCAAACCATGGCAACAGTGTGGGATGGGCAAAAAAGGCCAGGACCCGAAAGCCAATGTGGGTCCCAACCAAAAATTCCCACCCGGCCCCGAAGCGACCAAAATATCACACTGTTAACTAGGGAGGGGGTGGAGGGGAAAAACTTCTCCGCTCCGTCGCTGAGGTAAAATGGCAGCGCGGCTGCCTCGTGGCCACCCCTTTTATAAGGGAGCTGGCCACGCCCTAAACTACCCGGATTCTTCGTCCTGTGGGGGGGGGCCCGCAAAGAGCGCGGCGGCCATTTTGGCGCCGCGCTTGCATTGCAGGCGCACCCCCCCAATAACGGACTCAGACAACATTGAAAGTGGATAACAGCATAGGGCCACATTTATTGATTCAATGCCCTAATCCGAATTATAAATTTGTATTGGTAAAACGACCAATCATAATTCTTAAGGCAAGCAGGCCGAAGTAACACTGGTAAGGTACCACCCCAAAATTGCCAACGGCAATTGGTTACAATGTATCAATTTGTATCAATTTGTTTGTTGACAACAAACAAATTGTTGACCGTAGTCAATATCTAACTCATGACCCCACCCTCTGACTCGTATCCGTAAAATCACGGGGTGATGCATGCTGGCTAGCTATCGCCATCACCCCGTCGCCTGGTTCGTCGTTGACCGGACAACGTTTAACTAATTTGTTCCTATCTAGTGTTGTCCAGTCAATTGCGAACCTGCCGGATACCTGTGGGTCATACTGTTTACCTTACCAGTGCTACCCGCCACACGGAGGGGCTTCAAAGAAGGCCTGACGCCCCCCCCCCAGACCGTCAGCTCGGTCAACAGGCCTGCTCGCCAATCACCCAACAGGAGGTCCATACCTCCTCGCGACAGATGGACCCCATCCCCTGCATACAAGTCGTAATTTCGTAGGCTAATAGCGGGGTGACGACTGACCCGTCCCCAAGCCTTGTCGGCAAGGAACCGCGCCACCGCCCCGTTGACCGCGCGCCTAGCGCGGTCAAGGGCCAGGAGGTCAATGCCCCCTCTATAAGAATGGCGCGGGATCATGTCCGACCAAACCAGGGTTGTGTCAGGCCAGACGTAGTGCAAGTAAGCAAGGTCCCCGCAAATCGCATGCTTGAGCGATAAGCCGGTGACCTGACCCAAATCATTGCCCCCAAGGTGTATGATGAGAATGTCAGGCGGGTCAGCACTCCTGCTGGAAAACAGGAAAGGCAGCAGCTCCCGCCACAACATCCCAGGCTTACCATGCCATGTGAGACTGGCGTGTTCACCCAGTCCCAGTCGGGGTCCCCACTCTGTCGCCGCAGCGTAACGCGCTGCCCTGTGCACATAGCTGTGGCCCACCAGCCATACTGTCACCGGTGTAACACGACACCCAGGGTCTGTAATGAAAAATTAAGAAATAAGGAAGGTAAGGTGATAGGATTGGTACTCACGGTGGAAGTGGGCGCACATAAAACTGAAAACATTGCGAGCCCCACCTCCCCATGCTGCGTATGTCAGCCCCGGAGTACCCAAAAGCAGCTGCTGTAGAGGCTGCCCCAATACGAAATGAATGTGTGCCATAACGGGCACCTGGTAGGCCTACCCTGGCGAGGGCTCTGCCTGTCACCTTCCAAAACTGAAATTTAGTAAGGGGAGACCCATCTTGGTGACAGAAAAACGGGCCATGGTGCATGCCACGCAGTGCCAGGAACTCCTGTAGGGCACCAACCGGACAGATGTCTGCCAAAGAACACCGTAGCAGTCTTACACCACTGCCTACGCCATGCTGATCTGACTTGGAGGAACGTATCCTCAACTGGGCCCAGTCTTTGGCAACATATACATCTCCGAGTTCCAGTGCCCTACAACTTGCATCCGCCTTAGACAGCATCACAAGTTCGCTGATGCGGAGCGCTCCAAAAAATGCCACCGTTGTGGCTGCATGAAAAAGGCCTGCCTCATAATGATCAAAACAGAGTCTTGGCCAGCCCCGGGCCAACTGGGTAAGAACCCCTGGGGAAATAGGGTGCCGATCGTCCGGGCAACGCCCACGCTCGCGCACCCACCCCTCCAAAACATGTCTCACACGGAAGTCAGAGGTGCTGTCCACATGACCCCCCACTTTGGCCATAAAAGCCAGCGCTGAGAGCTCGGATGCTATGGTGCGAGGTGCGAGGCCGAGAGCGTGCAGGTGGACCATGAACCGCAGAACATGGTCAACCGGGATAGGCCAGGTCTCTGGCAGGTGAAATTGAGCAGTAAATGCCCTGAAAGAATTAAATGCTTGTTGATACGCCTTACGGGTGCGTGGCGCTAGTGACAGGCCAATCGCCCGGTTCACCTCTCCTTGCCAATGGTCCATATCTCGTCCGGGAGTGGCGAGGGAAATTCCTCCGCATCCGGGGCCAAGGCACGGAACCGGGAGATCTGCAGGCGGGACAAAGCGTCAGCAATATCATTATTAATCCCTGGGACATGCCTGGCTCTGAACAAAACATTGAGGCGCAGGCAGCGCAGCACAAAATGGCGCACTAGGTCCATAACCCTGGGCAATTTGGAAGTCTGTGCATTAACAATGTGGACAACAGCAGCGTTGTCACACCAGAAATGCACGACCGAGTTAGCCCATTCCTCGCCCCATAGCATCAAAGCCCCTAGTATAGGAAAAAATTCAAGGTATGTGAGATCACGCAGGCGATCCGTGCCTGCCCAGGCCGGTGGCCACCCACCATAGGCCCACTTCCCATTGAAGTACATCCCATAACCCAGGGATCCTGAGGCATCAGACTGGATCTGAAAATTGGGGGATGCCAGGAGGTCAGACCTCCAAAATGAGACCCCATTGAACTCCCTCAGGAACTGTAAGCAGACAAACATGTCTGCCCTGATACCCCGGGTAAGTCTAACTCTGTGGTGAGGCCTGGATAACCCTGCCATGGCGTCGCATAAGCGTCGAGCAAAAGCCCTGCCCGGAGCGACCACCCTGCAAGCGAAATTCAGGTGACCATGTAGCACCTGCAGTTCCCTCAGTGATGCCTTGCGCTTGGCCATCAACTCCGAGATAAGGGCCACTATCCTGGACACCTTATCCTCCGGTAACCTAGAAGCCTGCGCTAACGTGTCAATCTCCACCCCCAGGAACACTAGCTTGGTAGATGGGCCCTCGGTCTTTTCGGGCGCTAAAGGGACACCGAGTTCCTCCATTAGCGTCTGAAATGTGTTAAGGAGACGTGCGCACGTGTCCCAGCCCCGTTCACCCCCGAATAAAAAGTCATCCAGGTAATGGGCTACAGACCGGGACCCTGACCTGCGGACGAAAGCCCACTCTAAGAAGGTACTAAAGCGCTCAAAGGCCGAGCATGATATGGAACAGCCAAAAGGCATGGCCTTATCAAAATAATATTCGCCCCGAAATTTAAAACCCAGCAACTCAAAGTCGCCCGCGTGCACCGGCAGGAGGCGAAAGGCCGACTTAATGTCGCACGTGGCCAGCAGGGCACCCGGGCCACACGAGCGCACCATGCGCAGCGCGTGGTCAAAAGACGTATACCTGACTGAACAAAGGTCATCAGGGATAGCGTCATTGACCGACCGGCCGGCTGGGTAGGATAAATGATGAATAAGGCGAAACTCGCCTTGACACTTTTTGGGAACCAAGCCTAGGGGCGACACCTTAAGGTTGGGGAACGGGGGTGAAGGGAAAGGGCCGGCGACCCTGCCCGCATCCAACTCCTTCCTGATACTGGCAGCAGCCACCTCCTCCCTCCCCTTGAGGGACAAAAGATTGGGTGCATCCTGAGGGGACCTATCACCCATGAAAGGGATGCGGAACCCGTACTTAAAGCCTTGAAGGAGATACACCCCATCCTCCCCCTTCGGGTACCCTGTGAGCCAACGCTCCAACATGTCCACCTTAATTGGGGAGGGGGCCTTTCGGTGAACCAGCTCCATCTGTGGCAGCCTTGCCAGCCCACTGTCCGCCCCTTCCTCTGCCCCGTGTCCCCCCAGGCCTGGGACAGGCAGAGGCTGCGTGGGGGCCCGAACATGTGGGACACTCATGCCGGTATTTGCAATTCTTCTTATTGCAGGAACCATTGGACGAGAAAGCCCAGCACAGCAGGCGGGCTGGAACCCCCTGCCCCGCCGCTTGGCGGGTAGCCTGTGCTGGGACAGCTCGCTGGACCGCATGTCCGCAATGGTATCTGTCTCCTGGGACGGGGCGCGTGGGTGTCATATACAGAAGCCGAAGCCTCTGGCACGGCTCGTCCCACCTCATCTCCGGGTGGAGTGGAATCCGCATACGGAATTCCTCGTCATAAGCAAGCCACGAAGGGCCCGGAAAATCAACCATTGCCCTGTATATGTTGTCCAAATATTGGACCATCGGAATAGCCAACTCCGGCCGTGCCCTCAGATACACTGCCATATAAATTAAATAAGCCGGCAGCCAGTTGGCCCAGGTACGTGGCGGCTTACGACGGCGCGCCTGCTCCTTATCCTTCTCATCCAGTCCCTCCCTTTCCTCCTTGGTGGGCTCTCTATTCAGGAGTGAGAAGATATCTACATACTCCCCACGCCAAATCTTTTCCTTGGTTGTCTGTGCCAAGTGGTCACCCAGTGGCAAGGAGTACCCCGCAGTTGGCAAGGCCGAAAAAGGCACCACAGACACCGGGAAAGGGGCCTGAGCTAACCCAGCCACCCCCAGTACATTCCCCGGATTGTGAGAAAAACTACCCACCCCAGTGCCCTGGGTGGCAGTTACCGTCGCCGAGTGGGGTGCCGGCTGCTGTGCCACCGCACCACCCGAGCGAGGCCAAGGCCATTGAAAAGCTCCCCCCATAGAAGGAATGTGTGTAGGTGTACTGGCTTGGACCGCATACTCACATGCTGCACCCCCGCGGGCCGCCCCCACCGGGGGTTCCGGCCCACTGGGGGCGTCGGAGCTCACGACCGACGTAGAGCTCATCATCGGGGCCTGACCTGCACTCGTATGCTGGCTGGGGAGCTGCGGGGCAGTGGCCGAAGCCGCGCCACCCGCCTGAGGCAGCTCAACCCCGCCTGCCGCCTGTTGTCCTCCCGCCGATGGCGCCGCAAAAGGGACGCCAAAAGGAGCCCCAGCCTGGCTGGCCCGAGCTAAAGACGCTTCGAGGGCCGCAAGGCGGGCCAGTAATGCCTGCATGTCGATCTGGGGCCAAGGGCCGGCCGGCCCGCCAAGTCCAGGCGCGGGTACAGGTCCCTGTACCCCAGGACCCGAATAGGGCCATTGCCCAATACCGAAGCCCGGTAGGGTCGGCGCAGGAACCTGCCAAGGTGGGGGGCCACACCACCCACCCAGGCTAGAAGGCCCAGGAGTAATAGAGGCAGGCCCAACAGGATGGGCAGAGGGAGTAGCGGTGTCCACCGCTCGCGGGCCGTGGGCCGAAGCCCCTGCCGCGCCCGCATTCTGATCACCCGCGTCCGGCCAAGGGGCGATAGACCCCATTCCGCCGGGGGCCTGGACAGGCGGCTGCTGGGGAGGTGCAGCTGTGGTCCTCCGACCCGGGTTGCGCCTCCTCACAGCTCGAGCCGCACTCGAAGCTGCCTTCTTCTTCGAAGGCATCTCAACGCAGAAGAGGGAAGCCGAAAAGAAGATTCGCCGCCAAAAGGCTTCCCGTAACGAGCGACGGAGACACAGGGGAAAAACTTCTCCGCTCCGTCGCTGAGGTAAAATGGCAGCGCGGCTGCCTCGTGGCCACCCCTTTTATAAGGGAGCTGGCCATGCCCTAAACTACCCGGATTCTTCGTCCTGTGGGGGGGGGGGCCGCAAAGAGCGCGGCGGCCATTTTGGCGCCGCGCTTGCATTGTTGGAGTACATGTCATCATGGGATAGCTGACGACAGTGTTTTGTTGGAGAAATTCAACTTATCATCTGAGATATGGGGAAGATTGTAAAAAAAGCTCAGATGTGACAGTAAAATCTAGAAAAAGGTGGCAGTTGATAGCAACATCTCTGATAAACTGAAAGTTTCCTCGTGTTGTCAGTACATATTCTAGTTCTGCTAGACATATGAGGCTGCACTATAATTAAGAAATCCTTCCACATGTAATACTTGGTTATATTTAAATATATTGTTTATAGTATGGTGGTAATTGTATTCTTTGAAATGCATCGGTTTGCTATGGGAGGGGATGAGTGAAGAGCATGGGATGTTGGTTTTGATTGGCTGGGATAAAAACCTAGATAAGGTGTCTGGGAGAGATCAGTCTAGATCAGTGATGGCAAACCTTGGCACTCCAGCTGTTCTTGAACTTCAATTCCCAGATGCCCTGATCAGCATGAGTGCTGACTTGGGCTTCTGGTAATTGAAGTCCAAAAAACCTGGAGTGCCAAGGGTCTAGTTTCTTCATTTGGTCAGTCTAGGTTTGAGAGATCAGTGTAGGATGCCCTTTCTAAAGAGCAGCCTGAGAGAGAGTTTGAGGGGGAGGTAGGTGATCAAGTGAGTGAAGAACTGCACAACATGAATTTAAACCCTAGAAGTAAATATATACTTCTGACACTGTCATTTTGAGAAAGTCATATTAACTCTATTAAAGCTGAAGGATGCCGAGTTCAATAGGTTAGTTATGTGGAGAGTGTTGTTAAGAGTCTGACAGAGAGGTAGGGCACCATGCTCTCAGACTACTTCCTTCTGTGCCTTTCCTACAATTTGCCTGAAATCAAATGATGTCATTGGATACAGCGGCTTTTCAGAAATCAAACATTTCTGATTCTTCTCCTGAAGGTTCCAAGACTCCCCTCAAATCCCTTTCTTTATGCAGAAGCTCTTTGGTGCTGCAGGACTGGAGGCTTTAATTGTTGAAAATTGCTGCCAATAGGATGACATTTCTGCCTGCAGTGATTTTCAGAAATTAAAGACTTCTCCCACCTCACCAACCCCTTCCTGCAGCCCTGAGTCTTTTGGTGAGAAGGATATGAAATCTTTTGTTTTTGATTACCCACTGTTGCTAATGACACCATCAACCTTTCATGGAGTAAGTTCTGATACTGAATTTCAGCTGTTACCAAATTATAAGCAATTTGATTACCTTAACCCCACATCACTCTGAGCTTTCTCTGATCTAATGATTCTTTTCACAATCTGCCCTAAATATTTGCAAATCCAGGATGCTTTCAAAAAAATGTGGTTACAATGATGATCCCAGCAACATCAGAATCTCCTGATAGTCATATCTTATTCTGTTATTGATTCTACTACAGAGATGGCGGAAGAGGAAGAAACTGGTGTTGCTACAAAAATAATACAAATATTTTTTCAAGTTGATGCAGACATATGCAAAGAAGCTGTTACACATATAGCTGTTACACACTAGAGATGGTTGATAATTCCTTTGCCTATGAGTAAGAATTCCCCAAAATTCACAACATTTAGAATAAAAGAGAAAGTGAAACTGATAGATTTACCTGCCTTTATCATCCTGAAAAAGTTCCCATAAATGGAACTTTCTTATGAATACTACAAAAGTGTAGTTCTCATTGAACTCTAGCAGGTACCAAGTGACACAATATAAAACAACTCTTTTCAGCTTGTAATTGTCTGAAACATGATTTGAGACCCCATTCTTGTATTTAAATTACAATTATAGCTCTATCCAGGTGTGTATTAAATTGAAGAGTGTGACAGCCTACATTTTTGAACCAAATAGAGAACTGTTGGCCTCAGAATATAGATTCTGAGAAAGGTGCAGTCTTATGAAGATATAATTGGCAAAGAAAGCATAGTTTACACAACAGCAAGTCCTGCTCTGGAAGGAGAAATTTAGATCCGGTATTTACATAAGCAAAATGTAAAATTACAGAATTATAGGATACAAAATTCATAAAAAATTGTGCTTTGCAGGCGCACCCCCCAATAAAGGACTCAGACACTGGTAAAAGTGGATAACGGCATTGGGCCACATTTATTGATTCATGCCCTAGTCCGAATTATAAATTTCTATTGGTATTCAAACAATTATAATTCTTAAGGCAAGCAGGCCGAAGTAACACTGGTAAGGTTCCACCCAAAATTGCCAACGGCAATTGGTTACAATGTATCCATTTGTATCAATTTGTTTGTTGACAACAAACAAATTGTTGACCGTAGTCAATAATCTAACTACTGACCCCACCCTCTGACGCATATCCATAAAATAACGGGGTGATGCATGCTGCCTAGCTCGTGCCATCACCCCATTGCCTGGTTCATCGTTGACCGGACAACGTTAACCAACTTGTGCCTGTCTAGTGTTGTCCAGTCAATTGCGAACCTGTCGGATACCTGTGGGTCATAAATGTTTACCTTACCAGTGCTACCCGCCACACGGGGAGGCTTCAACAAAGGCTCACCGCCCTCCCCCCAGACCGTCAGCTCGGTCAACAGGCCTGCTCGCCAATCTCCCAACAAGAGGTCCATACCTCCCGGCGACAGATGGACCCCATCCCCTGTGTAAAGCTCATAATTTTGGAGACTGATGGTGGGGTGTCGTATGACGCGCCCCCAACCCTTGTCCAGAAAGAACCGGGCAATAGCCCTGTTCACCGAGCGCTGAGCCCGATCAAGGGCCTGGAGGTTAAACCCTCCCCTGTAAGCGTGCCGCGGTATCATGTCCGACCAAAGTAGGGTTGTGGCAGGCCACACATAATGCAAGTAGGCCAGGTCACCGCAAATCGCATGCTTCAGCGATAGGCCCGTGACCTGTCCCAAATCATTACCCCCAAGGTGTATAATCAGGACATCAGGCGGGTCAGCATCCCTGATGGAGAAAAGGAATGGCAACAGTTCCCGCCATAACATTCCGCGCTTACCGTACCACCTGAGACTTGCGGATGCACCCAGTCCCAGTCGGGGTCCCCACTCTGTCGCCGCAGCAAACTGTGCTGCCCTGTGCACATAGCTGTGGCCCACCAGCCATACTGTCACCGGTGTAAGACGACACCCAGGGTCTGTCAAGGAAAAAAGGAAACAGGGCAGTGACTTAACTGGTACTCACTGTTGAAGAGGGCGAACATACAACTGAAAACATCGTGATCCCCACCTTCCCATGTTGTGTATCTCAGCCCCAGAGTACCCAAATGCCGCTGCGGTGGAAGCCGCCCCTATCCTGAATGAATGGGTGCCGTAGCGAGCCCCAGGGAGGCCAACACTGGCTAGTGCCTTACTGGTCACCTTCCAAAATTGAAATTTAGTAAGGGGAGACCCATCTTGGTGACAGAAAAACGGGCCAGGGTGCGTACCACGTAGTGCAAGGAACTCCTGTAGGGCACCAACCGGACAGATGTCTGCCATGGAACATCGTAGCAGTCTTACACCACTGCCTACACCGTGCTGATCAACCTTACAGGAGCGTATCCTCAGCTGAGCCCAATCATTGGAAACATAGACATCTTCGAGTTCCAGTGCCCTACGACTCGCATCCGCCTTAGACAGTAGCACCAGCTCAATGATGCGGAGCGCCCCAAAAAAAGGCCACCGTAGTAGCCGCGTGAAACAGGGTTGCCTCATACCTGTCGAAACACAGGTCATGCCAACCCCGTGCAAGGTGGGTAAGTACCCCTGGAGAAATAGGGTGGCGGTCATCCGGGCTGCGCCCACGTTCCCGCACCCACCCTTCCAAAACATGTCGTATGCTAAAATCATTTGTGCTGTCAGCAAAACCACCCACCTTGGCCATGAATGCCAGCGCTGACAGCCTGGATGCTATGGTGTGGGGAGCTAAGCCCTGGGCATGTAAGTAAACCATAAATTGGAGGACGTGAGCCACTGGGATGGGCCAACTTTCAGGCAGCCGGGATCGGGCACAAAAGGCCCTGAATGAACTGAATGCATGGTTATACGCCTTATGCGTGCGGGGCGCGAGCGACATGCCGATCGCCCGGTTCACCTCTCCTTGCCAAGCGTCCATATCTCATCCGGGAGCGGCGAGGGAAATTCCTCTGCGTCCGGGGCCAAGGCACGGAACTGGGGGATCTGCAGGCGGGACAAAGCGTCAGCGATATCATTATTAATACCTGGAACATGTCTGGCCCTAAAAAGCACATTGAGGTGTAGGCTGTGCAACACAAACTGGCGAACCAGTTCCATAACCCTGGGAGATTTTGACGTCTGTGAGTTGACAATGTGGACAACTGCCGCATTGTCACACCAGAAATGAACGACCGAATTGGCCCACTCCTCGCCCCATAGCATCAAAGCTCCCAGAATGGGGAAAAATTCCAGGTACGTGAGATCGCGCAAACGATCCGTGCCCCACCAGGCTGGCGGCCATCTGCCGTAGGCCCACTTCCCTTCGAAGTAAATCCCATAACCCAGGGACCCTGATGCATCCGACTGAACCTGAAAACGAGGGGAAACCAAAAGGTCGGACCTCCAAAATGACACCCCGTTGAATTCCCTCAGGAACTGAAGCCAGATGAGCATATCAGCCCTCATGCCCTTGTTCAGTCGGACCCTGTGGTGGGGCCTGGCCAAGCCAGTCATGGCGTCGCACAAGCGTCGAGCAAATGCTCTGCCAGGTGCGATGACCCTGCAAGCGAAATTGAGGTGACCATGTAACACCTGGAGCTCTCGAAGGGACACCTTGCGTTTGGCCAGCAAGTCCAAAATAAGTGCAACGATCCGTGAAACCTTATCAACAGGTAACCTGGATGCTTGGACAACCGTGTCAATCTCCACCCCCAGGAATGTGAGCTTGGTTGAAGGGCCCTCGGTCTTTTCGGGCGCTAAAGGGACACCGAGTTCCTTCATTAGCGTCTGAAATGTATTTAGGAGACACGTGCACGTGTCCCAGCCCCGCTCACCCCCGAATAAGAAATCATCGAGGTAGTGGGCTACAGACTGAGACCCTGACCTGCGAACAAAGGCCCATTGCAGGAAGGTGCTGAAGCGCTCAAATGATGAGCATGAAATGGAGCAGCCAAAAGGCATGGCCTTGTCAAAATAAAATTCACCCCGGAACTTGAAACCCAGCAACTCAAAGTCGCCCGGGTGCACTGGCAGGAGACGGAACGCGGACTTAATGTCGCACTTAGCCAGTAGTGCACCCGGGCCACATGAGCGCACCATGCGCAGGGCCTGGTCAAAAGATGTATACCTGACCGAACAAAGGTCGTCAGGGATAGCATCGTTGACCGAACGGCCGGCCGGGTAAGACAAGTGGTGTATCAAACGGAATTCCCCAGGTGACTTCTTGGGCACTAACCCCAATGGGGAAACCTTGAGATTGGGAAATGGTGGGACAGGGAAAGGGCCAGCGACCCTGCCAGCATTAACCTCCTTAGCAATGCTCATGGCAGCCACCTCCTCCCTTCCCCTGAGTGACAACAGGTTGGGGGCATCTTGGGGGGACCTGTCCCCTGTGAAAGGAATGTGAAGCCCCTGCTGGAAACCCTCAAGCAGGTAAGCTGCATCCGCCCTCCTCGGGTACATCGTGAGCCAACGCTCCAACATGTCCACATTAATTGGGGAGGGGGCCTTTTGCTTGACCAGCTCCCTCCGCGGCAGTTCTGCCCGCTCCCTGTCCACCTCTACCTCTGCCCCGCAGTCCGCCTGCCCTAGGACACGCGGAGGCGGCATGGGGGCCAGCACAAGAGGGACACTCGTGCCTGTATCGACACTGCTTCCTGTTGCACGCACCATTGGCCGAGAAGCTCCAACACAGCAGGCGGGCTGGAACCCTCTGCCCCGCCACCTGGCGGGGTACCTGGGCTGGAGCAGCTCGCTGGACCGCATGTCCACAATGGTACCTCTCCCCTAGCGCAGGGCGCGTGGGGGTCATGTACAGAAGCCACAGCTTCTGGCAGGGCTCATCCCACCTCATCTCTGGGTGTAGGGGCACTCTCATACGGAATTCTTCGTCGTAAGCCAACCACGACGGGCCAGGGAAATCAACCATCGCCCGTTATATGTTGTCCAAATACTGGACCATCGGAATCGCCAGGTCACGACAGGCCCTGAGGTACACCGCCATGTATATAAGGTATGCGGGTAACCAGTTGGCCCACGTGCGTGGCGGCTTACGTCGACGTGACTGCTCCTTGTCCTTCTCTTCCTGCCCCTCCCTCTCCTCTTTGGTGGGTTCTCTATTCAAGAGGGAGAAAATGTCCACATACTCCCCCCGCCAGATCTTTTCCTTGGTGGCCTGGGCCAGATGATCCCCAAGGGGTAACGAATAACCTGCTGTCGGAAACGCCGACACCGGCACATTGACAGTGCTGGACACCATGAAAGGAGCCTGGACCAGCCCCGCCACCCCCAGTAGGTTCCCTGCAGGACAGGGTGCCCCGCCCCAAGTGGGGCATTGGAGTGGTGGAGCCGTCCCCGGATGGGCCGGTGGCGGCTGACCCGCCGCCCCAGCCAGGCGAGGCCACGGCCACTGTACGCCTCCCCCCGTTGTGGGTTGTGGTGTGGGTGCACTAGCTTGAACCATATACTCACAAGTTGCACCCCCATGGGCCGCCCCCACCGGGGGTTCCGGCCCACTGCGGGCGTCGGAGCTCACGACCGCAACCAAGCTCGTAGATGGGGCCTGACCACTACCTGCTGGCGGCATCTGCTGCGTGGGGAGCTGCGAGGCCACGGCTGGTGCCGACCTACGTGCCTCAGGCAGCTCAACCTATTCGGCCGCCTGCCGAGGACCGGCAGACGTTGCGTTGACCTGTAAACCAAAAGGTGCCCCGGATGGATTAACTATCCCTAAAGATGCCTCCAGGGCCGCTACGCGGGCCAGTAGGGCATCAACGTTTACATAGCCCCCAACGCTGATGGGGGCAAAGGGCCGGCCGGCCCACTGGTCGCTGGCGCCGGGCCAGGTCTCTGGACCCCGGGGCCCGAATATGGCCATGCCCCAACCACCGGCCCCGGAGGTTATGCGCCAGGCCCGGGCCGGTGGCTGCTAATTGCGGGCCGGGGGCAGCAGCCCCTGCTGTGCCGGTCTGAGGCTGCCCAGCCTCAGGCCAAGGAGCAATCGACCCCATCCCACCGGTCCCGGTGGGCACCCCCGGAAAGGGGGCCTGCTGAGGGGGCGCAGTCGCGGTCCTCCGGCCCGGCTGGCGCCTCCTTGAAGGGCAAACCGCGTTCGCCATCGCCTTCTTTTTGGAAGGCATTGCCGCGAATCATTGGGAAGCCGAAGAAAAGGAGCGAAGAAGAAACCGCTGCCCAAAAGAGGCTTCCCGGCTAAAGGGAAGAGCGACGGAGCAATTGGGGAAAAACTTCTCCTCTCCGTCGCTTCGCAAAATGGCAGCACGGCTGCCTCGTGGCCACCCCTTTTAAAGGGTGCTGGCCACGCCCCCTAACTACCCGGATGTCCAAGTCCGGTGGGGGGGGCCGCAAAGAGCGTGGCGGCCATTTTGGCGCCGCGCTTGCATTCTTACAACTCCTCTTGCACTCTTTGTCTAACAGAAATTGTAAAATGGCTGCAAGTAATATGACTCTCACTGTTCTTTATGTAGTATCTATGCAAAGATTTACACCTAGTTTAATTACAACAGACTCAGGCCTCTATTTGACACTTGCATTAACTTGCTTTTCATGCTTGTTAAAAGCCAATGAGGGCAAACAACTGTGAAAGCCTATAGCTGTGAATCTCTGAGGCATAACTTTTATACTCTGCCTGATATCAATAGGCTTGTTGTGTCACACCAGATGTATATGCATGAGTTCTTTTAGCATGATGAGTCAGAAGAAATTACAAGAATCAGGATGTCTGATCTTATGAATTATTAACTAAGCTTTTGTTTCAGCATCAGCGGAAATACTTTTGGAACAAAAGAGAATGGTATTGCTACTGTTGGTAAAAGGTCAACTTCCTAATGGTGGAAGTGGCAAAAGAATGTTCAAGGAAAATGCTAGACTCCTATATGTATATGTATATGTATATGTATATGTATATGTATATGTATATGTATATGTATATGTATATGTATATGTATATGTATATGTATATGTATATGTATATGTATATGTATATGTATATGTATATGTATATGTAGGGGACTGCAGTGGCTAAGCCGCTGACTGGGAGGCGGAAGGTCAGCAGTTTGATTCCCGAATACTGCAGGACGGAATGAGCTCCCATCTTTGTCCCAGCTCCTGCCAACCTAGCAGTTCAAAAGCAAGACATTGCAAGTAGATAAATAGGGACCACTTAGGTGGGAAGGTAACAGCACTCCATGCGCTCCGGTGTCTAGTCATGCCTGCCACATGACCACGGAAACATCTACAGAAGCAGACAATGCTGGCTCTTCGGTTTTGAAACAGAGATAAGCACTGAACCCTAGAGTCAGATATGACTGGCTTCCGAGCAAGAGAAACCTTTACTTTACCTATATGTATATGCATATGTATGCATATGCGTATGCAGATGCTTATGTGTATATGTATATGTGGTTAAGATGCTGAATTTGATGACTGGAAGGTCGGCAGGTCAGCAGTTTCAGACCCAAGCACTGCAGGATGAAGTGAGTTTCCGTCTCTGTCCCAGTTACTGCTAACCTAGCAGTCTGAAAGCAAGAAATTGCAAGTAGATAAATAGGTATCAGTTCAGCAGGAAAGGTTACAGCATTCTGTGTGCTCCAGCATCTAGTCATGTCTGCCACATGACCTGCAGACACAGCCAATCCTGGTTCTTTAGCTATAAATGGAGATAAGCACTGTACCCTAGAAATGGACATAACTGATTAACAAGGGAGACCTTGACTTTCATAACAGGTATACATTGTTATCCCTGTCTTGCAAACTTATATTTTTCAAAATAAAATAAAATGCTCTATCTACCATCAAGATGCAGATACTGTGGAACCTCGGTTAACGTAATTAATGCGTTCTCCAGGACGTTTCTTACAAAGAAAATTACTTTAACTTAATTTCCCATAGGAATGAAAACCAAAATACATTAACCAAAACGTTGTTTCCCTCAGGAATGCATTGAAAACCAATTAATCCATTCCGAAAACAATTCTGTAAACCAAGCTACTATTTTCTATGGATTTCCTTTTGTTATGTGATTTTTATGTTAACCGAGCCATTTGTTAACCAAGATTACACTGGATAGTCAGGCCCATTGGGAGCTACTACGTGGAATTGTAACTGACAATTTTATTGATACTCAGATCAAGGATTTAAGAAAGTTTCAAATAATATATATACAGTAATACCTCATACAAAGTCTGCTTCGTACAACATCGAATTCATACAACATCGCCTAATTTCTTGAAAAAAGTTACCTCATACAAAGTACATAAGTACATAAGGCCACAGCCCATCCAGTCCAGCATTCTGTCTCACACAGTGGCTCACCATTTCCTTCAGGGTATTCCCAAGGAGATGCCTTCACCTGCTTAGGATCCTGCCTATCTCTCCAACCCCGAGGTTGTCCTTAGGTAGCCATAATTATAGCCATTGATACCCTTGTCCTCCATGAACTTGTCTAATCCTTTCTTAAACCTGTCAAGACTGACAGCTGTCACCACTTCTTCTGGCAGGGAGTTCCATAGACCAGTAATCCTCTGGGTGAAAAAGTACTTTCTCTTGTTTGTTTGAGAACTAGTACCCAAAAGTTTCATGGAGTGTCCCCTAGTTCTAGTGTTATGCGATAGGGAAAACAGTTTTTCCTTATCTACTTTGTCCACACCGTGCATGATTTGCTCGACTTTGTATGAGGCATTGGGTTTTCCCCAGGTTGCATTGTGCCTGGGCAGTATAAAAGGCAGGACACATGCGTGCATTGCTCTTGTGGGTTTTTGCATGAGGCAAAGAGTGTTTAGGAATGGTTTTGAGCACGATTTTGTTTTTTTTTTGATTTTTTTGTCAGAATTTTTAGAAGCATTCCTGGGTTTTTTTGCAGCATTCTTCAGGTTCTTGGACAACCAGGGTTGTTTGACATGTTTTTGTAATGTATTTAGCCTTTAGACAATGATTTCTTAAAGTTCTATCAGTTTCCTGTCTGTTTCCTTGACTTTGCCCTGAAGTCTGTGCTGTTACAGTACAATGTATCTCTATGGAAGCGACGTTGTACGAGACATCGCGGCAAGGATTTGGACGTTGTATGAGGCATCGCAGCTAGGAATTTTGCATGCCTCATACAAAGTCCAAATCCATATAAAGTCCAAACTTGTGGAACCAGGTTTGGACGTTGTATGAGGTATCACTGTATCTCAGTTGATCTTGGCAACCTAGCTCTCTCTTCCATGCTCAATTCAGTGAACCATAGAACTATAGAGTTGGAAGGGACCACGAGAGCAGTGATGACATAACTTGGCACTCCAGGTGTTCTTGGACTTCAATTCCCAGAAGCCCAACTCAGCATTCCTGCTGATCAGGGCTTCTGGGAATTGAAGTTCAACAACAGCTGGAGTGCCAAGGTTTGCCATCACTTCACTAGGGTCTTCTGTCAAGACCCCTAGCAAAACAGGAATGCATAAAGAAAGCACCCCAATAAATGGCTCTCCAAAATCTATTTTAAAAGCTGCAAAAATGAGACTCTACCACTTTTTATAGGTGTCTGCTCTGATATTGAAATGCTCTTACTTTTAGAACATTCTTTGTAAAGTTTTTAAAATTTACTTTCTTGTAACTTTAATCAGTTGGTTCAGGTCTAACCCTCCAGAGAAGCAGAAAATAACCATTCCCTCTCATATACAGAACAAGTTTTTATATATTTGATGGCTGCCATATTACCTCTCAGTTTTCTGTTCAATATACTGAACTTAACTAGCACACTCATTCTTTCTTTATAAAGTGTGATTTCCAGACCTCTTACCAATCTGATTGCCCACATGTAGACACATTCCAGATTTTTTTGATATCCTTCTCAAACTATGGTGCCCCAAACTGGATATCTTCAGATGAGATCACACCAAAACAGAATAGAGTAGTGCTATAATGTCCCATAAACACAGGGTTTCTCAACCTTTTCAAGTCGAGGGTTGGGTCACACTCCCTCAGACAGCTTTGGGGACTGGACAGCCATTTTGCTCTGTCTGTCACACATGGCACTTCCAGGTGTGGTGGAGGCAGTGAGAGGCCACATGAAATTGTATCATGGGCCGCATCCGGTCCCCGGGCCATAGGTTGAGAATCCCTGCTTAAACATGTTACTTAGGTTGTTGTAATCCAAAACTGCTTTAGTCTTTTTGTTTCTTATTTTGTTTTTGATAGTACCTCGCACTGTTCTAGTCACAAGCGTGATAAATTACTTAAGAAAGCTCATTAGACAGCTTATTAAGGCATGTTATCTAGACATGCTAGACTTTGAAAAAAATACTTCTATGTTCCACTTAAAATAGCTGTTTTAATAGGAAGATAGAAGTGATCCTACCAAAATCTAGCAACTCAACCTGAGTTAATGTGGAGTAAGGGTCAGTTGGGAGTCTTACTCCTGTACCTGCCCCCTTGCAGGGTAAGGGACTCCCTGCCTGAGCTCCTCGCGTCTCAGTGTTGGCGTTGGAGTTCCCTAGGCTGATGGTCCTGGTGGACTTCAATTTGCCTTTGCTGGGGACTGGCTCTGAGGTCGCACAGGAGTTCATGGTTTCCATGACAGCCATAGGCCTGACTCAGGTAATTCAGGGCCCGACCAGGGGCAGTGGCCACATGCAAGCTCTAGCTTTTTTGTCGGAGCGGTGGCTGAGTGATCTGAGGTTACAGAAATTAGACATAACACCTTGCCATGGTCAGATCACTTTCTGGTGACTCTAGACTTTCTGGGGGTGATGTTTCACCATAGGGAGGCAGGGCCTGTTAAGCTAGCCCGCCCCCGGCAACTAATGGATCCTGATGGATTCCAGCTGGAACTGGGGGATTTTCCTCTGGATCGGTTAAGCGATTCACCTGAGGCGCTGCTTGACCTGTGGAACAGGAAGATGACGGCAGTCTTGGATGAAATCGTGCCACTACAGCCTCTCTGAGCCCGTGGGGCTAGATCATCCCTGCGGTTCACTGAAGAACTGTGGGAGCTCAAACGGGTGAAGAGACGCTGAGAGTGCCATTGGGGGAAGACTCCGACTGAGTTTGACTGGGCACTGGCTAGAACCGCTATTAGGGCCTACCTGGTGGTGATAAGGGTGGTGAAGCGGCAATATTTCACCACCCTTATTGCATCTGCAGATAATCGCCCAACCACCCTGTTCTGGGTGATCAGGTCTCTCCTTGGTAGAGGGGGGCCGGTGCCTGGTTGGCAGGGTTCGGCTGAGGTTTTCGCTGATTACCTGATGGATAAAATCACTCAGATTCGCTCAGGACTGAACCCCAGCATGGATGGGGAGAGTCTGGAGGGGACCGGATCACAGTCTTGCCATGCCATCTGGGAACGGTTTGATCCAGTTGTCTCTGATGAAGTGGACAGGCTCCTTGCAGCTGTTCGCGCTACTACCTGCCCTTTAGATCCCTTTCCTGCCAGCCTGGTGAAAGCAACTAAGGCAGTGACAGGCAGCTGGGTCGGGGCAATAATTAATTCATCTTTATGGGAGGGGGTATTCCCTGCACCTTTAAAACATGCTTTGGTGTACCCCCTCCTAAAAAAACCTGCTCTCAACCCAGCAATTCCAGCTAATTATAGGCTGGTCTCCAACCTTCCCTTTTTGGGGAAGGTATTGGAGAAGGAGGTGGTGCGGCAGATGCGGGGGGGCCTGGATGAAGCAGATTATCTGGACCCCTTTCAGTCAGGGTTCAGGCCCAGACATGGTACAGAGATGGCATTGGTTGCACTGATGGATGATCTCTGGCGAGAAATGGATGGGGGCCATCCGACCATCCTTGCTCTCCTTGACCTCTCAGTGGCTTTCTATACCGTCGGCCACAGTATCCTCCTGGAACGGCTCCGAGGATTGGGGATCCAGGGCACTGTGTTGTCCTGGTTTTCCTCATTCCTGAAGGGCCATACCCAGTCGTGGTTGGAGAGTGAGACATCCAGCCCTAGGCCACTCCAATATGGGGTGCCTCAGGGCTCGGTGCTGTCTCCTCTCCTATTAATATATACATGAAACCACTGGGTGAGATCATCCGTTCCCACAGGGCATGGTACCATCAGTACGCGGATGACACCCAAGTGTACATCTCATCTCGTGGTGATCCCAGTGATGCTGTCAAAGTCCTGTCTGAGTGCCTGGTGGCTATTGGGCTCTGGATGGGGGACAACGAATTACAACTGAACCCTGGCAAGACTGAGTGGCTATGGATTAGGGGCCCAGTGTTATCTCAGGAGCTACCATCGTTGGTTTTGGATGGGGCTAGTCTGCCCCAGACAGATCTGGTGCGCAACTTGGGGGTCCTCCTGGACTCACGACTGCTGCTGGAAGATCAGGTAGCAGTTGTGGCCAGGAGGGCTTTTGCCCAACTTCGGGTGATTCGCCAGTTGCGCCTGCTCCTAGACTGAGACTCCTTACTCATGGTCACTCATGCTCTGGTCACCTCTAGACTAGATTATTGCAATGCACTCTACATGGGGCTGCCCTTGACGACCATCCGGAGGCTGCAGTTGGTCCAGAATCTGGCTGCTCAGGTGGTGTTGGGGTGTGGGCGTTATGCTCACACCTCACCACTGCTTTGGGAGCTGCACTGGCTTCCCACTTGTCTCTGGGTGCAATTCAAGGTGCTGGTCATTACCTTTAAAGCCCTATATGGTAGTGGGCCAGGATACCTAAGAGACCACATCGCCCCAAGAACATCTGTCCATCCAACCTGAGTGGACCAGAGGGGCTCTCTGCTTGTACCATCTGCTAGAGGGGCCCGTCTCTCTAGCACAAGAAGGAGGGCCTTCTCTGTGTCCGCGCTGGCCCTATGGAACCTCCTGCCAGTGGAACTAAGACTGCAGATGGAATTGCTGCCCTTTAGGAAAGATCTGAAAACATGGCTGGTGGGGCAGGTGTGGGGTCCTGAAGATGTTGTGACCCCCACCTGCTGGTTGGTTTAATATCAAAGTAATTTTCCTCTTTTTAATGTGTGGGGGTTTTAGTGGGGTAATTTGTTTTAATGGGGTTGTTCATGTTTTAAGATTTTTTAAGATTGGATGCTGCCCCCCAGAGTCTTTGTGAGTTGGGCAGCTATATAAATATGAATATTAAATAAATAAATAAATAAATAAAAATAATTACTCTAGATTAGCCTATCTCAACCAGATGGCTTCCAGATATAATATGTATGGGATTATATGCCTCATCACCCAGTCAGTTTGTAACCCAACACATCAGAGAAGCACCAAGCTTTATTGATATTAGCATTGAGTATTAGTCAAAGAAGAAACAAATAATTTGGAATACTGGAGGAATCTAACTTTTGCAAAATCAGATCTTTACCTATAAGGAAGCCTGTTAACCATTGGTGTCCGGCACGCATGCCCGCATCCGGCCCAACCATCCCAAACCGAGCCGCCTACACTTATCTTACCACCCTTGGAGCATTGCTGCAAGGGTCCACCAGCCATGAGTGGGGCAACCATCCCACGAATGCAGCAAGAAAACGCGCCGCACTACCCCTCAGCTGATGAAAAAATAAACTGGCTGATGCAGCCTTTACCCACTTCCTCACCGAAGCTGCTCGGGGAGAGAAGGGGCTGTCCCTCCTCCCCCCGAAGCTATGGCAAGGCCGGCACCAGCCTCCGGGGCCATGGGGAAACAACATGCTCTCTCCGGGAGACAAAAGCCGCGCCTTTGCCTCCCGCAGAGAAGGAAAACCCCTTCCACAGAGGGGCTTAGCTTCTCTCTTGGTGGGCTGGGGATGAAGCTTTTGTCCCCAGCTGACCAAGAGAGAAGTGATTCCCCTCTCTCCAAGAGACGAAGGCTGTGCCTTCACCTCCTGGAGAGAAGGAATCACCTCCCCCCACCAAGCTCTCTCTCTCTTCCCCCCTCTCATTCTCCCCCCACCAAGCTCTCTCTCTCTTCCCCCTCTCATTCTCCCCCATTTCTCTCTCCCCACCTCTTCTCTCTTTCTCCCCACCTTTCTCTTTCCCACCTTTTCTCTCTCTCTCTTCCCCCTCTCTTTCTCTTCCCCTCACTCTCTTTCCCCCCTTTCTCTCTCTCCCCCCTCTCTCTGTTCCCTCCCTCCCCCCCTCTCTCTCTCACACACACCTGCTGGACTGCTTCTCTCTCTCTCTCTCTCTCTCACACACACACACACACACACACACGATACCCCTGCCTTGCTGGGCAAATATTACCTATGTGTTGGTGGTTAAGATGTTTTTTTGGGGGGAGGTGCGCACCCCCCCAAAAAAACAACAACAACAAAAAAACCACCCCAACCGCCCACTTACACATAATAACTGCTTGGCAGGGCCGGGCAAAAAAAATTGCTAGTACGAAATAAGCTCAGCTACTCCAAAGTAAGAAACTGCAGAGACTATAGATTCATGAAGAAACAAGTGGGAATGAAGTATGCCTACAACAGTTAAAAGTTTCTTGGCCAGCATTCACTCATCCTTGCCAAAAATATATGATATAACCTACCCTAAGAACTGGTAATCAATACAAGGTAATCAATACAGTTGTAAAAAATTCCTCAATGGTACAAAAAATCAACAATCAATATATCAGTACATTACAATTCACATTGCAAGATGTGAAAACATCAAAGTACACAATATCAGAAGCAATAACAATAAAACAAACCTCAATTGCCCCACAGTCTGACAATAACCGACAACAAAACACAGAGACCAACATCCACAGTCCATACTTAGACCCTTGAAAATCTCTTTAAATAGAACGGCTATGGCGGCAGCAGCTCCCACCTGCCTCACCTCCCTAGAGTCAGTGGTGTGGGCCCTGGGGCGAGGCGGGGAGCACATCCTGGGCTGTTGCTGCAGCAGCTCCCTCTTTTCTACTCTCCGAGCTTGTGGGCCCAGAGAGCGAGGACAGCTGTGGCGGCGGCTCCCACCCGCCTCACCTCCCCAGAGCTGGTGGCGTGGGCCGTGGGCGAGGCGGGGAGCATTCCGGGCTGCTGCTGCGGCAGCTCTTGCTTTTCTACTCTCTATCTGGCCTCCTGAAGCTGTCTGAGGGAGTGTAACCCAGCCCCCGGCTTTAAAAGATTAAGAACTCCTGATGTAAACAATGGTGAGGAAAGTGAAAACATAATATTTAGGGGGGAACCCCCTTGCCCCTGCAACTCCTAGAGTACTGCAAAGTAAAGTAAATTGGTAGCCAACCAAATTTGGTCACCAGCAGCTTGCTCTTCTCATGCTTTGCTTGTGTTGCACATGTTCAAAGGATCAATTCAAAATATCAATCAATGTCTTGCTGCCATGACAGTTTGCTGTTGTGTATTCTCTAACTAAGAAACCTTCGAAAGGGTTGCCATAAGTCACAGTTGACTTGATGGTATACAATTATTATTATTACATTATTATACATGGGGTAGTGGTTTGCTCCACCAGCAAAATGTCAATTGTTGACAGTTGAAAAGAAATTTAACAACTGAGAGAAATATAAAAATAGGGAAATAAGATACACACCGCACCACACAGTGATGGAAAGATCATGAAGGAGCAAGCAGGCTTCAGTCCGGGCAGATCATGTTGTGAACAAAATCTTAACCTTACACAACACATTGATGATGGCTTTGAAAGAAAGCTGATTATGGGAGTGGCTAACTGCAGCATACATAGGATTCTGCTCCATAAAATAACATGCTTACTAGGGTCATTGGCAGCTTTCTTCATAACCGGAGATTCTATGTGACGATGAATGGAAAGAACAGCAGATGGAGGTTACACAAGAATAGACTGCCCCAAGGAAGTCTAGAATCAAGCTTTGATGAGGTAGCTGGAAAACCTACTGGAGTAAGTTAGGACAACATCATCAGGAAACTAACAAACTATAAATGGGGAACTCAACCACCCACACTGCGTACATTAGCTTTGGCCCTGAGAATCTCTCCAGCAGAGTATGCTGCACCAGAATGGAGTGCATCCACACACACAAAAGAAATTGACATTGCTGTTAATGAAGCCATGTATATAGTGATAGGGTGCCTCAAACATACACCAGTCGAAAAAAATGTACCCTCTTGTTGATATTGCCCCACCTAAGATATGGAGAGAAGTAGCAGTGGTTGCAGAGAAAACTAAGCATCCTCTGAATTGATATGAGTCTGAAGTCTGCCAGCTCATATCTAGGATGAGCTTTATGGCAAAAACAAACATTCGTGAGATTATGCAAGAGCAAAACCAAATTTGGAGATGGAGAAAGGAGCTTACTGGACAAGGAACAACATTAAAAGAGGATATAAGTGAGGAAATCAACTTCCCCTATGTCACTTGGAGAACCCTGAACAGGTTGAGGGTTGGGGTGCCTAAATATAAGACCAACATGCTCAAGTGGGGCCTGCTGGCAGACAACAACATGCTGTGTGAATGTGGAAAGACACAGAATCTGGTTCATTTACTGGTCTGCTGATTGCTGCCAGAAACATGCACTGATGAGGACTTAAGTTTGTCCAGCAACAAAGCCAAGAAAGTGTCTTCATTTTGACAGAAGAAGAAGAAACCACCACACAGTATATAAAGAAAACATCAAACATTGATACTAGACATCAAAGAGCATGAAGCAATGGCACAATAGTATTTAAGTACTCAGCCTTAAAAGAATAAGTAAATGCATGAATTGGGTACAGCAGTTTTTGCCCTATAACCCTTTCCAATGCTATAGCTTCTGAGTTTGTGTATAGGTTTAAAGCAGTGTTTCCCAACCTTTGGTTTTTTTACTTCAGTTCCCAGAAGCCAAAGTCAATTCCCCAATGATCTGACTTAGGCTTCAGAGAATTGAAGTCCTCCATCTGGTTTATAGGGAAACATTTTCCATGCCTTTCCCCCTTAGATTTTCCAGTGTTTTATTCTTATGTAG
The DNA here is from genome assembly GCA_035047345.1 of Bradypodion ventrale. Lineage (NCBI taxonomy): Eukaryota > Metazoa > Chordata > Lepidosauria > Squamata > Chamaeleonidae > Bradypodion > Bradypodion ventrale. The sequence continues at coordinate 101,642,295 of JAWDJE010000002.1, read as the reverse complement.
AGTTTACATACAAGTATGATCCTTCTCTCCACACTTACTTTCTGCTCATGTGAACAAAATGCCAACAGAAGAGTAAGAGCTTGGCACTCCCTTGTAAGTACCTGCACAAGCCCATAGGCTACAATGTCTAAAGAAGGTTTATGTCTGAAACATGAGTAGAACTCTTGTGCAGACCTTGCTGCCCAACATGTCATGGCTAACACAGAGTTGACTAGGGCTGATATGCACAGAGATCTATAGCCAGGATCAGTGTGCATGCACTGCTCATGTGTGTACCTACCTTCTTTAAGATGAATGCTTGAAAAAAGGCTGCATATCTACCCCTTTGATTCTCCTCCCCATGTGCATATGGCAGATCAAGGTTGGAACCTCATCATAATAAATGAAGTTACCAGATGAAATTTGCTGAACTCGGGCCAACTATAATATATGAATGGAACTGTAGAGGATTTTCATCAGTCATCAGAATCCAGGCCTACATTTTTCCATTGTGTATGTGTCAACATAAGCATAATTCATTTTCAAAACCATCAGATTAGCTAATCTTAAATTTCTGTGGTTAAGAGGATGTTCTGTTGCTGAACCTGCTTTGGGATGGATTCATGTTGAGAAGTCAGTTTTCAGACTGTGGTTTCTAGGCCATGTAAGGTTATACTTATTAAGTTCATCCAAGCTGAGGAGAGAAGTGCAAACCAAAGAAAACTTCACCTTTTAAAAACTTAATGTAAGAGGTTTCCCACATGAAAAAAGGTCAAAAGGCACCAGTATTCCCAACTGAGTACGTTTTAAACAGAACTGGTTTATTCTGTGGCCTCCTGAATATGGAAATAGATGCCACAAAAAGGTTTGATGTAAGAACTGAAGACAAATTACAAACACTTACACAGTTCCCATTGATGTAAATTGTGTGGCTATTTCCTTATCCACATTTCCCAGAATGTTCTCACACTTGTGAGGATGGCTTCTTACATGAATCATGAGCATCTGTTTCAAATATACCCTCTGTTACAAAAGTTGAATTCTAACAACTTTTGTTTTGATACTTCAAAAGGATGTAGTCAGAAATTTGACATATTTTTGTAATAAATTTTCAACTGATTTTAGATTTATATCTTTTCTCACCTTTTTCTCAGAAAGCAGGAAAGATAAGACAATTTTAATTGCATTTATTTACTATTATATATTTATATGCTATTATCTGCTGCTATGTTTTCTTTGATTTATTGCAACTCATTCAATTGGTGGCCTCGAAAAGGTCTTAAAAGCCTTGCTCAAGTTTTATAATCTCAAGGCTGCAGTTTCCTTTATAGAGTAAATCCATCTCATATTTGGGCTTCTTCTTTCCTGCTACATTCAACTTCTTCCAGCATTCTTGCCTTTTCCAGCAAGTCTTGTCTCCTCATGATGTGGCCAAAGTATGATAGCCTCAGTTTAGTAATTTTTATTTTCAATGAGAGTTCAAGCTTGGTTTGATCTAGCAATTATCTGTCTTTCTGGTGGTTTGCTGCACCTGTAAAGCTCTCCTCCAACACTGGATTTCAAATGAATCATCTCCACCCCAACTCACCCCACCCATCAGCTGTCTTTACAATCTAGCTTTCACATCCATACATAGCAACTGAGAGTACCATAGAATATATTATCTTGACCTTGTGGTCTCCAATGTCACATCATTACAACTGAGGATCTTTTCAAGTTCTTTCATTGCTGCATTGTTAATTTTTTCATTGTCAATATTAAAGTTTTATCTAGAGATGTGTATGGTGAAAAAATGTATTGCTTTTGTTTCTTTTTCTAGGTGTGTGATCCTCTTTAAATTTCTTTTCTGTATTTTTTCACACTCTGGTAATTTATTTATTTATTTATTATCTGGAATAAAAACACAAGAGGGAAAAACTCCCATGGAAAACAGGCAGATGGCATAAAAATCCTAAACCACAACAATATTCACTATCATCAGCAAAAAAAGGGTAATATCAATTAAAAAGAGTCCAGGGTCAACATTACATAATTTCAATAATCTTATAGTCCTCAAAAGGCTTGTTGATACAGGTATATCTTAAGTTGTTTATGAAATATCAATAAAGTAGGAGCAGTTCTTATTTCCACTGGCAATTAACTCCAGAGGGTGAGGGTTATGATGGAGAAAGCTCTTGATGTGGTTACAGCTTTTTTTTTTTTTTTTGCCTCTCTGGGTGTAACCTCTCGGAGCTTACATGCCTGGGTGCTTTGGGTATAATTCCTCAGGAAGAGGCACTCCCTGAAACAGCTTGGTCCCAAACTGTTCAGGGCAATATAGGTAAACACCAACACATTTTGTACCCACTGAAACCTCTGTACCAGGCTCAAGGGTAGCCGAACATAGAGGACATTACAATAATCAATTCTGGAGATTTCCAGTGCATAGGTTAATGCTATCAGGTTGAGTGCTTTCTGAATTGGGAGTCTCATCTTGCATCAATATCTCTTGCTTAATTTTGAACTGCCTAATCATAGGGTTTACATAATAAGGACAGTTCAGAAGGGGTTTACCATTGCCACCACCTGCACAGTACTAACAAATGTTGGCTTGAGTGACACCACTGTTGCCTCCTCAATGAAAAATTAGGATTGATTATCCAGAAAACTCCTTATGATTATAACTATTGCTCCACGACTGTGCAGTCATATCCTTACATGCTGAGCTGTGAAGTCCCTCTTGCTACTTCTACTTGTGTTACATTTCTTAGTTGTGAGGAATGTATATCAGATGGTCAGAAGACAGGTGTCTAATACTTGTATTGCATTAAGTGTGTGAAGACTGCTTGATTGACTGCTTTAGTGCAATTGCAGTGTATGTGGCCACCTTGAATATGGGTGTGATTTGAGCCAAGAATCAAGATCTGTTCATCAATTGTTCATTTGACAGACGTAGTTATTGATGTTTTTGATTAAGCTGGACTAGATATCAAAATTAGGGCTATGACAAAATGATCCAAAGTGCTGCAATGCTACAATTCAAACAATGCTACAGAAAAACATGAAAGCAAGAGAAAAGAGGGAACAGCATTTTATTTATGGCAGATGCCTCCATCAAAGCAAAGTAGCTGGAGAACCTTTGTAAATTGTGTCCTAGGATTAGAAAGTAGATCTGTCAGTCATTCATTCTCACTTTTACAAATTCAGAAACCTTGAAAATGACTCCTTCACCTTTCAAAGCCTGAATTGCTAGTGAAGGTTTGCATGAGATCCAGGTTTGGCTCTGTCACCTTGAAGGAAAGTCTTTCTCACCTTAGAAAGACCAAAGTGGCCTGATTGCAGCCACTATTTGAAATTGATGACCTTTCTTATTCTTTACACTACAGGCTACAACTAATCTTTTGCTTGTTGTTTTGACTTTTCTTACTGTGTTGTTCTTATTGACTTCTATTAGACATATAGATTTTTGTGTTTGAAAAACTGCACTCTTTATTGGAATAAAAAAACAATTCCTTCTCTTATGCTTTCTCTCATTTCCCTTTCGAGACAATTCTGCAGCATATAGATCAGTTAGTGCTGCCAAACAATTGATTACACACTAGAGTCATCATTTTCACCTTACTTAGACTAAATTATCAGAATGGTCTAAAGCAGCGGTGCCCAAACTACAGCCTGCCAGCCGGATTCGGTCTGCAGTGCCTAATAATCTGGCCCATGCTGCCCTTTCCACTCCCAGAAGCGGAAGTTAAATGCGCCCACACATTCCCAAAATACTGCCATAAAGCACACATGGCTGTCATAAACACATTTATGACAACTGCGGGTGCATTTATGGCAGCTTTTTGCACATGCACAGGTGTGTTTTACTTCCGCTCCCAGTAGGAGGAAACACGTAATTGCTCAACCACATGACCGACCCATGGCCCGAAAAGTTTGGGCACCCCTGGTCTAAAAGGATTTTTTTTTTTGGCAGGGTGATGTCTCGACTTTTTATTATGTTCCCTAGGTTTCTCACAGCTTGCCTCCCAAGAATTAATCATCTTTTTATTTCATGACTGCAGTCACCTTCTGCGGTGATCTTGGATCCTATGAATGCAAAGTATGTCGCTGCTTCCACTTCTTCCCCTTCTATTTGCCAGGGAGTGATAAGGCCTGTTGCCATTATCTTGGGTTTTTTATGATGAGTCTCAGGCCAGCTTTTGCACTGTCTTCTTTCATCCTAAGCAAGTACTCCTTGTAAGGACAAATATTGAAGATGAAGCTAAAGTTCTTTGGACACCAAATGAGAAGAGAGGACTCACTCGAGAAGGCCTTGATTCTGGGAAAGATCGAAGGCAAAAGGAGACAGGGCCTTGGTTGGATTCTAGATTTGGGGGTGGTGGTGTGTGAATTTTTTTTCAGGAGGGGCAAAAAATGTCACACTCACATATATAACATTGGCACCATGGGGTGGGGTGGGGGCAGGCTGTTAGCTCAGGAGGGTTTTCACCCCATGGCCTCCTTTGGCCCCCCAGCTCACAAGGGGGTGGCAGAGGATGAGATGGCTAGATGGTATTGTTGATGCATTGGGTGTAGAGCTAAGTGGGCTTCGGAGGATTGTGGAGAATAGGGGTACCTGGTATGCTATGGTCCATGGGGTCACAAAGGGTTGGACTCGACTATGTGACTGAACAACAACAACAATAACAAAAACCATGTGAATAGTCCACTTTTTGAATAATAAGAATAATATGTCACAGGGGAGGGGGGATATCAGGAGTTTATAGATGCTAAGGTGGGGCATGGCCAAATATATATATTGGGAACCACTTCTGTGTAATGCAAACAACTCATTTGACTGAACCTTGATTACTCCAAAGGGCAGCTATTAGTAAAGTGAGAAGAAAAAACAAGGAAACAGCTGAGATAAAGGCCAAAAACATGGCTTTTTAATATGACAGCTAAGGAATTCCCCCCTTTATATGGATATATTCATTCATTTTATTTCAATTTTAAAAAATCTGTAAGGCTGTAGTTGCTGTGAATATAACTGTTGTTTTTACAGAAGTTTTTATTTGCTCTCCACATCCCTGTCAGATTGCACAATGCAGAGGGGCTAGATCAATTTACATAAAATAACCACAGGACCTGAAGCCTTGAAGTCAGTGTTACAGCTACAAAGTTCTTGAAGGTTGTGGGGTCCTGTTGAAAGACAATCTAAATTATATTAGGCAGAGTCAGACCCTATTATTAGGCAACCCTCCTCAAAGGTTGTTGCCTTGCTTTAGCAAGGGGGATTGTGTGGTTCAGTGAAGCTAAGCTGTGTAGGACCACCAAAGATGGACAGGCCGTAGTGGAGAAATGTGGGGGCATAGGTGGCATCTAGGTTTGAAGTAAGGTTTAGTCCCCATCTCTATTTCACTGTTGCATAGACTGATGTACATATGTCAATAGTTGACTGAGATTAATGGGTTGTCTGTAAGCAAGTAAAGATCTGCCACCAAGAACTTGGGAGAATGAAGTATTATTGTCAAGGATGGGATAGACACCTTTCATTATGCGAGTGAGGGATTTCAGTTTTGGGCTGAAAGTGACAACTAGTAGTGTTAAGTTGTTTTCTCTTTGGGGTCTGTCTTGCAGTAGTTGCTTCTGAATATTTGTATTGCCCAGTTGCTTTGTTTTAAACCATATTGGATAGGTATTGTAGTCTGACAATTGTATTTTGTAGATCCTTGAGTTTGGAGTCTCTGTCTTGTGGGTCTGAGCAGATGTGGTTGTACTTGAGGACCTGGCTGTAGCCAATAGATTGTGTTGTGTGTTCTGGATGGAAGCTGAAGGTGGTGGGTTTTCAGTATACTGTAGTGTGGTACTGTGATGTCCATGTTGCAGCTTCACTTGTTGTGTAGACTGGCCAAGTTCATGCCTGTCAAGTTTTGGATTTGGAAATAAGGGAAATTTCCTGGCAAATACAGGATACTTGACAGCTATGCTTATCCTGTGCTGCCTTCCAATGGCGGCAATAGGGCATTGCAGTATAATTAATAAGGGATGACGGTGGGAAAGAGGGTAAAATAAGGGGTTTTCCTGGCCAATAAGGGATACTTGACAGCTATGGCCAAGGCTGAGGTTGATATTTGGATGAAAATTATTGAAATTTGCACATATGATATCCGTGGACCTCAATAACATGTGCTGCAGTAGTTTGACCCGCAACCCACATGGAACAACTGTTTTGCAGCATCTGTACAAGCACCCACCCAAGACCAAGAGTTTTTTGCAGTCCTGGTAGTAGACATTCACCTCTGTGTTGTGTGGAGGAGGCGGCCACCCAATGTCCACCCACACAATGATATCAGATAGCAAAGGGTCAGTTTTAGATGCCGCAGAAATGTTCAGGGACAGTTTGAGTGAAGTGATAGACAAATCGTTCCAAAAGTCAGGGTTTTTAGAGTTCAAAACATCCATGGGCAAAAGTTCTTGCAATTCAAACAGTTCTAGACAGTCAGTCTGTTGGGCAAAGTCACTGTCTCTGTGTGCAACATGCGCGTGCCGGGAAAACATGGCACTTAACTCTTCAGTGGAGGAGTCGCTTCCAGGGGGCCCTTGGGACAAACCCTCCCCAGGTAGTAACAACACTTGGGGCTCGTCCTCTATACTAAGGACTGGCTCCCCCCCCACCCCGCACAAGTGAATTCCCGTAAAGTGAATGCCTAGGGGACTAAACCACTGGGCCCCTAGAATGTTTGTCTTACCCGATTCCACAACAACGAGGGGAAGGTTTGCATAGGTATAGTTATAATGGACCTCAAAATTCCCAATCCCCCTCACTGGAACGTTGCAGCCCCGCAAGTCCACCAACTTGCCTGGTAGCCCCTTTAGCTTGGGTCGCAAATTTGGTGGAATGCGGTGATACTAGTACTTGGAGGAAGGAACCCGAATCCACCTCGAGATGAAAAGGAACCCCTTCGATGCGGATGTCCACGAAAAACCCATCCTTCAGGTCTCGTCTCTTGTCGTTGACCCCATGGCTCATGAAGACCTTGGCGATGCAGAACTGTAGTGTCGGCAATCTTATGACATGCTGCTTACACACTTGTAAGAGCCCATTGGCTCTTCTAAGATAAAGTGCCTCTCTTGTATTGATGGGGGTGGGTAGACCTTTTAACTGTCTTTCAATGTGTTTTTATAGGGTTGTCTTTTTAATGGGTTTTTACAGGGTTGTCTTTTTAATGATTTTATGGGATGATTTTATATGTTTTATACTTGTTGTGAGCCACCCAGAGCTGCCCTAGGGTGAGGGGGCGGCATATAAATTTAAATAAATAAATAAAAATAAATATGGCCTTTCTTTCCACACTGATGACACTCCTGAAGGCACATTCGTTGCGGAAGTGGCATTTCCCGCAACCATGGCACAGCACAACTGAACCTGGCATTGGCGTTGGTGCCCATAGTCCCTGAAGTGAGCTTGAGAAGCCTTGGTGGATGTGGCCGGAGACTGGCAAAGGAGCAGCCATGATCGTTGCTTGACCCAGCGGTTCTTTACCTTCGAGGGCCAACTTGTGCTACAAGTGTTCACACAGAGTGTGCAGCAGGGCCGGCAGGAAGATTTGCTGTAGCACGTCAGGCGGCAAAAGTTTTGAGACAACATCAAGAGTCTCTAACCCGCAGTGAGCCAAGAAAGTTGCCTTCCACAGCAATGGTTCAAGTTTTCTTACTGTGAAGTAGCTCTCCAGCTTAACTTCATAACAGGGCCACAGTTGAGGCTTGCACGTGTCGAACGGTTGCAGCCACAATGGGATTTGGTCAGCCATCTCTTTTCTTCTATCCCACCTTGGTCGCCAATGTCGCATCCGGCCCTTATAAGCAATAGTCGAGGCAATGATGAACAGAACAGCAACAGGCGTTTATTAAACAGTCTTTCACATAAAGCTAACAAGGCGCTCCAGACACAAGATGGCTATATGAATCCCATGAAATCAGTCCATGCGGAATCTGCCGTAGAAGATTGGCAATGACTAAGCTACACTAGTAGTGATAGCGTGTGGAGGAGACTCAGGCTTAGCACGTTCTGGCTACCTGTGGAGAATGGGTAGTATAGATCTGGTCTGGCCCCACCTTTGTTTACCCGTGGGGCTTATATAGTGCCTCCCCGGCGGTGGCTCCTTGATACAAAATAGCGACCCGCCGGACAAGTATAACCAACCAATCATAACACGGTATATATGTATAAACCAATGGGAAACAGGATCCAAAAGGGTAACCAACCACAGGGCTCTGATTAGCATAATGAGCATGCTCAGAGAGGGAGATTTTGTGTCAACTTTAGCTCCTTATTTGGATGGTGGGAAATCGCCATTTTCTCCTTCCAAGGCGCTGCCCGTGCAACTTGCAAATGTGCCTTAATACACAACAGATAGACACTCAGTTTGATTGGAGCAAATTGTTACAGGAACCCACAGTGAAGGAACCAGTGGAAGGCATATTGAACAATCAGCCCAGGCATTGAGGGAACCAGCCTGAGAGTGAGCCTGAGTCTCGAACTTGCTTCTATCCTTGATATTGTCAATCACAGTTAACTAAAGGCTTCATACTGAAATCAGTAGACTACTTGGAGACAATGGGTATTGTAACACAGAGCATAGACTTCTCTCTCTCTCTCTCTTTCTTAAAATATAATATTATCATTGATTAAAAAACAGGGATCGCCCCTCCCCATTTGTAAAATATACAGATATACTGTAATTTATATTGCCAGAAGTTGCTGAGGAGGCTTTTTTTTTTACATGGAATGGATTTCTCTGACAGTGACAGATGCCCATGTATAAAATGAGTCTAGCAGTTTCTTGGTTGTAGATGTGTTTCATAATTGCGTTGTCTTTCAGTCCTTGTAGTATAAACCGTACACAGTTCACTGGAACTAAAAGGAATTAGGGGGCGCTTTTTATATAGTCTGTGGCCACAAAACAGGGCCTAGTCTATCAACCTCTTATGAGTTAATATACACCGGAAATCATATGACATTGTTGGCAAGAAGTTAACTTGCCAGTTGTTTAGATCTATTGCCTCAGTCCACATGTTCACACAGTTATAGACACATGGAGCTGTTTTACAAGTGAGAATTTAAGCAAAAAAGGGGAAAAAAACAAGTTATGAAATTTACATGAAACTATTCAGCCCAATAAATCTGGTCTTTGTTCTTAACCCATGAGGTGAGAGCAACATTGAACTGTCAAAGACGTAGGAAAAGGCACCATTTCACTCAGCTCTTTCAATGATATGGAAAAGAAAACTGTGGGAAAGAACTAGCTTTCAGCATGTGCCCCTGTGGATCCAATTCAGTTCAGGTCCAGCTTTCGACACCCGACCATAATGTGATCCATTTTAAGGATAGTTTGCAACCAAGTGCCAAAAAATAAAATAAAAATATGAAAACAGCTCATGATGGTGCCCTATGGGACATTTCCTAACATTGCTACACATTGAAATAGTTTTCTGTTCTCAGGCACAGAGAATTTCTCAAGGTTACACGACAGCCCATTTTGGGGCCTAAATCACTGGATAAGATGGGCTATTAGAGTGACCTCCAATGCATCGCCTGTTGGCAGATTCAGTATGAACTAGCTATATGCTGCTTGAATTGTATACGAGGAAGCCATTTGGACTCTTTCGGGGGCAGCAATGGCAGGCAAAATCATTTCACTTTGACCTATCTTTCCCTTGGTTTTCTTCTGGCACCTTCACACTTTGCAGCTCTAGAAAGCAGATCATCTCCATTTCATTTTGGCTTCTGTGAAAGATCACTCTGTCCTTTGCATAGTTCAGTCAGCTGCAGAGCCAGCATGTATGGCTTTCCACAGCTTTCCCAGCTCATGAGCTGCAGGGTATTTTCAGCTGGATTACACCCTAAGTGACAATCCTAATTACTTTCACTCCTATTGCTTTGTGGGGTCAGCAAAGTTATAAAAGCTCTCGACACACATTGATTTCAGAGCATGTTTTAATGAAGCCAAATCATTGTTCAAATATTATATATTTCTAAGTTTTGAACCATATGTTTTGATCCCTGTGTGTGTTCTGTGCTGTCAGATTAATTCTGATTTACAGGAACCTAGTAAGGTTCCCAAAAGACACGAGAAATTTAAGGAGTGAATTTACCAGTGATATCACCTGTGAGTTTCTATGGTTGAGCATGGATTTCAACCCAGGTCTCTTGAGTCCTACTCTGTCCACTATATTACATTGGTTTACAGTGTTGATCCCTACAAGACCTAAAATATGGTGGGGAAATGCTAACATGCATCCCGGAATATAGTGCACACAGAGGCAGACTGTCTGGGATTAGGTCTGCAGATTAGGTATGTGCACCTAATATACATAGAGGCCCATGTCCAAAGATAAATACACAGATCAGTGTCTGGCCCACTTGGGGCCCTTCAGGACATACTTGATTCTTGTCCAGGTCTATGATGATATTTGCATATATCTGGATATGCAGGGGAAAACAAACACATATCAGTTATGCAAAAAATGAACACATGGTACAAGTGCATGAAGTTTCAGACTGTTGGCAGAGGTCAGGAACAATCTGTAGAATTGGCTTTTTTGTCCACCCACATTTTTTGTTCCCAGCTCCCAAGAGAAAGCCTAAACCTCACAAATCAGTAGAACAGCTTCCACAGGCTGCCACAGGGAAGGGAGTGACTGATGGACTTTTAAAGTGCAATGAGCACGGCCCTCTTTGATTTCTTCTTCAAAGGGCAATGCACCCTGGTGGTACAGTGGTTCAACTGCTGTACTGCAAGCAAAAATGTTGTGAGTGAGTTCGATCCTGGCAGAGCAAGGTTGACTCAGCCTTCCATCCTTCCATGGTCGGTAAAATGAGCATGTTGGAGGCAAAAATGTTAATTACCTTGTGAGCTGCCCAAAGTGCTATGCGGTGGTATGTACATTGCCAGGGAAATTTATTTTCACTGTTCCTAGCTGTTACTAAATAAAGGACTCTAGGCACATTAACTTAAAATATTATTAAGCAGTTTATTGTATGCAAAAGACAAATAAAATCAGAATACAATATATAAAGTGCAATATCTTAATAATAAAAATATGAGCAAATAATCTAAAGATTGGAAAAAGCAAAGACAGGTTCCAAAAATATCTTGTGTTGACAATACCAACTTCTTCCCCTTTCTCCTTCTTTATACCTAAACTTTTATACCACATCAACTTTCTTTTTTAAAAATACTTTATTTCAAGTAACCTTTCCCCTAATTTTTCATCTTCTGTGGTTAATTGTTTTGAATTCCTGTTTTTGTGACTGCACTCATCACAGCTTTCATTGCTTAAGCTCACGCTACAGCTTCAGATTTCTAACACATTTTACAATTTTTAATCTTACGGCAATTGATAATATAGCGACATAGTTAAATTTTCTCTCTCACATGTGTAATTGCTATTGCTAATACAGGGAACCTGCTCTTCTTTCATCTGGAATTTCACTACATTCTGTTCTTTTTTCCAGCCTTCTCTTCTGCCATATCACCAGAAGGTTTATTGGGGGGGGGGGGAGTTTATTTCTGTATAAAAAGAAAGGAAGAAGAAACCTTTTACTCTTACTTCTACACTTTCCACCCTAACGCTTTCTCTACTTTCTTTTCCTCCTCATCTCTAGCTCTGAGACTGTGGTTGTGAAGACCTTTTCCTCCTGCTGTTTTGTGATTGTGAGGCTTCAGGATGCTGTATTACAGCAGGAACTAGACTCTAAACAATGTGGAGTCTAACAATTGAATCAATGGATTTAGAATGGTGTAACAATACTGTGCCTTACTCTCAAGTAGGTCCTATTGTTCTTCTGAGTTGCAGCTCCCTGGCTGGACAACCCTGGCATCAGATATGTGTAGATAAGGTAGCGTCGAGCCAAGTAATCACTCCAAGTCTCTTCAGGTATTTTGGAAATATATTGAAAGCATAGCAAGATTCATGATACAGTCTGACAAAAGAACAGGAAGCATTTCAAAGCAAGGAAATAAAGTAAACTGTTTCTCTAAAGGATAGCCCATCGGCTCCCCTTCCTCTCAAGCTTCTACATCTTGGCAGACTGCAGCCGACCACCACCGCCGCTGCACTTCGGGCCTTGCCCTCCATCTCCCATCTCCGGCCAGGACTTCGAAAGGCCGTTGAGGCAGTAGAACTTTTTGTTGTTGGTACTGTATTTTCATCTGCTGGGGGCGTGGGAGTGGGTGCGTGTGAGAGCTGGTGTTGTCAGTTTGGTCATGTTGTAGTTTTGCTTTATATTGCTTTATATTTCTTATATTGTGCTTTGTACTTATTGTACCCTGTATTAGAGAATTTGCCACATTGTGAAGATTTCTATTGTAATTGTAATTTATTTGTATTTTGTTATTTACATTGTATTTTTTGCTTTTGTTACTTTGAATGCTGTTTGCATTGGAAGCCGCCTTGAGTCACACTTGTGCGAGTAAGGTGGGGTACAAATTTAATAATAATAATAATAATAATAATATAATAAAAATAATAAAGCACAGCACTCCAGAGAGTGTCTCTGTGTCTGCATGTGTTATATCTCCTCCCACAGGGTCCACCTTTGGCCCTCCCCCTTAGGGATTCCAACCAATGATCTTACAACAAGACATGTCAATCACACATTAAGTTTCATTTCTTCTAAACCACGAGGCAACTCATGAGGCAAGGATGTTTACTTTTTCTCTCCCCCGACCCCCCTGATTTGAAATCGCCATTTTGAAAGAGAATAAAGCATTCTGTTACAAATGGGAAAGGCAAGGAAGGATTAGTTCTCAGTTGAAAAGACTACATTCCCCCACTGGTTACAATTTAGCAACTTTCTTAGTCTTTCTTTGGCTTCCCCCATCTGTAATATCACCATGTCTTTCTTATTCTTGCCCCACAAATGCCAGATTTAGCACAAGGGATCTGCAGAAGGGGTGTTGCTTGGCCCTGTGAGTTTCTCTGGAGAGTTTGCACCAGAAATTCACAGGTACCCTGGTTTTGTTCATATTTACACTTCTGTCAAACTTTTGTGTGCAACCTTAGTAGATTCCATTACAATGCATTTGGACCTGCCCAGATATTTGACACAATTTAAATATTTCATTAGTTCATACTACAGTGATGTCCATATCACTTAATGGGTGGATTGTACACTGTTTCTTTTAACCTACCTGTGCCTCTTCGCTTACGTTTATCCAAGTATTGACACTCTTCTTACTTGAAATCCACGAACAGTAGCCATTTCTCTTTCTTCCCTTTCAGTGGTATCCTTTTTGCAGTAAGTCATTGACAAGGAAGCTCTCATCATTCTGTGTCTCCACTCTATTTTAAGCAATTTGATGATGGAGTATGGAGAATAAGATCGGAAACATTTCTAATATTACTTCAATGCTCCACTGGGCTATTTCTCATAATTATACTCATTCCATTCCTTTCTTATCTGTGATAGCAAAGATACCACATGCCTGCTGTAATAGTTTCAGTTTGCTAACTGTTTAGTAACTCAATAGAAAAGATTGGGATTCAATCATATCCCTTCATTATCAATGACCATTTATGGTCATCCTCTAATGCAGAAATGGGAAGCTTTTGGCTCATAGGTAATTCAGACTTCTACAACCCTTTACCAGTGACAAAGTTGGCTGAAAAAGTTTGGCAGTTTGAGTCCAAGCTATCAGGAAAAGCAAAGGTTCTCCAATCCTGCCATATTGGATATGCTGATGCTAAAGCCTCTCTTCTTTCAGAATGACATTATACATGCTCCCAGCTGTTTGCATCATGTCCGGTAGTCTTCATCTTGACCACCAAAAGTGGCCTGAAGTGATTGTCATCATTTGAAGATGACATAAAGGTAAAGGTAAAGGTATATCACCATGGCTCGAAAGTCAGTCGTATCCAACTCTAGGTTTCAGTGCTCATCTCTGTTTATAGCCAAAGAGCCAGTGCTGTCTGTATCTGCAGATGTTTCTGTGGACATGTGGCAGGAATGACTAGACACCAGAGTGTATGGAACACTATTTACCTTCCCACTGAAGTGGCACTTATTTATCTGCTTGCAATTTCATGCTTTCAAACTGCTAGGTTGGCAGGAACTGGGACAGAGAGGAAAGCTCACTCTGTCATACAGCACTTGGGTCTTGAACTGATGACCTGCCGACCTTCCAGTCATCAAGTTCAGGATCTTAACCACATACCACCACAGTCCCTTGAAAATCACATAGACAGCTACAAAATGATTTTAATTCAGTAATGCTCCTTGTTAAACCACTTCACTATTCTGATTCCCAATGGTCATGGAGGCAGAAGAGGCCATATCTGATGGACTGGCTGTGAAGGCGTACCTTGTTAATATCTTCAAGGTTGTAACAGTCCATTGAAGTCCCTGTGTTAAATCCTGCATGTTTCATTTCATACGTGTTGCAGGAGATGGCTCCGTAATCACAGTGTGTAGGTCACTTCATGGCAAGCTGGGATCCACCACCTTAAACAAATTCATGCCAGTGGCATTTTTCCTGCTTTTCCCAGGGGAAAAAAGTATACAAGTTATAACAATCCCTCATAATCACCACACTTCCAGCCTTTGGCTCCACAGCCAGATATCTAAACCACCGAGCTATCAGCATGTCCCATTGACTTTATGAATGCAGATTAAGGGTACTTGTAGAACTGACACAGAAATTTAGTTTCGAAACAGGCAAAGATGAATTACACTTAGTGGTTACTATGTTTAAAGCGAGTTATATCACAACAGGAATATGAATTCATTGTGTCAGCCTGAACACCACAACAGATTTCAAGTAGTCAACTACTTACTAAAAAAACCCAATCCTTCCAAGAATGGCTATCAGTTTTTAATAACTTCTGGGACTTCTCCTCACCCTGAAGAAACTTCAGAGGTTAGCCTTGCCCAGCCAAATCCTTCTAACCTCAAACATATTCTGTCACTTCACTACCCAAGCAAAGACTGGCTTTTCTCATTGTAACTTCTAACTAGTTTCTTTATTATTTTTTCCAGTTTAGGCCTATCTGCCTCCTTTGCTAAGCTATCCTGCCTAAACCTTTCTAGCAGGTAAATATACCATATTTACCAATGTATAAGACACAACAGAGTATAAGACACACCCATTTTCAAGGCTGCCACTATAGGCCACTATATAAAGTACAAGACACTCAATTTTTCCAGTGTATTTTAAAGAGGGGTGGGGGGGGAGTGGGTCTTATATGCCAGTAAATACAATACATGTTCTGCATCCTAAATCTCCTCTTTCTGGACTGGCTGTAGCTTTGCTATAATGTAATTGACTTAAGGGGTTTGTACTGGGACCCTTGCCAGTCCCCAATGACCACTGATGCCCCCTTAATCTGAATCCAATCTGGTGTGGTATTTCTTTTGCACACTGTCTGGTAGCACAGAGCTTGCTTCCTATGAGAAAGCTTCATCAAGCAAACACAACTGGGATAGTTATGTAAAATGAAACCTACTGTCTCCCTCCCCAAACAGCATTTGAGACTTCTGTTGATAAAACTGGAAATTAATGTTTTGGGATCAAGCTTTTGTTGCTGTTGCAATGATTAATCTCTCTCTTTTTCTTTTAACAAAAACTATTTTTGTTATAGGAGCAGTATGCAAAATGAAAAATTAACACAGCACTCAGAAATAAAATAAACATTTTCACCCTTGGTCTAATTTTCTCTCAGGTATGAGCACATCAGGTGAGCATTTAACACAGCACATAAAGAGATGCATTCTGAACATGGAAATATAGCTGTCAAACAGTTTCTGTTTGACTTTCTGAGAATTTTTTTCTGTGAAAAGGTCTGTCACCTTTATTTAAATCCCCCCCTTGGGGAAAAAAAGAAACGTTGATTCACTTCTATGACACTGTAAAGCAGTAAACTTATTTGAATAATTGTACAGTCATTTAGCTGGTGCACCCCCCACCCAACACACTTCACCACAGTGAATGCAGCTTTGATGGCAAAATAGCCTCTTTTATGTAATAGCTCCCCCCACACACACACACACACACACTCCTGCTTCTCTCTGCCATTCCTGCCAAATAAGTGCAACATAATTATTTTACTGTGGAGAAATTAGCTCATTTGCAAATGCCACCTTGGAACACAAAACGAATGGCATTTATTGAAGCACTAATAAAGGCACCATGTTAGAATAATTTTAGGCTGACGGGCCCACAACCACTCAATATTTTAAGAGCTGTCATCACACCAGCATGAGCTGCATGCGCAAGTACAAATTTATGCCATGACATCATGGCACCAAGAGTCTAATTGGAATAAAATTACAGCGCTTCACTCTGGCATTCAGCAGTGAGGCAGAACACTTTAGATGCCCACCCTGGGCTGATCGCTTTGCTATGCCTCCATGTGCCCACACATTCTGCTAACACATGAGGTATCGTGGCTCAGATTTCTGACGAGCTTGGCACGTCCTTCAGGTATTTTAGGAGCTGAGCATTCAGTAAGTGCTCACTAGCCTAGGTTGCTAATTTACTACTGCAGCAAGTGGAACAGAATCAGACCTCAGCAAAAGCTGCTGTTTCAACATTTTGGGTATACCTAATTAAGCATGCAAGCACTACACAAGAGTAGAAGACCTAGTGGGAAAACATTTCTCCACATTTCCATTGTTGTTATTGTTGCCATCATTCTTGTAGTTATTGTGGTTGTCCCTATGCAAATGAATCCATCCAAGCAAAGTCTTTTAAAAATAACTTCATGTCAGAAATTATTCTGCATTGAGAGGATTTTTGCTGGAGAAACTCCACTTAGGGGATGCCCAAATTTCATGTCCCCAAGATCTTTTCCCACCCATGTGGTCCCTGTTTATTTACTTGCAATTTCTTGTTTTCGATCTGCTAGGTTGGCAGGAGCTGGGATACAGACGGGCACCCAATCCATCATGCAGTACCCAGGTCTTGAACTGCCTTCCAGCTAACAAGGCGAGCTCCTTAACCACTAAGCCACCTTAGCCCCAGTCTTTTAATAAGAATCACAAAATGCAGGAGAGGGATGACTTCCCTTCCATCTGTTATGCTACGTTAGAAATCAAAATGCACCTTATGGTTGATGTAGGAGGAGAGATACAGGGAAATGTAATGGAATGGCATGTCATGTTTAGGCATTATATTCTTACAACCGAGCTCTGTTTTGCTGGCTTACAAGCCCTTTGTGCATAGTTAGATATGCTCCACAAAGCAGCCAAGTCAGGGAAGAGCCCTGATTCAGATTACATTTATGATCGACAATGCATTGATGTTGTGTTGTTGCTTGCAGTCAGTTATTGCAAATTTGTATAGCAAACAGCCCCTGGATCCCATGCTCCCAGGTTTGAACATATTACCTTTTTTGAGTGAATTTGATCTGAAATAAACTATTTCAGAGAATAGCCAATAGGTAGAGCAATGGGGAACCCTTCCAGACTCTGAAGGTTGGCAAATACAACAAGTTAGAGATCTCACTTTAACTGCCATTTTATACATTCTTTCTTTTTCCCTCCACTCCTTTTTCATTATTTTAAAATACATGTATTTGCCTATTTATTGTGGTGATAAATAAGCCAAATTAATTCCTGGTTTCTGTCTAAAACAAAAAGAGGAAATCCCAATAGCTCAGAGATGAAATATTGCTAACCATAACCACTGTATGTTGCATCTTTCCTGTTTCTGCAGCTAAGTCTGATGAAATTGTCATATCACTCATCACGATTTCAAGATGAGGCTCGAAGGGGCTATGAATGTCAAAATCTAGATTTCCTAAACACATGAAGTTGAAAACTGAATTCAGAACAGCAGAATGCAAGTCAGTCCCTCATTGAATTAACTTGATGGCATCAGCCAGAGTTTTATTTTTCATAAATGACACACATAAAGAGTCACTTTCTCATAATGCACAACAATGTGCACTTGGAGTTGATACTTATCATAGTAAACAGTAATATTTCTCTCTCTCTCTCTCCCCCCCCCCATTCTTTTGGGATGAGCCCTCTCAGTTCAGCCTTGAAACTCCATCAACTCAAGTGATTGCACTGACTGAACTGATGTGAATTCACTGAATTGGGGGGGAGTAGAAGCCCCCATTGCAGAGGATAAAAGTAAGGATTACAGGAGAAAACTCTGGGCTGATTCACATTGACTTGAATGTCTTGTAGTCAACCTCACCATCCCAAGCATAGAACTTTGCTTGTTTATGTAGCACCTTGATTGCACAAATTAACAATATAGTAGCCTCAAGATTAGAAGAGATAAATCTGGAGCTTCTGCAACCATCTGACTTCAGTACATAACAGGAGTTTTCTTACCTCACGTAGTAAGCTCCCCCCCTTGTGAAACATTCTCATGACTTAAGTATGAGATTCCTTTGCAGTCTGATTTCTCAGACATGAAAGACAATCTAAACCATCTTTCTCTAATATGACATTCCACATTCGCACCTTGAAAGATAAGAGAGAAATGTAATGGGAAAGGTTGCATCTGGAGCAGCTGAGACTGTATTGCAGAAACTTGCAAAAACAGAGCTTGGAAAGGTAACATTTGGGCTAGGAAGTGACCATGAGAATTCGAGAAATGTAGTGCAAAACATAAATATGGAGTAAGACAGGAAACAAACTGGGCAGCAGTGGCAGGACATGGGAATTGCCACTGAATGGTAAAGCTTTTGATTCTGCAACATTTTATGCTTCAATCTTGTAATGTTTAATGCGAGCTACCCAGAGTCGCTCCAGTGATGGGGCAGCAATATAAATTCAAGAAATAATAAGAATAATACTTTGGATTAAACATGTGATCCATTACTTATCATTGGCTCAATGCTAGGATTCATTCATTCGTTCGTTCGTTCGTTCATTCATTCATTCATTTGCATCCACTGTCATGCAATCAAACAGAAAGAAGAACACCATGAACATCTATTGTGATGGTGGTGAGATTCAGTCTCCCCACATCATCTGAAGAACAGTTCACAGGAAGGCATGGTGTAATACCACACAATATTGCTCACACTGAAGAGGAACAATGTTTGACAGATAGATAATTGTTTGTTGGTTTTTGTATATCACACTACCAGGACTATTCCTAACTTGTGCAAAGCTAAGTATTGATAAGAAATGTTTTTTTGCCATCACTGGCTACATTTTAGAAATCACAAAATCATATAGACACAACTGCATATGGCAAACCATTTTGTGATGTTGTGTCCCACACAACTGTAAATACTCAGCATGTTACAGATAGAAACCAGAGTTTAAATCAGCTGAGTCACATTAACAGTTAAGTTACTTAGTTGTTGCCAAGTGTATGTGACCAGGCCTTCAACTCTCCATCTGAAGGCAGAATTGTCCTTTACAATTCTCCACTCAGTACTCTCATATCATGCATGGGTCTTTTGCCTAAGTGGTTGTGCTTTTACAGAATTTATGCAAGGGGTTATCAATTAATCCCTTCTGCAAAAAAAGAAGAAAAAAAGCTTCCATTATTTTAAACCCAGAGATCTCCACTTGCATAAACTTTTTGGCAAACCAGGAGCTCTGTGAATGGAGCATTATGTTCTTCCCCTTCCTAGCAAAACACTGGTTTCCATATATAACAGCAATATATGTGATCCCCATGCACATAGCAGGGGATAAAACAATGGCAGAGGTCATCAGTCTCAGCTTTTTACTTTCCCAGAAAGACCTGGCTGGCCACAGGATGCAGAACTAAATGGATCTCTGGACTGATCAAGTATATGTTTTTCTAATTTTGTATGATGCTTTGCATAGATTTAATTCTTGTATATGATGGAGCCTTCACTTCCTATTCTGTATTGTGGCTTCCCTAGAAATCTCAGACTCCTTGAATGATCAATGTTACGCTGACAGCCATGATGGTCTTTCTCCTTATTGTTGCTATTTATTGATAGTGCCATACTGTAAGACCATACACATCATCTGTCCAGTATGGTGGAGTGACCATCTGCAGAACACAGTTCCTTATGCTAACATCCATGCAGAGAATAGGAATACATCTTGAACTGTTTATGTATGAGTTTATAACTGTCAAATGAACTAAAACTAATTTGCAACATCTTTATTCAAGGGTAAATTAACCATGTTGGCCTCACTGGTTTAATGTTCTGTAGCTTTTAATAAATGACTTCTGTAAGATCTGTTTTCATACATTTGTCTATTAGTTGTAAGGCATAGATCTCTTTAGAAAAAAAACCAGTAAGTAAAGGTAAAGGTTTCCCTTGCTCGAAAGCCAGTCATATCCGACTCTAGGGTTCAGTGCTCATCTCTGTTACAAAGCCGAAGAGCCAGTGCTGTCTGATTCTGCAGACCTTTCCGTGGTCATGTGGCAGGCATGACTAGACACCGGAGCACACAGTACACTGTTACCTTCTCACCGAAGTGGTCCCTATTTATCTACTTGCAATTTCTTGCTTTCGAACTGCTAGGATGGCAGGAGCTGGGACAAAGACGGGAGCTCATTCCATCCTGCAGTACTCGGGAATTGAACTGCTGACCTTCCGCCTCCCAGTCAGCATCTTAGCCACTTGAGCCACTGCAGTCCCATAAAAAACAGTATAACACTGTAATTCAGTGTGTTTTCCAGCATCAGGCTGTACAAATGAATCTTGATTGATTTAAGTGTAGAAGCACATTTTTACTCTATAAGAATGCCAGAAAGCTTGATTTTAAACTTGAAAGCTGGGTGGTTGTAAGGCTTTACTATGAACTAGGTTTGTCAATAATTAGCAGAATTAAATGAATACCCCTTAACAATGTTTAGAAAGCAGTAGGTCTTCACAAACACTTGTCCTTTCCTCTGCCTATTATTTTTCTACTCATTTATTCAGTATTACAGCCACAATCCATACCTTCATTAATATACACCCATGGTAGCTCTTAAAGGCCCCTTTGTTCACACAGGTTTGAGATGTAAAATAGTTGAAGGATCCATTGTAAGCTACCAGCAAAACAATGCACAGTGAAGAATTTAAAAAGGTTACACTTGTAATACCATTAATGGCTTGAAGTTTTTTCCAGACCTAGCAGAGTGAGTCCACAGTGAGAATCTCTTTAAGTAAAACATGTATGGGGCAGATTTATGTATATTTTCATTTTATGAGTGTGTGTCAGAGATATGCCACAAACTGGATGGGGAAGTAAAATGTGTGGCTGAGTAATGCTAATGGGGTATGTCTGAGTGGGCCCTTGGTGTAGAGCAGGGTTTCTCAACCTTGGGGCCCCAGGTGTTCTTGGACTTCTGTTCCCAGAAGCCCAAGTCAATATACCTGCTGATCGAGGCTTCTGGTAATTGAGGTCCAAGAACAGCTGGGGACCTAAGGTTGAGAAACCCTGATTTAGAGGATTATTCATTATGTGGATGAATGGTGCCTCCTGCCCTTAAAAAGTCAGTAGTATAACCACTCCTCAAGAAACCTAGATTCCTCATTTGGCCATGTAAACTCTGAGGGGAGTGGAACTCCATAAATATCTTACTTACCTTGAAAGCCCTTTCAGTGTCACCATAGAATGTTTCCAAATTGACAGCACATAACAACAATCACAACCTCTGGAGCTAAAGTGGCAGAGACCAAGCAGTTGATGTTAAATACTGTATAGATTTGATAGGAATGGGAGGCAGGGATAGTGTACTGAGGAAAGGCTGGTCACTGACAAATTTATCACCAGACATTGAAATGCAAGCAGCTAATGCTTTAAATAGACATACCAGCTAGGGCCAGTGGGCCCTGGCAAAACTGAATGCCAGGCTAATTCCATTAAAATGTTATAAATTTTAAATGTTATAATATTTTAAAACTAGGTTTTTCATTGCCTCAGTTCAGCCACCAATTCTGGCACCAATGCAAACCAAAAGAAGGAATGGAGATGTTTCAGTAGGAAACAGGCAGAACAAAAGTAAATAGCCACCAACTTGATGATTGTGGCCATGACCACACCCAACTGTATCTCCCTCTTACTAGAGTAGACTGTATCTTGTTCAGTCTTCGCTAGTAAGTGGGAGATCCATAAAGCACACCTTTAACTCCACTTTGAAAAATGGTAACCAAAGGTAATCATGGTCCCTGAGACTCATAATGACTAATGATAGTATGTGTCTTGTGGGTCCTGGAAGCAACAGTGAAAAGATAATGCTGCCGTTCAACAGCAAGAACTGCTGCTTGACAATGATCATTGAGGGAATTTGGGAGGTGGAATTTCAGATACCTTGGATGATACCAATTATTGAGACTGGGATATACATTCTTGGCTAGGCTGAGGGCCCAATTACAACTTGCTCAACAGCCTGAACGCCATACCCCCAACCCTACAAAAAGCTAGGAGGGAAAAAAGCCCGCTCTGGATTGTTCATTTTACTGTCAAAATGAAATTAAATGAAACAAAACATAACCCAAAAAAGGTATTATAGCTCCCAGCCGCTATCCCAGCACATTAGCAGATTTCTGATGCTTATTCTATGTTCTCTCGACTTATTTAGGTGTCAAACATTGCTTACAGCTTTTCTTTCAATTTAAAATTGGGTTTCTTTACTTTAGCTGGCTTAATTGATCAAGGGAGTTTTCACCTGGAGTAATTACTTCCTGGTTTCTGACCACAAATTAACCCGGAAGGAAGCCAAGCAGTACTTAGTCTGAAGAAAGATTTCCTTAATCAATTAAGTTCATTGAAGTAAAAACTAATTCTAAGCTACAATAAAGGCTTGTAAGCAATGTTTTGCAACAAAATGGACATCATCCCATTGCTTAGTGCGGTAAATTACATTAGAGTATAGCCATTGAATCAGTAGTGATTTAGTAAATCAACCCCCTCCATAAATTCCATTGATTCAAATAGGCTGACTATATCTGTGACTTACTCTAAAGTAAGTGCAGATGATTCATCATATCACCATTAAGTAAATGGGCCTTTTCTAGAGCAATTGGCTACACTAAGCAACAGGATTTTGGCCACTTAGTTAAAACAAGTACGATTAAACATGTAAAAGCTACAGATAAGATAGAAAAGCTGCTGGTAGTTGCATTGCTCTTTTTTCCAGTGACAAATAGCTCTCCTGATTTTTGGCTGGGTGGGTGGGGTTTTCATGCTGGCACAGTGTCCAGAAAGATCTCCAAACTAGGTATTGAGACTTGAAATGGTAGGTAGCTCTGTCTTGAAATGGTAGGCAGCCTGCAAACCACATAATACTAATTCTGATTTGGATTCATTCAATCCAGATTCTGGCTTGGTTTGCGGACTTTTGTTGCCTTGTTAGATGACCTTACTGGGGCAAGGGATTCCAGCCAGTTGCTCCTGCTTGAGCCTTTCAATTACTTTTCATGCAATCATTCATGGTACCCTTGTGGATTGGCGGAGAGGGTTGGGGAGATTGTACATCAATGATAACACTCTTACCTTCCAGAGAGTAGCATTCGGAGATAATTTATGTACCTACTAAACCAGGGGTTCCCAAATGCATGCCCGCAGGCCAGATCTGGCCCATGACACCATTTCATGTGCCCCCCAACCCTCCAAGGGAATTTGAGAAACAAAATGCCTGCCCCTTTGAAGCTGCTGGGACAAAATGGCCACCCCACAGTGCAGGCAGGGCAAAATGTCCATCTGGCCCTCGAAGCTGACTGAGAGAACAGGGCACAGCCCCCGGCTTGAAAAGGTTGGGAACCCCTGCCCTACACTATAGCTAAAATCAGGAAAAAGTTTTCTGTATACTTCTTTAGCCCTAACTATTAAACCAGAAGATGTTAAGATAAACCTGTGGAGAGGGGGAAAACACACCTCGCTCAATAATTGAATGCTGAAGAGTGTTTCCTATCAGGCTTTTAAAAAAATTTGTATGAAACTCCTATAGAAAATCATTTGGGACTTTGGACTAAAGGATCAGTAAGCAAATTATCTCCATATCTTGTTTCCAATTAAAAGTCCCAGGCACACTAAAAAATTTTGAATCAGTCTAGACTCTAGAATTAGCTTTGGATGAGGTGGTAACTTTACGGTGGATAGGAAAACCAACTGCTCTGAACCAAAGTTTTATAATAGTTGGTCCTAGACAGACAGAGCTACCTACCATTTCAAGTCTCAATACCTAGTTTTGAGGTCTTTCTGGACACTGTGCCAGCATGAAAACCCTAGTGGCAACAGCATGCAGAGGTGCTTATTAGTCTATACCCGTGATGGCGAACCATGGCACTCCAGATGTTCTTGGACTTCAATTCCCAGAAGCCCAAGCACCCTGTGAATCCACATGAATGGATTTACTATGATTCATCTGGTCCACGCTGCCCTCATCGCTCCAGGAAGCAGAAGTAAAACACACATTTTACTTCAGCTTCTGGGAGCGATGAGGGCAGCATGGGCTGGATAAATTGCAGTAAATCCATTTGTGTGGATTCATGGAGGCTTGGGCTTCTGGGAATTGAAGTACAAGAACATCTGGAGTGCCAAGGTTCACCATCATGGGTCTATACAAATACATCAATTGTGCCTGTGCCTGCAATGGATGGACTGTTCCTTAATTATATTTCTCATTCATATCCAGGTTAAGCTAATGTAATATATCTTTCTTTAAAGATATCCAGCTATTTCAGAATGTGACAGCTGTGAAGCAAGGTAGAAAGATCATAGGACACTCCGGTGCCTATGCACTGGTTACTAATGTGTTTCTAAAACCAGTAATGCCTCCTAATTGTGTCAAATTACAATCCAGATTATTATAGGTTGTTTGTCCTTGGAGAGGGGAAGGGGCCTTGTTGATGGATACTCTGTAAAATAATCTGTTAATTTCATTGGTGTGAGATATCTATAAAAAGATCTTAGACCTGTTGTACTGCAAATCCCAAAATGTAGATTACTATTTCTACAATTCTGATGCTTTGAAGTAAGCCCATAATTCTCTGAACAAAAAGATGAAGAGACCAGTAGACTTTGTATGAAAGAGAGGGAAGCAACTTGCTCATCTGCTGTCATTCCCTATTGAAAAGGGCCACAGACTTTCCTAAACAAAGAATATAAGGCAAGCAAAACACAAGATATATCTGTCTTTTTCACTGACATTATTTAAAGGACTGATGTTAAATGAGTTTATCCACAGATGATCCAGTAACCCAGGGGTTCTGAACCTATGGCCTGTGGCCTATATCCGGCCCATAGTGGCAAACTCAACCCATGGTGATGACCTCGAAAGCAAAAGCGGATGCGTTTACAACAGCCATAAATGTGCCCATTCCTGTGTAAACACACCTGTGCAAATGTGCCCACACCTGCCCAAATATGCCTGCGGTGGTTTATGGCATTGCTTACTACAGGGGGAATCCATATATCTGGCCCGCTCAGCTGTCTGAGACAGCTGTCTCAGCTGTCAACCATGAAAATGGTTGAGAACCACTGTAATAACCAATCAGAGAATTTGGGCATCTGATACCTTTTGAAAAATAGAAGTGTAATTGCAATCCCTTATACCTGTGCGATTTTTCAGAAAATATGTCCCTATATGACAGGAAGCAGAAAAGTATCGGCATGATTTTCTCCCTGCCCTTTAATGAAAGGCTTGATTTTCCCTGACCTTAATAGATTATGCTAGGATTTTTTTAAAAATCATTTTTTATTGATCCAGAAGACATAGCATTTTAATTGTGTGTTCACTCTTTTTACTTCTTTCCTTTCCTTTCCAAAAACCGGGAAGCTGATGTTTGCTATGTTAACTGCCTTGCAGCCTAAAGGGGCATGTTTTCAAAGCAGGGTGCCCAAATCCCATTAGCAAGATTTTAGCGAGCAATTCTCCCTGAACTTCCCCTGAATTGTGTCGGGGAAGGACTTAGCAGCAATGCTCATTTTCTAGGCTGAATTATCTTCTTGGTAGTATTAAGGCTGTAATGTTATAGTTTCCTGTAGATACACATAGATATGACAAGAAAGACCAAAATCAAATGATGCCTGCATTTGCATTGGTTTCAAATAAAACCACATTTGAACCACTAGGGAAACTGTGTCAGTTCTTGTCCTTGATTTGTTGGGACTGGAATATATGCAGAGTAGATATCTCTCTGGCAAAGTACACTATGTTTTAGGGAGTAAAGTATTACAGATAAATCCTGTTATTTTTCCCTTTTTTCTTGACTAGCATGTTATTTCCAGGCATATGATTAAACAAAGATGTTAATTCCAAACTTTCGGTTTGAGCTTAGCAGCGTTCAGTGACATCTGCCTTAATGCTATGTTTGGGAATAAGGGTTTTGAGTGTATGTGTTTGTGTGTACATAATCTTGTAATTGTGGAGGAAAAACAGATTTATTTGGTGGAAATTGACTCCTAAGATAATGCTTGGAGTATGATTCTAGGCAATGTTCTGTGCTAGTTTCAAGGGGAGGGTTAAGCAGTAAATTAAATCTCTCCCACATAAATAAATGGAAATGAAAGGCACTGAGCTTTAGTTTCATTGTGCCCTTAGAGCTTGATGGGTGTGCTTCAGTTTTGAAAGTAGCTCTCTCTGTGTTTCAGAATATAGTTGTCTCTGACTATGTTTGTAGAGGCCAGCAGGAATAAATCATTGTATTTTAAAAAAATGATAGAACTTTATCGGTTTTAGAACAAAATCTAGCAACATTCAAACTGATTTGAAAAAATGTTGCACAAATAGCAAAACAAATGTGTGGTTTCTCTGAATTTGTAAACAAGCTGTGGAAGGCTTTGGGTATGGTAGATAACGCAAGGTATATTAAATGTACAATTGAGATAAAAATACTTTTTTAAAAAAGTATCAGACTTTTATTTTTAAAACAGCAGTGGCTCCCTAATTAATTGGCTGAAATTCAGTTTAAGCCAAAACTAGAGCAAGACCATTCAATCAGTAAAATTTACATAGCTGTTGACTTAACAAATCTCCACAGATTCAATGGCTCTAAATTGAACTGCGGCTTATTACTGGTTTTCCACCACTGATTGGTACTAACAGTTTCTTAGATGTGTTATTTATGAAAATAAATAAAAGTAGCAGGGCAAGATGATGAAATAATTGGGATAAACACAACCTGGTCCTCAGATAGACTACAGCTCCCAAAAATCTTGGCCAGAACAACTAGTGGTGAAGGATTCTGATATTCTGTTATCAAAAAGGCGCATAATGCTGGAGCCTAAATTACTGAAGGTTTAATCTTTTGTCCCATTGCCTAGTGATACATCCCACTAAACTGGGTAGATTATCATAGGATTTCATTGGAAGAAAATCTTAATCAATGCCTATATTCAGTTACACAAACATTTGTATACAATATTTCAGATTTTGGTAATAATTTACAATAACAAAAAAATCAAGGCAATTTTAAAAACTCTCAGACCCACAACAGATAAACCCATAACTTGGTAAAAAGAAAACATCTTGGGTGGGATATGTGGTCACCCCACAAGAAATCTGCTTCTGTCAAGTGAACTTTCAAAACTTACCTCTGCAGCTTTAGGGTCACATTGCCAGCCATTTTGAAAATACCAGAGGGCTATGGAGGAAGAGGAGATTTCATCTTTCACTGGGCATGATCTACTAGCATTTCATTATTAAAAGCCAAGCAAAACAAAAATAACTATTTGCCCAATGGAGAATACAGAGAGGATCAGTCCCGGGGTCCCCAGATGCAACATCACACAATTGGGAAACTGCCATCAAAAAGTCGCTACATTAAAGGTAAAGGTCTTCCTTGCTTGAAAGCCAGTCATGTCTGACTCTAGGGGTGGTGCTAATCTCTGTTTACAGCCAAAGAGGCAGCACTCTCTGTGTCTGCAGACATTTCCGTGGTCAAGTGGCAGGCATGACTAAACACCAGAGTGCATGGAACACAGTTACCTTTTCTAGATAGATAGATAGATAGATAGATAGATAAATCTTTATTGTCATTATCCTGCACAGAACAACGAGATTGAAAAACCACTTATCGACCCAACAAAACCTAAACAAAATACAACTAATACAAGATTATCAATATACTCCCACCCCACATATACACATTTAAGCCCTAAAAAGCTCTAAAACTCTAAAAACTCTAAAAACTATATACAGAAGCTCCCTCATAGACTGCATTGCACTGCATTCAAAGCCAGAACTGCTTTTGGGTAGAAACTATTTCTCAAGCAGCTCCTGGTCTTTATGATCCTACTCCTTCTTCTAGAAGGCAGAAGCTGAAAGAGATCATTTCCAGGGTGCGTACTATCCTGCACAATCTCTACAGCTTTCTTATAACACCTGGCGGCATAGATTTGATCTAGCGTGGGAAGAGTACACCCGATTATCCCCTCCGCAGTCTTTATGACCCTGGACAGCATTGTTCTTTCCCTAGCTGTACAACTCCCAAACCATACACACAGACCATAGGTTAACACTCTCTCTATGGTACAGTGGTAGAATGCCATCAGCAGGTCCTTTGAAAGATTGTTCTTCCTGAGGATTCTCAAGAAGTATAACCTCTGCTGTGCTCTCTTCATCAGATCTTTGGTGTTTGCTCCCCATGTTAGATCATCCCTCAGCTCAATTCCCAGAAATCAAAACACTGAGACCTGTTCCACACAATTCCCTTCAGTAATAAGTGGCTGGATGTTCAATTTGCATTTTCTGAAGTCCACAATGATCTCTTTTGTCTTTTTTACATTGAGGAATAAATTGTTTTCCCTTCACCACTCCGTCAGCATCTCAACCTCCTTCCTGTAAGTCAACTCCCCCTTCCCAGCAGTAATCAGACCCACCACCGT
This sequence comes from Bradypodion ventrale, assembly GCA_035047345.1. Taxonomy (NCBI): domain Eukaryota; kingdom Metazoa; phylum Chordata; class Lepidosauria; order Squamata; family Chamaeleonidae; genus Bradypodion; species Bradypodion ventrale. The sequence continues at coordinate 101,613,581 of JAWDJE010000002.1, read as the reverse complement.
TGTGTCATCTGCAAACTTGATGATCTTATTGCTGGGGTAACTGGGAACACAATCATATGTGTAAAGTGTGTACAGAAAGGGGCTCAAGCACATACTCCTGCAGCATCCCTGTACTTATATTGAGATCCACAGAGACATGAGAGCCCATCCTGACCCATTGGGAATGATCAGATAGAAAATCTAGTATCCACCTGCAAAAGCATGGCAGAAGCCCCAGATCTAATAATTTGGGCACCAGTCTATGCGGGAGAATAGTATTAAATGCAGAACTAAAATCTACAAATAACAGCCTCGCATAATTCCCTTGTTTCTTCAAATGGGTAAGAACAGCATGTAGGGCGGTAGCCACAGCATCCTCTGTGGATCTCTTTCTCTTATATGCAAATTGACAAGGGTCAAGTCCAACTGGTAAACAAGCCATAATATGGTTCCACACCAACTTTTCAAAGCATTTCATTATGACGGGTGTAAGCACCACAGGGCGGAAGTCATTCAGACTATCTAAGTTAGGTTTTTTTAGGAAGAGGTATAATAGTAGAGGATTTCAGCAAGGTGGGACAATGGCTTGGGCCAAAGACTGATTAAAAATCTTCATAAAGGTTTCTGCCATTTATCTACTTGCAATTTCTTGTTTTCAAACTGCTAGCTTGGCAGGAGCTGGGACAGACGATGGGAGCTCATTCTGTTGCACAGTACATAAGAACATAAGAACATAAGAACAGCCTTGCTGGAACAGGCCACAGCCCATCCAGTCCAGCGTTCTGTCTCACACAGTGGCTCACCATTTCCTTCAGGGTATTCCTTCACCTGCTTAGGATTCCCTGGAAATGGCATTGAGAGATATCCTGCCTATCTCTCCAACCCGGAGGTTGTCCTTAGGTAGCCATAATTATAGCCATTGATACCCTTGTCCTCCATGAACTTGTCTAATCCTTTCTTAAAGCAGTCAAGTCTGACAGCTGTCACCACTTCTTCTGGCAGGGAGTTCCATAGACCAGTAATCCTCTGGGTGAAAAAGTACTTTCTCTTATTTGTTTGAGAACTAGTACCCAAAAGTTTCATGGAGTGTCCCCTAGTTCTAGTGTTGTGCGATAGGGAAAACAGTTTTTCCTTATCTACTTTGTCCACACCGTGCATGATTTTATAAACTTCAATCAGGTCACCTCTTAGACGCCGTCGTTCAAGAGTGAAAAGGCCCAACCGTTGCAGCCTCAGATGGTAAGGAAGGTGTTCCAGTCCCCTAATCATTCTGGTTGCCCTCCTCTGTACTTTCTCCAACTCCATAATATCCTTCTGGAGGTATGGCAACCAGAACTGTACACAATATTCCAGATGGGGCCTCACCATAGATTTATAAAGAGGCAAAATGACACTTGCTGACTTATTTTCTATACCCTTCCTAATGATCCCTAACATTGAGTTTGCTTTTTTCACTGCTGAGGCACACTGGGTTGACATCTTCATTGAGCTGTCCACCAGGACACCAAGGTCCCTTTCCTGGTTTGTCGCAGAGAGTTCAGACCCCATCAGTTTATAAATGTAATTGGGGGTTTTTGCCCAGTACTTGGGTCTCAAACTGCGGGCCTGGTAAACTTCCAGCTCAGCTTCTTTACCACTAATCCACCACAACCTCTTGTTTCTACATTGTATCTCCATAAATCACACTAGCCTATGCATTTGAATGCAGAGCAAGTTCTCAGATAGTGTTGCTAGGTCTTAAAGTTCCAGCTGAAGTTTCAGAGGTATTGCTAAGCTTCTTTGTATCTCTTAACAGGGAGACAAGTATCAGAGTGAGCAGTGGCAGAAGAGGATGAAGCAGTAAGGGGCAGTTTGTTTTTATTTTGTGTGTTTGCCTTAAAGGCTGATGCCCATCTCTTTATAACTCCTAGCTGGTCACAGGTCTCAGTATCTTGCCATTAGGGTGGATCTACAACAGCTGTACATGTGACATTTGTTTAGGAAACTGCACAACATATAATCACTATCTGTCTCACTCATTACTGTATACAGTACATCATTCTGTAACTATTATGAAGAGTCCACTTCTTGTGCCATCAGAAGAACCTGACTGCTGGTAGTGTAATAATGCTAGAGTAAATCTGAGTAAAGCTAGGCTTCAGGAAGTGTTGCAGTTTGAGTATTCTAAATGGCAGTTTAGATGAGGGGGCGGCTGATTCAACTCTCATGCTTGCTGCCCAACCCAGATTTACACTGAATTAGCATCTCCCAGATTTACACTGAATTAGCATCTCATTGGTCAAAATTCTCTTTGTGCCTGAATTTGAGGGGCCATCATAACTACTGTTTCTGTAATTATCACACTTTTTTGATGCTATTTCTTTTTGCACAAGTCATAGTGAACACATCTCTGCTTTCTCTTCTCCAGTGGAAGAATTGCTCATAAAGTTAGCATTGTCATCTCTAGGTGAAGTTGAAGGTAGAGGTAGAGGTCTCCCTTGCTTAAAAGCCAGTCGTGTCCAACTCTAGGGGCTGGTGCTCATCTCTATTTTCAGCCAAATACACTTCTGTGGTCATGTGGCAGGCATGACTAGATGCTGGAATGCATGGAAAATTGTTACCTTCCCAGCCAGTGCAGAACCTATTTATCTACTTGCAATTTCTTGCTTTTGAACTGCTATGTTGGCAAGAGCTGGAACAGACAATGGGAGCTCATTCCCTCGTGCAGTGCTCGAGTCTTCAAGCTGTCAAGCTCAGCTTCTTAACCACTAAGGAATGAGGTCCGTGAAACCTTCTAAGACATTGGATCATGTTCCTGAGCTGAATATGTTTACCTCACTTGTTCTAAAAAGGGTGTGCTATTCCCAAGCCCATTTTCAGGTTTACTTGAAAATGCTGGATTGATTATTTAAAGACCTGAATCTTGAGACCAAAATAGTCTACAGAGCATGTCTTCCCTTATAAGTTCATCCATCTATCTATCTATCTATCTATCTATCTATCTATCTATCTATCTATCTATCTATCTATCTATCTATCTATCTATCTATCTATCTATCTATCTAGTGTATTTTTATAACAACAACAACAACAACTTAGTCATTTATATCCCGCTCTTCTCGCGCGAACGCCACCCAGAGCGGCTCACAACATTTACAAAGAAATACATACAATCATAAAAACATCTTTAAAAAACCCAACCCAAAACTTCCCCAACCCCTTAAGAGAAGATAAAAACATAAAAACTAATGAGCTAAAACCATACAAGCTAAAATCATACTGCTACATTAAAACATCTGACAACTCCAGCAATGACCTGTAACATTTCACCAACTAGACTAGCCAGCAGACCTGGGCCATACCACAAGATGGATCCCAGATCCGCTGGCACACCCAGGTTTTGAGGGCCTTCCGAAAGGGGAGCAGCTCCATCTGGAGGTGCAATTCTGATTGTAAGAGGTTCCACAGGGCTGGGACAGACACCAAGAAGGCTCTTCTCTTGTTCCCAGCCAGATGTGCTTCTCTTGTCAAGGGGACCACCACAGAGCCTCTCTGGTCTGCCCTCGTAGGACGGGTAGAATGCCTTGGGGAGATGTAGTCCCATAAGTAACCTGGTCCACTGCTATGAAGGGCTTTAAAGGTCAAAACCAGCACCTTGAATTGCACCCGGAGGCACACTGGCAACCAATGCAGCTCCCGGAGCAGCGGTGAAGTGCGAGTATAATGCCCGCGCCCCATCACAACCTGGGCAGCCACGTTCTGGACCAGCTGAAGCCTCTGAATGGTCGACAAGGGCAGCCCCATGTAGAGCGTATTACAGTAATCCAATCTGGAGGTGACCAGAGTGTGAGTGACCATAAGCAAGGCATCCCAGTCCAGGAGCGGGCATAATTGGTAGATTTGTATATAATTCTCACATGAATTTTTTAGGATTGTTGTTTTTGTTTAATTTTAAGAAATCTGTGAGCTCCTCTAAAGTAACAGGAAGTAAATAATGTATAGGCAAATCCAAGGCGATATCATTCATATCCACAAACTGTATGATTGCTGATCCCAAGTATTAAAAATGTATTTAAAGTAGCATTTATATACCAATCTACAGTCTAAAGAATATGAAAGCCCCTATTCAGGAGTGTGGTAACATCTTAAATGAAGACAGATCCTGTATCTGCTTTTGCCATAAGGTTGTCATTGCCACACAGGACCTCACATTCTCAACTGCCTGATCTGTCAAACGATAAGAAGCCTCTTCTTAATAATTCATTTACCTTCTGGATGTAATAAATAAAATGCCTTAAACTCACCCAGAGCTTTCTTTGGAATGAAGGGAGCGGGTGAGGCACAGAGGTAGAAGGGGAAAACCATGTGCATTTAAAAACATCAGACAAGAAGTTGAATATAAGGTCACCTCTTGGCTTCCTTCTCTTTTAGTGAGGCACAAGATACATTAGAAAATACTCTTTGGTGCCCAATACACCAGCGGTGTCTGTCTGCAAAAGGTCAGGAAAAACTTGTACATGAATAAAAGGACTGTTTTCCAATGGAAGTATTTTGCCTGCTACCCTGAGTGAGATGCTACCATAAAAAATGAGTCAGTGGAAATGCATAATCAGGCTTTTCAACTTCACAAATCAAATTTGAGGGCTCATTTCCTTTCCGGAGACTTGGATCTGAGTGCATGCCATTTGGATCTGTTAATTAGTTGCTTTCAGATTTCATCATTGGGCTATGGCCTTCCATGATAAACTCTTGTAATTGCTTCTTCTGGCATCCCATTCCACCCCATCCCCCAGAATCAAAGATCCTTCTTGCAGTAACTGGCAGGGGTGCATGGAATCATGGCAAGAAGAACATTTGTGCCTGCAGGTTGCCTGCTACCCTTGTGAATCTTTTTTTAGGATCAGTGGTACAACTCTGTACCACTCTGCTCTGAAGGTCCCTACATTTAACTACATTGCCTTAAGAGCGGGAGACAGTTATAGACAGCCATAGATTCTCTTGCCATAGTGAAATTGCCATTTAACAGTACTGTTTTCCAAAGCATAGAGAAGCTATCTTTTCAGACTTATGTTTCCCATGATCCTCTCAATCAGCATGGGTACTGACTGTGAAAATAAAACAAGTATGTTTAAAAATTTCACCAATGGCAGCAGTCCATATGGTCTACATTCACATAGAGAATAGTACAATTCACACAATACCATTCACATAGAGATAACAGGCAAGGGAAAATTCTAGAAGGTGACTCTTTTTTCATTAGCCAACCACTCCTTACTCAAACACACAATCAATTGTCATGTCTGTTTTTGACAAGTGAGAATGGTAGAGAAGACAAAAGGTTGTCTTGTAGACCATCTTGACAGCTGCCATTGGTAAGTAAAGCTTGGCATCATTTTTCCTGCTGTCAATGTGGGCACAATATTGTGTAGCAATACTGGGCCATTCCCTGTCATTTTGAATCATGGCTATCGAAGCACAGTATCCAACTTTCATAAAGAAGAGGTAGTTTGATAAATTGAATCTTGTCTCAAGAAGCCACTGTGGTGTAATGGATAGAGTGACTAATTAGACCTGGGTTCAAATCCCTACTTGTTCATGAAGATTCATTTGAAGGTGGCAATAGTAAAACCACTACTTAAGCATTCCACATACTTTCAAAATCTTATTATAGTCACTATAGATAGGATTCTGCTTGATGGCATGTAACAAACAATCTTGTCTTGCCTCTTTATTTCCTAGTTTTGGGCAATGTTTCAGTCTCCATCCCTTTTCCTTCACAGGAAATGCAGCATATGGCAATGAAAGCACTTGAAAGGACAGGGAGAGGAGAGAGGAGCTCCAATTGCAAAGCTGCAAAACAAATACATAGACAGTGGTTTTATGTAAACAAAATGTATATGTGCTTTTGCATGGTTCGTCATCATGTCTGCAGAAAATATAGATTTATAACTTGAATGCCTGAAGGGTCCTGCTCACACAAATTGCTAAATATGATTTTAATGGGTTTATGATGGGACTTGTTTACATAATTATATGATTTTAGTGGTTTTGTGATTTTATGGTAGAGCTGGTTAATATATTATAATCATCATAATCGTCCACTAAATATGGTTTCATTTGTTTTTATTCTTTTGAGAAATGTGTAGGCTGCCTTGAGTGCTATATTTCAGTGGAAAGTGAGTTCTAAATGTAATAAATAAATAAAAACATGAGCCACAGTAATGATGGTTGCCAAAGGGAAAGGTTTTTAAAGGATGTTTACTTCTGCTTCTGGGAGTGATGAGGGGTGTGTGGGCCATATGAATTGGCATCGTGGCCAGATCTGGCCCAAAGGCCATAGTTTGGGCACCTCTGACATAGTGCCATATAAAATTAGTTCTTAGGGAAAGTACCTACTTCTGTTGTCCTACTTACTACCTTTGGGCTAAATCCAGCTGGTAGATCCAATTAGTGTAGACCAATTAAATAAATGGAACTTATAGAATTATTTATTTACCAAAGTTCAATTGATTTCATGTAGTTCAGCCCCCCTCCCCCCACTGCAGCCTGTGGGTCACTCACAGCCCACAAGTCTTCCTGTGAGTGAAGCTCTCCAACCTGTTTGTCTGCTACTATCACCATCAAAGCATTTCCCCTCAGACCTGTATTGTTCTTTATGCCTCAAGCAACACCATCTATTGCTGTTTTAATGTCACTTTCTTACAAAGGAACACAATAGCAACATTGCTTCTTCTTATCTCCATGGTTCCTTCTTATCTTCCATACTAGTAATTGGACCATTCTGGGTGCTTGGCTCAGCAAAGCTCAGGTCCTCACCTTTTTCCCCCACTGCCCCTCCCCATGCATTACCATGCGGAAGGCTATACATATGTGTATAAGCACGATAAAGCAGCTGTGTGGATGAGTACAGGAGATGTATGGCCTGCTTTTGCAAAAAGATGCAAAAATGAGGGTAAAAGGCCTGGCATTTTTGCAAAAAGGATACAAAGTATTTTGCATAGTGAACATTTCTAGAGGCTCCACCCATCAAAACAGGTGGAATACCAGAACATATTCACTGATTGCCATAATCATAGAATGGAAATAAGAACATTTCAGAATCCATTTGGAGTAGCACCAGAAGATGCAAATAACCTTTTTTCAGATGGATTGAATCTATTTGAAAGCCAGTGATAATAATCGCAGAGACATTTACAAAGAAAATCGCCTGCTAGATCTTGCTTCCTGTCTACCTAAAGAAATGTGCTGCAGGCATGTTCTCTCTTTCATACTACATAATTTGGTGAGCAAACTTTTCCTTAGATGAAAATTGTGAAATCCAAGTGCAGGCCAAGATTTAGAGATGAACATTTACAATTCATTTTAAGGGTGTCTATCACAAATCTTGGCTTGGACATTAGTGCCTTGGCTAACAGAACACAGCCATAAAAATCACACTGACTAGGCAAAGCATGTGTAGCCAGATAAAAGAATTCCACCGCAAAATATTGTTCCAAGATGGAATGCATTCAAGGTAGCATTTCTTCATTGACCTCTGAATGTTTACTTTTAATCTAAATAAATGGATTAATGATTTTGTTACATTTTTATTTTAGATGTGGCCCTCTTTAGACATTGGACACTAGTCTAATGTGACTCACACATCCCAGAAAGTTAGGGAATACTGCTCTAGGTGCTACTAACAATTGGATTTAGCTCTTTATTCCCCCCCCCATTCTTGATGTTCATTTTGTTCATTCCAAATATTTATAATCCATTAATCATATAATAATATACAAGTCAGCAAGAGGCCATTGAGTCTATTCAAATAAAATGCAGAATTAATTGAACACATTTCATATATATGGCATAGCTGTTGTGAAGCACTCTGATTTAAGTACACAATATCTCTTTAGAGCTAAGGATATAGTTAATTCTCCTTGTTTCAAGTTTCCTGTGACAAGTCAGCTCAAAATATAGTATGTGTAGATCCATGATTATATTGCTCCCCATGGATTATTATTATTTTTCTGAATTAATTTCCATCTGGCAGAGGATTTGGATAATTTATCATTGAGCTCTTTGGAATATGTAAGGTGTATTCCCCCTCCCCATTGTGATGAAGACATAAGCTCCTCTTTTAAGCAGAGTTAGGTTAGTAAAATAGAAATTTATTATGAAGCAGACAAAATTACTGAGGATTCTTTAATTTACTATTTGCTTCACTATTTAGCTATAAAATGTTCATTTTAGAAGATATATCTCTTTTAAGGCTAGACAAAATACACCATTTCATAATCTATTTTCTCTTAGGACATATGTACATGTTTTCTGTCTCTATCCCTATTCAGGTATTTGCCTGAATATGCTTCAGGCTTAAAATGGGGAATTGGATGTGGGTGTGGAGATAAGCCCTGCCCTGTTGAACAAAATGATCTGGGTTCCTAACCACAGGAGCTTTGTAATTATTGCCAGCTGAATACACATACAGACCACACTTCAGAATTTTGTGTTTCATTTGACACAAATCTCTGATGCTGTGGATAGAGACTGATTCAGAGCACTGCAGTTAAGTTTGCATGTACACTCCTATTCCCACTTTAAGCCCTATGTATCTTCAGCCAAAAGCTTGAATGGAGCTAGTTCTACCCTTCAGGTCCTATTGTTATAAAATATGTTAATTATTTATTAGTCTGATGTCTAACCATGAAAATGGCTTTCAAGGAAGCTAGATCATGAATATGCTTATCATAATTCTGTGATTGAATTCCAGCCTCTACCCCAGGGGTGGCCAAACCTTTCGAGCCATGGGCCAGCAAAGTGGTTGAGTGGGCTGGTCACGTGGTTCAACCCACCATAAAATGCATCTGCGGCTGTCATAAACACATTTACGACAGCCGCACATGCATTTAAGGCAGCATTTTGTGCATGCGTGGGCACATTTCTGCATGTACAGGGTACATCCACTTCCACTTCTGGGTAGTGGCAAGGGTGGTGTGGGCAGATGATTTGGCACTATGGGTCAAATCTGGCCCATGGGCCATAGTTTGGCTACCCCTGCTCTATCCAAATATTCAGGATTTTATATCACCACTGAACCCCCCCCTTCAATTATGTTAGCTGTCTTGTGTACATCTAATTTTAGTGCCATTAAGATGATGGCGGGTTGGTGCTACAATTATGGCTTATTAATATGATATTTAGCCATTTATCTGATGCATCTTGAATTGTCACAACTGTATTTGTGGTTTGGAACTTTGGGTTGGATCCAAATGGTAGAAGAACGCTGGGTAGTGGCCTGCTCAGCCAGATGTTAAACAATACTCATACAAAGATCTGAGGGTGAGGCCTTGCTTTGGTTCTACCCATGTTGTTTGCAGGAAACTGCCCCAGATGGTGGTACCTTCAGTTGCTACTGGAGGAGTTGGTGGTTCACATTGATGGGAAGTTGGTTCACTCTGGACAATGGATCCAATTCTCAATGCAATGCCATGGGTTGCTGCTGTAACCAATAAAGCTGTGGCCTTTTCTTTCTAATACCATGTTGTATACTTTCTTTGTATATAGCTGTAGACTGCTTGCAGCTTGTCAGCACTAGGCTGACAATTTGTTTACGCCACAGGATAACTGTAGAAGAGCTTGGACTGCTTTAAGAAACTTATTTGTGCTTAAACATTAATGTTACAGAAACATGCTATGCATGTTGCCAGCTAGTTCTCCTCTCCTTGTCAGTCCCCATGTTGTTTCTCCACAAACTGAAGAGAGACATTCTATTACAGACAAGTGTCTCTGATCGAGTGGATTCCACCCACCCACCCCCGATGCAGAATTGTAAAAAACTGCTGAGATGGCCACAGCATGTTTGCTTGTCCTCATTCTCCCTCTCTGGAAGTTTTTTAAACCCACAAGAAGAGTGCCTGAGCAACGCTATGGGCTAATAGAGCTAGTGATGCTCTGTTAATTAGGCCTCGAACAGTTTGAAAAAGGGTGGCATTAACACAGCAGAGGCTGTTAATTACAAGGTTAAACAAGAACAAGGTTTTGCTTGGTAGGAGTGTGCATGATGGGAACCATCTCCCAATACATTGTGTTATCTGGCTCTAGTAGTGGGTGCAAATAACACTTAACTTTGCTATCTCCACTTCTATTATTGTATCCTCAAACAATTTTCAAAATCCTGTTAGTTGTTCTATGAATTTTGGCAAATAGATGTTGATGAAAGTAATGGTAACAACCACCACCAGTCTGCAAGAAGCCTTCCTTCTTGTTCATCTTGATCCCTGTACTGTTTTTCAGTATGTTCTCTCTCCAGGATTTATTAGCTTTAGAAATGGTATAATAAACTTTGACCCATCTGGCCTTGTAGTCTCAAAGACCTCTGTGGAGTTTCTCAATGTATCCTCTCCAAATCATTAGCAGATAATGTGAAGGACTAACCAGGCAGTCTGTAACTCAGCTGTGACTCTTCCCTGCAAAGTGCACTTCCAGTTTTATGCCATAGAAGTTAGGGCTGCAATCTGATATAAATTTACTGGGTCTAAATTAGATTGAGTTTAGTGGAACCGATGATGGAGTAAGCATGTATAGGATTGTACTGCAGGAGTGCAAAGTGCTGCTTCCCAGATAGGTTAATGACTGGGATGTCCATCTTTCAGGCTCATTGTTGAAATAGGGCCAAGGATGAACTGGACAAGGGGCATCAAAGCATCAAATTGAAGAGACCGAGAAAGGAGGTCAGAAACAAAGTGTAGTATTAAGCCTAGTCCTCATCTAAGCCCCTTCTTGTGGGGATTTTTTGTTTGTGCAGAATTTATTTTGCTTATATAAGGGAGGCAAGAGTGCCTGGCTAGGGTAATTACTGTGTATTTCTAGTTTACTTCAAATTTTGAATCAGCCAAAATCCCTAAATCTGACAACCTATAATCAAACAAAGGGAGTACTTTGGTAGGTAGGGATTAACTGAAGGGAACAGCTTAGACCAATATGAAAAGCCCATTTATGAATCTCTCAATAAATAAGCCTTTTGTTTTGTCTAATTGCTGGTTTGAATATATCACCCGCATCAATGGGATTAGGGTTAATAGATGTTTGGTCATGCAGAACATGCAGAGGAGGAATCTGATACACACACACAAAAATTGCACTTAATGAGCTTAGCAAATGTTTGCCATATTTTTAATGAACCCTGGGGCTGTCATTTAGAAATGCTTAGCAACTGCTTTTCCACCCTTGAAAAATAGAGCAACCAAAGGACATTAACACTATGCTCACCATAAATAAGGCAAGCTATTTAAAGAGGCCAACCAAAGGTGGAGACGGTGATACCTGCTGTGGAAGAGCCCATGATACTTAACACTTGGTGGATGACAGTTCGGAGGAGCATCTTAAGTTTCCTAAAGGGTAGGGCTGCAACTTTATGCAGGGTATCAAGTAACCTCTCTCACACTTTAAAGTTAAGTCTGTCAGTGATGCAGCCTCTACAATTATTCACTCCCCCCTCCTGCTTCGACCTGTTTATCACTTTTCCAAAGACTTGTAAAGAGGGCACATGAAAAGAACACATTATGTGTGTACACCATCCCTTGTAACTTCCACACTAGTCTTTGCCCTTAAGCGGGCTTGCTTAAATCAGTGAGCTAACAGATATGGGCAAGGGGGATTGATTGCACAGTGGATGTAATGATCCATTCTTTAGCCTGTGGTACTTTTTGCCTGAAACCAGTGCAAGCCAGAGTAATGGGGAATTAGTGGAGCAAACTATGTATTATGTGGCTAGAGATATTTTTAACTGGACCTAACAGAATCAAGTTTGCCTCCAGGGAGGGTCAGGGCTGACATGCAAATGGAAGATAATAGACCGTTTGTATCACTTCAGGAGAAAATATATGATTTTCAAGGCCTTTGGTTGGCAGATAGGCAGCGGCTCTGAGATCTTCTGTCAACTCACAACAATTGCAAGGCATCAGCTTTTAATGCCTGGAAATGTATTTTTCAAGCCTTACCTCCCCCCCCTCCCTTTCCTTTTTGCAGGCGATATTCCTGCTGAAATCAGCAGGGCCTGCTGTGTCATGTGAGTAATACATTTTAATCTGAAAAGCTAGAAAGGAGCAGTATCATTAGCCTAGGGAATTCACAGATGTCATCTAATGATAAAGCTGTAGAGTTTATTTTTTCAAAAAAAAAATCATTTTATAGTACCTCATTTGCAGCTTATCCAATAATAAACCCTTACTTTATGGTTTCTGTTATGCTAAAATGCATACCAGTGTAGTATATATGGGAGATTACACTGATTTTAAAAAATGGTGGTGAAATAAACAATGCTTTCTCCAACTGTTCTCACTTTTAATAAATGCACAGTTGAATGAGAAGAATGTGAAGTTGGTATTCCACAACTATTGCTGTTGCTGCTACTAGACATTGTCTTTTTTTTTTCTTTTTGGCTAGCGTGCATTGTGATTTCTCAGTAGACAGTTCCCAAAGCTCGGAGAGGAAATTAGGTGTCCTTACCCAATGATATTAGAGACCTGATGAGGTACTGAGCCTTTGACCTCTAGGAGGAAACCTGTGAAAGGTTACTAGTGCTAGAACATCTTCCCTCCTAATGGTTGTGTCAAATTGCTTGGTTGTCTCAATCTTGCTCTTTGAAGAAAAGTGTCTGTATCCCAAATGACATTTTGGGGCCATGGTTAGATTTCTCAGTATTTTTTTAAAGTTGAATAAGAAACTGAGTTGCTAAATACAGAGTTCTTAAACTGAAGGGACAGAATATTATACTATTTAGGGATTAGTATAATATTGTATCTACAATGGTATCTTGGCCATTTTGGAGTGGATGAGCTGGAACGTTTTCCTGCATAAGTGCATTTAATCGCTTCGCTCTTCTAGAAAGCTCGGATTTATTTGCTTGAGCAAAAAACTTTGACTCCAGAAGTCCTACATCCTCACATCTATTACCTACAAAATCAGCACTATCTTCAGGAAAACTCTCTAACTTTGTCACAAAGAATAACTTGATTGTCTTCTCTAAGGAAAGTTGACACCACCACATTGGTCAGTATGTAAAATAACAACATGGCATCAGTTTAAAATGTGATGTGCAGAGTATTGGTATAACTTGAAATTCATAGCACTTTAACACCTGTTTCCATAGCTACGGTGTAATCCAGACATCTGAGAGGCCAGCCTCTCTTTGCCAGGGCTGTCATTTCAAGAAAATAAATTAAGAAAGCTGATGACAAGGCCTGGATTATACAATTTCTTTAAACTATTGCAACCAGACTTGAAATCTATCCAAGAATGAATATAGTTCAGACAAAAGGAATAAAACCTATTTCCTGTAACCTTCGTAAAAAAATGTGGATTTTGCCTTCTTTGTATCTTTACAGGTATTTCTCTTTCCCCTTCCCCAGAAGCAATATCATGTGTTATACCTGGCTGTTATGATTTGTTTCCCCCCTTTTCTTTTTTTCATTCTTGTTTAAATTGAGCAGTGATATATTGTTAAGTGAAAGGGTCTGGATTGTGTGTGAATAGACAGATGGGAGCACAGAAGTAGAAAAAAAAGATATAGTTAAGCAAATGGTAAAGAGCAAAACTTCAGTGGCAGACACTTAGCTATTTGCATATGCACAATATGGTTCTGTCTAGAGGCATATTTTCTCAAAATGTGTGTATATTTCTCTGTCTCTATATTTATCAGCATCTCTAGCAACATATGCAAAGCTATGAATAGCTTTGGGTGTTTGTGAGTTGGGTTATGGTAATTTCTTAAGTGTTTGAGTTGAGTTGATCTTGCATTAGTAGGGAAATAAATAGAAGCCATTGAAATGGTGTAGAAAGGTTTCAGTCAGAAAGTGCTAGGGTATGAAGTTATTATTGACTGCACGTGTGTGTTTGTGTGGTTTTGGGGCTGGGACAGAGAGGACTAAACTAAATATGACCACATAGGTGAAGCCAACTGTCTCTTTAATTATGTATATATAAATTATATACATATACACCCAGCTGGCTCATATGACCATCTGACAATTTTATTATTTTAGATTCGAGCTTTTGTGATTTTAAGATTTTAGAGATTTTAGTGTTTTTATGATGTTTTATCCATATGTATGGGCTGTTCTAATGGGTAATGTTGGGGTGTTTCTTAAGATGTAAGCCACCTGGATTTGCCTTGGTGAGGCGGCAGCTAAACAAATCAAATAACCCCCTTTTCTCCATCTAGGCCCCTCACTAGCTGGTGGGATCAATGGAGGTGTGGGAGAGAATTGTGTCTGGTATTATTATTATTATTATTATTATTGGGGGGGGGTTTGGAGTTTTTGATTATTTTTGGACAAGTTGGGACTGTTTTTTTTAATTTTCAAAGCATTCCTATAGGAAATCGTGCTTCAATTTACAGAGAAACCCAGTTACTGAAAAAGTCCTGAAATGGACTAATTCTGTAACTCGGGGTTTTATTGTATAAAGTGACTATTTAGTGAATATTTAACAAAAAGAGTTGAGTGACTTTTACATCTTCATGCCAAATCTTTCAAAAGAAGAAGAAGAAAAGAAAAGAAAAGAAACAATCAAATTTTAGAATAAATCAATGCATAAATGTGATATCAAAATGAAGTGGAAGATGGAAAGACTTGTATGTCCAAAACCTTAAGAAGATGCATCCTAACAAAAGGAATCTCTCACCTTACCTTTGATGTTGCAAGATTAGGATTGTCTTCCCACTAAGATTTCATCCCACTACTGATAACAAAGGTAGACATGACTCCTCCAAACTCCGCCAAGAGGCTGAAATAACATTCAAGTGAATATCATTACTAAGCAATTAAAGAGCAGCATAAATACAATTAAGTATTATGTCTTGTTTTATTAACAGATCTTCAACAACAACAAAAAAACCTGCCACATTTACCTATCTCTTTTGTTTTGTGACATTTTTTCTATTTAAAACATGCCCAAAGTAATATTGAAAAAGCAATTCGTTACTGTTCACCATGCCCTATGGAAGTGTTGCTGTAAGCTGCCCCAAATTCTCTTGATGTTGCCTATTATTAGAGAAAACTGTCTGATATATTTATTATTGTACTGTTGTACTTCTGACACAAAGAACAAGAAGATTATTTATTAACCTTGTGACCCTGTCAATGCAACCCATAAACCTAGAATTATTCAAAACCTATTTAAAAGATAAGTTATTCATGCAAGTTCAATTCGCAGTAGCCAGTAACCGTCAGACCACTGGAGAAATTTTCTGAAATAAAGCACATATTTCCTCTGGTGTTGAAAAGCAGCTGATGATGGAACTGCCTAAACAGGTTTTCCTTAGAAGTGAATTTGAAAAAGGCATGTCATGATGGAAAAGGTCCTGTTTTTTCCTGTTTTTTCACGTTGTTGTCATCAACTCTTATTTTCTATTTTCAATCCACATCAAGAAGTTAAATCAGAAAGTAAAAAACATATGAATACCAAGCATCTTAGCTCCATGTCAAGTATTAAAAATATAAAAACAGTTATTTGCATTTTGAATATTTAGTATCAATTGGATTGAATATGGAATACTTTATGGAACAGGACAGAAGGGTACTTCCCCAAAATTTCAAGGAACAAAATCCCCAAGTCACAAGTTGAGTATGGATTTAATTATTTATATCGATTACTTTTCTTAGTACCTTTTCAAACCTTACTTCTCATTGTGTTCTGTGTTCATGCCCATTATTCTACTGTCTTCCCTCCAGCATTTTTTTTCATTCTCAAAATTTACAGATGTGATTCACCAGGTTAGAAGACTGAGGTTTAGCAGGCCCAAGCACTATCCAAAATTCCTGTTCAGAAAGCAAGCAAGCAAGCTTCCAGCTGCTACAGGGGCAGGGAAAGGATGGTTGGCAAAGCTCAGCCTCATTAACTTTCCATTACTTTCTTTAAAGCAAATTTGGTGGGTTTTTAAAAAACTCTTTAAAGACAGTCTGTATTTTGACTCTGTTCCTATGATGTTTAATTACCCTAAGCCAGTGATAGTGAACCTTTTAGAGACTGAGTGCCCAAACTCAACAAGCTGCTGTCCGTGCCACAGATGGGTGGGGCAAACTCTGTGCTGGGGGAGGGAGGAAGTACTCCCACTGGGCTGCTGGGCAAACTCTGTGCTGGGGCAATAGCATGCATGGCCACAGAGAGGGCTCTGAGTGCTCCCGCTGGCACACATGCCATAGGTTCACCACTGCTGCACTAAGCTATCCAAGTATTTGCCTTCCTTGCCTATGAAGCTGCAACCATGTACCTACTTTGCAAAGCTCCTGTTTCAGGCATGCTCCGTGCAATAAGAAATCACTTGTTTCTTGTATTTGAAAAGCCTTTGTCAAGGGGCGATGTTTCAGTCCTCTTACCCTAGATTCTTTCCAAATAAAAATGCAGATGGGACCAACCATTCTTTTTTTAAAAAAGCAAAATTCTCTCTCCCCCCCCCAATTATATGAGTTATTTTAAATCTGTGGAAGTTTGGGGTCACCTACTTCTGAGTGGAGGTGGGAAAACAGTTTTATTTTAAAAAAATCATAATCCAAAACAACTTTCCCATAAACTTTCCCAAATTTGGCACAGAGCAAGAACACGCTGTCTGCTACAACTATGCCAAAACTCATGTTAATCTCAAACTCAGTTTAAAAATTGTAAGTTTTTTGTTTGGACTACATCCATTTTTAGAATTGTCAGCACAAGATCACTGCTGTACCTTCAAGCAGCAATAATTGATCTGGTCTTTAGCAATAATGTTCCTTGCATAAGAGGTAGTGGAACATGAATATAGGATCAGATGAACATTTTGTCTCTATCATAGATTTGTTAGGTTCTTCCTTAACCTTAGCTTCAACATATATAAAATGACACAGAACTGTTATAGAGGTAAGCACAAAATACTGTAATTATAAATCAGTTCATACTGATATTACAGTTCTAACTCTACAATGTTATGCCAATCAATAAATATTTTATTTCAGTATTGCTGTGAGGACTGACTATAAAACTGCTATATAGGACAATTAAATTTGTGCAGCATTCTCTAGGAACAAGTTTTTTTGGCAAACACCAACACCCCTCTTTGCAAGTTGACACAAGATCTGAGTCGGCGTAAGATGAGTGGGCAGCATACAAATTGAATAAATTGAATTGAATTGAATTGAATCTGGCAGAGATTCTTAGTGAACAGGGTATATAGTGAACAATTTCCCAGTGATAGGATACTTTGCTATGAAATGGTTTATCTAGTGGTGGCAGGGGTTTGTAACGTTTTACTACCAGGGGCCAGTTCCTACCACTGCGCTCAGCTGTGCAGGCTGGTTGGCACCCACTGCTTACATTTTCATCAGCATCTGTGTCAGTGGTGCATGGTGGCGATTGCACCATTTTCATGGCTTCTTGCATGGCTTCTTTCATGGCTTCTTCCCAGGTCAGCGTAGGTTTTTTTGGAGCATATTAGCTCCATTTTGAGAATTTTTCTCTGCTTCTCCACTGTGTTTTGGCAGCTAATCCTTGGTGCTTGGAGATTTCCTGCTTCCATGGTGTGAACCCAGGCACTGATGTAAGCTCTGTCCGGCACTGGAAGTTGCCAGCCACCATGGTTTAGGTGCCGAAATGCAGTGGAGAAGCAGTGGAAAATTCCCAAAATGGAGTGCATATTCTCCAAAAAGCCTCCTGATGCCCAGGGAAGTGACAGAGGCTGTGCAAAAAACCGCAAAAATTGCACGATTGCCACCACTGCTGCCACCATGGTAATTGATGCATTTCAGCTTCTGGTCTTAGAAGTGCCCAGGTGGCCACTGCAGGCCAGATTAATGAGCTCCATGGGTTGGATTAGGCTCACTGTCCATAGGTTGTGAATGCCTTGGTTAGAGTATTGACCTTTAGTTACTTCAGTCTTGTGGTTGCAGAATCATGTATTGGTTTTGAGTTACTTTACCTTTGCTAGAGCATAAGCAGATTGTAATCTATTGCCTTTTCTCAGTCACTTTCAAGTTGTTTTGTCTCTGCTCTGCAAATACATAGAGTAACTTAAGAAAGGAGGGGGGAAATCAGTGCCATAATACCGCTTGTCAAAGATTGTGTTTATAGCCAACAGCTCCTGGCTCCACAAATCGTAGATTTGCCATGAACCAGGCCAAAGGACAGCTTAGCAGAGGAGATATGTCCTCCAAGCCTAAAACATGCCATGGGCAACAATTTATAACTAGCCCTCCAAAACAACTGATCAGAGACACATTCCCCTGGACAAGGAACAGATGGCAAGAAGGGGAGCCAAATCCCTAACTCCGCCACTTCTCAAAATTGCAGCCAAAGGTTCTTTAATACCTCTGATCGTATTCAGCCCTTTTGCTCTGTCCTAGGCCCAGAATTTACTGGAAAGCTTAGAGACATGCATAAAGACCATAAATTCTCCTGTTCCTTTTTATCTTTCGGGAGCAGGTTTTTTTTGTCCCTATAATGCTTTGAATGCAAGAAGAAGGAAATAATGCCTGAGAAGCAGCAGTGGCAAAGGGTGGTTTTGGGGAGATACTGTGTGAAAATAATTGTGTGTGTGAACATTTTTTAATGAGGCTGTATCCAAACCCTCCTGTTTCAAGTTCAGGCTGTTCAAATAAACAGTGTGGTTTGAGCTAGTTTCTCTAATCCAGGCTGCCAGAGGTGACATTTGCTGACAGGATTTGAAATCAAAGACTCTCCTTCTCACACCAGCTTGACGCTCAGCTCGTGCTGTGGATATGAAATAAACTCTACTTCCTACTCCTCAGAACCAGGACATGCCTGAGTTAAAAAGTAATGACAGGATTCAACACTTGTCTGTCTCTTTTCCAACTGGCCTCCCCAACACAAATGGCCCTTTGGCAGAGGAAGATTTTGCCTAGAGTCTTAGCCAAGATGAACATCAGCTACAGAGCTTTCTTGAGGGTGGAACATTGCCTTGGTGAGAATAGCCATTGCCCAGGTGAAGTTTAGTGTTAAAAGAAGGTGCAGGGGAACCAAGCTCTGCCCCCCCCCCCCCAATATGACTATAAACACATGCACAAATCCAGATGTAAAATATCTGTAGTACTAAGTGATTCAAATGATTCAATCTATGCAGTTTCATCTGATGCATGTACCAATGAAGATTTAATTTTGGCCCACGAGAAAGCCACGGTGGGGAGAGAATTTACCGGGACAAATGGGAGCCTGCTGCTGCTCAAAACCCATACCTTAAAGGGAAAGGCCACCTCAGCATTTTCTGCTTCGCTTCCTCTCACCAGTCTCCGCTCTGCTCCATGGGAGAAAGTCCAAAGCACTTTGGGCAGCTTTGGCAGCTTCTCCTGAAGCTGCCAGAAGAGCTTTAGACTTTCTCCCATGGAGCAGAGAGGAGACTGGCAAGAGGAAGCAAAGCAGAAAATGCCGAGATGGTGTTTCCCTTTAAGGTTTGGGCTTTGAGCAGCTGCCCCCATCATGGGGCTGCAAGAAAGTGGCTTCATTTTGGCAGTCCAAAGTTTGGACATGAAAGAAGTAAAAGTTCATGGTAGAATACCCTCAGGGCAAAATTTATTTGAGAGAAGCCCTTCAACTAATTCTTGTTGAAAAATGGACCTTGTACTCACATTAATTGGTTTATCCACAATCACTATTCAAAGCTGCAGAAGACTGGAAAATGCTACTTGGCAAGCAGCCCCCTGATGCTTTGTTTGCTGTGCAATTTCCACATTGTGTATTTATGATATTATCATGTGTGTCTATTTGAAAAATAATAAAATATTTAAACACAAGGAAAAGCCCTTAAGCTCCCCACACTTGCATGCTGATGCAACATTTAATTAAAGTTATTGTCAAATATGCCAGCTCCCACACCTCTTCCATGGGACTTAGAGAGGTTCTGACATTTGGAAATAAAAGATGAAATGTTTTCATTCACTGAGGATTTCAAGGTTTTGTACCCCTGTAGACTCTATAAAGCTGGGAATTCTTACATTCACATTTAACAATATTCTCTTTGACTTAATGCATTTTCAGAGTTGGTCTCCTTGTTTGCACCAGGATTCTGGGTTAGATAGCTGCTTCTGATTCTAAAGACAGAAGGAGCTATATTCCACATCCAAACTGGCCCAGCAGTGAGGAATAATTCATGCCCAGTCTGCTTTGTAAGAAACACATGAAGACAAGATGTATGTCTTTTAAGTTTCAGTGCTAGTTATATTATATATATATTTTGGTTTGGTCCTCCATCACTTAATTTGGAATTCAGAGACAGAAGAAAACTCACTATGGACCTTTGAAGGATAGGTTTAGATCAAGAAATACTAGTATCTGACGTGCTGCTTTGCTTAACATTTGATGGTACATAAATATTCTTAAATATGATGTACAGTTAGAAAACAAAGACTTTGATGTTTGTGGATCTGCTGTTCTTCAAATCTGGTGATAACACAGCTGATCTTCAGTGGTTGCTGTTGTGTCTTTCCATAACATTCTTTCATCACTCCACTATGCAATTTTTTTTGTTGAAATCATGAACATTTTTATTGGCTGGTGCTCTAGCACCTTTCTTGAATGGACCATAACAGGAACTTTCTTCGGATTGGTTTACATGAGTAGAAATCTAAGAAAATCTGCCATTGAATCTCAGTGCATTGCAGATGGCATGTTCTGCACTGGATATAGTTCATCTGGGGTTGTTGGCCAGATATTTAGGGGCACACAGTTGTATGTGTGAAGGGATACTGTAGATTGCAGTATACCCGCTGTTGCCCAACATGGAAATGTGGTTTCCTCAATGATGACCATATCTTACTCAGTCAGCTTATATAAGATGACTGAGTAAGATATGGTCATCACTGAGGAAACTATTATTGACTTTTGAAGAACTAAGCTATGGTATTCTTGGATTGAGGATTTTTTCCAATCTTTCACAGTATATGCAAGTTTCTTTGACAGCCTATCTGCAATTTATCCTCCATGTTGAGTCTTATTTGGGATTTTGGCTGGGGGTTTGACCAAATAAGACTTATGATTTCTCCACAAATGAAGCAAAGGTACTAACTCTGTGGGGGGCAAGTGGGGAACCTTGTGAATTGTACTAATGCATTTTAATTAAAGAATGAGAATCCCCAATCGAGCCAGGCTTATGAAATTTATGATTTGAGACATGTCCTTATAATTTTGGATTAAGAAAACTAGAAATTTATACCAGGATTACTGTTCACATTTTCTATAGATTCTGTTTCACTGCCATGCCCCTGTTATGCTCCAAATTCATGGTCTTGTGATCTGATCCCCTTCTTACCCTGAGTGTTCTACACTGCAATAATTCTTCAAAGGCAAGTCTTATTTTTAATGTAAATAAAATTAAAGTATGACAAAGCATTAGAAAGGTTCTTCATCTTACTGATATAAGTGGACTCCTATCTATATACTTAAAACCAAAGTGTTGCCGCGTTTGGGATTGCAACACTATGACACCTTGCCCCCCCACCCCAGAAACGCGCTCCCCGCTTCCCTGGGGCACTTTGCCGGGCTGGCGTGGGATACTGGCAGCGTTCCTCGGGGTCCTTCACCCCGAAAACCGGCCTCAACACCCCCCCCGGCAGCATGCAATGGCTGAGGAGGTGGCACTACGTATGCACATGACTCCACACAGGGGCAGAAGCCTGCCCAGAGTTAGAGGCAGTGCTGCCGCCAGGAACTCCAGGCAGGCTTCTGTGCCTGTGCCGATTACCGTGCATGTGTGTTGCTGCCTCCCAGGTTGGGGGCCTCCTTCACTGGCTTGCCGCCCATTCGGTTGGTGGATACAGCCCCCCGGGCCTGAGTCAGATGGTGGCGCAGAGCGGATGGCCCATGCCCACCCTACATGTGTGTGTGTGTTGTGAGTGTGTATTGCATGTGGGGGTGTATTGTGTGGGTATGTCATGTGTGGATGTGTGTTGTGTCAGAGTGTGTTGTGTGGGTGTGCTGGGTCTGGGTTTGGGGTGTGTGTGTGGTGTATTGGGTGTGTCGGTTGTGTGTCTGGGTGGGTGGGTGTTGTGCAAGTGTGTTGTGCTGTGTGTGATGTCTGTCGCCTGTGTGTTGTGTGGCATGTGTGTGTTTTTGTGTGTGTATTGTGCAGGTGTGTCATGGGTGGTTGTTGTATGGGTGTGCCGTGTGTGATTTGACTGGGGAAAAATTAGGCTGCCTCCAGGCCTGTCCGGTGCCCACAAGACCACCAAGGGAACAACACGCAGGCACACAAAGAAAAGTCACCATGGGGGCCCCAGGGGGCCCACCCGGGTCACTCCATGCCCCGGGTTGGGTTCCCCACCCGGGAAATGCCAGGTACCCCTGCTAGTATCTGATAAGAACTGCCAAGGTGAGTTGCTATTAAACATTTAATATATGATCAACTCTCTTGTACTGCATGTCAAACCCTGCTTATTGGAGATTCAAGAATTCCATACAAAAAAGCATGTAATAATATTAATAGAAATATGTACCCACTTAATGTCAGTTGCCATTACACTTTCCAGTTTATAGCAATTAAAAATCACTTATTTCTCACTCAAGCAGCACTTAGGGCCAAAAATTTTTTTAAAGGAGTTTCATATGTGACATTGTCAACTATGATTTTGTAAAAAAAAGTTACATCTGTCAGTGCATTTATATGCATGCTCGTTTTCTTTTTGGACCATACTAATTTCCTACTGACAAAGCAGTGTCAATTTGAAGCATTCCTGCCAGCAAGTATATTTGAAACTTATTCTTTGCCATATTTAGTATGGCTTGCAGATCTTTCTTGAACTCAAGGTAGACGATAAAACTGTACCCTCAGCTTGAACTTTGGTTCTACCTCCTGATGCTCCGACCCCAGATATGAATCCTGAATTCAGCTCAATGGCTGCAAAGAGCTTTGACTAGTATAGATGCAACGTTATTCTGCTGCCCTCCTACAGGTGTGCTTGGTCTTGGTTTCTGATGGTAATCATTTCAGACACAATGGAATGAATTGCTGATCCAAGAATGTCATCAATATAATAGCTAGGTTCTTCACCTAGAAGAATGTAGACAGCACCTTGTTGGGTGAAATCCAGAGTTAAATTGCAGCTAGAATAGTTGCAACTAATGGAGAAGGTGACTCACCAAATCTCCACTATTTCAGTGGTCCCATTCTAGTTGCAATTAGCTAGTGAATTTTAGGCATTTTAAAGTTCCCAGCAGTAATTTATGCTATTACATGTACTTATTCCCAGGAGGATTCCAGCCATGAAGCCTAACCTACCAGGTTGAAAGAATTCTTGGTCACCAGGTCTTGCTGAATCATATGGCAGCATTATTGTCACTGGAGATGTTGTGAGTAATGTCCACTGTCCAGATCTGATGGTCTATAAAGGGATTTAATAAAGTCAGTGGAGTAGGTAATTCATGTGGTTTATAGATGTGAACTAAAAAAACCAAGTTCATGGTAACTAGTAAAAAGAAAGCAGCCCAAGAAATACAGCTAGTAATTCAAAATGGAAGTCTTGCATGTTGATTGCTACAAATAGCATGGAATTTGGTTAAGTGAATAGGGAATTTATAGGGATACAATAAAAGTCAGAATAGAGATGACTAGAGAAGGTTCTTAAAGATAAAGACAAATACCTAGGAACAACATTCACTGAAGACAATAAAATGGATAAAGAGTATTAACATACAGTGGTAACTCGGTTAATGTAATTAATGTGTTCTCTTGGACGTTTCTTACAGCGAAAATTACTTTAACTGAATTTCCCATAAGAATGTATTGAATGCATTTTCCCATAGGAATGCACTGAAAACTAAAATACATTAACCAAATGTGGTTTCTTATAGGAATGCATTGAAAACCAATTAATCTGTCCCCCCCCCCCCAAAAAGTGTAAACCGAGTCACTATTTTCTTATGGATTTCCTTTTGTTATGCAATTTTTAGGTTAACTGAGCCATTTGTTAACCAAGGTTCTACTGTACAGTATAGCAAGGCAAACCAAGTTTTGGGACAGTTAGCTCTGCTCTTACAACATAAGGCAGTACCAAATATCAGGGGGTTTCGAGGGGTCCTAAGAGGCTTTGTTGGTGACACAGTGCTGTATATGATGCAGTCCAACACAACTCCCTTCTTTCAGCCTCTGTCAGCCAGCCACTCCCAATGACCCAGGCACCCTGATCTTACCCAATCACAGGGAGTTGGGTTTTTCCATAGTAGCATGGATTTAGCAGGAGCAGTGTGTGGTGGAAACAGAGAGCTAGGTGCCAGTGCTATTCCCAAATAGAAGCCAATAGGGTAACGTCCCAAAACAGAACTTTATTTTCTATTCCACAAGAAGAAATACCTGTAGAGAATAAAATCCCCAAATCCCAAAGTCCATAGGGCTATTTTAGATCCAGAAATGTCCATGAAATATTTCAAAGAGCCAATAAGTCCATCAGAATGTCCATAAGCCTGTGGAGCAAAAGACCCCCCCCCCAAAAAAAAAGTCAATGGAAATATTCATCAGTCCATGAAATGGCAAAGTGTTGAAATGTTGCAGGCAAGGCATTTCTCTGAGTCCATCAGAAATCCATCATCAATCTGTTGGGCATGGTACAGTATATCTCCAGGATAGAATCCAGTTAGTCCCATTGGGCTACATCCTGCCTTTGGCGTGTTCCCTCTTGGAATATTGTTCAGTCAACAAGAACCTTGTAGTCCTCTGTTAGAGAACTAGGGCTCAAAACCTCCTCTTTTTAAAGGGAAATGAGGGACGTTCTCCCTCCCTAGGAATGTATTAGGTAATGTGGTTACATCATGATTTCATCATGGGAAAGTTCCGGGTCTCTGCAGGTGTCTCCCTCTCCCCCATACCTGTCAAGTTTTGGGAAATTTGTGTCAACCCCCCGTATTTTACACTCTTTCCCGCTGTCATCCTGTATTAGTTAGACTGCAATTAGTCTGGAGTTAGAATGGAGGCCAGCACAGGATAAGCATAGCTGTCCAGTTTCCTGTTTTGGCTGGGAAATTTCCCTTATTTGACAGAAATTTCCCGAAACTTGACAGGTATGCTCTCCCCTTAGGAATTCATTGACATCTTGGAAAGGCACCTGACTCTCCATGGAATATGTTTACCTCATGGAAAAAAAGCTGGGCTCCCATGGGAATGGAATGTGTTTACCTCATGGGAAAGCACCTGGGCTCCCATGGGAATGGAATGTGTTCATGTTGTGGGAAAGTCCCTGTTCTCACAGGTGTCTTCCCTAAGGTGTCTGGGAGCTAACCTTTCCCCCTCTACCTTGGACCTATGATGTAACAGATCAAGGGACAGAAAAAACATGGTCAGAAAAAGGGTTAAAAGTTCCCTTCCCCTTCATAACTTCCTGGATGGAGTATAAGATTAGGGCACTACTGATTACCTAATCTCTAAGGCATGTGACCACTAAAGGTCATGGAACCCAGCCAATAGTATACTTTGGCCTAGAGAGACTTTGAGGCTCACTCTCACTGATGTCATCCCTCTGGTGTGTCTGAGAAGCTGGTTTTTTAAGCCCCGCTCAGGTTGACTCTCAACCTTTTTGAATACATGAAAGCAACTAAATAATTTCAATCAACTAAACATTTACTTTACTCCTAAGCAAGTGAACTAAACACACACAATTCTACCTTCTAACTCTAAGGTAAGTTAAACTTATAATTAAGTGATTAATATTTCTTCTTAACCAAACACTTGACAGCTAGCTTAAAGAATACAGCAAAACCCCGACTTACAAATGCCCCAAGTTACATAAAAATCGACTTACAAAATGATTTTGAGCTAAAACCATGTCCCGATTTACACAATTTCCTATGGGTTTGCTTTGAGTTACATAAAGATTCTTTTCCCTATGGATTTTCCTATGCTTCGATGTACATAACATTTTCACTTTTCCTATGGGTTTGCTTCGAGTTACATAAAAATTCGATTTAAGAAAAAGCCTATGGAACAGACTTTTTTTCGTAAGTAGGGGTTTTACTGTACATTTCTATCAGCTAAATTAAACATTTCTACTTAAAATCTAGACAGCTAGCTTAATTCTAAGCAAGCTAACTCAAAGCATGCATACACCTGAAGAAAGATGCAGCAAGACACTGCATTAGGCATCTCAGGATCATGACACCAACAAGCACAAAGAATAGTGAGGGACCCCATGCATCCAGTGCCGTGGAAGGGAGCGTGGGGTTGGGGAGGCCTCCAGGGGGAGGCCTGGTGGCTGAGGGGAATGGGGCAGAGGGCAAGGGGTGGGCGAGGTGGCCCTGCCTGGGCCTTCTAGCCCTGGCAGTCCGAGGGGGGGCTGGGGGAAAGGGATTGCCCCCACGGGGCAAGGGGCCAGCATTACATGGGGGCGGCGGCGAGGGGATGCCTGGGGAATGCTGGCATGCGGGGGGCAATCTGGGAGAGAAGGGCATGCTCCCGGCCTGGCAGCATTTCCTGTGTTGCCAAGTGACAGCCATGGCTCTTCCAAGTTGCGCGTGCTGGCCGGCTCTTCGGGAACAGCCGCCCTGCCTGCGCAACATAGAAGAGCCGCGGGCATCACCTGGCAATGCGGGAGATGCTGCCAGGCCGAGCGCATGCCCTTCTCACCCGGGCCCTGGCCTGGACCCCACAACAACCTACTGATGCTACATGGGTGGGAAACCCAACCTGGGCGCTTGGGGCGTAAGGGGGCGTGGGTTTCCTCCCGGGGTGGGGCAGTCTGTTGCCCCCCACTGCCAACATCCATGAGCCCACCCTGCTCCCGTGATTGCCTGTGGCGTTGCAGACTTGGAGGTGGAAGGCCAGCAGTTCGATTCCCAAGTACTGCAGCACGGAATGAGCTCCCGTCTTGGTCCCAGCTCCTGCCAATCTAGCAGTTCGAAAGCAAGACAACACAAGTAGGGAAATGGGGACCACTTGGGTGGGAAGGGAAACAGTGTTCCGTGTGCTCCAGTGTGTAGTCATGCCTGCCACATGACCATGGAAACGTCTGCAGAGGCAGACAGCGCTGGCTCCTCAGCTTTGAAACAGAGATGAGCACTGAACCCTAGAGTTGGATATGACTGGCTTTTCAGTAAGGGGAACATTACAAACAAATACAGTTAATAAATTTGCCCCAGGCAACGCCGAGCAACGTTGCTTGTCCATACTAAAAGAAAGCATAAAAACAGAAAACACATACAAAATTCACAGCAATAAGGCAACTAAACCAGCCAGCGGGCCTGGGCCATTCCACCTGTCTGTTCCCATACCTGCTGGCATAGCGAGGTCTTGCTTTCTAAAGGGGAGCAGCTCGGTCTGGAGGCACAGATCCGGTGGTATGAGGTTCCACAGAACCGGGGCAGACACAGAGAAGGCTCTCCTCCTGGTCCCAGGCAAGTGTGTCTCTCTCATCGAAGAGACCACCACAGAGCCTCTCTGATCTGCCCTCGTAGGATGGGTAGAATACTTTGGGGCAACGTGATCCCATAAGTAACCCGGTCCACTGCCATGAAGGGCTTTAAAGGTCAAAACCAGCACCTTGGGATAGAGACAACAAATAAAGTAGTTTACTCATTTGGAGAGAATGTCTAAGGATTCCATACCATACAAGGCATATGTTAAAAGAGGAGAAGGACAAAGAGCACAAGACAGACCCAGAGGCAAAACAAAAACTAAATATCACTGGTTGATGATGCTAGAATTACAAGAACCTTGTATCTCCCTCATCAACCAAAGTGGTAAAAGAAGAAGAAACAATGTAAAATAAAGGGGAAAAGAAATACAGGAAGTAGAATTTTGTACATAGTAAATGAAATTCAGTAATAAATCACAACTGCAGCAGGCTTATTGAATCTGTGGGGACTTGGTGAGTCCACCCAACTGTAAGATGCATTGATACAACAAGCCTACTCTAGCTGTGACATACTACTAGATTTCACACTTGTAAGACAGAATAGGAGTTTGAGAGCCCTGTGGGAGTTTGTGTGAGGACAAAGCCATTCCTTTTAGATACTGTGCCTCAGCTGCAATTTATCTGTGTGAGCTTCCTTTCCCTGTGGACACTTAGATGGCAATCTGAGATGTCTGCCTGAAAATCAAGGTGAGAAACCCAAAAGCCAAGGTTCCAATAAGTCAAGCACCTTTCTCTGTTTCTCTAGGAATTTTCACAATATTTCTCTTAACTTGAAAAAGAAAAGAAAAACATCTACAGAAATCTGAAGGAATGCTAATATAGATAAGCAAGAACCATATAATCTGTTTTCCTTCCTTTTCCTTGTTATGGCCTAGGAGAGGAGGGCAATACTTAGAGTGTATTGGTTGAAAAACTGGGGGGTGGAGTTCAAAGATGCATATCTGAACCTGAAGAAAAATCTTAACTGTGTGTACTGTAAATAGACTACTGCAGAAGGGTTAGTTCAGCAGGATTGAGGAACTCTTCTTCCTCTTCTTCTTCTCCTTCTTCATGGTCAGATGTGAAACTGCCAAAACAAAGTCACCTCTTGGTGAGTTCTTTTGCAGTTGAAGCAGGAATGCTGACTAAATAGAGTCAAAAGATTTTAGAAATAGGCATGGGTACTAATAGTGGGCAAGTATTTTTGAAGCTGTTATTGGTTTTATTTCTGTGAGCTGCCCAGAGTCTTCAGAGTTGGGTGGCAATACAAATTAGAATAAATAAATAAATAAATGTGCATAAATGGACCTAATCATCGGTATCCTTGTGATCCTTGTGTTACTGATAGATTAAGAATATTATAGTATTTGGGATTTGCAATATTATTGTATTTCTGAATCTCTGGTGTTATTTTTTTAAAAAATCATGTGAAATTTGGATGGGGAGGGTGGGGGGGGCTACGTTGTTATTATATGCCAGGAGTTCTCACCCTTTTAAAGCCAGGGACCAGGTCACACTCCCTCAGATAGCTTTGGTGGCTGGATGGTCATTTTGCCTTTCCTCCACCACATGGCACTTCCAGGTGTGGTGGAGATGGTGCCACATGAAATGGTGCCATAAGCTGCATCTGATCCATGGGCCACAGTTTGAGAAGACCTATTGTATGCCATCAAGTCACCTCCAATTTATGGTGATCAATTAATGAATGAGCAATCTCCAAATGGGGCTATGAGGTACCCTAATTACGTGACCCATCCACTTAAAGCCCATTCAACAATAATCCTTCCTCAATCATACACAAGCTCCATTCTAATAGTATAATAAAATTTCAGTAAAGATGAGTAAACTGAGCTGAGTGAGAAAAGAAAGAAAAAGATAAATATTCTAGAATGCAAAATGAGCAACTTAAATTCTTCTCTCCATCCTACAAATTTCATAGTAACCAGAGCCATCCCTAGTGGTTGGAATATCCAAGGGAGACCTTGGACTTTACTAGTGGATCCCACAGTCATTTCCTCTGGCATCAGCAACTCAGTCTATTGTATTGCTTTAGATTTCCTCTTTCCTCAATTCAAATTACTGACCATCTTCTTAACCCACAAATGCTGAATGGGATGTGATAGATCTATTGTTATGTTGCTTCAACTCAGAGTTAGCTAGCACTTACTTGTTCCAAACTATATTTCCTTCAGAATCACACAAATACCCTTGATTTGGTCTATTTTTGCTCACTCATTTGAAGACAGTGTCTATGACTGTAAGCAAGAAGATCCTTTGTGACACATGAGTGCTTAAAGTCCTAGTAACTAAAGCCTGGTGTTATTTTATATAATATTATAGTTGAAGATGCAATGTGCTATGTACCTATCCAAGAAGCATAATTGCAAAATGCACCACAAAAGCCCAAAACAAACCCATTAACTTTGCTGAACAATTGAAATTAAAGCAATCATGCATTTCATGATTGAGGTTTTGTCCATATACCAATATATTATGAATGCACTATATAACATTTATGGAATTTCATGCCAATATATTATCAATGCACTGTTTAACATCTATGGGATTTCTATGAATAGAAGCAGGAATATTCTGCTCATCAACGAATTCCATGCAAGCCTAAAAGCTCCCTTCCCTCCCTTTGCAGAACAAGCATGAAAAATTGTCCTGTATTAAACAGTGGTCCAACTAGTTTACTATGGGCTGCAACAAAGATGGCAAACATCTAGCCTTTTGGCTAATGCCATTGTCCTAACATTGTCCATTCAGACCTTCATATGCCTTGTTGAGCCCTCAGACTAAGCCCTTCCCTCAATCCCTGTCCCCTCTGAAAATAGCGACAGAGTGTGATCATTAGAATGGGGCCTGAATGTGCAATTTGAGTCTGTAATGGAGATTTCCAAGTGTGTGAGGAGATATGGTGCATTCCAGAACAAGATTGATAGTCAAAACAGGTTAGCCTCATGGTTTGGGAGAAATTAAACTTAATGTTTGATAGACATGTGATACTGTATGGTCATTGGCTGGATTCCTTTAGGAGAATGGCATG
Organism: Bradypodion ventrale; assembly: GCA_035047345.1. Lineage (NCBI taxonomy): Eukaryota > Metazoa > Chordata > Lepidosauria > Squamata > Chamaeleonidae > Bradypodion > Bradypodion ventrale. The sequence goes on along the minus strand of JAWDJE010000002.1, from coordinate 101,583,242 downwards.
AGGGTGGAACTTGTTTGAAGAGATAAAACCCAGAAGGAATGGGCAGGACTTTCTTTTGATCCAATGCTCAACACCGTGTAAGTCATGTAGGGGCTTTTAAGCTAAGAGGGCCCCCCAGGCCTTTCCCCATTAGATTGGCTTTCATTGCTTTAATGTGATTTCTGAACTTTTGAAACTAAGAAATCTTTGCTTCCTAAAACTTTGTTCTGTAACTGTTGAGTCCGAGAGTAATTAGCAATGCGACAGCAAGTTTGGGGTTAAACATCGGTGATTTATTATCAGCTCAGTTAAGGCTTGTTTGGACTGGGGAACAAGGGGACGAGGTGGCTACTTATATACAGACAGAACGGCAGTTACAGAGATACATTTGCCAGGGCTTTTGATAACGTGGGAAACCTATGTTAGAACCAATCAGATTATATTGACAACAATAAGAATGTGGCACCTTACAAAAGGGGCACACTCATATGGACACAACAGTAACTGACTTTGACTACAATATACTTTTAAAAGACAAGATGATGACTGGAGTGTTTACTTGGCTATGCGCTACCTTACTTACAACCTAGATTTAGATCAGGAGATGTGAAAATGCAAGCTTAAAATCATGGATTCAGGTACAGTCCCACCTACATGTAGTCTGGGGCTTTACTCATGAGTAACAGGATCTGTGACACAGAGTAGGAGAGTGGATCTCAGCCAAGATGCTCCCCCACATAGCATGTCTCAAGATTAAGGGTCAATCAACTTTGGTCATCATTTCTCAGCTGGAAGAATATATGTTTGTGTACAAGAGTTCATTAGTGTTTCATATGGACAAGTATGTGTGCATTTGTGTTTGTCTCTATATAAGGCAAGCATGCCACATCAGGAGCCATGTGTCATCACTGAGTGAGTCCAAAAAAGTTAGGCCTTTGTTCTTGCCCACATTGGATTTTCCATGGACAATTCCACCCCTGGGCCAAATTTGGCTCCTTATCCTGATCTACTCAATTGGTCTACTCGTGCACTCTTGAGCACTCAGACACAAAGTATATTTCTTCAAAGTCTCAAGCTGAAGTCTCACTGAGACCTTTCAAAATGAAGAAATAATGGATTGATTGTTGGAATCATTGTTTCCGTTTGGCCTCTTTTTGTGCAAAATTATGGATTGAAGCAAGTAATATTTATAGTTCAGAAATACACACTGTGCTATTATGCCATGGTGTCTACTTTGTGTTTTTAAAAAGTTGTTAAAACACCATGGTGGAGAAGTAGGGCAGAAGGAAAAGGGGAAGGGCAATGTGGATAGACTTCAGTGAGGAGTGGAAAATAAATCTGAAATTGCAAACAGTTAATTTTCTTGTCTGAATTATGCCGGTACTGCATGAAAAATAGCAAACAGGTATTCTTTTTTCCCTTTTTCATGTTTTCCCCCCTGAAATGTATGCCTGCGCATCTAGATGGTTCTGTGATGATTACAGAGGAAGACCTTGAACAGTTTATACTGATTATATTATGTTAGAGAAGCAATTTAATGTAACAAGAGCCCTTCAAAGGTTAGTCTAGGTCTTGTTTTATTGATCAGTGTATGAGTGAGCTTGATTTATTACAGGGAAAGTATGTCTTTTTAATGCAGGCCCTCAAGACCTGGTTCCGCTGTTATTCTAAAGATGGCATAGAAGGTCACACCACTTTACAGCTCTAAAATGCATGCATATGCAATGCCATTTCTGTCAGCATGGTTCTTTGCTTTTTTGTTTCTGTAGCAATAGTCTGATGTCTGCATAAGTATAGAGATGATTTCCATTGCTGACAAGTGCTCTTAGTATCCATTCATTTCTCTTTGTTTCAAATCCTAATGAAGCAAAAGAATAGACCAAAGTGTGCCAAAGAAGGAGCAACAACAATCAAGCCTTGGAGAAAAAGAGTGCTAGCATTACGCAGAGCTTTATAAGCCATAACTAGAACTTTGAGTTGTGCCCAGGCCAATTGCTGTTGGGACAGTTGTGATAGGGATAGAAATCCTATGTGCCTGTAAGGGGCCAAGCGCAGTGTCTGAAACATATAGAAGACATTGGGGAAAATACCATTGCTATTAGCATGTTGTTTACATATCTGCAGAGCTCCTACATGATATCTGACTTGTGGAAATGGTCTTTCATGTGCACAAGATGGAAACCTTTAAGCATTATAAAAGTCAAAGTGCTCATGCAATGGATCAGATAAGGTTCTTACCAGCATGGTAAAGTGGACCACTATGTCACTGAGATCAGATTTTGTACCTTATTTGTTCCTATATTGTCTCTTTCTCTGCTGGTCACACAATAACCGTCAATTTACAAATCTGCTTTTCTTTTCTCTGCTAGAGCCTTGCCTACCACTTGGGAACTTCAGTTGCTGTCTTACAGGTATGCTGGTCTATCCAAGCTCAGTGTTTACATCAGGGGATCCCAACCTTTTCAAGCCAGGGGCCAGGTCATGCTCTCTCAGTCAGCTTCGAGGGCTGGATGGCCATTTTGCCCTATCTGCATGATGGGGATGGCTATTTTGTCCAAACAGCTTCAAAGGGAAGGCCATTTTGTTTCTCAGATGCACTTGGAGGGGTAGGGGGCCACATGAAATGATGCCACAGGCTGGATCCAGCCCATGGGCCTTAGGTTGGGAACTCCTGGTTTACATTGATAGAAGTAGCTTCTAGACAGCAGCCTTTCACAATCCTGTCCTGGAAGTGCTAAGGATTGAAGCTGTGACCTTTTGGCACGCAAAGCATATGCTTTATCACTGAGCTATGACACTTATTTCTTTGATGCAATGGGCACAGAACTGGGCGGGTTGAGGAGGATGGTGGAGGAGAGGGGTGCTTGGAGGACAATGGTCCATAGGGTCACAAAGGGTCGGAATCAACTGTGTGACTGAACAACAATAAAATATCATTGATCCTGCCTCACCAGACTTTTCCTTCACACACCCTCTCTGTTTTCTTCTCCTGTTTTGATGCTAGCTAAGGTGACAACTCCTAAAATAAAATTAAAAATCCCATTGTTTGGAGGAAGCATAGAGTGGGACCCAGAGTCCATGAGCATGCAAAAATTATTTTTTGGACTGCTCTTCCCTGGATTTCCCAGATAATAGGGCTGGAGTGGAGATGTGAATGTAACATTGAAGTGTAAACTGGGAGAATAGAAGGGTATGATCATCTTCAAAGCAAGAGGGGAATTCTCTTAGAAAGCAAGATAATTCCCTTTAAAAACAGGAGAAGCAGCTGTTTGGTTAGCATTTACCGATTTGTGCAAAAACCATGAGGCTCATTGTTACTTTTAAAAATCAAAAGAAGGCAACAAAAAGAAAGAATAAGAAAATAACAATTCTCATACTGTTGTGAAGGGATTTGTGGAAGGTTTTTGGTTTTGTTACTTGATAGACATGGATGTGTTTCTGAAGTCTGGATTAATAAAAAAAGAAAAAGCTGTAATAATTTGTTCTTGTATTTGCTGTAATAAAGTCTGGCTTTCCCATTTACCTTTCCTCTAGGAAACTCACATCTATGTCTCAAGTGAACAAACATTTCCATATATAATTAATTTAAATGTAACAGAAAAAGAACAGAACCCAGATGAAATAGACAATTATCCTCTGCTTAAGAACATTAAGCCAGAAACCAAGGGCATAGTTTTGCGTCTGGCTTTTGTCTTTCTAATTTTGGGAGTTAGCTTTGTGTTTTCCTTGGACAGATTCTAATGCCTAAGGGATTCCAAGAAGAAATATTATACAAAGAGGAGAAAATGCAATAAAAATCCACATTTTTCTTATGTGTAGATATAGTAAATATTTATGCATGTTCATGAGTGAAAAATAAGAGCTCTCCCCTCCCCACTTTTTTGCAATAAGTGTTCTATTTGAAAACAAAGAGACTTTAAAAGGTAAAGATAAAGGTTTCCCTTGCTCGAAAGCCAGACGTATCCAACTCTAGGGTTCGGTGCTCATCTTTGTTTCAAAGCTGAAGAGCCAGCGCTGCCTGCTTCTGCAGACTTTCCATGGTCATGTGGTAGGCATGACTAGACACCAGAGCGCATGGAACACTGTTACCTTCCCACCAAAGTAGTCCCTATTTATCTACTTTCAATTTCTTGCTTTCGAACTGCTAGGTTGGCAGGAGCTGGGACAAAGACAGGAGCTCATTCCATTCTGCAGTACTCGGGAATCGAACTGCTGACCTTCCGCCTCCCAGTCAGCATCTGTCATGTATGTTAACTGTGTTTTCTGACAGGAGCAGAATGTATCTTTTCTCATGTATCTATTCTTATGCAAATAAGTGGATCGAAAATGTGCACACTCTGTTAGCCAATGGGCTTGCTGTATTATTGTTACTGTTACTGTTTATAGTGTATAAAAGTCCGAGTTTTGCCCCATCCAAGCTGTGTTCAAACCCCACTATTAAAGAGCTGAATTTCACTACTTCACTCATCTGCTTCTTCATTCCCTGAACATGAAACTGGCGACAAGAATGGGATGGCAGCAGCAACATCGGCCCATTTGACCCAGCACATCCAGAGAAATGGGCAACATACGAATGCCGATTCCACCATGCAATGGCCTCGCAGAAGATCACCGACAAAAACCAGAAGCGCTCCTGTTTCCTTGCTCAGTGCGGTTCTGAGACACTTGAGCTGGCAACCCACCTTGTTCTCCCAAGGGACGTGGATGTGGTGCCGCTCGCAGAAATCATGTCCGCACTGAGGAAACACCTGCAGCCAGAGGTCTCGATCTTCCTGGCCGGGGTGGCCTTCCACAGAAGGGAGCAGCGACCTGGGGAGTCCATTGCAGACTACGCCGCCGCTCTGCGCATTGCTGCTGCCCCATGCAAGTGGGACAACATCGAAGAAGCACTCCGAGACCATTTGCTGGCCGGCATGGGGGATGAAGATGCTCAATGTTGCCTCATGATCAGAAAGACGCTAACTTTCAAGGCTGTCCTAGAAGAGGCGGTAGTGTCTGAGGCCGCACGGTCCGGCATCAAGCTTTTCCAGCATCGCCACTCCACCACCAGTGCCACCGACTCAGCTGTGCAAGCTCAGCAAAATTCATCTTCATCCTCCTCAGCTTCGCTTGGTTCTACCTCTTCATCGGAGTCCAGCGACGCAGAGGGAGAAGTCCGAGCGGTCTGATGAAAGCACCGAGAGCACCATGATGATCAGGAGAAGAAATCCCTTTGCAAGTGTGATGGCTGCGGAGCCTGGCATGACCGCAGGAAGTGCCCCTTCCGCACCACGGGATGCCACAACTGCGGGCGACGAGGGCACATTGCTAAAGTATGCCGACAGGGAAAGCAAAGAACTCCAGCACCTGAGTCCAAGAAGAGTCATCACCACAAAATGTCCACCGCCAAAGTGTCACCAGAGCCTGAGCCATGCCAAGTGGGCATTGTCAGCAAGCATTTCTTCGCAAACCTGAGCCTGCAGGATGTCCCCTTCAAGATGGAGGTGGATTCAGGTACTACCTTTTCCATAATCCCACAGGGGGAGTTTTTGAGAATTCCCGCTGCCTCTCGGTCCAAGCTCAAATCTTTTAAAACTTCCCACGAGCCCCTGAGCCAGCTCAGCCAAGTGTCCGACCCAGAAGGGAAACTAGACCACCATCCTGGTTAAATGATTTTGTTTTTACCTAGCAGGGAAGAATGTTATATATGTTAACTGTGTTTTCTGACAGGAGCAGAATGTATCTATTCTCATGTATCTATTCTTATGCAAATAAGTGGATCGAAAATGTGCACACTCTGTTAGCCAATGGGCTTGTTGTAGTATTGTTATTGTTAATGTTTATAGTGTATATAATTCCGAGTTTTGTCCCATCCAAACTGTGTTCAAACCCCACTATTAAAGAGCTGAATTTCACTACTTCACTCATCTGCTTCTTCATTTCCTGAACATGAAAGTGTCTTAGCCACTTTACACTTCCTTTAAAATCATTACCTTTAAAATCATTGTCCTTCCCTAGACATGATGATGGAGATCTAAGAACACTTGAACATGATACTGTTTTTCTCATCCATATTTTCTTATCTCTGACCACTCATTTTGTTACCACAACCAAATCTTTTGCTGTGTCTGTGGGTGCCCTAGTTATGCATTTGCACACAGAGTATGGGAATGTTTGCTTCCAGGTTAGCCATGTATTAGGGTGCCACATGGATGCCCATTGCCAAGATGATGATCTTGAAATACATGCTATTACCAAAGGTTAAGTAGTTGTCTATGAGTTCAAAGTCACAAAATAGTGATTGTTGTCATGGACATATTGGGCTACATACAGTTATCCAACACTGCATTTTACATGTCCCTAGCTACAGACTCAACTGCTGAATGCCAAAAGGAACTATGAAACCTAATGAAAGAATTTTCCAACAAAGTATTTGACCAGATCCAAACTTGGATGATGCAAGAGCCTCAACCAGGCATTCTCTTCCTACTGTTCAAAATACACAGACCAGACAGTCCTTGAGAGCCCACTGGATCAAGTATTAATATTATTTTTGTCAGGGTGCTCCTTTGATGTCTCCACATTAGTGGCACACAGATTTAGCACCATGGTACACAAATGTACTCACAGCTGGCCTAGAATTCTGCTTTCTTGGTTTCTATGTCCTTACTTGAGATACATCAATGACATCTTTCTCTTTGGGTCTCATGGAAAAAAATAATTATTACACATGTTGAGGATTCATAGTCAGGGATGATTTAATTTTTAATTCATTATGTTATTTACTTAATGCCTAGTGTGCCTTAACAAGTAATCTGTCTTTATTCTGTTAATTTTTTTGCTTTAATAAGTTGAGACGGATCCATTTTTGAAGGTTGCAATGTGCAGAAGCCGACTTCTTCCAAATTAGAAGTTACAGGGCAACCTGCTCCTTGTTCCCAGACAGTGAACCTGGGAGAATGTCTGCTCTCAGGCCAAGCACCTGTGAGCCGCACACTTCCCAGATGCACCACCTGTGGGTAAGATGTGAGAAGTACGTCTTTCTGATGAGAATGCTGATTAATTGTCCTGTCTCACACTGGACTTCAAAAAGCAGATGTCTGTCACTCAGAACATCACAGCATGCGTTCTCACCAGAACAGTATACATATTTGGCTGATTAAGCCTGATGGAGAGACAAACACACAGAGGGATAGGGCAATAATCTCAGATGCCATCGAGATGCTGCTCTTCACCTTCCAGAACCGATCCGACCCGTAACCCGTTACTTGGATGAGTGGCTCACTCAGACGCACCATTCTAGATTAATATTGCTTTTCTGAAATGCTTTCTTATTTTCTTAGAACCGTGTATTTTGCTTAGAGTAGATTAGTGAGGATTTTTATATGTTGGAATTCTCTATTTTTATTCCAATAAACCTTTTTAATGATTTCTTCATTAAGAAGAGTTAGTCTGTCTCCTTCCAGCCATGAAGGAGTAGAAGGGGAATTTTTCAGATAAGGCCTTGTTAGTTTCAACACCGATGCTTTGTTTTTCAGCCGGCGCAGCTGATGCCAGTAATCAAAGGAAGCTAGAAGGGAGAGACTTCGGGAGGTTCGGCTTCCCAGGACTGTGCCTAACTCCCCCTCCCCCAAGCTGCAACATCGAAGGCCAAATTCCCACCATATTATTTTGATAAGGGGGTGCTAGTTCTAATGGGTGAAGACGCTACCAGTCCCAGAGGGCTTTGCAGAGTTTTTCAAGCTGTGACACTTTTTAAAGGCATCGCCATTACTCATTAGATCACCCATTTTCTCACTGGTTTTCCCTGTCCAGGTTTACCCAGATGAGGCACCCTTTTGCAACGCTACCAAAAGTCCACCGGGCTTTCCCTCTCTGAGTCGGCAAACCGTCCCAACATTTTGGGGATGAGGTGATCAGACCAGCCAATCAGCTGGAGAAGGTTTAGGTGTGGCCAGGACAGGGATGGGTTCTGTGTTTTCAGGTGGCACAGCAGACAGGGGCCTAGCTTGACGTTCCCGATAACACATATTTAGATGTTTCAAGCTTCCACCTGATTTTGTAGTATGCGCTCCTCAAGTATAACCCTTCCAGTATAACCACATCTGTTCAGATCCACAAGACATAGACTCCAAATTCATGGGTTTACAGCAGGTACTTCTCAAACCATGATACCCACCCAATGAGATGAAGAAAGTAGATTTGCAGGGCAAGTTGGGTACCCAGATCTAGAAACAATCTACAACAAGGCAGGTTTAAAAGAGAAAACAATATACTGTAGTACCTGTATTTCTCAACTGTTACTACTCAAATGTGTCATTGCTGACAATTCTGGACAATATTTATCTCTCCGATGGTCTGGCTGGCCTTACAACCAGCCTTCTGATCTTAAATATACAGCAGGTCATATAATGCAGATATGAACACAAAGTCAAGACCTTGCTGCAAACCTAGACTGAAACCATTTCTCCATGCCTATTCTGGTAACACCTACAATAGTGGGGGATTGTTCATCTGCTATTGTGAATTACATCATCTTTTGCCAGTGGTGCTCTTCAGAAGTCTAAGCAGGTCAGGCATAATAGCCTTTAGCCAAGAGAATAAATGGACAAAATTTTACATCAGAAAAAAGCAACACACTGAAGCCAATTTTGTAACACTTCAATCTCTCAGCATACACTGTTACAGCTCTTAAAGTAACTGTTTTGGAGAAAATGAATTATAAAGGAACTGTCAAGACAGAGACAGCTGAAGTGGGCTATATTCACAGATGCAAATGCATATAAAAAGGATTAAACAGGGACCAATGAGTATTAGCATACTTTGGCTGAAATCCAGTAGTAGGTTGTAAGTAAAACAAGCCTATTGAATCAGTGGAGATTTGGTGAGTCAACAACTCTAAATTCTCTTGATTCAATGAGCCTACAGTAGTTGCAACTTACTATTGGATTTCAGCCTCCCTCTTTTTTTAACCAGGTCTGTGCATATAAACCTTTAGTCTATTACAGTACATGTACTCGAGGAAGTGGAATGTAATCCACAAATACTCACACCAAAATAAATGTGTTAGTCTTTAAACATAGAGAAATGATTGTTTTATTTTATTTTTTGTTACACATATTGAAACAATATCTCTTTGAAAGCAAACCAAGAAAGTGCATCTTGGAAGCCAACAAATATTCATTTACATCCTTTTAAATGCCGCTCATGAGGATGGTGGCCATCAATTTCCCTCTTCAGTGGCAAGGTTTGCAAGTACAGTAATGGAAGTGGTTCAGCAATGGGGATTCTTTGGGTTTGGAGCTGAAGCTCCCAGAGTCACACAACTAGTGTGATTAATATGCAACTAGGATAGGCCCATTTGAAACAGTGCAACTTATGAAATAATTGACTCATCAAAGTCTCCTTGATTCAGTGGACTTATGTCAGTATATTTGTTTGTTAAGAATAGATTCCTTTGAAATGTGGTGTTGGAGGAGAGTTTTGAGGGTACCCTGGACAGCGAGGAGAACAAATAGGTCAATCTTAGAAGAAATCAACACTGACTGCTCATTGGAAGGTCAAATAGTAAAGATGAGGCTAAAGTACTTTGGGCATCAAATGAGAAGGGAGGATTCACTTGAGAAGGCCGTGATGTTGGGAAAGGTGGAGGGCAAAAGAAGAAGGGGGAGACCAAGGATGAGATGGATAGATGGTATTGTAGACACAATGGGCACAGAACTGGGAGGACTGAGGGGGATGGTGGAGGACAGAGGCGCCTGGAGAACGATGGTCCGTAGGGTCGCAAAGGGTCGGAATCGACTGTGCGACTGAACAACAACAACAAATTTGTTTATATTCTGCCAATCTGAGATATTCTCCCACTCTGGGTGGCATACAACAATTTTTACAAGAACAATATAAATTTAAGCAGAAATGATAAACCAACCAAAATAGATACAAATTGTGGTCCTTACATTATAGAACTGCAGGGTACTTCTCTAGCACTGGTTCTCACTCACTGGTCTTTCAGATGTTTCGTGATTGAATTCCCAGAATTCATAGCTACATGCCCACTGATTAGGAATTTGGGGAGATGAAGTCTGAAATGTCTGGAGAGCCAAAAGTTCAAAACCACTGGTTTACAGCAAAGAGCTTCCGGGCTCTATAACAGTGGTGACAAACCTATGGCACGTGTGCCAGAGGTGGCATGCAGAGGCCTTTCTGTGGGCACATGCAGTGGGCAAGCCCTGCCCCACCCAGCCCGTCCAGTGCTGCCAATGGTAGTGCCACTTCCCCACCCACCCCTCTACCTTTGCCAATGGGGAGACAAAAGGGAAGGCTGAAATCCCACCTGGGAGGCGATGGCACGGTGAGGCAACCAGACACCCCACAACCACCCCTCCTAGGAGGCGGAGGGGTAAGACACACTTGCAGGGGCCCACATGATGTTGCCTAGTTGTGTCAGCGACACCACATGGGTGCATGGGCATGCATGGTGCCTGTCTACATGCCTCCTCTTCCTCCTTGGGCACTCGGTCTCTAAAAAATTCTTCATCTCTGCTCTATGAACCAAAAAAGGAGAGTCTGGGGCAAACTTTAAATCTATTGTAAGAACATAAGGTTTTACACATTAGAGCCTGGCGACAGTTTTGCAGAGAGATTTCCATACACGTGGATGTGCAAGACGGGAATGTAACAGTGGGTCAAAACATATTAAATTCAAGGTCTGCAGACTATGATTTCTTTATTTATAAAAAACAGGTGTATTTCTTGACTTTGTGTGTTGTTTAACTGTTACTTCTATGTAGACATTTCCCCTGTCAACTTCTGTCTAGTGGCCTGTAGCATTTTTTTATCTATTCTCCATTAGTTCTCATGTTTGTTACTATCAGAATTCCCTGGATTCTGCTTGTTGTGTGTTTTAATATTGCTGGGAAAATGAAACAAATTTATCACAACTGGTTATAACTATATCTGTGTAGTTTGTAGTTTTTAAGCTTTTCATGCCTTTGGTTGTTCTTAATGTATTTTCTTCAAAAAAGGGACCTATTTAGAAGACCTAAATTGGGGGTTCTCAACCCTTTTAAACTGGGGCCCAGATCACACCTTTTCAGACTATTGGGGGGCTAGACTGGTATTCTCCTCTGCCATCGCCAACACTCCCCTCTACTTCTGCTTCCAGTGCCGGCATCAGCATCCTTGTCCTCTCCGTCTGGCTTGGCATTTCCCTAGGAATGGTGTGGGCTGGATGGAATGGTGCCATAGGCCAGATCCAGATCGTGGTCCATAGGTTGAGAACCCCCTGATCTAGATGAAGGGAATTATTGGGGAAGAACTACCGCAGCCTATATGATACCTAGTATGGTGTAGTGGATAGGATGATGGACTTTAGAAGCTTGAGTTTGAATTCCCACTTGGCCATGGCAACACACTGAGGGAGAGGAACTGGTAAAAATATATATTAAAATCTCACTTTCCTTGAAAGCCTATTTAGAATTGCTTTCAATCAATTCCAACTTGATGGCACATTGTTGGTGCTTAAATGACAGTAACTAAGCATTTGATGTTAAATACAGATTTGATAGGAATGGGGTGGAGAGGGAATAATGTACTGAGGAAAGGTTGGTCATTGACAGAGCCGTAGCCAGGATTCTAGTTGTTGATGTTGTTGTTGTTTTTTTGGGGGGGATTTTTTTACAGGAGGGCAGCAATGTCACATTGGCACCATGGGTTGGGTTGGGGAGGCAGGCTGTAAGCTCAGTAGGGTTGTTGCCCCCCCCATCCCCCTGGCTATGGTCCTGGTCATTGACAAATCCACAACCAGATATTGTGAACAGAATTGATTACATAACTTAATGAACTTTAATTGCTTTTAGAACAGATGGACACAAATTACAAAGGATGACTCTTGTGCTTTTTGCAAATTCAGTAACATGTTGAAAAAGAATAATCTTTCCACTACATTCATCATGCAATTAAAAGTGGGCTTCACAAATTATTCTGGACATTTTTATGAAAGCAAACTATATTAAGCACTAGGAAAAAAGAGAAAATAAGTAAGTACAATTCACAACAAAGCTGTATGTAGAGTTTTAGCTCATAGCAACAATTTATGGTGAAAGGTATACAACTTTTTAAAAAAACACCACCTCTTCCAACATATAATTATTTGACTCTTATTTAAAGATGACTTGTGGGCTATACACACTGGTGAATCAGTAGGGAGGTATAAAATGAAACTGAGCAGAGCAGTCGTTCTCTTTTTGTTTTCAATCCTGAAGAAGAGTTAGAGGTACAGTATCCTATAATTCAACTAGCAGCACCTCAAGGAACTATATAATTGGATTTTAATGATGCTTTTATTAACAGGAAGGGCTTTTCTTCTCCAAAACTGTGAGCTATCTATTCTGCATTTTCTTCCTCAGAGTTTCTCACTGGGAAGAATTATACAGGTTCTAGAATGCTGACAAATGAAGCAGAGAAAATTGCTTGACTACAATTTTAAAGGGTATGTTTCTGTATGAATGTGTGCATGTGTGTCACCTTCACAAGTTATCTCCAGCATACCATCATGTCTAGAATTCCACAGGAAATATGGAAGGAGAAGCTCACAAAAAGGGAATTAGTTGCAATATTAGTCTTCCATCTCTGTTCCTGAACATAACTGTCAAGTATCCCATTTTTCCTGGGAAAACCCCTTAATTTTACCCCTCTTGCCACCCCCTCCCATTTTATTAATTTCCCCGTAATATTCCTTATTTTTTTAAAAAAAATCCTGACCGGAGCCCTCACATGCGAAGCTGCAGTATGTTTTTCCGGCCACCAGAGGTTGCTGTGTGGCTTTTCGCTTGTGGAAGGAGAGAGAGAAGTTGGTGGGGGCGTTCTGTAGTTTCTCTTTCATTTCTCTTCCCTGCCACATGGTCATGGAGGCTTCGTTTTTGCTGCTGCTGCTGGTCGGAGCCACCATGCTGGGACTCGGAGCCACCATGCTGGGACAGGAGTCTACTCTAGGTATCATATATGCAGGGCAAATCAGCTCTTGGTCTGGAGTAAAGACTTCTCTCTCACTCTCATGCTTTATTGAGCTGTTTCTGCCCTGCTCCTGGCTGGAGGCTTTCGTTTCTGTTCTAGAGTTAACTTGGGAGGTGGGGGGGGGATGTTGCTTGATCACTATATGAAATAGAGAGAGAGAGAGAGAGAGAGAGCACCCCACCTTCTAACAAACCATCTGGAGGGAGATTAACTCCTCAGCTGCTGGGAGGCTTGGAAACTACAGAGGTTGCTTTTTACTTCTTTACTAATTCCCTTCCTTAAGCTGGATCCGACATTCTCAGGTGTTGGTGCTTCAATTGGTTGCAGTGAGGAACAAATAGATTGGTTAATTTGGGGGAATTAATCCCTTGCCCCTCCACCCTAATTGGGGTGGGTGGGTGTCCAGCCATGTGCAGGGCTAGTTCATTAAAGCCAAGTTGCTTACAAGCAGTTGGTAACCCTAGGGGGCTGGTTTACTATTCTGCACTTTCTTTGCTTCCCAGGAAAAAATTAATTAAAAATGAGTAAGGTAAAGGTTTCCCTTGCTCGAAAGCCAGTCGTATCCGACTGTAGGGTTCAGTGCTCATCTCTGTTTCAAAGCCAAAGAGCCAGCATTGTCTGCGTCTGCAGACATTTCCATTTATAAATTACTAAACATTGAATGTGATGCACAAGATAAATTAAGGATAAAATGGGAGCAAGATCTAAATATAAAAATTTTAGGTACAAATTGGAAATTGATATGGAAGAGAAGGATTATGAAAACAATGTCTGTTAGAATTAAGAAACATAATTATAAGGTGTTGTGGAGGTGGTATTTGACCCCGGTGAGATTGAATCAAATTGATAAAACTAAGAATAACTTATGTTGGAGATGTAAGAAAAGTGTAGGGACTTATTTACATATGTGGTGGCACTGTGAGGTAATAAAAGTGTTTTGGGATGAAATTGAAAAAGAACTGGTGGGAATAATTGAAGAGGAAATTAAGTTGGGACCGAGTACCATCATGTTAATAAATATGGAGGAAACGAATCTAGATAAAGATAAAAAGGATTTGCTATCAAATATGATAACAATAGGTAGGATATATATTGCAAGGAGGTGGAAGAATGAGGAGAACATTAAGTTGGAGGAATGGTACAAGGAAATGTGGCACTTGGCTCTCAATGATAAATTAACATGGGAAATGAAGGAAAAGAAAGGGTTAATTAACGAGAACAGATTTTGGAAAATTTGGAAAGTGTTTGTGGAGTACACTTAGGAAAGGAGGTGGTAGCCATCCAGTACCAGATCAAAGGAAGTTTTGGACACAATAAAATATATCTGAGATATGCTGTATCCCCCTAAGGCTTTGTATATATCACAGGGTGGAGCTAATTGTGATGTTATGTTTTGTTATAAAGGATGTATACTTCAAGTATTATAGATATATTGTATAAAGTTTAGAATACACTATTTTAAAATTGGGGAAGGTTGAGTGTATTATATTAGAATCTTTCTTTTCGTTTCCTCCCCTAACGAGAATGAATATAGTAATACTATAACGTGGTTAATAACTGTTTGGATGAGGTTATATGTCTTTTATACGTTTTTGTATTTTCATTTTATATTCATGTTGTTTGTTTTGTTTTATATGTTTATTTTTGCAAAACTTAAAAAAATTATTTTTTAAAAGAGATATTTCTGTGGTCATGTGGCAGGCATGACTAGACACCAGAGCGCACGGAATGCTGTTACCTTACTACCAAAGTGGTCCCTATTTATCTACTTGCAATTTCTTGCTTTCGAACTGCTAGGATGGCAGGAGCTGGAACAAAGACAGGAGCTCATTTTGTCCTGCAGTACTCGGGAATCGAACTGCTGACCTTCTGCCTCCCAGTCAGCATCTTAGTCACTTAAGCCACTGAGTAAACAAGAAAGAAAACAAAACAAAAGTCCCCCAAGAAGATGGGGAAATGGTTCTTTGGCCCACGCAGCTTTGTGCCCATTGCATCTACAATACCATCTAGCCATCTTATTTTTGGCCACCCCCTTCTTTTGTCCTCCATCTTTCCCAGCATCAAGGCCTTCTCAAGTGAATCCTCTCTTCTCATTTAATGTCCAAAGTACTTTAGCGTCATTTTTACTATTTGACTTTTAATGAGCAGTCGTGGTTGATTTCTTCTAGGATTGACCTGTTTCTAACACCACATTTCAAAGGCATCTATTTTTCTGTGCTCAGCTTTCCTAATGGTCCAGCTCTCACACCCACACATTACCACCGGGAATACCATTGCTTTGACTATGCATTTTTTTGTTTGCAAGGTGATGTCTCTACTTTCAACTTTGTTCCCCAGGTTTCTCATAGCTTGTTTTCCAAGCACCAGTCGCCTTTTTATTTCATGGCTGCAATCACCATCTGCAGAGATCTTTGATCCTAAGAAAGTAAAATCTGCCAGTCGTATCCAACTCTAGGGTGCAGTGCTCATCTCCATTTACAGCCATAGAGCCAGTGCTGTCTGTGTTTGCAGACATTTTCATGGCCATGTGGCAGGCATGACTAGAGCCCAGCAAGTCACATGACTATATTTGGCCACGCCCACAGATTTGGCCACACCCACAGAGGTGTGTGGCCAAAATTTTCCTTATTTTCAAATCCAAAACTTGACAGGTATGTTCCTGAGCAACTGGAATTCAAAGCCATATTGCTTCCAATACTGGAGGTTCTTATTGGAGGCAATATATACTCATCATGACAACTGCCCATTTGGAGTCTTATCTGCCATGGATTTATCTAAGCAACTTTAAAATCTAACTAAGTTGGCAGACCTAAGTATAGGTCACCCTT
This sequence comes from Bradypodion ventrale, assembly GCA_035047345.1. NCBI lineage: Eukaryota > Metazoa > Chordata > Lepidosauria > Squamata > Chamaeleonidae > Bradypodion > Bradypodion ventrale. The sequence goes on along the minus strand of JAWDJE010000002.1, from coordinate 101,567,442 downwards.
ACTTGAAAGCCAGTTGTATCTGACTCTAGGGTTTAATGCTTATCTCTGATTACAGCCAAAGAGCCAGAGCTGTCTGCATCTGTAGATGTTTCTGTGGACATGTGGCAGCCATGACTAGACATAGGAGTGCACAGAATGCTGTTTACCTTCCCACTGAAGTGGTACCTATTTGTTGCTGTTGTTCAGTCGCACAGTCAAGTCTGACCCCATGGACTACTTGCCATTTCTTGCTTTCATACTGCTAGGTTGGCAGGAGCTGGGACAGAGATGGAAGCTCACACCATCATGCAGCACTCAGGTCTCGAACAGTTGACCTGCCAACCTTCCAGTCATCAAGTTCAGCATCTTAACCACTAAGCCACTGCAGTCCCTAGCCCTAAGTATACTGTGCAATATTAAGTACTAGAGTTTGACTGTGTGTGATGAAAAGTATTTCCTCTTATTGGTCCAGGATCTATATGATTTAGTTCTAATTAGTTTTAGCATCATGAGCCCCCAGATTTCAGCAAAATGTTATTAAGAATTAGCATTTTGGCATCATTTCCTATCAAGTTACTTTTATAGAAGGTGGGTGACCTGTGGCTTTCTTAATATTGTTGGACTGTCAACTCACATATCCCCTAACAAGTACTGGTGCTGATTTAGGCTGGTGGAGGACCATATATGGAGCCCAAAGATTCCCACCCCTGCTTTCATAAGTAAAAATAAAGCCACAGACAACTAGACAGAACCTTCCCCTCACCCACCCCCCAGCCAGAATCTGGAATTAGGTCATTTAATCAAGTTGTCATTGTGCATATTAATATGATAGATGGGTTAATTTGCTTTTCAAACTTAATCTTAAGATATTTTAAAATGGTTCTAGATGGTATCATTTCACAGATCTAGGTTTAATATATAATGTTAATAGCAATAGCAATTACACTTATATACTGCCCCATAATGCTTAGTGCACTCTCTGGGCAGTTTACCGGTAATTAGCATTTTTGCCCCCAACATATTGGGTCCTCATTTTACCAACCTTGGAAGTTGTCCTTGGTACCCATCAGGATCAAACTCACAATATTTTGGCTGCAGTACAGTTTGTGATGTGCCAGCACTTAATAATAATTTTGTGCCATCAAGTTGATTCTGATTTATGGCAAACTCTTCCAGGGTTTCTCAGGTATAGAGCACTCAGCAGTGACTTGCCATTCCCTTCTTCTGAGGGTAGATTAGGACTGTGCTCATTGCTCAAGGCTATATAGACTGGCTCTTCCTGCAGCAGGATCAGGGGAATATCAACCTTCCAACCTCTGGTTCTGCAACATTTATAATTTTGTATATGGACATAAAACTGATCATGTTTAATTTTATGGAAATAGAGGTCTTTTCTTTCTTGGTGATTTGCAGGTGGCCACCCTAGAAGACATTAATGGGTACACTTAAAACACTCATGTGGCTAAGATCTTTGGTATAACAAAAGAAGCAGACCACTGAATGAGGTTTATTCTGTTTTTAATAACAGACAGTTTTTCAAATTGTTTTTCTTTTTTGATCTTCCAAACTTCAAAGAAGCGTCTTGGTGTTCTTTTTCTTTAGAAAGCTAGTTAAAGGACTTTTTAAATTTCTCATGAAATGTTTTCTAAGTGACTTTAAGCAGACTTTTTGATTGCATAAATGAATCTCAACTTCAAAACAAACTTTTATGATTGCAAAATATAATGTGTGTGTGTGTGTGTGTGTGGGGGGGGGGGGAACCTGTCAGCAGGCCAACAGATTATTAGGCTATCCTGCAAAGATAGCCAGGGGACATCCCCCAGCACTGTTACAGAGCAAATCCCTTCATTACTGGGCATGGAGCTGTCAGCCATAAGTAGGCTGCCTGGTGTTTTAATCTTCAATTAAGGAAAGGATTGATGTGACTTGGTTGTGTCTTCATAGGACTCTGTAAGGAAGGAGGAGGCTATTAGAAACATTTATGAATGGGTGGACAGAGAATGACTAAGACTATTCCAGTTTCCATTGTGGGCTATGTGAATTATGTGATGCATTCTGTTTCTCTTCTTGTGCAGCCATGAACTGAGACCAAAGGATTTCAAGGAAATTGGGACTATGCATGACTTAATCCAAAAACGAGGATGAGGGTGAGTAGCATTTATTCCAGGTCTTTAGGTTCTAGAGCAGGGATCCTCAACCTATGGCCCACAGCACCATTCCATCCAGCCCATGCCCTCACTCCAGCCACCACTTCTGCCACCACCACCTCAATCCTTGTCTCCTCCACTTGGCCTGGTGTGTCCCTAACGGCGCTCCATGATAGGGTAGAGTAGATGTTGTAAGCCTTACAACATCCACCTAACTATGGAATGCCATTAGGGACATGTCAAGCCAAGTGGAGGAGACAAGGATTGAGGCAGTGGAACCAGCTTGCACCTTTCTCAGGGGCCTCTCTGGCCAAGAGTAGCTATTCCGGCAGATGCCCATGGCTGGCCGCATCTTTCTAAGGGTCCACTCTGGCCAAGTGTGGGCAAGAAGGATGGCCAAGACCCTTCCTTCACCCTCACCATGCAGCTCCTCTAGGCCAGTAAGCATGGTAACGGTGTGTGGGGGAGTGTTGTGGGCTCGGGGTGGTCCTGCCACTGGCAGCAGCGGCGGTAGTGGGAGTGTTGGGGGGCTTGGGGTGGTCCTGCCATCACCGCCAGAGGCAGTGATGGCAGTACCACCCCAAGCCCTCACCGCCACTGCTGGAACCACCAATCCAGCCTGCAAATAGTATGAGAAGGTGTGAACCAGCCCCCAGTTTAAAAAGGTTGAGGACCCCTGTTCTAGAGAAAGAGCTCATTTTTGTTCTGTGTATTGACTCTGATTGTCTGAGCATTCCCTAAGCAACTCTAACCAAACTCCTCTCCTGCTGGTTGACAAAAGAAATGGTCCTGCCTGTGCTCTTTTTCTCTGTACAAGTTTGACTCCAGGTGCCTAGCCCTGAAATCTTAATATGCAACTCTCCCCCCTCCCCAAATAATACAAAAGGAGTTGACAGGTCTGAAAGGGGCTTATGTGAAAAGATAATTAAGTGCTTTAGAGAGTGTCAAGAGTCAATAGCTCAGCACTGTCAGCACTCTCTAGTGTTACAGGCTATAATTAGATGGCATGGAGGTGTAAAGGATGTTTGGCAGTTTATTTCAGCATGATCTCCACAGGGGGAAAAACAAAGAGCTGTCTTCAAGCAAGACACCATGAAAGGAGGGGTCTAACCTTAAAAGAACACCCTCCCAAGACTTACATAAATAGTTATTTTTTGTCAAGCAGCTGCCACTGTCAATGTCTTTCCTATCCATCTGGGCATACATATTTTTGCATCCCTATGATGCAAATACAAATAAGGCAATTGGAGGTAATCCTCTTATTCTAATTTCTAGTCCTTTACTACTTCCTATTCTCTCTCTGTGTGTCTTATTGTCACAATGCTTAGTGTAATCTTTAAAAGAAAAGGTATGAGAAATGAGTCATATGAGTTGCTTCAGAGTTGCCAGTGCTATTTCATTTGAGCCAAATGATAACTAGAATTACCCACTATAATTACCCTGAAGAGGAAGAAAGAAGGGGAAAAAACCCTAGAACAAAAACACCACTTACCAAGCTCATGGTATTGCTATGATCCTTCACTTTGTGACATGAATGACCATTTATTGGATATAAAGAAAGTAGTTAAATGTATTCAAGACTTCACAGAAAGGCATTGGGATTGGAATCAGACTTTTTTTTTGCCACAAGCATATACTTTGTGTAAGTTTTAGACTCTAATATGCCAAAACAATGTTTGACAATCAGAAAGTGGATGGCAAAAACTAGAATCTAAGCCCATCTTGTAGGCATGCACCATTGAACACAATAAGACTTAACTGTTGAATAAACATCTGCAGTTTCTGCTCTAAAGATTGGCAATTGCTTATTGCAAACCAATAATTCTAGTAACAATGGTTAAGTGGAACTAAAGTGAGAGATAAGTGATGGCATGTGCTATTCTGATAAGCAATAAAAGAGCTAGAAAGGTCTAAGAACAGTCCTTCACAATCTGTGTAGTGCTGTGTACTCTTCCCCACCCTACCTCTCTCTTTTGTGTGAACATTGTTTGAAACATGAGATGCTACTTCTGCCAACCATATATAGTCTTTTTATCTTTACATGACTTCCTTTGTTAGCTGGTTGGACTTAGACCTGTGATGATAGATTCTATTCCCTGGAAAGTTCTTTATTGGGTATTCTTGGCTACATCGCTTTCCCAATTTTAAAGCAGAAATAATTAATGTGCCACCAAAACGAGGGGAAGAGAGTCTCTAAAGTACACCACAATGGTAAGGGAATGTATCAAGCAAAATGGCCATGATAAAGAACAAAAATGGTAGGGACATAACAGAGGCAGAAGAGATTATGAAAAGGTAGAAGAGTACACAGAAGAACTCTACAAGATGGACCTTAATGTCCCTGACAATCATGATGGTGTGGTCGCTGACCTCGACTCAAACATCCTGGAGTGTGAAGTTAGGTGGACCCTAGAAAATGTTAATAGTAACAAAGCTAGTGGAGATGATGAAATTTCAGTTGAGCTTTTTAAAGCTCTAAAAGATGATGTTATGAAATTGTTGCACTCATTTTGCCAGCAAATTTGGAAAATGCAGCTGTGGCCACAGGATTGGAAAGGTCAGTTTACATTCCAATTCCAAAGAAGGGCAATACCAAAGAATATTCAAACTATCGTACTATTGCACTCATCTCACATGCTAGCAAGGTCATGCTCAAGATCTTACAAGCTAAGCTTCAGCAGTGTGTGGATCGAGAACTTCCAGAAGTACAAGCTGGGTTCTCAAGAGGCAGAGGAACCAGAGACCAAATTGCCAACATTTGATGGATCATGTAGACAACATGATCGTATAAATATTTTGCCTTTTTAAAAAGCAAGGGAGTACAAGAAAAACTTCTGGTTCATTGACTACACCAAAGCCTTTGATTGTGTGGATCACAACAAACTGTGGCAAGTCTTTACAGAGATGGGAGTACCAGATCACCTCACCTGTCTTCTGATAAACCTGTATGTGGGTCAAGAAGCTACAGTTAGGACAGGATACAGAATGAGTGATTGGTTTAGAATAGGAAAAGGAGTACGGCAAAGCTGCATATTGTCACCCTGCTTATTTTACTTATGTGTAATGCAGAGCTGGATGGAACACAAGCAAGAATTAAAATTTCTTGGTGAAATATCAACAACCTGAGATATGCAGATTACACTACCTTAATGGCAGAAAGTGAAAAAGATCTAAAAAGACTTTTGATGAAAGTGAAAGAAGAGAGAGTGCTAAAGCTGGCTTGAAACTCAACATTCAAAAAACTCGGATCATGGCATCTGGCCCCATTACTCCCTTGCAAATAGAAGGGGAAGAAATGGAAGCAGTGACAGACTTTACCTTTTTGGGATGCAAGATCACTGCAGACAGTGACTGCAGCCATGAAATAAAAATATGATTACTCCTAGGGAGGCAAGCTATGGCAAACCTAGGCTGCATAATAAAAAGTAGAGATATCACTCTGACAACAAAAGTCCACATAGTTTAGTGTCTTGCAATGAAGACAATGGACACAGCCACAGTGAGGCTGAACACAACTTTATTGCATGGTAGTCAGGGTGAAGATGTGGTAATGGCGGACAAACAGCTCTATTTATATTGCACTATACATTTGTACATGCAGGTATGGCAGCCTATTGGCTCCTTCTTGCGTGACATCATTGCCTGTCACGCCCATCTTCTCCAGGTGTTGGTGTGGCGGGAAGGTTTCACGTCCTTCACGTATTTGGGGAATTTGTACCATGTGAGCTGGATGCTCACTACTGCCACCTGTGGTCACTTAGCTTGCATCCTCAAACAGCCTGTTACAATGAGTTCTTGATGAGATACAATTGGTAGCAATCATTGGTTACGTTACGTTAAAGATGTCTTACAGGGTTTCATGGCAGTGCATTCAATACATAACACATAGTTAAAGCGACGGTCTTCCCAGTAGTAATGTATGGCTGTGAGATCTGGACCACAAGGAAGAGTGAGCACAGAAGAGTAGACATCTTTGAACTGTGATGTTGGAGAAGACCTTTGAGATTCTCACAGACTGAAAGGAGATCAAACCAGTTTATCCTAAAGGAGATCAACCCTGACTGCTCCTTGGAGGGACAAATACAGAAGCTGAAGATCAAGTATTTTGGCCACCAAATTAAAAGAGAGGACTCACTGGAGAAGACCCTGATGCTAGAAAAGATTGGAGGCAAAAGCCGAAAAGGGTCTCAGATAATGAGATGGTTAGACAGCATAATTGATGCAGTAGGTGTATATCTGGGAAGACTCTGAAGGATGGCAAATGACAGAGGAACCTGGCATGCTGTGGTCCATGGGGTTGCAAAACATTGGACTCGACTGTGCGACTGAACAACATACTATGATGGAAATGAGAAATGTGGCTCTTCAGGTGTTGCTACACTGCAATGGCCATAATTCCAACAATATTGAACAGCCAAACATTGCCAGATGCAATTTAACTACTAACTTCTGTTGCACTTGACTAAGTGTCAACATTCCATCCCTATAACAGACTTCTGTGTGAGCAAACTTCAGTTATGAGACACTCATCTATTGATGTTGCAGTGCAGATCTACCATACAAAGGTGCAAATTACTTTTCACTTATTTGCCATGTGCTTTCAGCACATGAGCAAATTTTGTGCTTTGATTTCGCCATCACTAACTCCATTGCCTAATCTTTCTTTCCACCTTAGTTCTACTTTCCTAGCAAAACAAAACTACTAAAAGAAGTGTCAAGGGCCTCAGCATTTCTCCCTTGTACAAATGGAAATCTCTGGCTGGCAATTTTTCACTCTCTAAAAGTGGAGCATCTGCACTGAGTGCAAGAGAATTATTCCCCACCAGTAATAGATGTTATTGAAAACCTCACTCTATGCAGCCCATTTTCTACATCCTCTGATTTATTTTAATTAGAGGTTAGCAGCAGACGAGTTCATATGATTACAGTTATAATTATTACCCTACCAGTCGTCCACATTTCCATTAATGTTCCACTTGATAGTTGGCAATAAGCAGAAATAAAATATTAGGACTTTTGAAATAGGAGATTACCAATTAGCACAATCCTCCAAAGGCACAGAATAATTTATTAATTATGATTATCATCATTATCAGCAAAGCAAAGTTTCACTGGGATACCTGTGTGCTTCCTTCCTGTCTCACCAGCAGCCCTCTCTTGTTCTGTAATTGCCAAGAAATGTGTGTATGAGAGACACAGCTGACTGCAAGTCAAAAGGGAGAACTGTTGAAAGAGAATGGAAAGGAAGTCTGATTTCTCTGGAAATTAGGGAGATGCTGCTATGAAGTTTCTGGTACAGAAACATCTTTACAGTTTTCTATGCTAGAGTCAGAAGTCAATGCAAAGATGGAAAATATTTTTTTTTAGATTGGAGTCTCTCCTGACTCATTAGATTTTGTTAGATTTGAGTTCTCCTCCCAAAACTCATTACAGGAAAAACCATGTCTTGAGAATGTCCAGACTTGAGAGGCTTGCATCATCATTATTTTTTGAGTGTGTAGAAAAAAACGCACATGTTTTAAAATGTGAATGGCTAAAATGTGCAGGGCTGAAAATGTTTAGGTTGTGTGAAGTTGCATTCCCAAATTGAAATGTACAAATACATTAGAAAAAATCCACACTTTAGAAAAAAAAAATACCTTAAAACTCTCAATTTCAGTGTGGGGATGAAACACAATGTCTTTAAACCTGGGACAAGAAAGGAAAGAATAAAATGCAGGTGGGATTTCAAGAAGCACAACTGGATGGGAGCACAGGTACATCTGTCAACTGTGGGAATGGGGCCAGTTTTGTCCAGCCCCTCAAAGATCCTTATGCCTACTTTCAACATGTGGAGAAGAGGGTTCTCCAAATGTGTCTAACATAACTATGAGGTTAAAAACCTTTGCTTTCTTTTTCACATTCCAGTCAAATATTTCTCTCATGTCCCATAAGACAAAATGCAATCGTATTAATCCCTTTGAACTAAAGGTTCAGTAAAAGGCTATTTTACTGGCTTGGTGGTTGTTGAAAAAGATTTGGTTGCAATTAAACTATGAATGCCATTTCCTTTACAGGTCAGACTGATCTAAGGGTCAACTCAGTTGGGATGCATATTCTCACATGATTCAGCTTTACCCTATAGGAAAGGGATGGCATAATTTAAGGACCAGCATGGTAATCATGGAATCAGGCCTGGTTCTCCCAAAGAACAAGAGAAATTGAGTTCCTTAATAGTTGAACTTTTTGGAATAGTAGCTGTGTTAGTCTGTGGTTCAGGCATATCAGAATAAAAAACAAATAAAACAAAACAAAAACACTGTAGCAATTTAAAGGCTAACTGTTATATTTTTAATGTTAGCTTTTGTGGATCAAGTCCACTTCTTCAGACAAGGAGTAAAACTTCCAGGCATGGTTTATATATACCAGATGCAGGGGTCAAGATGTCACAAGGGAAAAGGGTCACAAAGCAATGAGGTAAAGAGTAATCAAGCAGAATGACAGACAAGCATGCAACTTGTCAATACAGCTTCCTACAGCTAGCAGTAACAATAGTGTTAGATTCTCGCAAGAAGTAGACTAGAACGCAGCGTGTGGGTTAAGCATATTGACTCTTTATTCAGATCGGGAGTCAAGACTGAGGATGTGGGGAAAGATGGTATCTTATATACAGCGGTTTTCCGTTTCAACAACAACAAGGAAACATACCAGCGGACACTCCAGTTTATTACCCCCATTTGGTCTCCAGTGCCGCTTTGATATGTGCCCCTCCTTTGAAGAGGGCGCCCCTCTGGCGGATCCAGTTCACGCGCTGTGTCCCTTTGAAGTGAGTAACACTTGGACACAACATCCCTCCCCCCTCAGTGAGAAACAACCTTTCCCCAACGGATGGGTGGCCCACAAACTCGTCTGGGCTGCCCGTGCGTCTCTGGCACCAGGGTAGGCTCAACGGACACCCCAACTGGTTCGGAAGTGGGGGGAGAGCTCAGAGTGGCCCCCCTTCCGTTCCTGCCTCTGAGCTCGGGGTAGCTTCCCCTCCCACCTCGGGCTCTGGGGAAGACGTGGGCAGGGGGTCACTAATTAAATCCCACTCCATATCACTCTCCATATCCCCCCCTGTTTCCCCTTGTGGCTCCCTCCCTGGGCCGGAGTTAGAGTTCTGCCCCAGGACCCGGAGCCGCATTTGATCAGTGTGTCTCCTCCAAATCGCGCCATTCTCCATTTGCACTCTGTAAGACACCGGGCCAGTCTGTTCCAACACTTCCCCCCCCAACCATGGAGGCCCGTTGGCATAATTCCTGCAATGCACTGGTTGCCCAACCTCAAAACCTTTCAAAGTCGGAATGTCTATATTTAGGCCCCGATCCTCTTGGCGCTGAGGATCTAAACGGTCAAAAACAGTCAGCAGCTTCCTTTTCATTAACAGTTCGGCTGGCGACAGCCCCGAGGCCAATGGGGTGACCCTGTAGGACAGCAGAAATTGACACAACTGCAGCTCCAAATCCCCCGGTCCCATGCGTGAGAGCGCGTCTTTGACCGTCCGTACCTGCCTCTCGGCTTGACCGTTAGTGGCAGGGTGGAAAGGAGCGGCCGTGATGTGTCTAATCCCATTACGATTTAGGAAATCCTGGAATTCTGCCGACATGAAGCTCGACGCGTTGTCGGTCACCATGATGTCGGGCAGGCCTAGGGTACAAAAGACCCGCCTTAATTTGCGGATTGTGGTGGCAGAGGATGTTCCTGACACTGGGATGACATCTACCCACTTGGAAAAGGAATCTACAATAATCAGAAGTGTTGTTCCCCTGAACGGTCCAGCAAAATCTATATGAATCCGAGACCAGAGGCCTCTGGCCGTATCCCATTCCCTGCGGGGAAGACGTGGTTCTTCGGGCCTAGAAGCCTGACATTCCCTGCATTTCCCCACCCAAGCCTCAATGTCCAGGTCCAATCGGGGCCACCAGAAGTAGCTTCGCGCTAGCGCTTTGGACCTGACAATACCTGGGTGGCTAACATGGAGTGTGCGGAGCACCTTGTTCCGAAGTACAGATGGGACGACTACTCTGTCCCCCCAAACCAAGCAACCCCGCTCCAGTGACAGTTCGTTTCTCTTGGAGTAGAACACCCTGAATTCCTCAGGGGTCGGTGGCAATGGCCACCCCTTCTGAACCCACATGACAACCTTTGACAGGAGGGGGTCTTTTTTTGTTTGGGCTGCTATGTCAGCAGCGGAGATCGGGGGAGAGTCTAACACATCCAACATAAGGACCTGTCCTTCCGCCTCAATTCGACCCACATACTCAACAGGGGATCTGGACAGAGCATCTGTGTGGCTAATGCTGATACCTGGGCGATGTTGGAGCGTGTACTGGTACGCCTGAAGGAACATTTCCCAGCGTAACATCCGCGGAGTCAGGATTTGGGGGGTGGGCTTGTCTGGCACAAAAATACCTAGGAGCGGTTTGTGGTCTGTGATAATCGTGACAGCCTCCCGTAAATGAAGTCATGAAATTTCTTCGTTCCAGCGATTATGGCCAGCGCCTCTCTATCAATCTGAGCATAGTTCTTTTCAGCCACTGTTAACGACCTGGAGTAATATGCGATAGGCGCTTCTTTCCCTCCCCCCATGTCATGGCACAGAACAGCCCCAACCCCCACCGGCGAGGCATCATACACCAGCAAAAGGGGCTTCTTCGGATCGTAATGAGTAAGGACAGCATCCGAAGTCAACAGCTCCTTGACTTCCCGGAATGCCTTTTCCTGAGGAGGCCCCCACTGCCACACCGCCTGTTTCCTCAGCAACTGATGCAGGGGCTCAGCTACAGTCGCCTTATGGGGTAGAAAGGAGTGATAGAAGTTTAAGAGACCCAAAAATGCCTGGAGCTCAGTCTTAGAAGTGGGACGTGGGGCTTCCCAGACTGCCTGAACTTTGGATTCAGAGGGCTTGATTTTGAACCCCAAGAATTCAACCTCATGAGCAAAAAAACAACACTTCTCCCTTTTTACCAGCAACCCCGCATTTTGGAAACGCTCCAGCACCTTCCCCAGTTTAGTGGCCAGGTCCCCCTTGTCTGTCCCAGATATCAACACGTCGTCAAAAAAAGTCAGCACCCCAGGGAGACCCTTCAATAACCTATCCACAAGAGCCTGAAAAAGACCCGGAGCCGTACTAACCCCGAACTGAAGACGGTTCACACGGAATGCACCCTTATGAGTAGTAATAGTCTGACACAACGCAGATTCCGGACTAACAGGCACTTGCTGATATGCTTGGGCCAAGTCCAGTTTAGCAAAACACTTTCCCCCATGGAGGGTGGCCAGCAAATGGCTAACCACTGGAACAGGATAAGAATTAGCTCGGATAGCCTTATTAATCGTGCATTTGTAGTCCGCGCAGATGCGGATGTCCCGTTCGCCTTGATAGCAGTGACTATCGGTGTCTCCCATGGAACAGAGTCCACGGGCTCCAGGATGCCCTGTGCCACCAGCTTGTCCAGCTCCGCTTCAATGCGGTCTTTCAGGGCAAACGGCACCCTCCGTGGCTTCATGCGAATGGGTTGGACAGTTGGGTCCAGCTCAAAATTAACAGGGGCCCCCTTGAACGTACCCAGCCCGGGACGGAAAACATCTGGATAGCGTTCACACACAGCCTGAATGGGGTCGGCCTTAACCGCATTAATTCCCGAAAACCCAATACCCAGGGGCCCAAACCACTGCACACCCAAAAGGTTATTCCTACCGGTCTTCACCACGACTAGGGGAAGCTTTGCTGAGATGGCCTTGAACCGCACATCAAAATTTCCGATTCCCAACACTGGAATGTGTCGACCTTGCACATCGGTCAGGTTGACCTGCAGAGCCCACAGTTTCGGCCGGTCTGCTGGAGGAAGTTTAAAAAATTCCCTCTGTGAGATGATTGAGTATGCTGACCCTGAGTCGATCTCCATGCGGACGGGGCACCTTTGGAGGTGCACATCGACGAAAAACCTCCCGGACACTGACTGTACACCAGATGATGTCTTCCTTCCAACGCGGACCTTGGAAATTGGGTGTTCCATCCTGCGCTGACCTCTGTCCCCGGGGTGACCTTCGGATCGCTGGCGGCACACCCGTGCAATGTGCCCCTTCCGCCCACACTTGTGGCATTCGGCAGTCTTGAACGGGCACCGTGAGCGGAGGTGCCTGCCCCCACAGCCTTGGCATGGCGCTATGTTGCTCCTTGAAGCTTGGGGGGTTTGCTGGCGAACCCTCCCGACAGTACCCTCCTCTGACGCATTGTCTGTATCCACTGGAGTAGCGCACTGATGCAGCTGGACGGCCGACTCACCACGGGCAGGAGCAGCAGTTACGGCTTGGAGGACTTTCACCCCGGCGTGTGCAGCCTTGGACGCCAAAGCTTCCTCCAGGACCTGGGCAAAAGTCAACCTATTTCTCTTCATCAGCCGCCGCTGAGTAGCTTCGTCCCTGAGGCCCACGAGAAGCCGGTCTCTTAAGGCCTCCTCCAGGTCATGCCATTGGCACGGCACGGCAGCCTGTCGGAGAGCCGCAACATACTCAGCGACCGACTCCCCCTCCTTCTGATCTCGCTGGTAAAAGGCAACCCTGGCTGGGAAGATGGAAACGACGGGCTTGAAGTGTTCTCGGAGCACCGCCAGGATGTCGGTCAATGGGGCTTCCCTCAGTGCCTGTGGCAACAGCAGATGCCCGGCCAGCTCAATCGTGGGCAAACCACAATGGGCCAGGAACAACGCCTTCTGTCGCCCTTCATCCTCGATCTCCCCAGCGATTACAAAGTTCTCGAACTGGATCTCGTACATGGGCCATGCCTCCGGCTTTGCAATGTCAAACGGTCCGATTGAAGATGCGGTAGCAGCCATATCCCACCTTCGTCGCCAATGTTAGATTCTCGCAAGAAGTAGACTAGAACGCAGCGTGTGGGTTAAGCATATTGACTCTTTATTCAGATCGGGAGTCAAGACTGAGGATGTGGGGAAAGATGGTATCTTATATACAGCGGTTTTCCGTTTCAACAACAACAAGGAAACATACCAGCAGACACTCCAGTTTATTACCCCCATTTGGTCTCCAGTGCCGCTTTGATATGTGCCCCTCCTTTGAAGAGGGCGCCCCTCTGGCGGATCCAGTTCACACGCTGTGTCCCTTTGAAGTGAGTAACACTTGGACACAACAAATAGATTATTCAGATTAGTTTTAAATGTCTCCCTTTCTATCTCAAAAGTGTGAAGCTGCCAAGCAAAGTTAATGAAAGTTTAATCTCTTTCTGGTTTACCCTCTTACTTGGTTACTGTTACTTGGTTACCTCCTGTTGTGCCCATGTTGTAAGAGAGAATTTGCAGGAAGGTAGTGAAGGTGGTATAATACACCAAAATATAATATATAAAATATCTGGCATCAGATAGCAATCTGTGTATCAAATTTGATAATGTCATGGACTTGATCCACAAAAGCTAACAGTAAAAATATAGCAGTTAGTCTTTAAAGTGCTGCAGTTTGTTTTCCTGTCCCCCCCCCCGATATGCCTGAGTTCCTTAAGATTGAGCTGTTTTGTTGAAATGAGTGATCTGTGTCATTTATTGTTATTGAGTGAGTCCAAGTTGCACAAATTAGCAGAAGTTAGATTGCTAGTACCTGCTTATCATTGGTATAGGCAGCTGAAGGGCATGTTTGGACAATACCACCCACCCAGAGTGCTTTACTATTAATTCAGGAACAGGTTGCATTATTGGTAATGATTTCAACACATGTCCACAAATTCTGATACATCAATTTCTATGCTGTACAAGCATAGAAGTACCAGCAAAATCTGGTGTTTTTTTTTTAAAACAATCATCTAAAACTCCTAGAGGGTTGGCACATTTGGCTGGTGGGTTTGGTGGCTTACAAGCAGGTAACACAATGTAATACTATACACAATGGTTTGGGGAAAATAAAAGGTGTTTTGTTGAAAAGGATAGAAATTGGTGTGTGTGCTTTTCTTTGTGGTATTCCAAGGGAGGTCTCTACTAATTTGTCTGTGTGGTGCAGACTGGGGATTGCAGAAGGATGGAAATAATCATTGCCCCCAATGTTGAAAGATTCAGTGTTTCTGTACACATAGGTATATATCTGTAATTTTTATTTAAGACTTCTAAAGCTGTTGCCAGAAATATCATAGGGCTTTTTAATAATACAGTTTGATAATTTGTGGGTCTTTTGAAGCAGTCTCTCGAATGGCTAAAGGCCTGCAATAGTAAAACTAGCTATTTAAACCTGATGATACTCTGGCTGGGTTGTTAAAAATAAATTATTATTTTTTTATACCTTCAGATTTGACTGGTAGTACTTGAAATGCATAGTAAGCTTGAGTCTCAGGGGTTAAAATGTCTTTTTCTTCTTCACCTAAACAAAAGAACAAGCAGTTAAAATGTTAAACCTAAATGATTTTTTCAGTATATTACTGCTCCTTGGTGCCTGAAGTAATTTGTAAATTTTTTTGTATGTGTGTTCTTTCTTTTTTCTTTTCTTTTCTTTAGTAAGGCTATTACAGGGAGAGGAGGAATTCTCTCTGACAGTCACAGAGAAAAAAATAAAGAGCAGAATTTTAAATTGCACCTTTTGACATCAATAAATAATGAGAGCAGAAATGGCATCTTTTCTTTTCTTTCTTTCTTCTTGTTTCCTATTCCTTTTTTTGTTTTTTTAAAAAAACCATATGTGAATGGAGTACAATAAGCAAATCTGACTCATCTGCCAGTTTGATTGCTTTGTTTGGTATTCCAGCATACTGGGGAAGGTGGAGCAGAGAGCAGAACAGAGGTGGCTAAGGAGGGTTCATGTAAATTTGATTTTTAAAGCATAAAAAACCAGAGCTGGGTTATAAAGACATTAAACATGCAAAGCCCTATATAGTTTTCCCAGCCAATATTTAGTTCCGTGTTGTAAAAGCCACAGTAAAATGGTTGATATTCAATCTAAACACACACTAGTGTGTTTTAGCAAGATCTCCTCCAGGTAGAAAAAAGTGAAATAATACAGAAGAGGGAAAAATAAGAACAAACATTGAATCTCAGGTACAACTGATGTCTCCAACAACTGTGGTAAGGCTGACTTAAGCCATAGCCTTATTTGCTAGTTGTTCTTATGCTGCTTTTTATAAGACTATGTGCATATAAGAGAAAGTGGAAGAGATTGTTGTTCAAATATTCAGTTAAAAACTTCACAAAGGACACAATTTTAACTAGCTTGGCCAGTAATGGTGAACCTTGGCACGCCAGGTGTTCTTGAACTTCAGTTACCAGAAGCCCAAGTCAGCACTCCAGTTGGACTAAGAGGAAAAAGGGGGGAAAGAGAAAGAAAAGCACAAGGGAAAAACATTAAAAACCACAAGCCCAGCACAATCACCATGAAAACTGAGTTGACACTGATCAATCAGTAGCTAGTAGTCAGCACAAGGAGTTCGGCTGGCCTAAGGGCTAAGTCTGGCCAGGTTATTCTGCTATGGTAATAGAGAAGGCATACTGCCAGCAACTCAATGCCGAGCATCAGGCGGCAGTTAACTAACCTGACAACTCTGAGGCGAAGTCCACAGGGAAGGGGAATAGTCCCCAAGCGGATTAAATCCCACATGAATCCATCTTGATTGGGGGGGGGGGGGGGGAGCAGCTTCATCAATATGGGACTGATGAGGACTTTTCGTGCCAAAAGGGCTCAGAACCAGATGTAGACTGGCGGAACTGAATCAGTGGTCACGCTGTGATGTGGAAGGCAGATGAAAGGCCATGGCATTTTATTCACAGGACAGTCATCATGGCTGATCGCCATGATGATCGCCAATATTCAGAATCAGATACAGCACAGGAAGAAGAAGATGGACACAAGGGGCAAACTACCTAAATTATTCTTAACTTGGAGTTAAGATTGCACCCAAAGATTAAAAACTACTACACAAAAGGTGAAGAATGTGTCTCTACTATTCAGCCTGTCATTTGTCATAATCTAACCTTTTTGTACTCTGTGTACTTTCTAGACTCCTACACCCATCAAAATTCCCTGCTCATGTAACCCAAATTCTTTGATATCAAAGCCCAAATGGCTAAGGCATATGAAACAGGAAAACAAAGAAAGTGCAATAATTTCTCTTATCCTGTATCATTTATCCCGTTTCAAGTACTGTATTACTTTGCATGATTTATAGTGCAAGTCCCATACAGGTCTGCTTGAAAGCTAGATCCATTAATAGGTTGATCACTTATGCATGGGGGGGGGGGGGGGCAGAGAAGGGAAAAATTGGAATGAAGAGAGTGCAGATATTCATAAAATTGGCACAGGCTAGTATAAAATGTAAAGGCATATTGAAAACAATGACAATACAGTTAAACCTCGCATAAAGAGTGCCTCGCTTAGAGACTAACTCGCTTAAAGAGCAGAATTTTCTCTGAATGGTCGCCTCGCTTAACAACTAAAACCAACCAAAAACTTGCGTAACAACTAAATCGGGGTTCGCAATCCCCCCCCCCAGAAGTCACAATTGGTCACTTACAATGGTGTTTTGTTTAAAGAGCAAACTCGCTTAAAGAGCAATCCCATGGAACGCATAATGCTCTTTAAGTGAGGTATCAATGTAATTTAAATATGTGCTACATTTCACTGTAGTTGAGAAGATTATGTGCTTCTTCAAGCTGATGTGTTAATTGTGATAGACAATCTGAAGACCTTCATCCTTCATCTAGGCAACATGGTATTGAACTAGAGACTACAAAAAAAATATTATAAGGAGTAGCAGTTCCTTAAGTGTAAAATGATATCTGATTGTCATCGCCTGAGTTCCTCTGACATCACACAGCTTATAAATTATCTTGCGCTGATATATGAGATGTCATCGAGTACCACACAGGCTTCAATGGAATCTAGGATAATGCCTTAGTGGGAAAATTAACATCACAAATAAACCAGACAAATAGGTAAATGAAAAAAACAAACAAACCACTTTTACCCCCATATGGCTTCAATATGTTTCAGTTGAACATGATGATTTGTAGAACCATCAACCTCCTATTAACCACATGAAATTCAGGAGACACTTTCTCAAAATAATGGATGATGTTTGGATTGAATGAATTAGGGGATATTTTAATATATTTTAATCACCTTAGTTCCACCTTATGGTATTACTATTGAAATGTGGTTCTACTAGTTTATTTGTGTAACTCATCATCATGTTTCAAAACCTTATAACACCTTTGCAAAAGTGGTAATGTTATCGATTCTATATGTTCAGTTATTTCCTTTGTCATGTATATATTTTATTTGCTGGAGTTAAATATAGTATAATCTTAAAAATAGAGGCTTTCCCACATACTTATTGCTCAAATACTAAGCTCAAAGGGATTATGGCCCTGAAGTTGCTATCATTTTCTAATGATGTGCTAAATGTAGTGCCTGCTTTGATTCTTGCTTTTGTTGACCTTTAAATGCAACTTCTACATAGCAATCCTTCTACCAGATAGTGCCATTTATACAACTGTCCTATGTAAATTAGAACACACTGGGCATCCATTCAGTTTTGAATAGAGACGGATAAATCAGTCAAATTAAATTGTACTCTTCCTTCCTTCCTTCCTTCCTCCTCCTCCTCCTCCTTCATCTCCTCCTCCTCCTCCTCTTCTTCTTACTAATCTTAAATTTGTTTCATTGGCTGAAATCCAGCAGTAAATCACAATTAGAGTAGGTCCATTGAATTAGTGGTGAATCAACTCCTCCATAAGAACCATTGATTCAGCAAGCCTACTTTATTTGTATCTTCCTATTGGATATCATCTATTGTTTTGTATCACAAAATATGGTGGCCAAACATAATTATAATTCCATGCAAACTGGGTTATTGCCCAGATTAACAAGGATCACAATGGATGCTATGACTCCTAGGCATCCATCAAAAAATAATAATAATAATAATAATAATAATAATAATAATAATAATAATAATAATAATAATAATAATAATAATAATAATAATAATAATAATAATAATAATAATAATAATAATAATAATAGTTTAATTTATATACCGCTTTTTTCAGCCCAGTGGGTGACTCAAAGCGGTTTTACATCCAAGAGGTACACAGTATAGTCCAAAAATACACAGCTAATAAGGTATACAAAATAAAACACAATACAGAGTTCAAAATACACAATAAAGCAGTATACAACCCACCCCCCAAATAGACAATAATACACTTTACAAATTCAAATTACAACAAAGCATCAAACAGAGCAGCAAAGTCATTTCCTGGGCGGGAGGGGCCCAGAACAAGTTGCCAATCTCCAAGTTGCCCCACCTGGCTCGGACCATCTCCTCCTCCTCCTCTGGTGGTGGCAAGGTGCAGAGGTGTGCAAGTGGAAGCGTCATTTGTTCTCAAGCCAGCGGCCTTTTGTCCTTTCCCATGGGGCGGAAAGGCAGGCAAGAGTCTCCAAGTGGCCCCACCTGGCTCGGACCATCTCCTCCTCTGGCAGTGGCAAGGCGCAGAGGTGTGCGAGCAGGAGCATCCTTTGGTCTCCAGCCGGCAGCCTTTTGTCCTTTCCGGGGGGACAAGGCAGGCGAGAGTCTCCAAGTGGCCCCACCTGGCTCAGACCATCTCCTCCTCCTCCTCTGGCAGTAGCAAGGTGCAGAGGTGTGTGAGTGGGAAATAGAAAACTATTTGATTATTGAAGTCTATTACTAGTCTCAGCCATCAAAACGTGGATTTTAAAAACATATATATCAAAATTGAAAAGAAAATCACTCAGATTTGAAAATTGGTGGGCAAAGATTAATGGACCAGAGACATGTTATTTTGAAACACAAGTTCTTCACTGAACTCGAATTACAAGAGATGGTAAGGAGATCAGTGCAAGATCCAGTCCCAAGCACAATTTATAAGGTTTATAAAGCGAAGACTAGCATAAAATTAACAGTTCAATACCTAACTTAACTGGCACTTGCTCTACAGTAAATTAAATGGCTTCAAAAAGTATAGTTCTCATGAGTGAATGCAGGTGGGTTTTCAAAGCGGGAGATGAGATGCATGCTCACGTACTTGAGGGAGTCTGCCCCCATTGTACAGTCTTGACATGGGGGCAGGATGAAGGTTGCTAAAAAGATTGTTATGTGTCAAATAGAGTATGATTATGTGACTCACCTTGTTTTCCATTATATATAATTTAAAAACTTACTGTCATTGTATTTTTCATAATTAAGCAAGTCCTCATTATTGTTTATAATTATCACTTTAACCTTGACATTTAAATGTTTCCTTAGTGATTTATTTTTCTTCTTTTCTTTTAAAAGCATGTGCTAATTTGATGTTGTGGGAGCTGCAGGGCCTCCTTACTATTGTTTCATCCAAATTTCCTTAAGTAAATGTGTTACCTTCCTATTGTCTTCCATGAATTCAGTTGATCCACCACCATTCTCTCTGTCACCTTGCCCGTTAACTGAATACTGGTGACAAGTTTGAAATTATTCCAATCATCTATTGTCAGAGAAGTTTTCTTCAGGATCAGGCACACAATCATTTTCTCGCAGGGATGAGTTTATTATCAGAATAGCCCAATCCACCATTAATTCCTTTACTGATTTAATTTAATTTTAATTTAATTAAATTCAATTCTCACACTTGTATGCCGCCCAATCAGGAAACCCGACTCAGGGTGGCTCACACAATAGTATGCAGTAAACAAAATAATACAATATACAACATAGACAATAATTATACCATATTCATCCACAAAAATTAGCCAAAATGGGCTCAAATCTAAGACAGAAGTGGTGGCTTTGCAGCAGGCAAGCACCTTATCCACATAATTTATATATGGATTAAATTCAAGTACATACTTCCATTCACAGAAAAGTAGCTTTGCATAGAGTAATTGGGAGAAAACTGTGCATATAACATGGCTTCTCCATATTATATGGCCAAAATATAATCTTCCTTATAGCCTTCCACTGCAAATCATATCCCCACATTCAAACATTCTTCACTACTACTACTACTACTACTACTACTACTACTACTACTACTACTAAATTTTAATTTATATCCCACACTTTCTCAGCCGAGGCCGACTCAAGGCGGCAGTTACAACATGTCCAAAAACATACAGTATAATAGTACAATAATAGAGAAATACAAAAATATATATTCAGTAAATAATCAACACTCGTGATTACTGGCCCCTGCCAGTAAGGAGATTGGGGAGCGGATTAATAATCATAGGGTTGATTCACCCACATCTGACCTGACCGACAGTTCTGCTGAGGGAAGCAAGATTGCTAACTCCTGTTAGCGATTAGGCAATTACTCACTCACAGAAGAGCCCAAGCTCTAGTGCAAATAGTGGCCATGTTTACCCTGGTGTAAGCCATGAACAATGGATTTCCCCGTCAGTGTTTGCCCTAGTTAATTAACTTCCCCAAGAGAGATTCCCCATTAACCTGGGTAAATGGGTGATGTGATTTTCTGTCAGATGACGATTCTATCACACGTTGCCTTCTATTCCTATATATGCCGATGCTTTTCCCTCAATAAACCACTGGTCTTCGCTCCATCTTGTCTCATGTCGTTCCTTTGACCAGTCTCCTTCGGGACCCTAAGGGCCGCTTCACGGCCCCAATCCAACAATGGCAAAATGGCCTTCTTTACTTTCTGGTGGGCACAAAAAGGACCTTTTGGGATAATTTTTAAAGCACCATTTGAAATACTGAAATACTGAACAAGAAGGCCCCAAGGTAATCAGGAATTATATTTTGCCCCCTAGGAAATGTGTAACTCCTCTTGGGCATTTCACTAACTTTTGTTGGGATCATGTGAAAGCTACATAAAA
Source organism: Bradypodion ventrale (assembly GCA_035047345.1). NCBI lineage: Eukaryota > Metazoa > Chordata > Lepidosauria > Squamata > Chamaeleonidae > Bradypodion > Bradypodion ventrale. Next base: position 101,546,476 of record JAWDJE010000002.1, on the reverse strand, counting down.
CATTCCAATATTCTTGTATGCATGAGATGACAAATATGACCTTATCCACAAATGTTTTGCCTGGTTTAATGGCTGTTGCCTCTTGGACCTTAGCTCTTTCCCATTTTCTTCTACTGATGTTTTTGCAGTGTTTTTATTTCATTTTTGAACTAGCTGTTTTTTTAAAAAAAATGTTACCTTTCATTCAGTTTGAATGGTTGTCCTTTAATGCATTTCATTCAGTGTGAATGGTTGTCTTTTAATGCAGCGCCATCGCGCTGCCTCTTCCCGGGGGCCTCTCCACTCGGCCCGAGAATGGGAGGCATGTGCGTCTCCCCACCCTCTGAGCCCTGCCTGCCTGGAGGGCTCAAAAAGGAGATGACCTGGAGCCTCACCGCCATGGCCGCCATGCTGCCTCTTTCCGGGGCCCTCTCCATTCGGCCTGGGAATGGGAAGCAGGTGTGTCTCTCCACCCTCCGAGCCCTGCCTGCCCAGAGGGCTCAAAAGGGAGACGACCTGAAGCCTCACTGTCGCCACGTTGTCTCTTCCCAGGACCTCTCCACTCGGCCCAGGAATGGGAGACAGGTGCCCATTCAGAGGACCCTGGAAAGCACAGCGTTTTGCCTTCTGGGGACACTTAGCCACCTGGACATGGACCTTTGGCCCCATTTGCGGTGCTGAGCTCTGGACTTTTTGGGGAGCATGAGCTGGACTCTGAACTCTTGTCTATACTGGTTTTTTTATTGCCATTGTAACTTTATTTAATTTAATATTTTTCATTGTGATAAATTTTATGTTTATTATCGAGACGTTCTCCGGCGTTGGTTCCCAGTCCTCGCGCCGGACGACGTCCTCGGCCTCACGGCAAAGGGTCTTGACCATCCCCCAGGTGACCTTCGGCTTCGTCCGCTGTCGCCGCTTCTTCCGCCGGGTCCCCTCGGTCAGGGTGAGGTCCTCCATCTCCGGGATCGGACTCGGGTCGGCCTGGGTCCACGCCATGTGGTTCCAAGTGAGGCTTAACGCACCAGGCTGGAATCCAGATAACACCTGTAGGAGACATAACTGCAGCATACCCTCTTCCCCAGGTTACGAGTGGTGCCGGGCCCCTCCAGGAAGGGTCCGGTGGCACCCGGTAACGAACCAGCGGCCGCAGGAGAGCTTCCGAGCGGCAGAAGTGTTTCTCCTGCGGCGTGCAATCGGAAAAAAACATTAAGGTGATTGTACGTGAACAACACCTTGTTCAGACAGTGCTGTGCCTGACCCTGTGACGTGGGGAGGGCTGGTGGCTCCCCCTTTCTGTTTGTTTGTCAATGTAGGACTTGAGTGTCCGATTGACTCATTCCACAATCGCTTGCCCCTGCGGATTGTAAGGAACGCCAAAGGTATGCTTGATATCCCAGGTGGCCATGAAGTTGGCTAGCTGCCTGGAGCTGTAGGACGGGGCGTTATTGGTTTTCACGTACCGTGGTTTGCCCATCGCCGCAAAGCAGGAAAGGAGATGCTGCTCCATGTGGGAAGCTGTCTCCCCTTTTGTGCGGTTGCCCAGATGAATTGTGAAAAGGTATCAATGCAAACGTGCATGTACCGCCATCTGCCAAACTGCGGAACATGGGTGACATCCATTTGCCACACCTGGTTAGCCTCTGTCCCTCGTGGGTTGACCCCCCACGAGGGCCCCCCGGTGCCCCTGCACAATGCTGACAAGAGCGAACTATGCCTTGGGCTTGAGAAAGTGGCAGATTAAACTGTCTGGCGAGTGCTTTGGCATTCTGATGAAAGAATGCATGACTCTGAATTGGAGTAGTGAAAACACCTAACACTGATCGTTGCTGAATTTCCTTTGCGGCCGCATCCGCTCTGCTATTGCCTGCGGAAATCGGACCCGGTAGGTCCTGGTGACTTCGGATGTGGGCAATATAGAGCGCTTCCGTGCGGTTTCGCAAGTGAAATTGAGCTGTGAGGAACAAACTCAGCAAATTTTTGTCTATCGCGGGAGTGATGTATGCTCCCGGTAGACTGTGAAGCAAATTCCTAACATACTGACTGTCAGTAATAATGTTGAGGCGCTCTTTGGCGAAGGTGCGCAAAGCAAGGTTCACCGCTGCCAACTCCGCCCGCTGTGCGGACTTCTGTGGAAGAGTTAACAGCGTGCACCAAGCCTGGCCCTCCTGTCAAGTTAAGACACCATATGTGCGACCCCCATCAGTAAAAACTGTTCTGGCCCCCTGAAGTGGAACCAGCGAGATCAATTCATACAAGGTGATTGTCTGCATTTGAAGCGAGACAAGTCTGGGGTCCTTTGGCAAGTGGTATGCCAAGCATCTGGTGAATCCCTCCAAGCGTGATTGGAAGCGAGTCACCAAGCTGCATCAGCTGCTGAACCTGCTCTTTGGTGAATGGGATCACGATTTTTGCTAAGTCGTGCCCTGAAATGTCCCTTGCTCTCAGCCTGCCGCGGTAAACCACCGCGGAGACCAACTCTTGGGGAGGAATGATGTTTCGGGAAGAGGTGTTCGGCAAATACACCCATTCCACAAAACTCGCTCCTTTCTCGGAGTCCACTCCTAGGGCTCCGGTGAACTCCGGTGAACAGGGCTCCTGTCCACCCACCTTTGGCTGAGAATTTGGTTGACTTTCTCGAGAGCCAAGCGTGCCTCTCGAGGAATTTGTATCCGGTCTGCCGGCTGCTTACCTAACGTTAGCAGCGAGAAGAGCGGCTTTAGAAGATCCGTATCCAATCTGAAATACGGTCTGGCCCAATTAATGTTACCTAAAACCTGCTGCAATTCTACCAAGGTGACTGAGTCTTTTAAGTTGTTCTGGGGCAAAACTGGTGCTGCGAAAGAGCGGAGAAGCCGATGACCCAAGTAAGAGAAGGGCTCGGTTCTCTGCACTTTCTCCGGGGCAATGAGTAACCCTTTTTCCCCCAGGCTAGCCTGGGTCTGCAAACATTTCGCTGCCGAGTTGCGGCGCTGCGACCAAGATATCATCCATGAAATGGCATACTAGAGCTGTGGGGTGAAGGTTTCGAAACTTTGCCAGTGCGTTGTGAACATAAATTTGGCACAGGGTGGGCGAATTGAGCATCCCCTGTGGCAAATATTTCCATGCGTAACGCTGCATGGGCTCACTGTGGTTCACAACCGGCACCGTAAAGGCGAACCTTTCCCGGTCCCTCGGATCTAGGGGAATGGTATAAAAACAATCCTTGAGGTCTACGACCAGGATCTCCCAACCCTCGGGAATCATATTCGGATTCGGAATGCCGCATTGAAGCGGACCCATTGGCTGTATGCACTTATTGATCTCTCTGAGATCGTGGAGGAGTCGCCACTTCCCCGACTTTTTCTTGATGACAAAAATGGGCGAATTCCAAGGACTAGTGGACTGCTCTATGTGTCCTGCGTCTAGCTGTTCCTTAACCAGTTGCTTCAGGGCAACTAACTTCTCCCCCACTACCGGCCATTGTTCTACCCAGACTGGCGTGTTGGTAAGCCATTTAAGTGGTAGAGCCATTACCCGAAGGTAAGAGTGGCTCGGTATTGCTGCAAAATGTCTCGCCCCCAAAGGTTGATGTGCACGTCCAGAATGTGCGGCCGAATGACCGCCGTGCCGTCAGCCTTAGGGATCGTGACTTCCACCCAATCCCGGCTTCTAAATGCTTCTTGGATGCCGCCTACCCCCCACACATCGGAGAGCGGCTCAATAGCCCATTCCTTCGGCCACTGACTTCAGCTGATAACGCTGACGTCAGCTCCGGTATCCAGCAACCCTGAGAATGATTTTTTATTCAAAAATACCTCAATAACTGGCCGCTGTTTCCATTCTATGTTGGACTCCACTGTCGCTAAGACCTGGTATCCTTGCACTGCCTCACTTGCGCTCGAGCGGTCTTCTGACCCGAACTCGGAGCTGCCCCTGAGCCTTCCCTGGCTATCTGCTGGCGAGTTACAAGGAACCATAATCAGTTGCGCTAACGTGTCTCCCTTGTGAATGGTCTGGGGTAGGTGCGTCCAAAGTTGAACTTGGAGAATGCCCGAAAAATTGGAGTCAATGACTCCCGGAATTACAAGAATTCCGCATGCTCCTGCGACACTACGAGGCAAAACTAAGCCTATGAAGCCTTTGGGTAGGGGTCCCATGTACTGGGAATCCACCAGATAGACTGTGCCTGGCAAGTCGCATGTGACTTCTGCCTGGCAAGTCAATTCTAGTCCTGTACTACCTTTGGGGCTGGCCTGCGCCTTCGCAATGCCTGGAATGTGATTGGAATCTAATCCAGCTTTGGCGCACCCAGAGCAAGGGAAGCCTCTGTTTGGACCGGGGCCAGAGACGTGCCCGCGTTCTGGTTTCCCGAATTCGGACAATTCCTGGCCCAGTGAAGGCCCTTATTGCATTTTGGACATGGGGTGGTTGGAGCCTTGGGACGGCCGGTGCGCTGGCCGCCGCCTCTGGATCGGCATTCCTTAGCGAAGTGACCGACCTTGCCACAATTGTGGTATGCTCCCTTGATCCAGGGTCTCCTGCCTCCTTGCACTGCCGCTGCCAACAGACCCATTTTGTAGGAATCTGTGCCAACGTCGGCGCATGCCCTAATCATATCTGTGAGAGTCAGGTCGGGACGATTTCCCAGGGACTGCAAGATCTTACAGCAGTCGAGATTGGCGTTGTCTTTGGCCAATTTCATCATGAGCTCTTGCTGGGCTTGCTCATTATCGATCTGTCTACTGATTGCTTCCTCTAACCGATTGATAAAGTCCATGTAGGACTCCTGGGATCCCTGTTTGACCGCTGTGTAATTTTTGGCTGCTTTGCCAGCTGCCGGGACCTTGAGATAAGCCTTGAAGGCTGTCTCCGCTGCCATGTGGAGTGTGGCGAGCGGCAGGGCGACTTGCGCATCAACGGATTCGAACGGACCTGAACCATATAGCTGGTCAGGGATTACCGCTCCGCCCATCCTGGCGGCCCTTGCCTGCGCTTCGAGACGATACTCGCTGTCCCATAGCAGATACTGGCTGGGGTTGAGCATCATTTGCATGACGGCTTTCCAGTCGTACGGAATGAGCATCATGGTCTCGCACACTTGCTGAAGTGTGCCCCTAGTGAATCGGCTCTGGAGTCCTGTTTCTGTGATGGCTTTCCGTATGGCCATGAGTAGCTTATACGGAACTGGTGAATGAATTGCTTGCTGCTGGCCCATGAGGGCATCTACCTCTATGTGAACTGGGCATAACTGCCTAAGCTCAGCTAGATCTTCTGCTGGCAATTCCCCCTTGCTGATTTCTGCCTCAGCCATGTGCTGAACCGCGCTCTTGGTAGCTAGGGAACCCGTATCTGTCAGTGAGGCGCCAGCGCTTCCCATCTCACGCATTCCGTCGGTGACGTCTGCAGCTGTCACCGAGGGAAAGCTCCCTACACTACTCTGCTTGAGCTGGAGTGACGGATAGAGAGCCGTTGGGGCTGATGGCTCTGCCTGCGCTGGGGGTTTCTGGGTTTCTATCCGGACTGGATTGTCCTCTGCTAAGAGCTTCCTACATTTGCTCCATGTGCTAATTATGTTGTCTGGAGCTTTTGGTGCTTGCCGAATGCAGGCTCCTATCCGATCCCAAAGTGTGAGGTCAAGTACGGCTGCTTCTGGATAAAGCGGACAATTGGCCTCCAGGTACGCTAAGAGTTCCGCTAACTTCCCGCTGTGAAGACGTAATTTAAAAACCCTGGCCAGGGCCATGAATTCCATTATATGAATTCTCTGGTTAGCGGATGGACATTGCCGCTGAGGACAAGTCCCCATATTACCTGCCGGGTCCTTCGAAGGGCTTCTTCTCGGGACGAATTCGACACGTCCTTTTAGGCAATAGGTCTCAGCGTGACGAATCTCTGGGATGGCGCTCGGAGCGTGGACTGCTGCCACGGGCCCTCGGTGGCCTCTGCGCTGGTATCAGGGTTTCACAGCCTGCCCCTGGGCGGAACGCGTTTCCGCGATGCAAGCCGTAGGAGGAATCTCTGGAATGCCTCGCCGCGTAGCTGTCACCCCGGCCGGATGGCTTTCCGACCAGAGCCGTCGCGCTGCCCTCCGGGACGAGTCGGACACGGTTCTAGTGTAGAACTCGGGTAGGATCACGTCTCGGGGTCACCAGATGTTGGATTGGGGCCATGAAGCGGCCCTTAGGGTCCCGGAGGAGACTGGTCAAAGGAACGACACGAGACAAGATGGAGCGAAGACCAGTGGTTTATTGAGGGAAAAGCATCGGCATATATAGGAATAGAAGGCAACGTGTGATAGAATCGTCATCTGACAGAAAATCACATCACCCATTTACCCGGGTTAATGGGGAATCTCTCTTGGGGAAGTTAATTAACTAGGGCAAACACTGACAGGGGAAATCCATTGTTCATGGCTTACACCAGGGTAAACATGGCCACTATTTGCACTAGAGCTTGGGCTCTTCTGTGAGTGAGTAATTGCCTAATCGCTAACAGGAGTTAGCGATCTCGCTTCCCTCAGCAGAACTGTCGGTCAGGTCAGATGTGGGTGAATCAACCCTATGATTATTAATCCGCTCCCCAATCTCCTTACTGGCAGGGGCCAGTGACCAGGAACCTTCTTCGACTGGTGTAACCTCTGCCAGGGGCTGTATTATGCCAACTGTGCTCGCGGAACCTGCAGCCATACTGGAGATTCCCACAGCATCCCTGTCGTAAGACTGCTTTTTAAAAGAAAAAAATGGTCATGACATCAGATTATGAGGTATTTTTTTCAAACAATAGAGTGCCTTTTTTGAAAGAAACATATGTTGGGGCTGCACAGGGCATGCAACTATCCCTGGAGGTACAGCAGTTAAACTGCTGTACTGCAGCCAAAAACTGCTGCTGATGTTGTGAGTTTAATCCTAACTGGGATCAAGGTTGCCTCAGCCTTCCATCCTTCTGAGGTTGGTAAAATGAGTACCCAGTATGTTGGGGGCAAAATGCTAATTACCTTGTGAACCACCCAGAGAGTGCTGTAAGTGCTATGGGGTGGAATATAAGTGCAATTGCTATTGCTAACGCTTCTGGTCCTCTGTGGTCCAAACAGGGATGTGTGGGGAGCCTGAAGTGATTGTCGATTCCACAACAGTCATTTGTCTGCAGAAGAGGAGAAACTGCCTTACATGCATCTCTAAACTCCATTTTGCCTTGCTGGCAGTCTGGTTTCATGAGCCACAGACCCAAATTTTGTACCATTTGCTTCAATTCCATGTTTTATTTGACAGACACAGACAGACAGACACAGACAGACAGACAGACAGACACACACCACACAACACTCCTCGGGGTAGCTTACAAAAGCTAAAAGAAAAGGACAATACAATTAAGATAAAAACCAAATAGTCACTGATAGGGAAATGGTGCTGTACTGGGTGCTGAGTTCAAATCTAGCAGAGTGTAGTAGTTAGCTATGAGCGACAGCGGAGGTGCCCGTTTAATTTTCTCCTTTACACCCAGTCAACAATAGCAGAGACACAGTTGAACGGTGCAAAACATAAACAGCTTTTACTCAGCAGAGGTGGTGATGAAAAGAACATAAACAGTAGTATCTTATCTGTGAACAACTATGCAAACAAACTTAGTCTTTCAGTTTCACAGTAAGTACTTGCACACACCAACATCTCCTGCTGCAGCCTAGCTCTTCCCTGGCTCGGCTTGCAGTGTATGGCAAACAAATTCAGTCCCAGTTTACTCAAGTATTTACAGTCTTTAACAATCTCTGTCCTGGAGAGTAAACATATAGCAATCAGTAAGGCTATGCTGGCACACTTTCTCTGTCCTAGAAAGCCAACATATAGCCAGCAGCTTCTCCTGTTTCAGGTATGCAAAAAACAGTACCCTAGGAAGATTACCTGGAAGACAGTCCTTCTTGCTGTAATCCAATTCACAAGCTATGTGCATAAGAGCTTTAGGTAACACAGTTCAGCAGAACTTCAGTACAGCCTCATGACATAAGTCCAAGAGCATTAGTCCATGTGCAGCAGCATGGCAACTAGGTTAATTCCTGAGCATTCGGGCAGCATGGCTACAAGATTACAAATCCAGAGCCTTCAGGCAGCATGGCTACCAGATTAAATCCAGAGCAAAGAAGCAAACTACTCGGCTATATTTTATGCAGTGACAAATGCTGATTCATTCCATCATTACCATCACCTGTCCACAGTTCAGTAAGTTACTCTTAAAGCTGTAGTACCACATATCATGTATTATTTACAATACCAGGGTGTTCCCCATGACATCCCTAACAGTCACAAAGGGTCGGACTTGACTATGCAACTGAACAACAACAACACAACTGAACAACAAAGGCAATAGCAAAGCAACAATATATGTGTATCCTATCTTTACCTGATGAAGCAGTCTGGGAAAAAATCAAAAGTTTTTTTTTTGCCACTTTTCAGTTTGTCAATAAAGGTACTGTACTCCCCAACCCTATTTGTATGAATGGATCACAAGGCAATTTAAAAACAAAAACTGGATTTTGATGTGGCTGTTTATGAACATCCCTCCTTTCTAAGCAAAGGATGAGAAGGGAAGCGTGGCAGCAAGCCTACAGCTGCCGCGCTCTTTGCTGGCCCTGCCCCCCATAGAGCCGGGCACCGGCGTTGGGCGAGGGGCGGAGCCAACTTCCCCCTTAAAAGGGGGCCGGCTCCGCACAGCCTTGCCGCCATTTTTAGAGATTGGCCGGGCGAAGCGCCCATTTCGCTTCTCCCGGCCGATTCCTGCTTCCCCGAGTGGCTGGGCTCGGCCAGCACAGCCCGCCTCTTTTCGGGGACTCTCCCCTGTGGCCTTCCAGGGGGCTGGTCCCCAGGGCAGCCTCGCCCATGCCCCGTTGCACGGCCTTCCCTTCCCGGAGCCGCGTTCCTCCTGTGGTGCTCAGCCGCAGCCCCTGTGGCCTTCAAGGGGCCTCATCCTTGGCCTAGCCGTGGCGATCTGCCATGGCTCTATGGCGGGCTCCCCTGGCCTTCGCCTGCGCAGTCTCGCCTCCTTCCGCAGGCTCTGCCTTCTGCGGGGCCGCGTTGTTTCTGCGGCTCTCGGCCGTGGCCCCAAACTCAGGGCCTGGCCTCACAGGTGGATCAAGTGGCTGGTACGCTGACTGGGAGGCTTAAGGTCAGCGGTTCAATTCAAGAGTACTTCACGAGTACTGCTTCATGGAGTCGGCCCCTGTCTTTGTCCCAGCTCTTGCCTGAGCACATTCGGAGCACCTTAGCGGCTTGGAGGCCAGAGTTTGCAGGTAGATGGATGGGGACCACTTGGGTGGGATAGGTGATGGTGTTCCCTGCATTCTGGTGTCTGCTCATGTCGGCCACATGACCACTGGGATGTCTGCACCAGCAGACGGTGCTGGCCTTGTCCGCTTTGGAGCGGGCATGGGCACTGCACCCGGGAGTCAGATACAACTGGCTTTGGTCAAGGGACTACCTTTATGGCCGAACCGGTTTTGGCCCACTAGCCTGAGCTGCAAGAGGCAAGTATTTCCTTCAATAAAGCCAGTTGGACTGTATATCCCTTATAATTTGATGATAAGAAGTAATTATGCTCAATTTATGAATAGTGTAAATTTGTTTAGTATGTAATTTAGCATAACTGTCTGAATCTGCATTACTTGCATTGTTTGGAATTTGGAACCTCTATATTGCGTAAAATCTAAAATTAGAATTTTGTTTTAAGCCTTCACCCACTTTGCTCCCTTGGTAACTTGTTGTAGATATAGAGCAGGTGACACAGAGTCACTTTGGCTATCTAACTCCAAGGGGAATCCTGAGATTGTCGAGGAAGCCTGGCTGTCTAAATTCTGGAACCCTCAAACAAGTGTATACGGGACCATAAGTAAACTGCTGGGAGAGTCTTGCTTGTTTAAGGCACAATGGTAGTTAGCTATACGGTTTCTCTCTAAAACTTCATATTAGATTATATGGAATACTAGAGAATATCAGTAATTACATTCTCAGCCTTATTCTGCATAATTTAGCACTATTTTAAAAGAATAAATGTAACCATTTTACATTCTTCTTAATTACTTTATTTGATTTAGAATATCCAGCCCCCTTTCTCCCCACAAAACTGGGACTACAGATGGCTTTTTTTGTATGATTGACTAAAGCGTTCCAAGATGTAAACACGCAAAGTCTCTGGCATTTAAACGGAAACAAAATTTAATTTAGCAGCATAAATACAATTTAAAAGCGCACCCAGAGAAAATATAGCTCACACCTTTAAAACACTCTTTTACCTGGACACTGGCCAAAGGTCAGTCAGTTTAGGAAGCTGTGTGCTGGCCGGCAAAAGAACCATGTGTGTCGACTTTTGGATTTGGAACAAGGGGATTTTTTGCCATACCCTATGTGGGTGTGGCCAAATCAGTGGTTGTGGCCAAATATGGCCATGTAACTTGCTCAGCTCCAGTCATGCCTGCCACATGGCCATTAAAATGTCTGCAAACACAGACGTCGCTGGCTTTTTGGGCTGTAAATGGAGATGAGTTCTGCACCCTAGAGTTGGATACAACTGTCAGATTCGACTTTCTTGGGATCAAAGATCTCTGCAGACGGCGATGGCAGCCGTGATTGTCATACCTATGGCCAACCCCAGGGTCATGGTACTGGTACGTCACTCTGGTACCGTGCTCCCTACTAATCATCGTTACATCCCTCGACCGGGCACTTTCTGGCCATTGTCAACTATTCTACTGCTGGTTTCTCCAGTTAAACAGCTGCTGTCCTAGGGTCACCAGTAGGTCGGGGATAGTATTGCCACTCTCCTTCCAGTGCTAGGCAATACTCCTGGTCATTAACACAGATCAATGCTGCAATGCAGGCTGCATCTTCTGGATACGCACCTTGCGTTGTCAGTAGTACAAACCGGGGGGGATCTGCCAGGTGCATTCTTACGGGGAATGCTTTGCTGGCACTCTTTTATCTGTTCTTTTTCAGCTCCTGAGCCCCGGGCCCCAATATACGAGGGTGGCTCATTGGCCACAGTGTAATTCTGGAATGCCCAGAAGCTTCTTCGGCTACCCGGACCAGGCACATGGGGGATGCGGATGTAGTGCAGCGGAGGTGGTATGAATCCCCGAAATGGTGCTCGGGGCAGGGTCCTCTGCCTGTTGAATGGCTGTTCCTTTAGCTGGGCATTGGCCCTACTCCTCCCCAGGCATGCTCTTCCTCCTGCTGCATTGGCCATGCCCCCTCTGCATTTCGCCCGAGGCATTGTCTTCTTCCTTTTATCAACTGGCATGGAACCTTCCCAAAGTATACCTGATGAAGCAGTCTGGGAAAAAATCAAAAGGTTTTTTTTTTGCCACTTTTCAGTTTGTCAATAAAGGTACTGTACTCCCCAACCCTATTTGTATGAATGGATCACAAGGCAATTTAAAAACAAAAACTGGATTTTGATGTGGCTGTTTATGAACATCCCTCCTTTCTAAGCAAAGGATGAGAAGGGAAGCGCGGCAGCAAGCCTACAGCTGCCGCGCTCTTTGCTGGCCCCGCCCCCCATAGAGCCGGGCACTTAAAAGGGGGCCGTCTCCGCACAGCCTTGCCGCCATTTTTAGAGATCGGCCGGGCGAAGCACCCGTTTTCCCTCCACCCCCTCCCTACGTAACAGTGTGGCATGTTTGTGGTCGCCTTGGGGCTGGATGGGAATTTTTGCTTGAACCTGCATTGGCCCTTGGTTCTTGTTGTTTTCGCCAATCTCACACTGTTGTTGAGCTACAGGGGGATATGTTCTCTGTTTATTACAGGTCACTTCGGCGGGTGGCACTGGTAAGGAGAAAGGGATTACCTCTAGGAATCCGGCAGGGACACAGTTGATTGGCCACCAGATAGGACAAGGTACAGTGAGACTTGGGCTGGCCAATCAAAGGTGGACCACTAACAAGGTGATGCTATGATCTATACAGCCTGCAACACCTTGAAATTTGCCGGATATACGTCAGATGCTGGAGTCAACAAGTAGCATCTGATCGGGGTAAACAATTTGTTACATTAGTAAACAAATGGATACAATATGGCCAAGTATGATTGGCAAAATAAATGGATACACTGTTGCCAAATATGATTGACAAACAAATGGATACAATGTTGCCAAATTATGATTGGCAATTAGGGTTACGCTTTACCAGTGCCATTGTGGCCCGTTTGCCTCAACACAGTTTATGAATTAATAAAGTGGCCCAATTTAAATCCATCACAAGTGTCCGTCTTGTTATTGGGGAGTGGGTCCAGCAAAGACAGAGACTCCTTTGTCAGTTCTCATGTGAAATGTATTTACCATTTGTGCTTCAATGGTGCAAAAAAGCAAGTTATGTTGTGTGACAAATGGGAGCTCAAGGGCAGAGAACCAAAGGTCCAGTTGCATTGTCTCACTGTGTGATTTTTTCCCCTCTTTGTAAGACGTGTTAGGAGCAAAGAAATGATGGTTGAGAAAGTCTTGAAAATAAGTTAGAATTGTGGCCCAACTAATGATTAGAATGCAAGTGCGGCGCCAAAATGGCCGCCGCGCTCTTTGCGGGCACCCCCCACCAGACTTGGACATCTGGGTAGTTAGGGGGCGTGGCCAGCCCTCTTTAAAAGGGGTGGCCACGAGGCAGCCGAGCTGCCATTTTGCGAAAGCGACGGAGCGGAGAAGTTTTTCTCCGTCGCTCTCAGCCTTTGCAGGGAAGCCCCTTTCGGCGGCAAACAGCTTGGCTCTTCGCCTTCTTTTTAGGCTTCCCACCAGCGATTCTACAATGCCTTCCAGGAAGAAGGCTATGGCGAATTCGGTTCGCCCGTCCAGGAGGCGGCAGCCGGGTCGGAGGACCACGACTGCGCCCACCCAACAGGCCCCCATTGCGGAGGCTCCCACCGGGACCGGTGGGATGGGGCAGATTAGTCCGTGGCCTGAGGCTTTACAGCCCCAGACCGGCCCTGTGGGGGCTGCGGCCCCCGGCCAGCAATTGCCGGCCATGGGCTTGGGGCAGGTGGGTGGGCATGGCGCCGCTGGGCCTACGGCCCCTGGCCCGCATCCCCCGGCCATAGTTTTCAATCAGGGGGGAGGGCTGGGCACAATGCCCTGGCAGGGCATGCCCCAGGCTCCCCGGGGGCCAGAGTTTTGGGCATGGCCTTACTTGGGTACGAGTGCTCCGGCGCCTGGCCCGGGTCCTGCGACCAGCGGGCCGTCCGGCCCGCTTGGCCCCCTTTATGCAGGGGGCTCTGTGACGGTGGATGCCCTATTGGCCCGCGTAGCGGCCTTGGAGGCATACCTGGGGATATCCAATCCATCCGGGGCACCTTTTGGCCGACAGGTCACTATGGGGGCGGACAGTCTTCAGCAGGCGGCCGGCCGGGTTGAGCTGCTTGAGGCGCACAGGTCGGCGCCCGCCGCGGCCTCGCAGCTCCCTGCGCAGCAGGCACCACCGGCGGGTGGTGGTCAGATGGGTCCTCAGAGCTCGATTGCGGTCGCGAGCTCCGACGCTCACCGTGGGCCGGAACCCCCAGTGGGGGCGGCCCATGGGGGTGCACCCTGTGAGTATCCGGTTCAAGTTAATGCTCCCACACCAACATCCACCATGGGTGAGGGTCTCCAGTGGCCATGGCCCTGTCAAGTCGGGGCGGGGGGACAACAGCGCCCGACTTACCCAGGTGCGGCTTTGCCACTTACAGGTCCCCATGTGGGTGGGGGGCCTTACGCCGCAGGACAGGCAACGGGGGTCCCGGGGGCGGTTCAGGTCCCTTCCTTGATGTCCCGCACTGCTAACGTGCCGGTGTCGGCATTCCCGACAGCTGGGTATTCTTTGCCCCTTGGGGATCATTTAGCTCAGGCCACGAGGGAGAAGATTTGGCGGGGAGAATATGTAGACATTTTCTCCCTATTGAACAGGGAACCCACCAAAGAGGAGAGGGAGGGGCAAGACGAGAAGGACAAAGAGCAGTCCCGCCGTCGCAAGCCACCACGTACGTGGGCCAACTGGTTGCCCGCATATCTCATATACATGGCAGTCTACCTCAAGGCCCGGCCCGATCTGGCCATCCCAATGGTCCAATATTTGGACAATATTTACAGGGCAATGGTTGATTTCCCTGGCCCGTCGTGGTTGGCTTACGACGAGGAATTTTGAATGAGAGTGCCCCTACACCCGGAGAAGAGGTGGGACGAGCCCTGCCAGAAGCTTTGGCTTCTGTATATGACCCCCACGCGCCCTGCGCCTGGGGAGAGGTATCATTGTGGACATGCGGTCCAGCGAGCCGCTCCAGCACAGGCACCCCGCCAGGTGGCGGGGCAGGGGGTTCCAACCCGCCTGCTGTGTTGGAGCTTCTTGGCCAATGGTGCGTGCAACAGAAAACAGTGCCGATACAAGCACGAGTGTCCCTCTTGCGCTGGCCCCCACGCCGCCGCTGCGTGTCCGCGAGCAGGCGGGTCTCGGGGCAGAGGTAGAGGTGGACAGGGAGCGGGCAGACCTGCCGCTGAGGGAACTGGTCACCCAAAAGGCCCCCTCCCCAGTTAATTTGGTCATGTTGGAGCGTTGGCTCGCAACATACCCGAGGAAGGAAGACGCTGGTTACCTGCTCGAGGGTTTCCAGCGAGGGTTCCGCATTCCGTTCACAGGGGAGAGGTGCCCCCAAGATGCCCCCAACTTACTTTCTCTTAGGGGCAGGGAGGAGGTGGCCACCCTGAGTATTGCTAAGGAGGTTAAGGCAGGCAGGGTTGCTGGCCCCTTTCAGGCTCCGCCCTTTCCCAACCTGAAGGTTTCCCCTTTGGGGTTAGTGCCCAAGAAGACACCGGGGGAGTTTCGTTTGATTCACCACCTGTCATACCTGGCTGGCCATTCGGTCAATGATGCCATCCCCGATGACCTTTGTTCGGTCAGATACACATCATTCGACCAGGCCCTGCGCATGGTGCGCTCTTGTGGCCCGGGTGCACTATTGGCAAAGTGTGACATTAAGTCTGCATTCCGGCTGCTGCCGGTGCACCCGGACGACTTCGAGTTGCTAGGTTTCAGATTCCAGGGCAAGTTTTATGTTGATAAAGCCATGCCTTTTGGCTGCTCCATCTCTTGCTCGGCATTTGAACGTTTTAGCACCTTCCTCCAGTGGGCCTTTGTTCGTAGGTCGGGGTCTCGGTCTGTAGCCTACTACCTCGATGATTTCTTGTTCGGGGGTGAATGTGGCTGGGACACGTGTACGCGTCTCCTCAACACATTTCAGATGCTAATGAAGGAACTTGGTGTCCCTTTAGCGCCCGAAAAGACCGAGGGCCCATCAACCAAGCTCACGTTCCTGGGTATTGAAATTGACACTGTTTTACAGGCATCCAGGTTACCCATTGACAAGGTTTCAAGGATCACTGCACTGATTTTGGCCTTATTGGCCAAACGCAAGGTGTCGCTTCGTGAGCTCCAGGTACTGCATGGTCACCTTAACTTTGCCTGTAGGGTGGTCGCGCCTGGCAGAGCTTTTGCTCGACGCTTGTGCGATGCCATGGCTGGCCTATCCAGGCCCTATCATAGGGCCCGACTGAACAAGGGGATGAAGGAGGATATGCTAATTTGGCTTGAGTTCCTTAAGGAATTCAATGGGGTATCATTCTGGAGATCTGACCTTCTGGTGTCCCCTCGCTTCCAGGTTCAGTCGGATGCATCAGGGTCCCTGGGTTATGGGATTTACTTTGAGGGGAGGTGGGCCTACGGCCGATGGCCTCCAGCTTGGAGGGGCACGGATCGTTTACGCGATCTTACGTTCCTCGAGTTCTTTCCCATAGTGGGAGCTTTGATGCTATGGGGTGCAGAGTGGGCCAATTCAGTGGTTCATTTCTGGTGTGACAATGCTGCGGTCGTGCACATTGTCAACTCGCAGACGTCTAAATCACCCAGGGTTATGGAGTTGGTGCGCCAGTTTGTCTTGCGCAGTCTACGCCTCAATGTTCTATTCAGGGCCAGACATGTACCAGGTATTAATAACGAAATTGCTGATGCTTTGTCCTGCCTGCAGATCCCCCGGTTCCGCGCCTTGGCTCCGGACGCAGAGGAATTTCCCTCGCCGCTCCCGGACGAGATATGGACGTTTGGCAAGGAGAGGTGAACCGGGCGATCGGCATGTCGCTGGCGCCCCGCACGCGTAAGGCGTATCACCATGCATTCACTAAATTTCAGGCTTTCTGTGCGCAATTCCGCTTGCCCGAGATTTGGCCCATTCCAGTGGCACATGTCCTTCAATTCATGGTTTACCTACACAATCAGGGCCTAGCTCCCCGCACCATAGCATCCAGGCTGTCAGCACTGGCATTCAGGGCCAAGGTGGTGGTTACGCTGACAGCACAACTGACTTCCGTATACGACACGTTTTGGAAGGGTGGACAAGGGAACGTGGACGCTGCCCGGACAGCCGCCACCCAATTTCTCTGAGGGTCCTTACCCACCTTGCACGAGGCTGGCATGACCTGTGTTTTGACAGGTATGAGGCAGCTCTCTTTCTTGCGGCTACCACAGTGGCCTTTTTTGGAGCGTTCTGCATCAGTGAGCTTGTGCTACTGTCTAAGGCGGATGTGACGCGTAGGGCACTGGAACTCGAAGAAGTCTATGTTTCCGATGAGTGGGCTCAGTTGAGGATACGCTCCTCAAAGGTCGATCAGCACGGTGTAGGCAGTGGTGTAAGACTGCTACGATGTTCCATTGCAGACATCTGTCCGGTTGGTGCCCTACGAGAGTTCCTTGCACTGCGTGGTACGCACCCTGGCCCGTTTTTCTGCCACCAAGATGGGTCTCCCCTTACTAAATTTCAATTTTGGAAGGTGACCGGTAAGGCACTGTCCAGTGTTGGCCTCCCCGGGGCTTGTTACGGCACCCATTCTTTTAGAATAGGAGCTGCTTCTACCGCGGCTGCATTTGGGTACTCTGGGGCTGAGATACGCCAGATGGGGAGGTGGGGATCGCAGTGTTTCCAGTTGTACGTTCGCCCGCTTCAATTGTGAGTACCAGTTAAGTCACGGTCCTGTTTCCTTTTTTCCTTGACAGATCCTGGGTGTCGAATCACACCGGTGGCAGTATGGCTGGTGGGCCACAGTTACGTGCACTGGGCAGCGCAGTACGCTGCGGCGACAGAGTGGGGACCCCAGCTGGGACTACGTGCGTCCGCATGTCTTAGGTGGTACGGTAAGCGCGGGATGTTATGGCGGGAACTGTTGCCATTCCTTTTTTCCATCAGGGATGCTGACCTGCCTGATGTCCTGGTGATACACCTTGGGGGCAATGATTTAGGCCAGGTCACGAGCCTGTCGTTGAAACATGCAATCTGCGGTGACCTGGCTTACTTGCATTATGTGTGGCCTGCCACGACCCTGATTTGGTCGGACATCATACCGCGTCATGCTTACAGGGGGGGGGGGGGCATTAACCTCCAGGCCCTTGACCGCGCTCGTCGCTCGGTGAACAGGGCACTAGCCCGGTTCGTTATAGACAAGGGTTGGGGGCGCGTCATCCGACACCCCACCATTAGTCTCCAAAACTGTGATCTTTATGCAGGGGATGGGGTCCATCTGTCGCCCGGAGGTATGAACCTCTTTTTGGAAGATTTGCAAGCAGGCCTGTTGACCGAGCTGACGGTCTGGGGGGGGGCGGTGAGTCTTTATTGAAGCCTCCCCGTGTGGCGGGTAGCACTGGTAAGGTAAATAATTATGACCCACAGGTATCCGGCAGGTTCGCAATTGACTGGCCAACACTAGACAGGCACAAGTTGGTTAACGTTGTCCGGTCAACGACGAACCAGGCAATGGGGTGATGGCACGAGCTAGGCAGCATGCATCACCCCGTTATTTTACGGATACGCGTCAGAGGGTGGGGTCAATAGTTAGTTTATTGACTACGGTCAACAATTTGCTTGTTGTAAACAAACATATGGATACAAATGGATACATTGTAGCCAATTGCCGTTGGCAATTTTGGGAGGAACCTTACCAATGTTACTGCGGCCTGCTTGCCTTAAGAATTATAATTGGTTGAGTACCAATCGAAATTTATAATTCGGACTAGGGCATGAATCAATAAATGTGGCCCAATGCCGTTATCCACTTATACTGGTGTCTGAGTCCTTTTTTGGGGTGTGTGCCTGCAATGGGAAATAGATCATGGTATTATTGATGGGGGTGGAGGAAGGAAATAGAACATCACAGTAATTAGTACATTTGAACCATTACAGTGGTGATTGGGTCCATTTCTCATACCATTTGTACAACTGGTTGTTACCCAAGCAGAGCAGATGAAGAGAATTCCGCCTAAAATAACAATCAATTCTGTTCTCTGCTGTGTCAATTTCCTGCCTGCACTTCTTCAGCTGCAGCCCATTCAAGATACTGCCCTTGAATTTCACCAGTTAACTCTACTACAAGTGTAAAGGTCGCCCTTGCTCGAAAGCCAGTAGTATCCAACTCGGGTTCAGTGCTCATTTCTGTTTCTAGCCAAACATCCAGCACTGTCTGCATCTGCAGTTGTTTTCATGGACATGTAGTAGGCAGGACTAGTGCACTGAATGCTACTACTTTTCACACTGAAGTGGTCCCTATTTATCTAATTGCAATGTCTTCCTTTCAAACTGCTAGGTTGGCAGGAGCTAAGACAGAGACGAGTAGACTAAATCTCATCAATAGAGGCCTAAATCTCATTGTTCATTCTCAGATATGTTCTGTGTGACTTTCCTGTTGTAGTTTCTCCATTTTGTTACTGCACCTTCTTTGTAATTTCAAGTGGAAAGAGTTTTTGTTAACTGTGAAGAACAACATTCAGACCTGATTGTCTGAGGAAAGGTCATAAACTCAATAGGCAACCCACATGAGTTGAATACAGAAGTCCCCATTTCAAGAGCTTAACTAAAATAATCAGATGGGGAATGTGAAAGTTTGCTGCCTTCTTTTATTTTCACACCCTACAGTTATATTTCTCTATTTTTCTTTCAAATGCTTCACAGTTTATGCTGCATCTTGCCCAAATATTTCTGATAAAAATCTTCAAAGCTAATGGATACTTGCAACACAATTGTGTACAAGTAGTTTTATCTACACATTTTAATCATTCCCCCCTCCCCCCCTCAAGATTTCAGCTCTCCTGGCAAATAGTTTGGATATAGTCACTGAAAAGCAAAATAAATTCTCTAAACATGTGGGATAAACATGACTTTTTTGGATTTTTCTGCCTACTCCCCAAGACATAAAGACAGAGATCATAGAAACCATGTGTCCTCCCCCCCCTTCCTTCTTCTTATCTCTCTCCCCCAATCAAGATTATCATTGTTGTTTTCTTCAATTGGTTTAATGCTTGCTATTGCATGTGCTTCTGAAAAAAATTCTCTTTAATTGAGACTTGTCTTGACATCACATCCTTTTAAATTATTAAGGGCTTGGGATGCTCATTAAGAAAGAGATTAGAAGACACAGCAGACGTGGGTAATTATTAAAGGCCCGAGAAGGGGGACACATGGTGCATTTTAATGGAGGCTTTAGTGGATTGCTAAATTAAATGAGTAGTTTAGTGATAAAACTGGCTGGAGTTAATCAATTGAATAAAACTATAGGGAGGATGTGGAAATAAGGTGGACTTGAACAGTTTTAGATGCACAATGAGGGCTGCAGCTGCTTCATAGTTATTTAATAATAGATTTGATGAGGAGTACCTAATTTGTCAGAAAATTGGACCTTAGGTCGAGTGCTGTTTGGCAGCTGAGTGTAGACAGATTTTCCATTAACTGTGTGAAACATCACAACTTTACTCAACATGATGAATTAATTATTTGGTGGAATGATAGAGTAACCATTCTAATAAAATACCACTGAACCTGATAATTTCAAAAAGTCTCTAAGTGTGGCAATCCTCCCCTGCCACTTTTGTCTCAACCTTCTTCACAATATCGCTACAGGTTTAATTTGATTTGATTTATTGGATTTGTATGCCACCCAGTCGACTATGTGACTAATGGTGACTAACAGCAATCACAATATATCACAATACATTTAAAATTAAATACAATAAAAATACAATATAATACAATGCAACAAATATATCAACAATATCTTCAGTGCATGTCATACGACAATTACAATTACAAAATAGTTACTTCCCTCCAAGTGGACAGTTGCAGTCACTTCCCTCTGAGCGGGCAATGGGCCAGGGGACCCTTCCCCGGCCCCAGGAAGGTGGGCCCCAAGAGCAGCTGGGCAGCAGGGTGGCAGTGTCTGGCCAACTGGAGAAGCCTGCAGCTTTTCTTCTCCCCGGCCCCGGGAGGGTGGGGCCCAAGGGCAACTGGGCAGCGATGCCCGGCCACTCGGAGAAGCCTGCAACTTTTCTTCTCCCCAGCCCTGGGAGGGTGGAGCCCAAGGGCAGCTGGGCGGCATTTGTTGGGTGCATTTGTACTGTCACATTTCTAGTTAAATAGGCAGGGCCATTTATTTTTCCTCTGACTTTCTCTGAACGCATTTTAAAACTTAGCTAACATGAAAAGATTTACAAGTGGAGAAACAGGAAGGAAAGGGACTACTTTGCCCTTTCCCTCTCTTTCCTCACACAAAATCATGCCCCCCCCATGTATATAGTTTGACTTGTTAGTATACTTATCAGTTCAAGAAATATCAGTCAATAAATAAAAGGGGACAGGCTTAGTAACTTTAGATGTGCACAACATGTGTTCCATGCATTTCTAGTTGCACTTTGAAACTTTCCCCAAAGTTATGCAAGAAAGGAAGTTGAAGAAACATACTGTGCAATTTTATTCTTCAAATGGGAAATATTGCAAGCGCGGCGCCAAAATGGCCGCCGCGCCCTTTGCGGGCCCCCCCCCCATAGGACGAAGGCATCCGGGTAGTTAGGGGCATGGCCAGCTCCCTTATAAAAGGGGTGGCCATGAGGCAGCCGAGCTGCCATTTTCCGAAGCGACGGAGCGGAGAAGTTTTTCCCCTCTTGTCTCCGTCGCTCTTACTCCTACCCAGCAGCCGCCTTTGCTGGTACCCACCGGGACCGGTGGAATGGGGTCTATTCCCCCTTGCCCGGAGGCGGGGGACCCGAGCATGGGTCCAGTGAGGGCTGCGGCCCGCGGCCCGCAAGCGGTGGACGCCGCTCCTGGTGCTTCCCATCCTGTTGGGCCTTCAGCCGCGGGGGCGCAGCTCACCCCGGGGCCTTCTAGCCTTGGGGGGTGGTGTGGCCCCTTGCCCTGGCAGGTGCCTACATCGGCCCTACCGGGCCTCGGTGAGGGGCGATGGCTCTATTCGGATCCCGGGGTACAGGGACCTGTACCTGTGCCTGTAGCAGGAGGGCCGGCCGGCCCTTGGCCCCACGTCAGCGTGGAGGTTTTACTGGCCCGCGTTGCGGCCCTTGAGGCGTCCTTGGCTCGGGCCAGCCATACTGGGGCTCCCTTTGGGGTTCATTTCGACACGTCGTCTGCTTGGCAGTGGCAGGCGACGGGACGGGTTGAGCTGCTTGAGGCGTGGCACAACCTCGGCCTCTGCCTCGCAGCTCCCCAACCAACAGGCCGGTGCGGGTCAGCCCCCAGTGACGAGCTCTACGGCGGTCATGAGCTCCGACGCCCCCAGTGGGCTGGAACCCCCGGTGGGGGCGGCCGCGGGGGTGCAGCACGTGAGTATGCGGTCCAAACTAGTGCACCTACACACGTGGCCACGTTGGGGGGGGCCCTTTCCAATGGCCTTGGCCTCGCGTGGGTGGTGCGTCGGTGCACCCGCTGACGCCCCACCCGGCGACGACAACTACCACCCAGGGCCCCGTGGTGGGGGGTGTTCCCTACCCTGAGGGGAATGTTTTGGGTGGCCGGGTTGGTCCAAGCCCCTATTCCTTACCGCTGAGTGACCACTTGGCTCAGGCCACCAGAGAGTAAATTTGGCGGGGGGAGTATGTGGATATCTTCTCACTCCTAAACAGAGTGCCCACCAAGGAGGAGAGGGAGGGGCAGAATGAGAAGGATAGTGGCAGGCACGTTGTTGCAAGCCACCAAGTATGTGGGCCAAATGGTTGCCGGCCTGCATCGTATGCATGGCGGTGCACCTTAGGGCCCGGCCGGATTTGGCAATTCCGATGGTCCAGTATTTGGACAACGCCTACCGGGCGATGGTTTACTTTCAGGGCCCATCGTGGTTGGCTTGTGACGAGGAATGCCATAGGCGGATTTCCCCGCACCCCGAGATTAGGTGGGTTGAGCCAGGCCAGAGGCTGCGGCTTTTGTACGTGACGCCCACGCGCCCTGCGCCCGGGGAGATATACCATTGTGGGCATGCGGTCCAGCAGGCGGCCCCAGCATAGGTCACCTGCCAGGGGGCTGGGCGGGGGGTTCCAGCCCGCCTGCTGTGCTGGACTTTCTTGTCCAATGGCTCCTGCAATGGGAAGAATTGCAAATACAGACAGGAGTGTCCCACCTGTGTTGGCCCCCATGCGGCCTCTGCCTGTCCCAGGCCTAGAAGGATGCGGGGCAGAGGGTGGGGCTGACAGGGGGCTGGCAAGACTGCCGCAGATGGATCTAGTCCACCGATGGTCTCCCTCCCCTTTTAAGGTGGACATGTTGGAGCGTTGGCTCACATTGTACCCGAAGGGAGAGGATGCGGGTTATCTCCTTCAGGGTTCTAGGCAGGGGTTCCGGATCCCTTTCAGGGGTAATAGGTCCCCTCAGGATGCCCCCAATCTTTCATCCCTTAAGGGGAGGGAGGAGGTGGCTGCTGCCAGCTTTGACAAGAGGGTCTATGCGGGCGGGGTCGTTGGCCCTGTCCCTGCACCCCCGTCCCGGGGAGCATATTATTTCAATGATGCCATGCCTTTTGGCTATTCCATTGGGGCTCGGTATTCGAGCGTTTCACCACTTTCCTAGAATGGGCTTTTGTCCGCAGGTCAGGGTCCCGGTCTGTAGCCCATTCCCTGGATGGTTTTATTCGGGGCTGAACGGGGCTGGGACACGTACACACGTCTCCTCAACACATTTCAGACGCTAATGGAGGAACTTGGTGTCCCTTTAGCGCCCGAAAAGACCGAGGGCCCATCTCCACAGCTAGTATTCCTAGGGTGGAGAGTAACACGGTAGCGCAGGATTCTAGGTTGCAGTGGGATAAGGTGTCAAGGCTAGTGGCCCTTATCTCGGACTTGCTGGCCGAGCGCATGGCATCACTGAGGGAACTTCTGGTGCTACATGGTCACCCTAATTTCGCTGGCTGGGTCGTCGCACCGGGCAGGGCATTTGCTCTGCGCTGGTGCGACGCCATGACGGGATTATCCAGGCCCCACCATAGGCTTAGATTTACCCGGGGTATCGGGGCAGATGTGCTTGTCTGGCCATAGATACAGAGGTAGTTCAACGGGGTGTCATTTTGGGGTCTGATCTCCTGGCTCCCCCTTGCTTTCAGATGCAGTCCGATGCCTCAGGATTCCTGGGTTTATGGGATGTACTTCAATTGGAAGTGGGCCTATGGTGGGTGGCCGCCATCCTGGGCAGGCAAGGGTCGCCTGCATGGTCTCACGTATCTGGAACGTTTCCCTATCCTGGGTGCTTTGATGCTATGGGGCAAGGAGTGGGGCCAACTCGGTTGTGCAATTTCGGCGCGACAACGCGGCGGTTGTCCGCATCGTCAAGGCACAGATTTCCAAATCGCCCGGGGTTATGGAGCTAGTGCGCTGGTTTGTGTTATGCAACCTGTGCCTCAACGTTCCCTTCAGGGCCAGGCATGTCCCAAGGGTTGATAATGATATTGCTGCTGCTTTGTCCCGCCTGCAGATCTCCCGGTTCCGTGCCTCGGCCCCGGATGCGGAGGAATTTCCCTCGCCACTCCCGGACGAGAGATGGAACGTTGGCAAGGAGAGGTGAACCGGGCGATTGGCCTGTCACTAGCGCCATTCATGAGTAAGGCGTATCACCACGCATTTAGTTCCTTCAGAGCATTATGTACCCAATTTCGACTGCCAGGAACCTCCCCGATCCCAGTAGCCCATGTTCTGCGGTTCATGGTTTACCGGTATGCCCAGGGACTTGCACCACGCACCATAGCATCTCAGCTGTCGGGTTGGCTTTATGGCCAAAGTGGGAGGTTGTGTGGACAGCACCAATGACTTCCGTGTGAGACATGTTTGGGAGGGGTGGGTGCGCGTGCGCGGGCGTTTCCCGGGCGACCGCCACCCGATTTACCCAGGGGTTTTTACCCAATTGGCCCGGGGCTGGCCTGGCCTCTGCTTTGATAGATGAGGCAGCCCATTTCATGCGGCTACTACGGTGGCCTTTTCAGAGGCGCTCCGCATCAGCGAGCTTGAGATGCTGAATAAGGCGGATGCAAGATTTTCCCAGGGTTTTTACCCAATTGGCCCGGGGCTGGCCTGGCCTCAGTTTTGATAAATGAGGCAGCCCACTTCATGCGGCTACAACGGTGGCCTTTTTGGAGCGCTCCGCATCGGCGAGCTTGAGATGCTGAGTAAGGCGGTTGCAAGATTTTCCCAGGGTTTTTACCCAGTTGGCCCGGGGCTGGCCTGGCCTCTGTTTTGATAGATGAGGCAGCCCATTTCATGCGGCTACTACGGTGGCCTTTTTGGAGGCGCTCCGCGTCAGCGAGCTTGAGATGCTGAGTAAGGCGGTTGCAAGATTTTCCCAGGGTTTTTACCCAGTTGGCCCGGGGCTGGCCTGGCCTCTGTTTTGATAGATGAGGCAGCCCATTTCATGCGGCTACTACGGTGGCCTTTTTGGAGGCGCTCCGCGTCAGCGAGCTTGAGATGCTGAATAAGGCGGATGCAAGATTTTCCCAGGGTTTTTACCCAATTGGCCCGGGGCTGGCCTGGCCTCTGTTTGGATAAATGAGGCAGCCCACTTCATGCGGCTACAACGGTGGCCTTTTTGGAGCGCTCCGCATCAGCGAGCTTGAGATGCTGTATAAGGCGGATGCAAGTCGTAGGGCACTGGAACTCGGAGATGTCTGTGTGGACAATATTGGGCTCAGTTGGGGATATGCTCATCTAAAACGAATCAGCACGGCGTAGGCAGTGGAGTAGACTGCTACGATGTTCCTCGACAGACATCTGTCCGGTTGGTGCCCTACAGGATTTCCGTGCACTGTGTGGCACGCACCATGGCACGTTTTTTCTGTCACCGAGGTGGGTCTTCTATTCCTAAATCCCAATTTGGAGGGTGGTGGGAAGGCACTAGACAGTGTTGGCCTCTCAGGGGCTCGTTGCGGCACCCGTTCGCTCTGCATAGGGGCAGCTTCTGCTGCAGTTGTTTTTTGGGTACTACAGGGCTGAAATACGCCGCATGGGAGGGTCGGGATCACAATGTTTTCAGTTTTGTCTTCGCCCTCCTCAACTGTGAGTACCAGTTTTAGTCACTGCACTGTTTCTCCCCCCCTTCCCTTTTTTACTTGACAGACCCTGGGTGTCGTTTTACACCGGTGACAGTATGCCTGGTGGGCCGTAGCCAGGTGCACGGGGCAGCGCGTTACGCTGCATGGGGCAGCGCGTTACGCTGCGGCGACAGAGTGGGTACCCGACTGGAACAGGGTGCATCCACACGTCGGACACGATACCGCGGTACGCTTACAGGGGGGCGTTCGGCCTCGGGGCTCTTGACTGAGCCGACGCTCCGTGAACGGGGCTATTGCCCGGTTCCCTTGACAAGGGCGGGGGATGCGTCATTAGCCTCCCCGCCATCAGTCTGCAAATTTACGAGCTTTACTCAGGGGATGGGGCCCATCTGTCGCAGGGAGGTATGGACCTCTGGATTACTGGACTGGCGAGCAGGCCTGTCGACCGAGCTGACAGTCTTGGGGGGGGCGGTGAGCCTTTGCAAGCCTCCCCGTGTGGCGGGTATCACTGGTAAGGTAAACATTATGACCCACAGGTATCCGGCAGGTTCGCAATTGACTGGACAACAATAGACAGGCATAAGTTGGTTAAACGTTGTCCGGTCAACGACGAACTAGGCGACGGGGTGATGGCGATAGCTAGCCAGCATGCATCACCCCGTGATTCCACGGATACGCGTCAGAGGGTGGGGTCATTAGTTAGATATTGACTACGGTCAAAAATTTGTTTGTTGTAAACAAACAAATTGATACAAATCGATACATTGTAACCAATTGCCGTTGGCAATTTTGGGGTGGTACCTTACCAGTGTTACTTCGGCCTGCTTGCCTTAAGAATTATGATTGGTCGTTTTACCAATAGAAATTCATAATTCGGACTAGGGCATGAATCAATAAATGTGGCCCGATGCTGTTATCCACTTTTACCGGTGTCTGAGTCCTTTATTGGGGGGTGCGCCTGCAATGCAAGCGCGGCACCAAAATGGCCGCCGCGCCCTTTGCGGGCCCCCCCCATAGGACGAAGGCATCCGGGTAGTTAGGGGCGTGGCCAGCTCCCTTATAAAAGGGGTGGCCATGAGGCAGCCGAGCTGCCATTTTCCGAAGCGACGGAGCGGAGAAGTTTTTCCCCTCCACCCCCTCCCTAGTTAACAGTGTGATATTTTGGTCGCTTCGGGGCCGGGTGGGAATTTTTGGCTGGGACCCACAATTGGCTCTCGGGTCCTGGTTTTTTCGCCCATCCCACACTGTTGCTATGGTTTGATATAGGGGTTTCTGTGATGCTGTTGACTTGGTCACATGGGCGGGTATCACTGGTAAGGTAAACATTATGACCCACAGGTATCCGGCAGGTTCGCAATTGACTGGACAACAATAGACAGGCATAAGTTGGTTAAACGTTGTCCGGTCAACGACGAACTAGGCGACGGGGTGATGGCGATAGCTAGCCAGCATGCATCACCCCGTGATTCCACGGATACGCGTCAGAGGGTGGGGTCATTAGTTAGATATTGACTACGGTCAACAATTTGTTTGTTGTAAACAAACAAATTGATACAAATCGATACATTGTAACCAATTGCCGTTGGCAATTTTGGGGTGGTACCTTACCAGTGTTACTTCGGCCTGCTTGCCTTAAGAATTATGATTGGTCGTTTTACCAATAGAAATTTATAATTCGGACTAGGGCATGAATCAATAAATGTGGCCCGATGCTGTTATCCACTTTTACCGGTGTCTGAGTCCTTTATTGGGGGGTGCGCCTGCAATGCATCCCCTGTAGGATGACCATGTATCCTCTTGTAAAAAGGGAATGAGGAAGATGTTCTCCATTTCAAGGACTGTCCAAACAAAGTCTGATTCAAATACTGTTGTGTATGTAACCAATGTAATGTGAATGAATCAGATCTAGCGATCCTCCATGTAACCTAGTGTAATGTGAATGAATCAGATCTAGCGATCCTCCATGTTCCCCCTTCCTTTCCCCTCCCTTGTGAATACTCCTATTGTATAGATACTGTGTGCATGTAAGTCATCTGCCACTCACATAGAATTCAGCTGCCAGCGATAGTGCAGCTGAAAGAGCTCAGCTCACATGGCCCCAATCACCCAATCAGTGTTTAGCATGGGAAACCTTCCTGCCACAGGTGAGCCACGCCAGGTATGCAGTACTTCAGAATGACGTCACTGATACAGTAACCAATGGGTTCCTTTGGGCGAAACCCAAATGTACTGTACAATATATAAGGAGCTGCGTCTCCGCCATTACCTCATGTTCAGATTGACTACACTGCAATAAAGATGCATTTGGCCCCCTGACTGCTGCCTACTTCATATCAATCTGTAAACATCAAATTGGCGACGAAGGTGGGATATGGCTTCCCACAGCATCAAGCTACCTCTGTTCAACCTCAAGGAACCAGAGAAATGGGCTCTGTATGGGCGCCAGTTCCGGCATGCAATGGCCACCGAGCACATCAAAGATGAGGAGCAAATGCGCTCTTGCCTTCTCGCCCAATGTGGCCTCCCCATGCTCGAGTTGGCAACGCACCTCCTGCTACCCTGGGACATCAATACTGTCCTGCTCAAAGAGATCCTGGCCACGCTACAGAACCATCTCCAGCCGAAGGTATCCATCTACCCGGCGAGAGTTGCCTTCCACAGACGAGACCAGTGACCGGGAGAGTCTGTGGCCGATTACCACCGCCCTCAGGTTAGCCACTGCCCCGTGCCAGAGAAAGCCCTGAGGGACTGCCTGCTGTCCGGGTTGTGGGATGAGGAAGCCCAGCAGAGGCTGATGGCCAGAGAGCACCTTTCCTTCCAATCCGTCCTGTGATAGGCTCTGGTGGCTGAAGCAGCGAGGTCCGGGGTAAAGGCATTCAAGGTGAAACCTGCCACATCTGGAGGGTCTGGGCCCGCCATGCAGGCCGCCCGACATTCGCCCCATGCTAATCAAGCTCATTGTCATCTCCAGAGGTCTCCTCATCCTCGGGGCCTGGGTCTGACGACCATGTCCACAAGGTCCAGAGAAAGTTGTCCAAGAAGCACACCAGTGAGAAGGTCCACCACCGATGTGATGGCTGCGGAGCGTCCCACGACTGGAAAAAGTGCCCATTCCAGAAGGCCGAATGCCACCATTGTGGACACTGAGGCCGCATAGCAAAGGTTTGCAGGCATCACCGGAGACAGGACCAGGAGCCAGCGGAGCACTCTCAAGAGAAAGGAGGGGGCATCCGGAATATTTCCATGGAGGAGCTGACTGTGGGCTATGTGTCCAACGCACACTGATGTTTCTTTGTTGAGGTACTGTTACAAGGGGTCCCAGTTAGGATGGAGGTGGATTTGGGTTCATTCTACTCCATTGTGTCCCAGAAAGAGTTTCTGCGCATCACCCCAAATGTGCACCCAAAATTCAAGGCCCTCAAGATGTCCTTGCGAGATGTGCAGGGCAACCTGATTCCTGTTTTGGGGGTGGGGGATTTCAAAGTCAAGTTCAAGAGGTTCACGGAGAAGCTGCCCCTAGTGGTACTGAAATGGGGTTCCAGCTGCCTCCTGGGGAGTCAGTGGTTTGCTCCCTTGGGTATTAAACTGTCTGGTATCAACGCCATAGAGACAAACCCAGTGCGGGATGTGTGTGAGGCATTCCCAGCGGTCTTCGAGAAGGGGCTCAGGAAGTATAGGGCCCCCCCAGTCTCGTTTGACCTGGACCCAGCAATTCGTCCCATTCGGCTCAAGCCACGGAGAGTGCCCTTTGCCCTCAAAGACAAGATTGAGGCAGAACTGGACAAACTGGTGGGTCAGGGGATTTTGGTTCCAGTGGACTCCGCAGAATGGGAGACACCAATTGTTACTGCTTTAAAATCCAATGGGGAGGTTAGGATTTGTGCTGATTACAAGTGTACAATTAACAAAGCTATTCGCCCCAATGCATACCCAGTGCCGGTAGTTAGCCATTACTAGCCACTTTACACGGGGGTAAATGTTTTGCAAAGTTAGACTTAGCGCAGGTGTACTAGCAGTTAACGGTCACACCTGCTACAGCAGCTGCACAGACGATTGTAACGCACAAGGGTGCGTTTAAGGGGACATGCCTCCAGTTTGTCATGAACTCCGCCCCTGGGATTTTCCAATCTCTTGTGGAACACCTTCTCAAGGGTCACCCTGGGGTCCTGCCCTACTTTGATGACGTTTTGATCACAGCTGGGAGTGAGTCAGAACTAGCAAAAAGGCTGGGCAAAGCTTTAATAGTGTTCGAAAAGGCAGGGCTGAGGCTAAGACGAGATAAATGTGTGGTTTTAGTTAGGGAAGTAGAGTTCCTAGGGTTCAAGATAAGCCCCGAGGGAGTCAAACCCTCCGACTCCAAGGTTGCCGCTGTTCGAAACGCCCCTCGCCCTACCACGAAGCCAGAATTGCAGTCCTTCTTGGGACTTCTCAATTTCTATCACTCCTTCTTGCCAAGGAAGGCTTCAGTAGCGGAACCTTTGCACCATCTTTGAAACAAAGACGTGGTTTGGCGGTGGGGGGACAGCCAGGAAAAGGCTTTCAAATAATCAAAACAGCTCCTGTCCTCAGAAGCAATCTTAACTCATTTCGACCCAAGGAAGCCCGTGGTGTTAGTTTGTGATGCTTCACCAGTGGGGGTGGGGGCGGTGCTGTGCCTCGTGTTGGAAAATGGGTGGGAAGCCCCAGTTGCCTTTTACTCAAGTTCCCTTTCAAAGGCAGAGTGCAACTATGCACAAACGGACAGAGAGGCTCTTGCGATAGTCACTGGAACCAAGAAATTCCACGACTTCCTCTACAGTCGGGAGTTTACTATTGTGACAGACCACAAGCCACTGCTAGGTATTTTCACCACGTGCAAGCCTACACCCCAGATTCTGTCCCCTAGAATGCTTCGGTGGGCCATATTTCTAAACGCTTACCAGTTCACACTGGTCCACCACCCGGGCAAGGAGATCAGCCACACTGATGTGCTTTCCTGGTCTCCCCTACTTGAATTGGGGGAACCTGAGTGCGAGGTTGAGCAGGATCACCAGGTATTACTGATCAAGTACCTCAACTCACCCCCGATTGTGCCCACAGATCTCACCAAGACTACAGCGAAGGACAAGGTTCTGTCCCTGGTTATTTCATGGGTAAAGAAAGGGTGGCCCACAACTCTGCTCGCCGAGGAGTTCAAAGCATACTTCTGAAAGAGGGTTGAGCTTTTGATAGAGAGGGGTTGTCTCCTGTGGGGCCAGAGGGTGGTCATTCCTGAGGTACTGTGGTCAAAGGTACTCAAATTGCTACATGTTAGTCACCCAGGGATCGTGCGCTCAAAGGCTTTGGCCAGGAGCTATTTCTGGTGGCCCCAGATAGATGCAAATATTGAGCATTTAGTGGGCACTTGCGAGAGTTGCCAGAGTTCTCGACCCAAGTAGTCCCGACTTCCTTCCAGAGAATGGGGCACAGACTGTGGACCATTTTCTCAATTACACATCAACTTTGCTGGTCCGTTCAGGGGCTCGCTTTTTCTACGAGTGGTCAATTTCTTTTCAAAATGGTTGGAGGTTATTCCAATGCCCAACACCTCCTCAGCCACAACCATTAAACAATTGTGGAGGCTATTTAGTAGTTTTGGTTTACCTGATGTGATTGTCTCTGACAATGCCAGTACTTTCACCTCTGTCGAATTCCAGACATTCCTGGAAAGGAACTCAATTTGACACATTACGTCTGCCCCATTTCACCCCATAATGAACGGTCAGGTTGAGCGCCAAGTGCGAACTACTAAAGAGGTACTTCGGCGAATGGGCCACGGGGATCTAGAGTTACAATTGTGTTAGTTTCTTCTTTGCTACAGAATATCTCCCCTGGCATCCAGACTCTCACCAACCGAGCTCCTAATGCGCAGGTGACTGGTCCCGCTTTTTGACCGGTTGGATCCGACCAGGGTGGAGGATAAGGAGAGGAATGTTGAAATTGCACACACCAAGGTTTTTGCAGTTGTGGACCCAGTATATTGTAGAAATTATGCGGCCGCCAGCCCAATGTGGGTCCCAGGGGTTATGATCGACCAAACAGGGCCAGTTTCCTACCAGGTAGAAACAAGTACGGGGCTACTGTGATGGTGACACGCTGACCAGCTCAGGCATCAGGTCATGGACACCCAGGGAGTTGAGGACCAGGGTGATTCAATGTTAGGGTTCTCCCTCACTTGCTCATCCCAAGGGGAAACATGGCAGTTAGCCCACCAAGAGGTCCTGATTTCAGTTTCACCCAGCCTTTGCAGAGAGACTGGGAAGTGTTCGAGAGCCCAGACCTTGACAGTTTAAATTTTGAGTTGCAGGACAGGGGGGAGTTTTCAGAGTGTTCATCCAAGCAAAAAGCGGGGCTTTGATTTCTCCCTAGCAACCCCCCGTCCTCTGGTTTTCGAGTCCGCCTCTACTCCCTTGCAAACAAAGCAACATTCTGTTGAGTCACCCCCTACTCAGAGTAACAGGCGGGAATTTCCCTTAAGTCAGTCTCCTCCCCTTCCAGGTTTTGATTTTCAGTATTCTCTCCCGGGTTCCTCTTCTGATTCGGGCCAGTGCTCCCAACATGCCGACAATGCTACTCGTTTCCCCTCCATGGGACGAGAGCCTGCAGAACCCAAAAACCCCAGTTCCTCTGAGCTCAGCCAAGCTGCTACACGGCCAAAACAAACATGCAGGCCACCACTTTGGTTGAGGGACTTCGTCCCATCCTAGGGGGGAGGGATGTTGTGTATGTAACCAATGTAATGTGATTGAATCAGATCTAGCGATCCTCCATGTAACCAAGTGTAATGTGAATGAATTGGATCTAGCGATCCTCCATGTTCCCCCTTCCTTTCCCCTCCCTTGTGAATACTCCTATTGTATAGATACTGTGTGCATGTAAGTCGTCTGCCACTCACATAGAATTCAGCTGCCAGTGATAGCGCAGCTGAAGGAGCTCAGCTCACGTGACCCCAATCACCCAATCAGTAATTAGCGCAGGAAACCTTTCCACCATAGGTGAGCCACGCCAGGTATGCAGTACGTCAGAAGGACGTCACTGATACAGTAACCAATGGGTGTCTTCGGGCGAAATTCAAATATACTGTACGATATATAAGGAGCTGCGTCTCCACCATCACCTCATGTTCAGATTGACTGCACTGCAATAAAGATGCGTTTGGCCCCCTGACTGCTGCCTACTTCGTATCAATCTGCAAACATCAAAAATACTAAGCAAACAAACAAAATGTGTGATCCTTACACAATGCAAATCCAAGAGCGAGAGGCCAGACATATCCCCTGAGGCAAGGCATTACAACAGGAGAGGGCCACTACTGAGAAGGTTCCATTTCTGATCTGGGTCCTCTGAGCTCTCTCAGAATGGAAACC
Source organism: Bradypodion ventrale (assembly GCA_035047345.1). Classification (NCBI taxonomy): domain Eukaryota; kingdom Metazoa; phylum Chordata; class Lepidosauria; order Squamata; family Chamaeleonidae; genus Bradypodion; species Bradypodion ventrale. The sequence goes on along the minus strand of JAWDJE010000002.1, from coordinate 101,513,792 downwards.
ATATGCCCAACACCTGTGAGGACCATGTAAGATGGGGAAAGGGACTTTGAAAGAGATGTTCTAACAAGTAATTTGGTCACAAGTAATGGGGCTTTGTATACAAGTACCAACACGTTTAGCCTGGCTGAAGGATCATGGTCCAAAATTATTTTTTCTAGGATCTGAATCTGGCCAAAGTCTCACAGCAACAAGCCTCAAACTCTTTTAGCAAGAAGACAACAGCTACTAATATTATTAGAAGTTGCCTGCTAAAACTGCTGCCTCCATTACTGGGTTGCATTTCCAGCTACCAAACCCACAACACAGGATATCTGTTGTGCTTGCTAATAGTTGGTCTAACAGCTGTTTGGTCAACTGATTGGAAGGCTTAGTGGCAAGAAATAAGAGACAGGGCTTTTCACCTTTCAGCCCTCTGGTTGAAAACTAGAGAAGTGAGAAATTGCCATCTGAGATCTAATTAAATGTCTCTGTTACATGTATCTGTAGCCAACAAATGTTAGAGCAAAATGCATATTAACACAGTGGGGTTTCTATTCTTGTGTGCATATACAGTAAGGAAGTAATACAATTTTCCTAAGCCTTATTTATTGTTGCTTTAATTACTAGAATACAAAGGAGCTTCAATGTCTTTTTTGTGATGGGGAAAGTCAGTAGTTCATTGGTGGTTGGAATTGCAAGTACATAACTAAATATTGGCAACTTTTAGTTTCATACCTCTATCTGTAATAAGAAGATAAGATTATATGGTAGTTTAAGAGTTTGTGAGACACTGTGTACAGTGCACTTTTAATATTATAAAATAAGATGCTGTATATAGGGCCATAGCAGGGGGTGGTCAGGCATGGCCCACCCTGGCAAAGTGCAGTTTCCCATAGGAATACATTGAAAAGAGGCTTTGATGCCCATCCTGGAAAAATTCACGCACATCTGGAATCCTGGCTATGGCCCTGGCTGTATATTGTTACTAAGCAGGACATGATTGGTATTAAGCAGCAAAATGCATTTATGCCAAACATAGTTCAGCTTTTCCTAGTGAGCTTTTGTACCATGGGTACTGTATATGGCTCCCCTCTCCTTTATTCATACAACACTCCTGTAAAGTAGGTAAGGCTGGGGAAAGAGTAGCTATTCCATCATACAAAAACCAAAGATGAAAAATCTTATGATTGAGTGGAGTTTCATTTAAAAAAACCTCACACATATCTCTACAGATTTAGTTTATGGCAGAAAAAATGTTTGATCTTAGATACGGGCAAACTGTCGGCAGCAGCTAAAATCTTTTTAATGATCATGGCATACTCCACTGAACCATACAATTTTGGGGATTATTTTTAATTATGTACAAATCACATACAGTATTAGAAAAATGAAAAAAAAAAGAAAAGCAGAGAAAATTTTTAAAAACCTCACTCAATGAAGACAGATGGACAAAAAGATGAGGGACTTAAGAAAAAGGTGATAAAAACATTCAAAATGATAGTCTGATGGCCACATATTGAAAGGATTGTTAGACCTTCAATAGTGAATATTAAGTGACAGGCATTTCTGTTCTGGGCGACTAGGTCCCTCCTTGGTACAGGGGGGCCGGGCCCTAGTTGGCAGGGGTCTGCTGAGGTTTTTGCTATCTAATGGAGAAAATTGCTCAGAGTTGCTCAAAGTTTAATCATAGCATGTTTCCATATATAGGGCTGGGGTTGACTGTAGTCTAGCCATGTTATCTGGGATCAGTTCGATCCAGTTGTTCCTGAGAAAGTGGACAGGCTCCTGGGATCTGTTCGCACCACTGCTTGTGCATTAGATCCATGCCCTGCCTGGTTAGTTAAAACTACCACAGCAGTGACAGGCAGCTGTGTCAGAGTGACTGTGAACTCTTCTTAGTGGGAGGGGGTCTTCCCAGCAGCATTGAAACATGCCTTGGTGCATCCCCTCCTGAAAAGGTTATCGTTTGACCCTACAGTACTCACCAACTACCGGCCTGTATCCAACCTGCGCATCTTGGGGAAGGTTTTGGAGAAGGCAGTGGCACGGCAGTTAAAGGAGGTACTAGATGAAGCAGATTATCTGGACCCTTTTCAGGCACAATTCAGGCCTGGATATGGTACTGAGACTGCATTGGTCGTGCTGCTGGATGATCTCTGGCAAGAGCGAGATGGAGGTCATCCATCCGTCCCTGCTCTTCTTGGCCTCTCAGTGGCCTTTGATACCGTCGACCATGGTATCCTTCTGGGATGGCTCAAAGGATTGAGGATCCAGGGCACTGTGTTGTCCTGGTCTTCCTCTTTTCTCGAGGGCCAGACCCAGTTGGTGTGGTTGGAGAGTGAGAGGTCCAGCCCTAGGCCCCCTCCAATATGGGGTACCTCAGAGCTCGGTGCTCTCTGTTGGGGTATTGGGGTATGCTGGGGGGTACACCAATGTGGCTTGTCTGTGTATAGCAGAGCAAAGTGGCAAAGCTGTGGGCATGCAGCGTCAGCTGGGATGAATCTCACACAGACAAGCAGGCAGTAAAAGGCAAAATAAAACGCTTTACTTCAGCTTGGCAAAACACAAGAGAAAAAATACAGGCTTGAGATAATGGCTCTCAGCAATATTGGCAGCAGTCCAAAACAGATAGGAATTGTCCAAAAATAGTTCAAATAGTCTTTTGCAGAGGTTACCTCCGGGCAGTATTTAGCTGTATCTTTGTGGCATGAGCAAAAGCCACCAGTCCTCTTCTCAGGAACAGCTGGAGATAGTAGTGAGCCCAATCAGCAGTTCTAGTCAAGCAGTTCAGTTGAGTCACTAAGCTAGCCATGCAGTAAGCCAGCAAAATATGGAGCATAGGAAGCCAAACAATCAGTAAGGCATGGGAGCCAGTATGCTGCTCCAACAGCACGCTCCAACAAACACCCCATCAGCTCCTCTAAAATGCTCAACTGATAGCACTCCTAAAATAGTTGAGAACTGATGAGTCACTCTGTGAGCTGATACACCTGGGGCATAGCACAGAGGAACTCTTAAAGGGGAAAACTGCAAACCAATACAATACTATGGAAGGGACTATAAGCCCTATTATCCTGACACTCTCGCCTCTCCTATTTAATATCTACATGAAGCCTCTGGGTGAGATCATCCATTCCCACGGGTGAGGTATCATCAATATGCAGATGATATTCAGCTATACATCTCGGCTCGTGGTGATCCAAGTGATACAGTTGAAGTCCTATCCAGGTGTCTGGAGGCTGTAAGGGTCTAGATGGGGACAATGGGCTACAACTGAATCCTGGCAAGACTGAGTGGCTGTGGGTCAGGGGGCCTGCTTTATCCAGGGAGCTACCATCTTTGGAGGTGGAGGGGGCTTTTTTGCCACAGACAGACCCGGTGTGTAATTTGGAGGTCCTCCTGGACTCACAACTCCCGCTCGATGAGCAGGTGGCAGGAGTGGCTAGGAGGGCTTGTGCACAACTTCATTTCATTCACCAATTACACCCACTCCTGGACCAGGACACCTTGCTTATGGTCACACATGCTCTGGATTATTGTAATGCACTCTACATGGGGCTGCCCTTGATGACCATTCAGAGGCTGCAACTGGTCCAAAATGCAGCTGCTCACCCAAGTGATGGGGTGCGGGCATTAGGCCCGTGCCTCGCCACTGCTTCAAGAGCTGCACTGGTTGCCAGTGTGCCTCAGGGTGCAATTCAAGGTGCTGTAATTACCTTTAAAGTCCTACATGGTAGTGGGCCAGGATACTTAAGAGACCACATCATCCCAAGGATATCTGCCCATCCCACTAGAGTGGACCAGAGGGGCTCTTTAAAAACACCAACTACTAGAGAAGCTCGCCTCTCTAGCACTAGAAGAAGAGCCTTTTTGGTATCTGCTCTGGCCCTAAGGAACCTGCTGCCAGTTGAACTGCGTCTTCAGACAGAGCTGCTGCCCTTCAGGAAAGAGCTGAAAACCTGGCTGGCAGGGCAGGTGTGGTGAGATACAGAGGTTCTGCTGAAGACATCTCTTCTGTTTCCAATGTTGGGGTTTACTTATTTTAATCACAAAGGTAAGGAAAATCTATTTCTACTGCTTTGACGTTCGAAGATTGATACGTGGTAGGCAGCATTCAGGGGGCCAAACACATCTTTATTGCAAGGTATGCAATCTGAACATGAAGTAATGGCAGAGACGCAGCTCCTTTTATATGCTTACAGTACATTTGAATTTCACCCCAATGGGTGCCCATTGGTTGTGGTATCAGTGATGTCATTGTGACGTACTGGATACCTTACAAAGTTTACCTGTGGCGGGAATGTTTCCCACGTTACTCTGTGGTTGGGTTATTTGAACCACGTGGGCTGAGCTCTGCAGATGCCTCTAGTGGCAGCTGAATCACTAGCAAGAACAGCTGAGTTACATTGTAATCATTCACAGTTCATTTGGATACAAGTTTACTTAGAAGACAAGGTTACATTTCTTAAAGGCACAAGTTCCATATACAACATCCCTCCCCCCTAGGATGGGACGAAGTCCCTCAACCATCGTGGTGGCCCGCAAGTGCATTTGGGCCACACCGCTGCTTGCTTGGGCTTGGAGGTACGGGGCATTCCGGGTTCTGCAGACTCTCATCCTGCAGAAAGGAAACAAGGAGTGTTAGTGTCTCAGGAGCACTGGCCCGAATCAGAGCATGACCCTGGGAGGGAATACTGCATATTGAAACCTGGGATGGGAGGAGGCTGACTTGAGTGAAGTTCCCGCCTGCTACTCTGAGAAGGGGGCGACCCGACTGTACGTTGTCTGGTCTGCAAGGGAGTAGAAGTGGACTTGAAAACTAGAGGACTGGGGGTTGCTGGGGAGAAATCAAAACCCCGCTGCTCGCTTGGATGAGTGGGGGAACACTCGAAAAACTCCCCCCGGTCCTGTAACTCATAACATAAACTGTCGAGGTCTGGGCTCCCAAATTCTTCCCAGTCTCGCTGCGAAGGATGAAAAAGACAGGAATTCAATTCCCTTGGTGGGCTGTCCGCTGTGTCCCCCCCTTGGGATAAGCAGGTGAGAGAGAACCCTAACATTGAAAAACCCTGATCCTCAGACCCCTGGGTGTCTGTGACCTGACACTTGAGCTGGTCGGCATGTTGCTGCCACAGAAGTCCCGAACTTGTTTCTACCTGATAGGAAACTGGCCCTGTTTGGTCGATAGGAAACTGGCCCTGTTTGTTCCACCCCTGGGACCCACGTTGGGCCGGCAGCCACATAATTCCTACAATATACTGGGTCCCCAACTGAGAAAACATTGCTGTGTGCAATTTCGATGTTCCTCCCTTTATCCTTCACCCTGGTCAGATCCAACCGGTCAAAAAGCGAGACCGGTCTCCTGCACATTAGGAGCTCGGCAGGTGAGAGTCCGGATGCGAGGGGAGTTACTCTGTAGCACAGGAGAAATTGACACAATTGTAGCTCTAGATCCCCATGGCCCGTTCGCCGAAGTGCCTCTTTAGTAGTTCGCACTTGGCGCTCAACCTGACCATTCATTGTGGGGTGAAAAGGGGCCAATGTAATGTGACGAATTGTATTCCTCTCCAGGAATGCTTGGAATTCAATAGAGGTAAAGGTACTGGCATTGTTGGAGACAAGCACATCGGGCAAACCAAAGCAACTAAACAGCTGCCGCAATTGTTTAATGGTTGCGGCGGAGGAAGTATTGGGCATTGGAATGACCTCCAGCCACTTTGAAAAGGAGTCGAACACTAACAGAAATAACGAGCCCCAGAAAGGCCCAGCAAAATCAATGTGTAATCGAGACCATGGGCCACGGCTGTGTCCCATTCTCTGTGAGGAAGTTGGGACTCTTCTGGTCGAGAACTCTGGCAACTTTCACAAGTGCCCACCATGTGCTCAATGTCCGCATCTATCTAGGGCCACCAGAAGTAGCTCCTGGCCAAAGCCTTTGAGCGTACAATTCCCGGGTGGCTAACATGTAGTAATTTGAGCACCTTTGAGCACAATGCTTCGGGAATTACCACCCACTGGCCCCAGAGGAGGCAACCCCTCTCTATTGAAAGCTCGACCCGCTTCCTGAAATAAGCTTTAAACTCCTCTGCTGGGGGAGTTGCAGGCCACCCCTTCTTTACCCAGAAAATTACTAGGGACAGGACTTTGTCCTTCACCGTGGACTTGGCGAGGTCTGTGGGTACTATTGGGGGCAAATCGAGGGACTCGATCAGGAGCACCTGATGGTTCCGTTCCACCTCACACTCAGTTTCTCCTAGCTGTGGATGAGGAGACCGGGAAAGTGCATCGGCATGGCCGATGTCTTTCCCTGGGCAGTGAACCAGTGTGTACTGGTACGCATTAAGGAATATGGCCCACCTAAGAATTCTAGGGGACAGAATCTGGGGTGTGGGCTTGCACGTGGTGAAGATACCCAGCAGCGGCTTGTGGTCGGTTACAATTGTGAACCCCCGACCATAGAGGAAGTCGTGGAATTTCTTGGTTCCAGTGACTATCGCAAGGGCCTCTCTATCTGTTTGCACGTAATTGCACTCTGCCTTTGAAAGGGACCTTAAGTAAAAGGCAACCGGGCCTTCCCATCCATTTTCTAACATGTGGCACAGCACCGCCCCCACCCCCAACTGGTGAAGTATCGCAAACTAACACCACGGGCTTCCTGGGGTTGAAATGGGTCAGGATTGCCTTAGAGGACAACAGCTGTTTGAGGTCCTTAAAAGCCTTTTCTTGGCTGTCCCCCCATCGCCAAACTGCGTCTTTCTTCAAAAGATGATGCAGAGGCTCCACTATGGAAGCTTTCCTCAGCATGAATGCATGATAAAAATTTAGGAGCCCTAGGAAGGACTGGAGTTCCGGTTTTGCGGTGGGGCGAGGGGCGTTTCGAACAGCCACAACCTTTGAACCGGAGGGCTTAACTCCTTTGGGGGTTATCTTGAACCCTAGGAACTCTACCTCCCTTGCTAGGAACACACACTTATCTCTTCTCAACCTTAACCCTGCTTTCTCAAACACCGTTAGGACTTTGTCCAATCTTTTTGCTAGTTCTGACTCACTTCCCGCAGTGATCAAAATGTCATCAAAATAAGGAAGCATCCCGGGGAGACCCTTTAGAAGTCGTTCCATGAGAGATTGGAAAATTCCTGGGGCTGAATTTATGCCGAACTGTAGCCGCATCACCTTAAAAACCTCTTTGTGTGTTACAATTGTCTGCACAGCTGCTGTAGCGGGAGTTACTGTGAGCTGCTGGTATGCTTGGGCCAAATCTAGTTTTGTGAAACATTTACCCCAATGTAAAGTGGCTAGTAAATGGCTAGCTACCAGCACCGGATATGCATTAGGGTGAATAGCCTTGCTAATTGTGCATTTGTAATCCGCAGATATCCGGACTTCCTCATTTGACTTTAAAGTTGTAACAATCGGTGTCTCCCACTCTGCGAAGTCCACTGGAACCAAGATCCCCTGACCCACCAGTTTGTCCAGTTCTGCCTCAATCTTATCTTTGAGGGCAAAAGGCACTCTCTGTGGCTTGAGCTGAATGGGATGAATTGCTGGATCCAGGTCAAACGAGACTGGGCCCCCCCTATACCTCCTGAGCCCTTTCTCGAAAACTGATGGCCCCCATCATTGCACATGTCCCGCACTGGGTCAGTCTCTATGGCATTGATGCCGGACAGTTCAATACCCAAGGGAGCAAACCACTGACTCCCCAGGAGGCAGCTGGAACCCCATTTCAGTACCACTAGGGGCAGCTTCTCTGTGAACCTTTTGAACTTGACTTTGAAGTCCCCCACCCCCAAAACAGGAATCAGGTTGCCCTGCAGGTCTTGCAAGGATGTCTTGAGGGCCTTGAGCTTGGGGCGAGAATTTGGGGGAATGCTCAGGAAAACCCTCTGGGACACAATGGAGTAGGATGAACCTGAATCCACCACAATCCTAACAGGGACCCCCTGTAAAAGTACCTATACAAAAAATAACCTGCTGGTGTGCCACAGACACGTGGCTCACAGTTGGCACGCCCGTAGAAATCTTCCCGACAGCGCCTCCTCGCTGTCGGGGCCACTCGGCTGGCTCCTGGTCCTCTCTCTGCCATCGTTTGCAGACGTTGGTGATGTGGCCTCAGCATCCACAGTGGTGGCACTCGGCCTTTCAGAAGGAGCACTTCTTCCGGTCATGGGATACTCCACAGCCGTCGCATCGGCAGTGGGCCTTGTCGCTTGCCTGCTTTTTGGGTGCCTTTCTCAGGACCTTCTGGATGTCATCGTCATTGTTGGAGTTGGCCCCGGAGGACGTGGAGGCTTCTGGGGAGGAAGATGAGCTGGATGCATGGCAGGGTGAGCCCCGAGTGACCTGCACAGCGGACCTGGACCCCCCAAGGTGTGGGCAGCTTTGCCCTGAATGCTCTGACCCCACAGCTCGCTACTTCAGCCACCTGAGCCTCTCTCAGGACGGAGTTGAATGAGAGGTGCTCACGGACGATCAGCTTCCTCTGGAACTCCTCGTCTCGCAAACCGCACAGCAGGAGGTCCCACAGGGCTTCCTCCAAGTTCTGCCACTGGCAAGGGGCAGTGGCTACCCTGAGGGCGGTGGCATAGTTGGCCATCGACTCTCCTGGGTAATGATCCCGCCTGTGGAAGGCGACTCTGGCTGGGAAGATGGACACTTCCAGCTGAAAGTGGTTCTGCAATGCCAAGAGGATCTCGTCGAGCGGGTCTGAGTCGACTGGCCATGGCATCATCATATGCATGACCAGTTCTAGTGTGGGGAGGCTGATCTGGGCTAGGAGGCAGGATCGCATCTGGTTCTCGTCCTCGATACTCTCAGCGGCCATCGCATGTCAGAATTGGCACTTGTACAGAGCCCATTGCTCTGGCTTCTTGATGTTGAACAGAGGTAGCTTGATGCTGTGGGGAGCCATTATCCCACCTTCATCGCCAATTTGATGTTCGAAGATTGATACGCGGTAGGCAGCATTCAGGGGGCCAAACACATCTTTATTGCACGGTATGCAATCTGAACATGAGGTAATGGTGGAGATGCAGCTCCTTTTATATGCTTACAGTACATTTGAATTTCGCCCCATGGGTGCCCATTGGTTGTGGTATCAGTGACGTTATTGTGACATACTGGATACCTTACAAGGCGGGAATGTTTCCCGCGTTACTCTGTGGTTGGGTGATTTGAACCACGTGGGCTGAGCTCTGCAGATGCCTCTAGTGGCACCTAAATCGCTAGCAAGAACAGCTGAGTTACATTGTAATCATTCACAGTTCATTTGGATACAAGGTTATTTAGAAGACAAGGTTACATTTCTTAAAGGCACAAGTTCCATATACAACAACTGCCCAGTAATTAAATTTCTAAGTAACAAGTAGATAGTTGTAGAAACACATGTATCTCTTTAAAATGCAAATATTTATTTATTTGTTTATTCCCACTTGAATGCCACCCTACTCGCAGAGTGATTCAGGGTGGCTGACAAAGTATCGCAAAACATCACAAAATATAAATTCAAACAATAAAACAAATTGTCCTCTGTTGGCACCGCAGTTGGACATTAGTGAGGCCCAGGGGTCGGAGCCCATGGGTCAGAGCCCGGGGCGCAATGTCCTCAATCGAGCCTGGGGATCAACGTCCTCGATGGAGCACGGGCTCAACACCCTCAACGGAGCCTGGTCTCAACATCCTTGACAGAGCCCGGGGCTCAACAGCCTTGATGGAGCCTGGGGCTCAACAGCCTTGATGGAGCCCGGGGCTCAATGTTCTCGATGGAGCCCGGGGCTCAACGTCCTTGATGGAGCCTGGGGCTCAATGTCCTCGATGGAGTTAAAATATTGCTGTGGTATAAAATTAATACAAGTGATGTTCTCCACCCCAAACTGAGCCTAATACTTAGGACTAACAACCTATGTTTACTTTGTTCATAATGGAAAGCTGGTTAGAGAAAAACTGAGGAAAAAGTATCCTGTCTTCTGTTTGTGGTTCAACTGGAAGAAGAGAAGGAGAAGGGCATGCAAGAAGCGGATAATCACACAAATCACACAAATTCACACACAGCTAGTAAGTAGTCAAAAAATTCTCTATTTATTTATTTATTTTATTTTCAGCATTTATACCCCACTTTCCTCTTTAGCCTTAAAAGCAAGTTCCTCTGCATACAAATATCTCAGTTTAGTTGACCATGCACAGGGGGGGGGGGGAGCCAAAGAGGGATTCAAACATAATATAAATGAATTACTCTTCTTATCCAGTTAAATTTTCAAAACTGGTATTTTTTCTCCCATGGGTCATTGAAGGACTCAATGCATCTTGAAAAAACAACTGCAAAATTATTAGAAGATTATTAGAGGATAAATGGGCATGAAATTCAGTATCATTCCCTTCAAACTAAACTGTATATATTTATTGTTCCTAAATATATATTTTTGTTTTGCATGCCACCTTTCTCCTGATGAAGGAATCAGAAATGGTTCACAAATTGTTTTATATTTTATACATTTATACTTTAATATATTGCATTAAATATACATGGTCATATATATACATGTATCTCCATTTGCAGTTTTTCTTTCTTACAAGGTTACCCCATATATATCAGTTAAACTAAAGGGGGAAAACCCTTTTTATCCACAGTGGCCTTGATCTACACCCCACCTACATTTAGGTAAGGAAAAACAGTTATGAGCCTCTCCTTTCATGTAACTTTTAATTTGGGCTATACACATAAAGCAGTGCTCTTTAAACAAAAGTATCTGCAGATGTTTATTGGCAAGAATTAAGTCTAGGACAGTGATGATGAACCTTGGCACTCCAGGTGTTCTTGGACTTCAATTCCCAGAAGATCAAGTCTCTGTGAATCCACAAGAATGTGTTTACTGCACGAGATGGGTTTCAGGGAATTGAAGTCCAGGTATTCTGGAAAGTGTCATCAAGGCAAGTGAAGAATGCATTCTTAATATTTTGCTATACATAGGATTCCCAAAATGTATCCACATTTTAAGAGATGTTATCTATGTCTTACTTTTTAAAGTTGAATTGAATTATGGTAGCAATGTATATTATGATGTTCATTCACAAGAATTAATGCTAGCATCACCATGCGACAGAGAAATAAAATGATGAAAGCATGGTTGTTGTTCGAGAAAACCAATACCATTTTGAAGAGGTACAGCAGTTTTCACTATGTTCTGCTGACTTGACACTCCTTGATTTTTACCTATGCAGGACCATAAAAATGTGGCATACCATGGGAAACTGGGATCATTGGTGGTACTTTGGGAAGGAATTGAAATAACATGTGCAGCAATAAAGGTGGACAATTCGGTCAACATTGCTCAAGTAGTAGTTTGCTGTAATCAGATGTGTCTGGACACTAATTGTAACCAATTTGAGCACCTCTTGTAATTGCAGAAGTCAAACATGACTTGAAATACTCAATGTATACTAATAACAATGTCATGTTTGACTTCTGCAAAATATACATTGCTTGGTATATATTGAGTACAGTATTGTAATTTTAATACGGTTTTCCCCTTTCTTAAAATGTATATACATTTTGGCACCTTCTGTAAAAGAGCAGCTTTAGCAAACTGCGGAACCTCAAGTGATCCTGTATTCATAGAAGAAATAAACAAAAAGGGCCAGAACATACGCCTCTCCCCTCCCCCACTACTCTAAGGTCCCCATTCCCATTCTTGTCCTTTGAATAACAAAAACTGGGCCTGTACAATCCTTCAGAATTGACTTTATACTCTATAACACAATATTCTGTTAGGTTGAAAGCTGGTTGTTGATGGTAAATAAGGAAAACCAAACACCAGCATCTGATCCCACTTGATTTCTTTTCAGTTTCCCATAGTTCTTGTTCATTTTCCTTCACAACATCACTTGCACTGTAGAAATTAGGTCTCAGCACCACATGTTGCTGGTGAACTCTTGACTGAACTGCATGTTGCTGGTAAATGCGCGATAGGTGGCTTTTGTTTTGCCTGGTTACTGAAGTGAAACATGACATGGCTCGTGTGTGGTGTTTGCAAGCATGCAGTAAAAGAGAGAGCCTGTCATGCTGTCTGAGCTCCTCTCATTCTTTCCAACCATCCACTTTAAGCTACTCTTGTTAGAGATGTTGTGGGATTGTTTGAAGTGCATTTCCCCCGATTCAGAACAGCTTCTTCAGAATTGCCTAAAGCTTTGCATGAATCATGAGGCACCAATATGCAAGCTGCAACTACTCAGGGCTCACCCCAAGACTAGGGAATCCTTGCAAATAGTGATGGGACCTTTTTGCAGCTGTCTTCAACAAACAACAGACAGAAGAAACTACTTGTGGGCTTCCACACATTTTTGGACTGAAACTGTCACCAGTCCAATACAGCACAGCTCATGGTGAGTGAGAAATGATGGGAATTATACTTGAAAACACCAGGAAGGCTGCTGGTTGGCCCCATTGACTCTGTAAGAGAATACAGAAGTGACAGAAATCTGAGCAATAATGTTGAAATTACATACATGGGTTGAGATGGCCCTGCCTACTTTGAGACAGTGCTGGCACACAGACCCCAAGAAAGATTGCTCAGAATGAATTTGACCTCAGGCTGAGATGTAGCTCCAGCATATTTTCCACAGAGTTTGTTTGTACACAAATCTGCTTACTTATTCCAAGGAAACATGCAATCATTTGCTTTTGATTTAATAGTAGAATTTCCAATAAGGCCCTAATGGCTTTCTACTTGGAGTAAACTATCTGTTCCTCTTTTTTGAACAGATTGTTTGACAGTCACCTGGGGAGTGTGTGTATGTCGAATGAGCAATAGAAATGACAATGGTCCTAACTTAGTTTAATTGCAAGAAACCTGTTATGTGTTAGGCTACCAGTAAGTAAGCCTTTTGTTCCTTGGACATATTTAATTTGTGTATAGTATCAGAATCTTTCTTATCATGATTTCTTACTATAGTTACTCAAGGAAGGGACCGAGGAGAGAAAATAAATCATCACCTATTAAGACCTGTGTTAGCATGGACCATCCTGCTTCCTTAAGACTCTCATCAGCAGAAGGTTACTGGTTGTCCCACCTCTGTACCAGGTCTTTGACAGGTGTTGCTTCAGTCATCTACAACAAAAGTGTTATTTAACAAAAATGTAAGATCAAGAGTGCTGGCTGGATAGCTAACTGAGTTTGGTACCTAGCTGTGGAGTTAAAAGATGAGAGTTCATTTCTCCATCTCCCCTTTGCGGGAGAAGCCAGCTGGTAAAGCCTAGGGCAGTGATCACGAACCTTGGCACTCCAGGTGTTCTTGGACTTCAATTACCCAGAAGCTCAAGTAACCATTCCTGCTGATCAGGGCTTCTGAGAATTGAAGTTCAAGAACATCTGGAGTGCCAAGGTTTGCGATCACTGGACTAGGGCAACTTTCATAGTCTAAAAACACCTCCAAAAGAAGTAAGTGGCAGATCATGTCTCTATTGTCTACTGTAGAAAATCATAGAAATACAGTAGTTGCTTTAGGTCAGAATAAACTTAATGGTAAGTATTTTTCAAGTATAAGAATTATTTAAATCCTGTTTCTTAGTGTAAGTAAGTCACATTTAAGCAGACCCACTGAGTCACCAGACTTACTATTGTGTGATTTAGTACTCTAGACAAAATGATTTCAGCTGTAAACTTAAGAAGAAACTCATAGGATCAGTCAGACCAGCTGATGACAATATTCCTTGGGAAATATGACAGCAAAATTAAGTAATAATCAGTCACTATCTGATGTCACTATCACATAAAAATAATCCTTAGTTTATTATAAATGGAAGTGGTAGATGGCATTCAGTTGAAGGTGTTTTTTTTTATAGTGTCTAGGGTACACCTATTCAAACAAGAAGGTGGTTGCAGCAGCCACACACTTCACACCCCACATTGCCTGCACAAGGTCTTACATTCTTCACTCAGTGCTGAGTGGCTCTGGAGAGGGAGAAGGATATGATAGGGTTAGAAGCTGTAGTCAGTGAAGATGGGCACCGCAGTTCCTCTCCCATGACCATTAGGGAACAATGCACTGCTGACCTCTTTAGAACAGGCCAACTGAGATATGATGGCCATGAAGTGTAAGATACGTGGTTGTGTATTTCTTCTTCTTAAATGACATTCATTTTTCTTATATCAACCCTGCCAGCATACTGCACCTATCCTTATGATCCATCTTCTCCCAATAAGCTCTCATCGCTCCCGGAAGTGGAAATAAAACATGCTTGTACAGGTGTGTTTTTCTTCCACTTCTGGGAGCAATGAGGGCTTCATGGTCTGGATGAATTGGTGCCGGGGGCTGGATCCAGGCCCCGCGCCATAGCGGCCAGCCTCCTGAACCACGTGACCAGCCCATGGCCCAGAACGCTTTGGCACCCCTGCCTTAGATTATGGAGTGTCCTTCCTTAGGAGATTCTGCTGACAGTTGAAGACACATCTCTTCAGGCAATAATTATAACTGAGCCCCTGGATACTGGGTATTTTTTTAAAAAAGCTACGTTATTGTCTGCTTTTAAGGTTTTTGTCTGTCTTTTTTTAAAAAAAAATTAATATCTTAATCCTTTTTTAAATAATTCAGTGTATTTTAATTATTATTATTATAATTTAACTGCTTTTTAATTGTAGAAAAACTGTTTTTTTAATAAATTTTTTATTGATTAATTTTTTTAAAAAATACAAACATATATATAATATGACATAACAAAAATACATAAGCTTCGTAAAAAATAATCGCATAAATGATAATTGCATTATTGTCTGTTATAATACACATACCATTTAATAAACACATTAAAAATTAACACAGCGCCAATAACCAATTCATAAAACCTTCCCACAGTACTATAACTTGTTTGCAACTATCAACTTTTAATTTTCAACTACACATCACCCAGTGTTTATTTACAATGCCCTGGAGAGTTCGGACTCAATGTTATCTCCAAAAAGTACTCTGAGATGGTACAGGTCTGCTATATTCCATACCCATAAGGGAGTGATCAACAAAGGGCTTCCAGATATTCCAAAATCTATTTGCCTTCATAAGAACATAAGAACAGCCTTGCTCGAACAGGCCACAGCCCATCCAGTCAAGCATTCTGTCTCACACAGTGGCTCACCATTTCCTTCAGGGTATTCCCAAGCAGATGCCTTCACCTGCTTAGGATTCCCTGGAAATGGCATTGAGAGATATCCTGCCTATCTCTCCAACCCCGAGGTTGTCCTTAAGTATCCATAATTATAGCCATTGATACCCTTGTCCTCCATAAACTTCTCTAATCCTTTCTTAAAGCTGTCAAGACTGACAGGTGTCACCACTTCTTCTGGCAGGGAGTTCCATAGACCAGTAATCCTCTGGGTGAAAAAGTACTTTCTCTTATTTGTTTGAGAACTAGTACCCAAAAGTTTCGAGTGTCCCCTAGTTCTAGTGTTGTGCGATAGGGAAAACAGTTTTTCCTTAACTACTTTGTCCACACCGTGCATGATTTTATAAACTTCAATCAGGTCACCTCTTAGACGCCGTCGTTCAAGAGTGAAAAGGCCCAACCATTGCAGCCTCAGATGGTAAGGAAGGTGTTCCAGTCCCCTAATCATTCTGGTTGCCCTCCTCTGTACTTTCTCCAACTCCATAATATCCTTCTGGAGGTATGGCGACCAGAACTGTACACAGTATTCCAGATGGGGCCTCACCATAGATTTATAAAGAGGCAAAATGACACTTGCTGATTTATTTTCTATACCCTTCCTAATGATCCCTAACATTGAGTTTGCTTTTTTCACTGCTGAGGCACATTGGGTTGACATCTTCATTGAGCTGTCCACCAGGACACCAAGGTCCCTTTCCTGGTTTGTCGCAGAGAGTTCAGACCCCATCAGTTTATAAATGTAATTGGGGTTTTTTGCCCCAACATGCATCACTCTGCACTTACTAATGTTGAAGCTCATTTGCCACTGTTTTGCCCACTCCCCCAGTGTCAAGAGATCCCTCTGGAGCTCCTCACAATCTCTCACAGTTTTCACTACCCTGTATAATTTACTGTCATCAGCAAATTTGGCTACCTTGCTTTTTACTCCTACCTCTAGATCATTTATGAAGAGGTTGAAAAGCAGGGGTCCCAGTACTGAACCTTGGGGGACCCCACTCTTTACTTCCCTCCACTTGGAGAAGTGTCCATTTAGTGCTACCCTCTGTTTCCTGTCCCTTAGCCAGTTGCTGATCCAGGACAAGACCTGTCCCTTTATTCCATGACTGGTAAGTTTATTCAAGAGCCTTTGGTGTGGGACCTTGTCAAAAGCCTTCTGAAAGTCCAGATAAACAATGTCAACTGGATCCCCCTTATTCACATGCTTGTTGACACTCTCAAAAAATTCCAACAGATTAGTGAGGCATGATTTGCCCTTGTAAAAGCCATGAATGCTCTCCTTTAGCAGAGCTTTCTCTTCTATGTGCCTATTAATTCTATCTTTTAGGATGGTTTCCATCACTTTACCTGGGACGCATGTCAAACTCACAGGTCGGTAATTTCCTGGATCACCCCTGGATCCTTTTTTGAAAATTGATGTTACATTCGCTACCTTCCAGTCATCAGGCACAAATCCTGATTTGAGGGAAATATTATATATTTTGGCTAGGAGATCAGCAATTTCATCTTTAAGTTCCCTGAGAACTCGTGGATGGATGCCATCTGGTCCTGGTGATTTGTTAGTGTTTAGTTTAACAAGACATGCAAGGACCTCCTCCCTGGTTATTTCTATCTTGCTTAATTCTTCGGTTTCCCTCCCTACGAAGATAGGCTCTGTTTTGGGCATGTGGTCTCTGTCTTCTTCAGTGAATACTGAAGCAAAGAATTCATTGAGTCTCTCTGCAATCTCTGTTTCCTCTTTAATAACCCCTTGCCTTCCATTGTCATCTAATGGTCCAATGGCCTTCCTAGTTGGGTTCTTACCTCTAATGTACTTAAAGAAGTCTTTATTATTTCTCTGAGTATTTTTAGCTATACGCTCCTCAAAGTCTTGCTTTGCTTTCCTGATTGTTGCCTTGCATTTGTTCTGCCAGAATTTATGTTTCTGCCTGCTGTCCTCATTCGGACAAGCCTTCCATCTTCTAAATGAGCTTTTCTTGCTCTTGATCACTTCCCGAACAGCTCCTGTAAGCCACATTGGAGTCCTCTTGGACCTGGCAGTGCCCTTTTTCCTTTTGGTTATGCATTCCAATTGGGCCTCTGTTATTGTTTTTGTAAACAGCCTCCATGCCTCTTGGAGTGTTTGGACTCTCTCAATTTTCCCTTTCAGTTTCTTTTTTACTAGTTTCCTCATCTTTGGGAAATTTCCTTTTTGAAAATTTAAGGTCTCTGTGTTAGATTTTATCAGTGACTTGCAGTCTATGATCAAGTTAAACATAATTGAGTTGTGGTCACTGTTCCTATTGGATCAGTCACATTAACATCTTGCACCAGATCCTGAGTATTACTCAGGATCAAGTCAAGGATTCTTGTACCTCTAGTTGGGTCTTCAACCATCTGTCCCAGGGAACAATCATTTAGCATATCTAGGAACTTTATCTCTTTATCATGTGCTGAACAACAGTTCACCCAGTCTATATGAGGGTAATTGAAGTCCCCCATTATAACCAGGCTTCCGTTCTTGGATGCCTCCTTTACAACATTCTCCAACTGCCAGTCTCCCTCAAGAGTTTGGGTCGGAGGCCGATAGTATATGCCTACTGTTAGACCATCCTTGTGGCCTGGTACTCTTACCCACAGAGCTTCTAATGGTGACTCTAAATCACCTAGATATTCCAATTCATATGATTTTATCACTTCTTTGACATACAAGGCTACACCACCTCCAGTTTGCCCCTTCCTATCCTTCCTGTACAGTTTGTAGCCTGGGATAACTGTATCCAATTGGTTATCATCCGCCCACCAGGTTTCAGTGATACCAATAATATCAATATTCTTATCTATTGCTAAGTATTCCAGCTCCCCTATTTTGTTCCGGAGGCTTCTGGCATTTGTATACAAGCATTTATATATGCTTTCCTGATACAGTCTTTTGAGTCCAGTTGCATTGTTAGACTGCCTCTTGCATCCTTCTGCTAGAGTGCTGGTGACTAGCTCCTTGCTCTGCTCAGTAATTTTTGCATCCTCCTCACTACTCAAGTACACACTTTCCTGAACCGGATGCTGCCCAGCTCCTGTCGGCTTTCCCCCAGTTATCAGTTTAAAAGCTGCTCTGCAGCCTTTTTGATGTTGAGTGCCAGCAATCTGGTCCCATCATGGTTCAAATGCAACCCATCCCTCCTGAACAGATTTGGCTTGTCCCAAAATGTTCTCCAGTTCCTGACAAATCTGAAGCCCTCCTCTTGACACCACCACCTCATCCACGCATTGAGGCTTCTGAGCTCTGCCTGCCTGGTAGGTCCTGCGCGAGGGACAGGCAGCACTTCTGAACATGCTACCTTGGAAGTCCGGGACTTCAATCTTCTTCCTAACAACCTAAATTTGGCTTCCAGGACAGACCGCTTGGCCTTCCCAACATCATTGGTACCAACGTGTACCATGACAACTGGCTCGTTCCCAATTATCTCTAACAATCTATCTAGATTTCTTGTGATGTCTGCAACTTTTGCACCAGTTTATCTCTTTTTACTTTTATCTCCCATGTCAATTTATCATTCAATGCTAGATTCCACATTTCCTTATACCACTCCCCCAATTGTATAGTAACATCATTTTTCCAATTTCTAGCAATACATTGTCTACCCGTGGTTAACATAATTTCTAATAACTCTTTTTCCTCCTTATTTAAACACATACCCTCCACATCCGTTAACATAATGGTACCTGACACCAGTTTGATTTTCTTACCCATTATTTCCCCTGCCTCATTTTCTATTCTTTTCCAAAAATCATTTATCATTTTACAACTCCATCACATATGTTTGTAGGTTCCAACAGTCTCTTTACATCTCCAACATAAATTATCCCTTTTATTATCAATCTGATGTAACCTCTGTGGTGTCAAGTACAATTCTTACTGACATAGTTCTGATTATGCTCTTTTTCCACTTATTTCTCCATTCATCATTGCCTAGCTTTATATTCAAATCCTGTTCCCACTTCAATTTCAAATCTTCCTGTGGATCACTCCCCTTATTTATTAAAACATAGAGTTTGCTTACTAGAACCTTAATGCTCTTATCTCCTTTTCGAATTTTCAAAACCAATTCTTCAAAATCCGTCATTTCCCTATCTATACATAATTCTCTTCCATATTTTTTGTTCCAATTATTAACCTTCAGCTTCTGAAACCAGTCCAATTTTAACTGCACAAACAATTGTTCTTTCTTGGTTTCATCTCCACAACTTCTTAACCATTCTTTCACCAGAGAAACTTCATTTTTATCCAATATTTCCTTTATTTTTTTTATCTATTTTTATCGGAAAACACACCATATCTGCCAGTTCCAAAATTGGAGAGGCACCCGGAGCCAAATCCTTCTTTATTTTTTTCCACACATTCATGAGTCCCCTCATCATAATATTACTAGAAACTGTCGTTTTTACTTTATCCCCTAAAAAGATCATTTTACCAATTTTCCTATAATCATTCATCTCAATCTCCTCCCAAATTGCTTTTCCCCTCGCCAAAATCTTCACAACATTCTTAATTTGAAATGCCCGGTAATACGCTAACAAATTTGGCATTCCCAAACCCCCTTCTTTCTGAGGCAGGTACCAGAATTTCTTTGGCAATCTAGATTTTTTACCCCCGTTACTAAAATTATTAAACATTTTTTGAAACTCACTAATCTCCTTTTCCTTCAATTGGATTGCAAGTGCATCAAATAAAAAATTAATCCTCGGCAACAACATCATTTTGCACATTGCAATTCTCCCAAACCATGACAACTTCAACTTTTGAAAACTCTGTATTTTAATCTTAAATTCTGCCTTCAGGCTGTCGTAGTTCAATCTTTTGAGTTCTTCCACTTTATTTGAAATAATTATCCCCAAATATTTCAAATTATCTTTAATTTGTATTTTAGAAAGCCCCTCCATCCTTTCCTTCTCCTCTCCCCCCATATTACACAACATCATTTCCGATTTGTCCCAATTTATCATCAACCCTGTTATAGCCTCAAAATCCTCGATTTGTGCTTTAATCCTATCCATTGCCCCCTCCGGATGCTTCACCATTAATAATGTATCATCTGCATATATACTTACTTTATTACCCATTATCCCTTCTATACTTAAATCCTCCCTTATATTTTTAGCCAAGATTTCCATTGCCATGATGAACAAGATAGGGGACAAGGGACAACCCTGTCTAGTACCAGCCTCCAGCTTTACCTCATCTGTAACCTCATCATTAACTCTAATCCTAGCAAACCCTTTCTGATATAACAAATCAATTACCCTTCTAAATCTATTCCCAAATCCATAGCCATTAACTATTTCCTTGATCGAAGACCATTGTAGCGAAGCAAATGCCTTAAAAATATCTAAAGATATTAACCCCACCTTTTCCTTCGTTTGATTAACGTTGTCAATTAGATCTAACACCCTCCTAGTCAAATCAGCCATGTGCCTTCCTTTTAAAAAACCTACTTGATCAACATTTATATATTCTCCCATAAATTTATTTAAGCGATTAGCCAATATTGCTGTGAAGATTTTGGCATCTTGATTTATAAGAGAGATTGGTCTATAGGATTCCACTTTTTCCAATTTTTTCCCCACTTCTGGCAGCAGAACGATAATAGTGCTATACCACGAAGTCGGTATTTGTCCACCATCTAAAATGTAATTATATAGCTTTACCAACTTTGGCACCACAACATCTTTGAATTCCTTATAAAACTCGGACGAGAGTCCATCATCTCCCGGAGCTTTCCCCAGCTTCAGACCGTTGATTACTTCCTTCACCTCTTTCTCTGAAACTTGTTCTTCCATTTTGTCCCGATGATCCTGCTTTATTCCACTCCCTAATTGCCTTTCCAAAATCCCTTTAAGCTTCTCCACATCTATCTCTTTTTTTGCATATAATGCTTGATAAAAATCCTTCACAATTTTGCATTTATCTCTAGCTTTATTACACCTTATTCCTTGTTTGTTGACCAAAACCCCAATTTCCCTTTTTTCCTTTTTAACTTTGGCCGCTCTTGCTAGTAATCTTGAATTCTTATTGCTAAATTCAAAATACTCTCTTTTTAGATATATCAGATCTCTTTTTACTTTTTCTATATCCTTACCCAATAACTCTGTCTTCAATCTTTGTAATTTAGCAAAGATTTTTTTATCCTTGTTTTTTGAATGTTCTTCCTATAGTTGTTTTATTTCCTTTTCTTTTTCCTCCTGTGCTGCCTTATACAATCTGTATTTGTTACTTGCTAACTTTATACTTTCCCCTCTAAACACCGACTTCATCCCAAACCACATTAAAATTTACCTCCCCATTATCGTTCCACTACCAACTTTCCATCCAACTTCCCATAATTTGATCTTTACATTTTTGGTCTTTGAATAGATTGGGATCATATCTCCAACTTCTTCCTCTCCTACTATCCTTTCGTATCCTCAGTTCCAAAAACACTTTAGCATGATCTGATTCCTTAAAAATTCCTACTTCGATACCCTCGATACTTTTAACCAAATTTTCCGTTAAAAATACGTAATCTATTCTGGAATAGGACCCATGAACATGTGAAAAATAAGAATATACCCTTTCCAACCCCTTAACCTCTCTCCAAGAATCCTTCAGCCCCAGCGCAACCATCCAGTTATCGAGAACATTCCCTTTCATACCTGCTCTACACCTTGCTAAATTCGTACAATCTAAATTTGACCTAATCAGATTAAAATCTCCAGCCACAATCATCTTTGCCACTTTTTCTAAAACCACAATTTTATGAACTTTTTCTAAAAATTCCACTTGATGTTCATTTGGAGCATAAATATTCACCAAAAGTATTTCCTCCTCATCAATTTTCCCTCTCACTATCAAATACCTCCCCTCCTGATCCACAATCCTTTTTGTTATCTCAAATCCTAATCTCTTAGAAATCAAAGTTGCGACTCCTCTTGCTTTTGAAGTGCCAAACGCCATTTCATAGTGTTGCATCCACCCCTAAAAAATCTTATTTGTATCCTTTGACTTTTGATGCGTTTCCTGTAAGAACACTATATCGGGTCTATCCTTCTTCAATGCCAACTGTAAGCTCCACCTCTTAAGAACGGAACCTGTACCTTTTACATTCCAGGTTAATACCTTGATACTACTCATAATCTATTACCATTTCACCTTCTCTAATTTCCAAACTCTCCATTAGGCGTGCTGCCACCAACCCCCTACCCTCAAAAAGAAAAAATATACAAAAAACACACAATATCGCTCTCCCCACTTTCTCCAGAAAAAAGCCGCCTTTGATATCCAAAGAGTGGAGAGGGGGAACATGGAAGATGTGTGTAGGAGTTAATGAATCGCGCCACCACATCTTTCTACAATCTTAGATATAAAGAATTGTTGCATCAACACTTATTGCTCACTGCTCCTTACTTGCCTCCTCCTCCACCATGATCAATGACAACTCCTCCTCCTCTCTCCCCTGCTGTGCCCCACCCATAGCACCACCAGCATCCACCCCCTCATAATCTTTTCTTATGGCCCCCGAATCCAGCAAATCTTTTCTAAGAGTTAGCCACTCCTCCGAACCCGCTTTAACCAAATCAAGCAGACACAAATACTCCAATGGGTCGGTCCTCTCATCAATAACTTGCATTTTTTTTCAAAAAAAAAAACAATTGCTGTGGAAATCTCCAATTGTACCTTACACCTTTAGTCATCAACAGTTTGGTTACCGGTTTCATCTTATACTTCCAAGCTCTTTCCTTAATAGAAATATCGTTATACACTTCCACGTCAAAACCATCAATTTTCAGGGCGCCAGAACCTGTTTGTTTTAAAAAAGCCATTACTCTAAATTGTCACCCCAATTTGCAAATTTAACCAAAACATTTCTTTGGACCACTTTCCCTCTTCTTGAGCCCACCCTATATGCACTCACAATGTCTTCCCGTACAAATTCCTTTCCCATACTTAAATTGTTTAACCACTGGACCACCCTCTCTCTTAAGAGGTCTGGCGTCCGTTCAACCACGTGACGTATAACAATATTTTGTTTTCTCATCATATCTTCCATAGCATCAATCCTTTTTTTCCTGTTCCTCCATTTTCATTTTATTCTCCCTCACCCCCTCCTGAGTCCCCTTTATTTCATTTCTCATAACCTTCACCTCATTTTGAACCAACTTCACATTTCCTTCTATTTTTTGCAAATTTAATTCTACTTTTTTTGTTAAATCCATTACAGATGCTACCACCTTATCTTGCTTTTTCAACATTTCATTTCTGTCCTTCACTCTTCCATCTTCCATCTTTTCCATCTTCTGAAACAATTTACCAATTTCCAACATAATTTGCGTTTGATCATAAGGTTCAGGTGGTGGTGATGACGACAGGGGGACCTCTTCCGTTGGTAGTTTTTCCTTTCTCTTTGATTTTACCACAGGCTCCTCCTCCTTTGCTTTTCCTCTTGTGCCCTTATCCATGATAATGTCCACTGAAAGTTCTAATGCTGCAATGCACTATATAGTTATTAAACATTCCAATTGAGCCTGGTCCAATGCAGCCAAAGCTGCCAGCAATCCTTTGAATATAGTATAACCTAGTTAATGGAGAAGAGCCAGCAAATCAATTGTTGTAATCCACAAGAAGCAGGAAGCAGGAACCAAACAACCATTAAGTATTTGTAATCCAACGGAGCCAACCACCAAAATCAGCCACTAAACCTGCCCAGTAATTTCAGGGAGCAAATGCCCCAATATATCCACTTGTATCAGCTCAGCAGGGGAGAGAAAGGAAAGGAGAAAAATTCCCAAGAAAAAATTAAAATCTATAATCCACACAGCGAAGGAGTAAAAAAGAAAAAAGTAAATCCACTCTTAGGGCAAACGAAACAAAAGCCCTTTTCCCAGCAGTTGCGAGGGCTTCAGGCTTCAAGGGGAAGCCCCTCCTCCTTCTTCTTCCCCAACTCGGCAAACTTAAAAAAAAAAGAACCACTCTTCTTTACTTCAGCCTCGGCTTCAAAATGCTGAGATAACTAGCGCCCCAAAACCAAACACTTTTCTTCAATAGCCACTTCCACACACCTCAAATCAATCTGCAGCTCCCCTGGGTCTCTCAAAAACCATTGTCCAAAAAGCAAACTCCACTTTCGATTTCCAGGATCGCCGCCATTATCTCCTAGTACAACGCCCCTCTATTCTCTTCTGCCGACTCTTGCCACCTCCAATCACTTCAGGGCAAAACAATCCGCTGCCACCTCAAGCTCCCATCAATATATATATATCAGTTGTTTAACTCACTTTCTTGCTGGTGCCACTTTTATCGGTTCACCACCGTCTCGCCGATCCCATTCTCAGCTCCTCGGTCAGGAGAAACCGCGGCTTACATCGCTTCCTCTCCCGCTGAGGATACCTCCCAAACTTCAACCACCCTGCAACAGCTTTTTCCACCAGGCAAGAAGGAGACTTATCACCACCAAAATACCTCAGTAATTTGCCTCGTTAATTCCTTATTCTCTTCAATTACCACATTGATAAGCGCGAGCGCATAAATCAAGATGTTACTCACCGGCCATCTTAGCCAGGCCCCCAGAAAAACTGTTTTAATTGATCTTTTTAGTATTATGTAGTCACCTTAAGTCCCCCATTAGGAGAAAGATGGCCTAAAAATAAATAAATAAATAAATAAATAAATAAATAAATAAATAAATAAATAAATAAATAAATAAATAATAATAATAATAATAATAAAAAATCTGCTCAAATTTCCTTTCTTTCTTTGATATTTCTACACACACATTTCAGGGCAGAACCTTTTTCTTCTGCATGATAGCAGATCTTCTTTCTTCTGTTGTCACTGCTTTGTATTTTATAATGTGAAGAATATGCCAGTCTTTACAGCCAAAGGTGCGGTCATGCCCACCTCATTCAGATTCTAACACCACTATTCTGAACTGAAGGGAGCGATAAATTTGCTGCCACCCGTGCTGAGCATCTCAGTCAGTTTCATGGTTGAGACAGCTCTTCTTGCTGGTACCATGTGGGGATTACAGTGAAAGAATCAATGGTATCTTGGGGTACACAGAAAAAGCCTCCTTGAAGATTGTGGTATTTTTAACCACAATTGGGCATACTATGGACAACAGCAACCTTGTGCCAGCTAATCATTCTCACACTAGGTCAGGTGAAAGGTGGCTTCATTTTGACAGTTTCTAGGCCTAGCTACAGAAGAAGAAGAAGAAATGGTATTTCAAAAATTGAAACTCCCTCTCAATCTCTCTCTTTCCCATTCCTCCATAATTCATTTAAAAAGAATCTTCCTAGAGATAGTAGTGATGCAATTGCCATTATTTAAAGATATCCTGCTCTGTCTTTGATTAAAGATTCCCAGCTACCTCATTATCATTCCACAGTGTTCAATTCATAGTTCTTTAAAGTCATGTGGGGCCAAATAACTCAGTCTAGTTATGCCATTTATTTTTTCTCCTGGCCTTAAACAATGTGAGCAAGCACACATATATGTGTGTGTTTTACTAAAAAAGGAAGCAGCATCATAAAATTTGCAAGTCTTTTATCTGTTTTTTGTTAATTTTCTGTGTAATTCCTAGAGTCTCCTACATGCATGAAATAATAGGGGCTCCCTCTGCTGGGCCAAAATTATAGCTTTACACTTTATGCATAGTGTAGTAGCTTTAAAATAATAATTTGTCTAGTGGTTAAAGTGTATGTTTTTGAAATTCCAGATGTCAGATTTCAATTTTTCATAATATATTAATGCTGAAATGTTTCCGTGCCAAATAGTAAATGCAAAAGAAACAGGTTTACACCAAACTGTAGCGGTTTGCTTTTCTAAAATGGCAGTGCATAATAATATAAGATCCAGCCTTATTTTTGTTTATTCCTCATTTGTTCTTCATTTCTCATTTTCTATTCAAGATTTTTTTTTTTTTTAAAAAAAGAGGATTTGAGGAGTTCTATCTGTGGAAACTTTTGTGTTTTGTTCTTGCAGAACACATTCATTATAACTCAAAGGAAAGGAATGGTTGGTTTTGTTCAGTTGCACAGTCGAGTCTGACCCTTTGCGACCCCATGGACCATTGCATGCCAGGCTCCTCTGTCATCTAAGGGAATGGTGTTTGACACCAAAACTCAGACAACAAAAGCAAATGAAGTTGCAGACCTAAACACATCATGGTTAGTTTCAGAGTAAACATACAGTAGATGGGGTTGTACTCTCAATTTATATTTCAGCTGTTCAGAAATAAAACTGAGAAGATATTAAGATGCTATTTGATGACTAGCTTTTGATTTGTCCCATAAGCATTGGCATACTACAACTAAACTAAAAGAAAAAAATCTTTCTTTTCTTATGCATGATTTTCATATTTGTGAACTTCTGACAGTCCGAGAGTCCCCCGTACATTTTCTGACATGTTCCTGGCTACGATTACAATTCCTTCCTGATCAGCTACCAGTTGGTTAGATGTAAAAAGGAGAACATTTACACAAACTCAGTCCATGCTTAGCTTACTGTCTGCTGAGATGCTAGCTACTTTTAAAAGCTGTATATCATGATGTGTTGCACTTTTGAACTGCTGACTTTTATCAAGCACAGATGCATACACAGGCCTCTTTAACTAGACATGAACCAAACCTCGGTTTTCTTCACAATTTGGAAGTATCTTCACTGTAGAAGATATTAAAGCATAAATAATGGCTTTTTAAATTTGAAAAACTGTTGTAAAGTTTGAGTTCATTTATTTACAAATTTTATGACGTACAACTGTGAGCTGGGAAGAAGCTTAAACTGGTATGCCACCATCAAGAAGAGGGGATACAAGCAGGTTGTATTGATTAGATTGTTTTACAAAGATGAGAGAGGTAGACAAAACTGTCATTTTATACTTTGCTGCTCTCTTAATGGCAACAATTAGCTGATGCCACTCAATTATTTTTCTTCCTGTGCAGAGCATTTTACTTTTCGATCACCTAATGATAAGATCCATGCTGAGTCTGTTTTTGTGAAGATTCTAACATGCTTTGAGCTTCTTAGTCATCATGAGATTAACAGGGATAGGAAATTTTTATATTTTAGTAGTGAAGCCAAATTGGTGCTAGACATCCCACAAATTTTCAGAAATAGATCCTGTGGTGAATAGTGTGACTGCTGTTTAAATGGTAAAAGTAGAGGTAAAGGTTTCCCTTGCTCGAAAGCCAGTCGTATCCGACTCTAGGTTTCAGTGCTCATCTCTGTTTCAAAGCCGAAGAGCCAGCGTGTCTGCTTCTGCAGACGTTTCCATGGTCATGTGGCAGGCATGACTAGACACCGGAGCGCACGGAGCGCTGTTACCTTCCTACCAAAGTGGTCCCTATTTATCTACTTGCAATTTCTTGCTTTTGAACTGCTAGGTTGGCAGGAGCTAGGACAAAGACGGGAGCTCATTCCGTCCTGCAGTACACAGGAATCAAACTGCTGACCTTCTGCCTCCCAGTCAGCATCTTAGCCACTTGAGCCACTGCAGCCACTTAAATGGTAACAACTTTTATGTAATAACTGCTCATGTAGTAGATGTCTTTTACTTCCTATCTGTAATGGATCTGACATTTGGGTTGAATTCTGAAATGGGCAGCAAATCTTGGAAGAACCACATGTGAACTAAGAGTTCCATGTACTCAGGCAATGTAGATACAAATTAGTAGTTATGTCTGCATTCCATCTGGCTTCTAGTGCTCCATTCAGGACTGTGCTAAACTATATGAAAATGTCTTTAGGTATGTAACCCCCTCAGGCCCTTCTACCTTATCTCAATCAGAAATCGAGTGAGGGAGTATTTTGGTTCCAGGCATCTGTACCAGCCACAGTGATAAAACATTGCAAAATAGGCTACTCCAACACGCAAAAGACAGCTGAGATCACAACAGATCAAATCCTATCAGGTCATTTATCAAGATACAAGGAGTCAAGAAACACTAGGTGACGATGTGTTGTTTTCATGTTCTCTGCCGCTGCAGATGCTGGCAGCAATTCAACCACAGCACAACATGAGTGCCCTGCTTTACTGCATTGGAGCCTTGCAATTATCCTAGCCAGGGATATTCTACCCAGCCTGTTCAAGCCTTGCCATTCTTGACACTTTGGGCTCAGCTCAGTTTCCCATTTTGCTGCAGTCTTTCCCTCAGATGTTCCTCCTGGAGTCCTAACTCTTCCTGAATATTGGAATGCCCTGAGGAGGCTTTGTGCCTTTCTCCTGTGAGGACAGCCATACACTGCAGCCATATTTGCAGAGGAAAAGCCTCCTCATAGTAGTCAGTAGTGATGCCGTCAAAATCCATGATTTATTGGCCAGAGCATTGGACTTCATCATGTTCATAACTTCTGTATTTATAATGAGCCCATACAATGACATTTTACAGTAATTGTTTTCTTAACTTAGGCTGAGATGAATTACAAGTTGACTTCTTTCTGTACCTGCAAAGTTGGCATAATTAAGCAACCAAAACTCTACCATCTTTGTAGGTGTTTGATGTTCCTCACTATAACTCCTCAGTTACTGAAAGAAATGAAGCTATTCCATTTGCACATGCAGATAATTATTTTAATTTAACCTGTTTTTATTTTGCCAAGAATTCGAGCAATTAAAAGGTTGGGATCTGGTCATAGTCTGCCTTATTGACAGATTTGCTTATTGATTCTTCCTGAGAAATCACACTGATCTAAACAAGCACACGTCATAATGGCCATCACAATGGTTGTGATGGATCCCCCCCCCCCAAAAAAAAAAAAAAAAAAGCTTGCCACTTGCATCTTAGGTTGGCCTTCTTAGAGATGGGCATTTGCAAAATGTTGGAATGTTTTGGAAGTATGTAAAATGGGAAACCTTTAATGTGAATTTGAGCATATCAACAATACACAGTTACAGCAATTGGTACAATTTCACCTTTCTTGGCACTTTTCTATGGAATAATGGAAATGGGATTTTGGTTCTGCACATTTTACAAAATTTATTTATTTATTTATTTTCACATTTATATCCCGCCCTCCTGGTGGGTACACCACTCAGGGCGGCTCCCAGAAACCCCATAATGGAGCCATGACAGTTAGACAGTTATCAGATTGCTATAACTATATATTGTATGTATACTATTTTAGTGTTCAAGGAATGAAGAAGCAGACAAATGAAGTAGTGAAATTCAGCTCTTTATTAGTGGGGTTTGAACACAGTTTGGATGGGGCAAAACTCGGACTTATATACACTATAAACAGTAACAGTAACAATAATACAACAAGCCCATTGGCTAACAGAGTGTGCACATTTTTCGATCCACTTATTTGCATAAGAATAGATACATGAGAAAAGTTACATCCCACTACTGTCAGAAAACACAGTTAACATACATAACATTCTTTCTCCCTAGGTAAAAACAAAATCCTTTAACCAGGATGGCGGTCTAGTTTCCCTTCTGGGTCGGACGCTTGGCTGAGCCAGCTCAGGGGCTCGTAGGAAGGGCGACCCGACTGGAGTGAGTGATTGATTAGAGGGGGAGGATTGTAAACCCAAATTAAAGCCCCATTTGTCAGATGGAGGAGCAGGGGATCGCTCAAAACCAAAATCTAATTTTGTGGATGAATAAGACAACTCAGGGTCCCTCCTGTGTGTACTAAGAGTGGAGGGCGACTCCAAACAAAATTGGTCATCATCAATAAAGGAATCCAGAGTGCTAGGCTGGGACAGTGTAGGGGTACATATGGCCAGAGTAGGGGAGCATTCCACAATTTCCCCTTCAAATTGGTCCCTAGAACACACCTCTGGGTCTAAGTTAGCTTGCTGCTGACTATTACCTCTGCCCCCTGGGTTTAAACGGGTGGGGGCCAACCCTAACGTTGAGTGTCTGTATTCATCCTGTGGGTCCAGTATTCTGGGTCTCAATTGATCCGCGTGCCTCCTCTAGATCAGACCAGTGGCTGTTTCGATTCTGTAAGTAACAGGACCAATCTGATTGATCACAAACCCAGGCACCCACGTAGGATCACCAGCTGCATAATTGCGGCAATGTACAGGGTCTCTAGATGAGAAACCCTTCTGGTGTTGGATCGCTATATTTGTGCCTTTGTCCTCCACTCTAGAGGGATCCAATCTGTCCAGCAAGGATGACAGTTTCCTTCGCTGGAGCAATTCAGCAGGGGTCAGCCCTGAGGCAAGCGGGTGTGTGTGTGTGTGTGTGAGTCTATATGTGAAAAGAAACTGGCATAGCTAGAGCTCCAAATCCCCTTCACCCTTTTCAGGTGCATTATCGTGGTGCATTATCGCTGAAGTGGTATTAGGCACTCTAGTCACTTCCAGCCACTTAGAGAATGAGTCAACAACCAACAAATATAGGGCACCCCTACATGGACCTGCAAAATCTATGTGCAACCTGGACCACGGGCCCCGAGCAGAATCCCATTCCTGAGAGGGAAGGTGGGATTGCTCTGGGTGAGAGGATTGACAGCTGGCACAAGTGCCGACCATCTGTTCTATGTCTTGGTCCAGTTGAGGCCACCAAAAGTAGCTACAGGCAAGGGCTTTGGAACGTACAATTCCCAGATGACTTGTGTGAAGTAAATGTAAAACCTTTTTCCTGAGAGTGACAGGAATGACCACCCGCTGGCCCCATAGAAGGCAACCTTGTTCCACTGATAATTCCAAACGCTTGCAGTGGAATGTTCTGAATTCCTCAGCTAGAGGAGAGACAGGCCAGGCTTTTTGTACCCAAGACATTACTTTAGTCAATGTTACATCCTTGGCCGTAGCTTTGGCTATATCTGAGGGGACGACAGGGGGCGAGTCGAATGGCTCAATCATGAGGACCTGGTGGTCACTTTCGATCTCGCAATCGGTTTCTCCGACCCCTGGCAGTGGAGAACGTGACAGGGCATCAGGGTGGCTGATGTTCTTGCCGGGCTTGTGCACCAAAGTAAAATCGTATGCATTTAGGAAAATTGCTCAACGCAACATCCTTGGGGACAGAATTTGAGGCATGGGCTTCCCGTTCACAAAGATTCCAAGGAGGGGCTTGTGGTCAGTTACGATGGTAAAAGGCCCTCCGTAAAGGTAATCGTGGAATTTCTTTTTAAATTTTTAAAAAAAATAATTTTATTTGAGAATACAACAACATACATATATCATATACATAAAACAGAACATTAAAAATACATAAAGAATTAAAAATTAAGAACATTCACCACGTGCTATTTACAAACCATGGAGATGGAGTTACCTCCTTTCGTCTAAACTAATTTCCAAAATGAAAGCTGATCAGGCATTTCTGTTCTTGTCCACTATTAAATGCAAAGTCTACAAAAAATTCCCAAATATCTTGAAATGAATTCTCTTTAATTAATCCTTTCCTTAAATTTAATTCCCAAGTAAGTTTGTCGTTTACTGCATAACTCATTGTATCATTCCTCAATATTTGGGGAGACCTCATTTTTCCATCAGTCATGGAATTTCTTAGTGCCTGCCACGATTGCCAACACCTCCCTGTCTGTCTGAGTGTAATTTTTCTCAGGCTATGAGAGTAAATGGGAATAGAATGCTAGAGGGGCTTCCTTCCCGTCACTTAGTACATGGCATAACACAGCTCCCACCCCCACAGGGGATGCATCACACACAAGTACTTTCAAAGTCCTTTCCAGCTGTCTGGAGGCTGTTGGGGTCTGGATGGGGGCAAATGGGCTACAGCTGAATCCTAGCAAGACTGAGTGGCTATGGATAGGGGGTCCTGCATTATCCCGGGAGCTACCATCACTGGTTTTGGATGGGGCTGTTTTGCCCCAGACCAACCCGGTGCACAACTTGGGGGTCCTCCTGGATTCGCGGCTGCTGCTAGAAGAACAGGTGGCAGCTGTGGCCAGGAGGGCCTTCGCCCAACTTCGGGTGATTCGCCAGTTGCGCCCGCTCCTGGACCGGGACTCATTGCTCATGGTCACTCACGCTCTGGTGACCTCCAGACTAGACTACTGTAATGCGCTCTACATGGGGCTGCCCTTGATGACCATTCGGAGGCTGCAGCTGGTCCAGAATGCCGCGGCCCGGGTGGTGATGGGGTGAGGACGTTATGCCCATGCCTCACCACTGCTTCAGGGGCTGCACTGGTTACCAGTTTGTCTCCGGGTGCAATTCAAGGTGCTGGTTTTGACCTTTAAAGCCCTACATGGTAGTGGGCCAGGGTATCTCAGAGACCGCATCGCCCTAAGGACGTCTGTCCATCCAACCAGAGCAGATCGGAGGGGCTCTCTAATTGTGCCATCAGCCAGGGGGGGCTCGCCTCTCTGGCACAAGGAGGAGGGCCTTTTCCGTGTCTGCACCGGCCCTTTGGAACCTCCTGCCTGTGGAACTGCGTCTCCAGACGGAGTTGTTGCCTTTTAGGATGGAACTAAAGACCTGGCTGGCGGGCCAAGTTTGGGGTGTGGGTGGGGATGGGGGTACCATTGGGTGGTTGGTATAGAGAAGTGTGCCTTCCCCCAAGGTCCCTTCGGTACTTGTGCACCTTTTAGGGGTGGGTTTTTTAACTTTTAACTTTGTTTTATCATGTGTCTTTTTATGTATTTACTGTCCGCTATGAGTTGGGTTGTACCTGAGTGGGCGGTATATAAGCGTGAAAAATAAACAAATAAATAAATAAATAAATACAACTTCTTTGTTAGGATCAAAATGAGTTAATACAGCATCCAAAGATGGCAGCCTTTTAAGTTCTAGGAATGCTTTCTCCTGGCAATGGCCCCAGTGCCAAACAGTATATTTCTTAAGAAGCCGATATAGTGTTTCGGCAACTGAGGCCACCAAGAGGGGCCGAGAGGCAGGGGGAATTCTCAAATACTCCCGCTGTGGGATTATGGAAAAGGTAGTACCTGAATCCACCTCCATCTTGAAGGGGACGTCCTGCAAGCTCAGGTCTGTGAAGAAATGTTCGCTGATGATGCCCACTTGGCATGGCTCAGGCTCGGGTGACACTTTGGCAATGGAGAAAAGCGTGACAGAAGTTTAACAATCCTAGAAATGATTGCAATTTGGCTTTACATTTTGGCCTGGGTGCATTCCGCATTGCCGCCACCTTGGAGTCAGAGGGCATGATACTTCGGGGTGTAATGTGGTACCCCAGAAACTCCACTTCCCATGCCAAAAACACAGATTTGTCTCTTCTGAGATGTAGACTGGCCCTCTCGAAACGTGACAGGACTCGATTGAGCCTGGTCACTAGTTCGATGGTGTCCTTAGTAGTAATCAGGACATCATCAAAATATGGCAGTTCACCAGGCAACCCTTTCAAAATACGTTCTACAAAAGATTGAAATATTCCGTGAGCAGCATTCACCCCGAATTGTAGTCTAGTTACCTTAAATGCCCCCCTATGTTCTGGGCTATGGCAGCAGCAGGAGACACAGTTAATTGTTGGCAAGCCTGGGCAAGGTCAAGTTTTGTGAAGCAATTTCTTCCATGCAAGGAGGCAAGAAGGTGGCTTACCACGGGCACAGGATATGCGTTCGGGTGAATAGCATTATTGATGGTACACTTGTAGTCAGAGCATATCCTGACCTCCCCGCTACTTTTCAAAGCAGTCACAATTGGTGTCTCCCACTCTGCGGAGTCCACCGGCACTAGGATGTCCTGCTCCACCAGTTTTTCCAGCTCAGCTTCTATCTTCTCCTTTAAAAGCAAAGGGTACCCAGCGTGGCTTCATCCTGATGGGCCGGATGGTTGGGTCCAGCTCAAAGTCAACAGGGGGTCCTTTGTATAAACCTGAACCCTTTTTGAATACCTCAGGATGTGCAGCACAAACATCCCGGATTAGGTCAGAGTCTATTGCCTGGATGCCAGAAAGCCGGATTCCCAGGGGCCTAAACCATTGGGTCCCAATAAGACAGTTAGTGCCCTGCTTAACTACAACCAATGGCAAGGAGGTGTGAATGTTTTTGAATTTAACCAAGAAATTACCCACCCCTAAGACCGGAATCTGGAACCTTGCACATCCCAGAGGGAAGTTTTAAAGGATTTAAACTTGGGCCAAGAGGCAGGGGGAATTCTCAAAACTCCCGCTGTGGGATTATGGAAAAGGTAGTACCTGAATCCACCTCCATCTTGAAGGGGACGTCCTGCAAGCTCAGGTCTGTGAAGAAATGCTCGCTGATGATGCCCACTTGGCACGGCGCAGGCTCGGGTGACACTTTGGCAATGGACGTTTTGTGGTGATTACTCTTCTTGGGCACAGGTGCTGGAGGTCATTGCTTTCGCTGTCAGCATACCTTAGCAGTGTGCCCTCTTCACCCGCAGTTGTGGCATTCTGTGGTGCAGAAGGGACACTTCTTGTGGTCATGCTGGGCTCTGCAGCCATCACACTTGCAAAGAAATTTCTTCTCCCGATCATCATGGTGCTCTCGGTGCTTTCATCAGACCGCTCGGACTTTTCCCTATGCGTCGCTGGACTCTGATGAAGAGGTGGAACCAGGCAATGCTGAAGAGGATGAAGGCAAACTTTGCTGAGCTTACACAGCTAAGTTGGTGGCACTGGTGGTGGAGTGGTGATGCCGGAAAAGCTTTATCCCGAACCATGTGGCCTCAGATGTTACTGCCTCTTCTAGGACATCCGTGAAGGTTAGCATCTTTCTGAACATTAGGTGACATTGAGCATCTTCGTCCCTCATGCCAGCCAGAAGACAGTCCTGGAGTGCTTCTTCAATGTTGTCCCACTTGCATGGGGCGGCAGCAATGTGCAGCGCAGCGGCGTAGTCTGCAATGGATTCCCCGGGGCACTGTTCTCTTCTGTGGAAGGCCACCCTGGCCAGGAAGATCGAGACCTCTGGCTGCAGGTGCCTCCTCAGTACAGACATGATTTCTGCAAGCGGCACCACATCCACATCCCTTGGGAGAACGAGGTGGGTTGCCAGCTCAAGCGTCTCAGAACAGCACTGAGCGAGGAAACAGGAGCACTTCTGGTTTCCGTCGGTGATCTTCTGCGAGGCCATTGCATGGTGGAACTGGCGTTCATATGTTGCCCATTTCTCTGGATGTGCTGGGTTGAATGGGCCGATGTTGCTGCCGTGTGGGGACGCCATCCCACCTTCATCACCAGTTTAGTGTTCAAGGAATGAAGAAGCAGACGAATGAAGTAGTGAAATTCAGCTCTTTATTAGTTGGGTTTGAACACAGTTTGGATGGGGCAAAACTTGGACTTATATACATTATAAACAGTAACAGTAACAATAATACAACAAGCCCATTGGCTAACAGTGTGTGCACATTTTTCTATCCACTTATTTGCATAAGAATAGATACATGAGAAAAGATACATTCCGCTCCTATAAACAGTAACAGTAACAATAATACAACAAGCCCATTGGCTAACAGAGTGTGCACATTTTTCTATCCACTTATTTGCATAAGAATAGATACATGAGAAAAGATTCATTCCGCTACTGTCAGAAAACACAGTTAACATACATAACAACTATGTAATAATAAATTTGTAATCAAGCTGCCAAACTCCACATTACAATGAAGTTAGTGTGTCCCTCATTAATTATGAAAAGAGAAAATAAAATTTCATTTCTTTTATTTTCTTAATCATTGTTGTTAAATACTGGAACCAAAGTCAGTTCACACATGTGCCACTAAGTTGTCTTCTTATTAAACACATGACATTTTCCAGTCCTAATTGTTGTTGTGTACATTTAAAATATTTCTTAACTATTTCTGAAACAGAAGAATTAACAAGAGAAGGTGAACATAATGTTGGTTGTAGACCTGATGAACAATTCTGCCTATTTTGAGAACAAAAGAATTATTGCGTGAAGTTAACAAAAAACATATAGAAGTCAGAATTCCTTTGAAGCAAGGTTTCTTTATTAATATATAATTATGATAGTGATTGGCAATCATGGTTTTGTAAGGACAAACTCTTGTTGCACAATACGTCCATGTTTTGTTTCAGATCTATTGTGGAAATTAATTAAGAGATGCTGATTTAAAAAGTCTGTCCACAACACCCTATTAGGGTTTCCCCCCAAATATTTAAACAATTTTTGGTCATCTCTCATCTTTCTCTCTCTCTTTTTATTTCTCTTTTCTCTCTCTGTTTGTAATAAGATTAATTATGTGTGGTGCACCACTGCTTATCCCCATGAAAGAAAATCTAAAACGAGGGATTTCAGCTTCAAGAAGGCTATTTTGTCCTGTTTCCGATGTTCTAAAGGGATTAATTTACCATATCGTATAGCCCTGGAAGACTGTGATAATTGAAAACATCCATATTCATTGCATGTTCAAAGGGATCTGTCTGACTTTGTAATGTAAAAAGTGCATTTTTAACCTGAACGGGGACCTGCATCTGGCATTGCTTAATCCTATTAGTCCGACAGTTCCAAAGCTTTAGTGTATAATCATTAGCTTGTGTTAATCCACAGACATGCCTCCAGCTTCAGCCTGTCAGAAGGAGTCCCTGCAGGGAAAATGTGGAGGTGCTGATAGCGCAACACCAACTAATCTTATCTTAAATGCTAGCAGCAGCCACTATCTGTGATAGCCAGGGAATTAAAAACAAATTTTTATGGGTATTGGGTATCGCCTTTCCTTCTCTCACACATAGCTCTCCTACCTTGCCCTACTTTTTGTCTCTCTCATTCATTGTCAAGCAAGTGGTTCTAAGGATGGGAGCGGAGTGAGTGGCAGTGAGAAACTGGGGGAAGGGGGATGTTTTGAAGATATTTCCTATGCTGTCATAAAAAGAGTGATGTAAGCTACTAAACCTCTCAGGTGCTTGCAGCTTTTTCTATAGCAGACGCTCAATCTTATCTCTTACACACATTTGGATCTATCCCTTATTTCTCGTTTTAGCTGTCTTCAGAGGAACGCCGGTGGGACCGCCACCATTTCTGACAAAGGAACTCCAGTTCCAATGCTCAAAAGTTCAATCTGCCTGTTTCTGCTTGGTAGCCCCTATCAGGTGTCCACTATCATGGAGGAAGGCATCTTTCAGACAGGAGGGGCTGATTACAGCCAAATTGAAAATGGCTAGGATTGCTAGATCTCAGGGCATTGGCTGAAGTCTTTGGGAATTGCTGTGCTTCTCCACATCTCCAGTCATAGTGACAAATCTCAGCATGAATAGCTGTGGAGGAAGTAGAGATAA
This sequence comes from Bradypodion ventrale, assembly GCA_035047345.1. NCBI lineage: Eukaryota > Metazoa > Chordata > Lepidosauria > Squamata > Chamaeleonidae > Bradypodion > Bradypodion ventrale. The sequence continues at coordinate 101,476,513 of JAWDJE010000002.1, read as the reverse complement.
TTCCAATTTTGAGTGTGAGCTGTCTTTAAACTTCAGAAATAATTAACAATGGGTACTTCTCTGCCTACCTCTCCTCGATGGTAGCAGAAAGGTCTTCCTGATAGGGGGCCGTGTGCTGCTCACCTAGAAGTAAATATGCCTGCTATGGTTTTCTTTTATTTATTCCCCTACTTTTCTCCTTGCTGCTCCTCCCCTTTCCTAGCAGTACCCTGAATGGGTGAGTAACTGTTTGAAATATATTATGCCTTGTTTGCATCAGGAGATCATCTGGTAAGAAAGCTTGGTACTCACATCAATCTCTGAATTGCCTCCACATATGAAGTACGAATGGAAACCAGGAAAGTAAGCTGAAAAGGATAAAATACTCTTAGGGTGACCTTTAACTAACTACACTTTTGTTACATACACAGTCACACAAGCAAAAAGAGGCCTCCCCATGCTTGATGGGTGGAATCTGCATTTCCAAAGAAATACAAGCACTGACTTCTTAACTAGTGGCAATTCACTGTAACAGCTAAACACTGTTTAACTTATTCTAATGGGTGCAATTAATGTGATTTTGGCCTAACTGTTTAGGGGCTCTGAGTATTGAATGGCAGCCTTTTACCATCTCAGACAAAGAGGGTGCATCTAAATGGGAAACTAGTAACAATTTCAAGCTAAATATCCATGGAATGTTTCCCCTATTCCAGCCTTTCTACTGCAAGAAATAATATAAAGTTGTAAGACTGAAGTTGCCAGCAAATGAAAGCAAAATCCTACCAGATGTTGAGGTTTTATCTGGAACAGAAACAAGTTATTTCCCCTTTTGTTCTATAAAGCTGAAGGTGGGGGAAAGTAATGTATGTTGCCAGATTCTTCATATATCTTCTCAGATTGAGCTGCTAACCCTTTCCTGTCTGGGCACCTTCTTTGCATAGATGTGCAAAGCTCACTTCTCCATGTGTGGCTAAAACCCACCATGTTTTATGACCTGATGTATTTACCTGCCAGGAAGTTGTACATATACACTTGATTGCCGTATCAGATGTTATTGGCTAAAAACCAGGTACTGGTTTCAGTATGATTTACAGATGTGTTGATTTAATGGTTCCCCACCTATTCAATGGGTCTATTGAAGTTGAATAAGCAAGTGGAGTTAGGCCAGTTCATTCAAGCGGGGTTTTTAACAGAAATTCACCATGTGTAGAGATTTTTAAGTGTGTAATAAGAGATCTAGAGATTTGGCATTTGTCCTGAACAACATTCTCCTGAAACATCACAGATACCTTTGGAAAGGATAGGCTTAAATCATAGGAAGCTGTAGAAATTGTTATTACCCCCATAATACAGTCATGTGTGTTAAAAAGTCCAATTCGGCTCAATTTGTGCATGACTGCAGCCTTATCAGAATCAAATACAGTAGAACCCCGCATAATGAAAAAAGTTGGTTCCACAATGTGTTTTGCTATATAAATATTTTGTTATATGAAGCATGCCTCGTATAACGAAAATCGCTACGGGATGCATCATACAACGGAAATCTCTTTGCCACGCACCCCTGAGTAAGAGTCAGACACGGTAACTTGGGTAATCCAAACAGGTAACTTTATTTGTGTACAACAAACAACTGCAGCTTGAGCCAACGTAGCCCGGGCCTTGATCCTGCCAGAGTGTACTCCCCAGCTGGAAGACAATAGCTGTACTTACTGTGTCCTGGCTGAGGGTTAACCCCTAGACTGCGACACATGGTAGGCATGTGCCTTCCACTACCAGCACTACCTGTCTGCCCACACCCTGATGAAAAACAAATCAATCCCCCAACAATGGACAGTGTGGAAAGGGCAAAAACCCTGCATATCCAGGCCAATCAGGGATAGGAGGCAAAAATTCCCTTCCAACCCCGCAGCGATCAGCTAATCTCACTCTGCCAAAAAAGGGTGGGAGGGTGGGAGCACAGTTGCCCTATCAAGTTTAGGAAGGGTGAGGAGAGAGAGAGCCAGCCCTTAAATAGGGTGCAGATCTGCCCCCCATGTAACAAAAAGGGCACAAAAACCCCTTGTCCTTGTCCTCCTGGGAGAGCAGGGCAAAGCCTCACCCTCAGGGATACTCCTTTGGGCAGTTTGCATTGCCCCAGACCCCCAAGTAAGAGTCGGACATGGTAACTTGGTTAATGCAAACAGGTAACTTTATTTATGTACAACAAACAACTGCAGCAGGGGCCAATGTAGCATGGTCAGATGAAGAACCATCTGTCACAATGGCTGGGTGCACCGCCCCACCACAAACCCCAGCCGGATGTGAGCAAACTGTGCCTACACATGTCCCCATGTGCACCAAACTGCCAAGCCTGAGTCCGCAGCCATGTAGGCCTGTGGCAGACCAGCCCCTGACCCTACCAGAGTGTACCCCCCCAGCCAGGAGACCCTAGCTGTACTTACTGCTTCCTGGCTGACGGTTAACCCCTAGACTGCAACACATGTTAGGCATGCACCTTCCACTACCAGTGCTACCCACCAAGCGGGCACCCATCCTATGGGCAGTCCGCCCTCCACCCCCAGACCGACAATCTTGGCCTGGAAGCCCTGCTGCAGGCCCAGCAAGAAACAGTCCAACCCCAGTGCAGTGAGGTGGACTCCATTAGGGAGGAAGAAGCCATCCTGGTTTGATTGTTGCTTGTTGCTGATTGGGTGATTTGAGCCACATGGGCTGAGCTCCTTCAGCTGCGCTATAGCTAGCAGCTGAGCTGCGTGCAGTGGCAGATGCTGCGCTATAGCTGGCAGCTGAGTTGCGTGCGGTGGCAGATGAGTTCATGCATACACAACATCCCTCCCCCCTAGGATGGGACGAAGTCCCTCAACCATTGTGGGGGCCAGTGAGTGCGCTGCGGTCGACTGGCCGATTCAGCGATGCTGCCGGGTTCGGCCGCCGCGCCTGAGCCTTCCCCCTGGGAGAATTGCAGGGTCCCATCAAAACCTGGCAAGGGCAGGGATGGGGTGTCTCTGAAACGGGAAGGATGAGGGGACCATTGGGAGAACTCAAAACCCCGCTGCTCACTGCGATGAGTGGGGGAACACTCGCGAAAACTTCCCTCATCCTGAAACAAAAAATCAAACTGGGGGTCCTCATCCTTGGATTGGGAGACCGACTCCCATGGCCCTATGCAGCCTGCCATGCTGAGTCCTGTATTCCCCCCTTGGGTTAAGCGGGTGGGGGTAACCCTAACATTGATTCCTCTGGATCACTCCCCCCAGTGGGTTCCTCTGGATCACTCCCCCGAGTGGCTTTTGTGACCCTTTCCCTGAGTGATCAGCGTGTCTCCGCCACAGTAATCCTGACTCTGTTACGACTTTGTACGATACTGGCCCGGTTTGTTCCACCACTTCCCTGGGTACCCACACTGACCCTGAGCTCACATAGTTCCTGCAGTAGACTGGGTCACCTGCCCCAAACACCTTTCTCTGATCAACCGCCACATTCATGCCCCTATCCTCCACCCTAGAAGGATCCAAGTGGTCAAACTACGTTGTGATTCTCCTCCACATTAGGAGTTCAGCGGGGGATTGCCCCGGTGCTAGCGGGGTGACTCTATAGCATATGAGGAATTGGCAGAGCTGTAGCTCCAGGTCCCCCGGACCCATCCTCTTTAGTGCCTCCTTTGTGGTGGGGACCAGGCGCTCTACTTGCCCGTTTGTGGCAGGGTGAAAAGGGGCAGAGGTGACATGCCAGATCGCGTTCCATTCGAGGAACGCCTCGAATTCTGCGGACGTGAAAATGGATGCGTTATCCGAAATTAACACGTCAGGCAGGCCAAAGCATACGAACACCTTCCTTAGGTGTTTGATTGTGGCCGCGGAGGATGTGTTTCACATTGGAATGACTTCAAGCCATTTCAAGAATCCGTCAACCACAAGTAGGAACATTGTTCCCCTGAAGGGCCCCACAAAGTCCACGTGGACACTCGACCATGGTCCTCGGGCTGTGTCCCACTCCCTAGGGGGTAGCCTATGATCCTTGGGCTGTGAGAGTTGGCAACTCTCGCACACGCCCACCAACTGTTCTATGTCCTTATCTATGTTGGACCACCAGAAGTAGCTCCTTGCCAGAGCTTTTCACTTCACGATCCCCAGATGACTCATATGGAGTAGCCGGAGCACCTTGGCTCACAAGACTTAGGGGATTTATTACTCTCTGGTCCCAGAGGAGGCATTCTCTCTCGAGCGAAAGCTTGAAACGTTTCCTGAAGAACGATGCGAGTTCCTCAGAGGGGGAGTTAAGGGCCAGCCCTTCTTAACCCATGCCAGCACTTGGGACAGGACCTTGTCCTTGGCAGTTGACTTGGTGTTATCCGCAGGCACAGTCGGGGGTGATTTGAGGGACTCGATGAGCAGCACCTGGTGCTCTTGCTCAACCTTGCACTCAGGTTCTCCCAGCTCCGGCAGGAGAGACCTGGAAAGCGCATCCGCGTGAGCGATGTCTTTCTCGGGGCGATGTACCAGTGTGAACTGGTATGTGTTTAGGAAGATCGCCCACCATAACATTCTAGGGGACAAGATCTGTGGGGTGGGTTTGGCCATGACAAAGATTCCCAGGAGGGGCTTGTGGTCCGTGACAATGGTGAACTCCCTCCCATACAAAAAGTCATGGAACTTCTTTGTCCCTGCGATGATCGCCAGGGCCTCCCTGTCTGTCTGGGCATAGTTGTGCTCCGCTTTCGAGAGGGATCTCGAGTAGAACACAATCGGTGCCTCCCTCCCATTCTCGAACACGTGGCAGAGGACAGCCCCGACCCCCACTAGGGAGGCATCACACACAAGCACTATGTCTTTTTTTGGGTTGAAGTGAGTTAATATCGCCTTGGAAGAGAGGAGCCGCTTTAACTCAGTGAATGCTCGCTCTTGAGCTCCCCCCACTGCCAGACTGCGTCCTTTTTCAGTAGGCAGTGTAACGGCTCTGCCACAGAAGCCTTCCATGGGAGGAAGGCATGGTGGAAGTTCAGGAGCCCCAGGAACAACTGTAGTTCCATCTTAGATGCTGGCGTGGGGCCATCGAGAACGGCCGTGACCTTGGATTTTGAGGGCTTTATCCCATCAGGTGTGATTTGTAACCCCAGAAACTCTACCTCATTTGTGTAGGACACACACTTGTCCCTTCTCAGGCATAACCCAGCCCTCTCAAACACAGACAGCACCTGGTCTAACCTCTGAGATAACTCTGACTCATCCTCAGCTGTTATCAATACATCGTCAAAGTATGGTAGCACCCCATGGAGACCCTTAAGTAGGCGTTCTATATTAAGTAGACTGAATATTCCGGGAGCTAAGTTCATGCCGAACTGGAGGCGTGTCACCTTAAACGCACCCTTGTGCATAACTTGTCTGGGCAGCTGCGGCCGCAGGTGTGACTGTTAACTGCTGGTAAGCCTGCGCTAGGTCCAACTTTGCAAAACACTTTCCCCCATGCAACTTGGCTAGTAAGTGGCTAACTACCGGCACCAAGTAGGCGTTGGGGCAAATTGCCTTGTTGATAGTACACTTGTAATCAGCACAAATCCTAACCTCCCCGTTAGATTTCATGGCAGTTACAATCGGTGTCTCTCAGTCTGCGGAGTCCACCGGAACCAAAATCCCCTGACCCATCAATTTGTCCAACTCTGCTTCTATTTTGTCCTTTAGTGCAAAAGGCACTCTTCTCGGCTTGAGGCGTACAGGCCGAACAGAGGGATCAATATCAAAGTCCACAGGAGGCCCCCTGTACTCCCCAAGTCCTTTCTCAAAGACCGCTGGGTGTGCATTGCACATGTCTTGGATGGGGTTGCCTCGGACGGCGTTGATTCCAGTCAATGCAATACCCAGCAGTTCAAACCACTGGGTCCCCAGGAGACAACTGGACCTCCCCCTTAAGGACCATTAAGGGCAACTTCCTTGTCAAGTTTTTGAAATGGACAGTAAAGTCCCCCACCCCCAGGCTTGGGATGTAGTTTCCCTGAACATCCCGCAAGTTCGTTCTGAGGGCTCTCGGCTTGGGGCGGACCCTAGGGGGTATTTGCAGAAACTCCGTCTGTGAGACTATGGAGTAGGCAGTCCCTGAATCCACCTCCATCTTCACCTGGACCCCCTGCAACAGTACCTTCACAAAAAAAGGGTGCGCCAGTCCGACACACATCTCACCACGGTGTCCTCCGTGTGCACCTTCCGGATGCCATCATCCTTTCGGCCGTAGCAGCTGGTCTGGTCAGGCTCTTGGCTTCTGCGTTGTCTGCACACCTTCGCAATGTGGCCCAAACACCCACAGTTGTGGCACTCTGCCTTCTTGAAGGGGCACTTCCTCGGGTCATGTGTGCCCCCACACCCCTCACAGCGTCGGCTTGCTTCGGTGGTATCTCTCCTCTCGGAAGGCCTTTTCTGCACCTTCTGGACCTCGGGTTTGCTCTCACTCCCGCTGAGGTGGCTGCGGCTGATGTGACTCTCGGTTCTCGCTCACTGCGAGATGAGCAGCTGTGGGCCTGCACAGCAGACGGTGGGTTCCCAGGGGCTGCAGTTCTCACCTGGCATGCATGCACTCCATCCTTTACAGCCTCTGCAGCCTGGGCAGCCTGCAGGACCTGCTCAAATGTGATGTCCCGGGCCAACAGTCTCCACTGGGCTTCCTCATCCCACAGGCCGAGTAGGAGACGGTCTAGCAACGCCTCGGCCAGGAAGTTTCCCCACCAGCAAGAAATGGCCGCCAGCCTCAGTGCGGCAATGTACTCCACCACGCTCTCTCCGGGCCGCTGGTCATGCCGGTGAAAGGCCAGTCTTGTCAGGAACACGGACACGTTTGGGCGGAAATGCGCCCACAGCGCAGCGAGGATGTTGGTAAGGGGTACCAACTTGAGGGCCCTCGACATCAAGAGGTTCCTTGCCAGTTCCAGGGTTGGCAACCCGCACTGAGCCACTAGGCAGGCTCATCTCTGCACTTCGCCCTCGATGTTCTCCGCATCCATCGCATACAGGAACTGTTCCTTATAGACGTCCCATGACTCGGGCTTGGAGGTGTCGAACGGAGTGAGGGTAACTCTGTGGGAAGGAAGCCATTATCCCACCTTTGTCACCAATTTGAGGTAGGCAGATTGATTGCACACAGAGGCAGCAGGTGGGCCAAACACTTATTTATTTCAGCATGGTCAATCTATACATGGTAAAACGGTGGAGACGTTATATATCATACAGTACATTTGAATTTTGCCCCAAGGGCGCCCATTGGTTGTGGCAGCAGTGACATCATTGGGACGTACTGCATACCTGACTAAGGTTAGACTAAGGTTTACCTGTGGCGGGAAAGGTTCCCACACTTGTTGCTGATTGGGTGATTTGAGTCATGTGGGCTGAGCTCCTTCAGCTGCACTATAGCTGGCAGCTGAGCTGCATGCACTGGTAGATGCTGCGCTATAGCCAGCAGCTGAGTTGCGTGCGGTGGCAGATGAGTTCATGCATACACAACACCTGGTCACTACTAATGTCTGGGTGTTCAACATATGTGCCCTACCCCTCTGAGAACATGAGAGACACAGCATCATTAACGGCCCACCAATCTGCTTCAACATGGTCATGGTCAATGTTAGCTCCCCAAGTCAGATGTGGCAGGATGGACAGACATATCATATTTATTCCTGCCTGGGTGCCCCTCTTTTTATGGGGATTGGGGAAGTTTTATGGAAGTTTTTAGAGAATTTTATAGGAATGGGTTTTAATTAGCATTGGTATAGGTTTTAACTGATGTTGTGAGCCACCTTGGGTCACTTAGACAAAAAAAAGGTGATTATACAAACAAACAAACAAACAAACAAGCAAGCAAGCAAGCAAGTAAGCAAGCAAGCAAGCAAGCAAGCAAACTAAAATAAAATAAAATAAAATAAATGGACATGTGGCCAGATCTCCTCCAGGACCAGGCACATCCTAGCAATGAGTTCTCCAAGGCCCCAATGGACCAAATCATCCAACCCCAAGTGGAGTAATAAAATGTCAGGAGTGGCACTCCCAGCATGCCTAAACAGGTAAGGCAGGAGGTCAGAACAGAGTATGCTGGAGTGCTCACCCCAGCGAAGAGCTGCCACAGTCTGCAGGCCCAGTTGACGACTGAGTGGAATCCTGGCCGCCTATTCCCAGGCACAGAAGAGATGCATCTACCTGAGCAGAAGGACTTTCTGCCTCCATGGCATCAGCTGCAGACCTTCAAAACAGATAAAAAAGACAGGGCAGGATATGCCACCAATAAGGTAAAGGCAGTGAAATCATTGCAAAACTGAAGGGAAGGACAAACTCAGGGAGCAGTGAAGGAGAAAAACAAGCCGGGGTCACCCCTGCATGCACACGCCAGGTTCTCTGGACCCCGAACAAAATAATGAGGCAGCCTGTGGCTTACCCTGTGGCTGGACAGGGGGGCGGCTAAAGAACGAAAATGACAAAAGATGGGTACAACATCCTCATTAGCATTGGAGCAGCTTAGTGTGGACAACAGCAAACTCACCCTTTCCCACCATGTGCGGAACAGCAGAGTGAGATGCTCTGTACAGGGAACTGCCGAGCCAAGAACCCATAATAGATGCCACCTGGCATTAAACTGAGAAAAACCATGTGTAGTTAGGGATGAAACCTTAATATCTAACAAGGAAGAAGTACTAAACCTGAAATTGAAACCAAAATGATCGCCCGCCCACCATCCCTACCCGTGAATGGTGATCAACATATAGTCTTTGGCCAGTGCGGAGTAGCGGAGAGGAATGGGATCCCCATTAGATAGGAATGGACAGGTCTCTCCAACGAAGCGTGCAACTTCCCACATAACTAAGTAAGAAAACTGAGTCAAGTGCACCAAACGCCAGCTGAGACAAGTGAAGAATCTCATCAATAAAGAAATGCCAGCAGATGGAAGAGCACGATAGTAAAAGACATCACAACAAACTAACCAGCCCATGCAAGGGGAACGTGATGCAAATTCTACCCCCTAGCCATTGGCAGAAAGCCTCGGGCACCAGTATTCCTGAGGAATGTCATATTGTTGTGTCCTACTGTTATCATGACAGTGGTATATTAGTGTCAGAATTCGCCTCTCCCTTCCTTGCTTTTTCTTTTTTCTTTTTGGGTTGTATTATGCAAAGGAAGAAAACTGCCCAGGAGCAGCAGATTATAGGGCCCTTGGGCCCACTCATTCAACTCCCCACCTGAAAAGGCATCCGAAAATCAAAAGGCAATCCACCATCCATGACTAGCCAGAAAACAGGGCCAGCAAGAAGAAAAGCATTATGGATGGAAAAGAAGGGCCGGTCCAGGGGAAAATTAGCCCCAGGAGCAAGACACCATGCTCTGTGGACCATCAAATGACTGTTTGGCTACAGGAGAAGATAGGTAACACTAACCGGAGCCAGGCAGCCCTCCTGTACTGGTACAGGTGGCCCATAACACAGTCAAACCAGATTGGAGGGAGGGGTCACTATGGCAGCAAGCATGAAGTCAGGTAAGAAATCACTTAGGGGTAAAAGGATAGCAAGGATCATAGGGAGGGAAAGCCCGCACAATGCTCCCATCCCGGCACCTATCGTGCAAATCCCAGGGGATTCGCACTCTGTGCTTATGGTCCCCCAAGTGCAGTGCACACACCCATTGCACCACCAGGGATCAAAGGGAGAGGCTCTGTTGCCCCGACTCCACCATCTGAGCAAGAACCACTATGCCCACCAGCCTGCTGCCAGCGCCACCCCGCGGCACTATGTGAAGTGGCAGAACACAAGGAATGCACGTGTGGGCACAGGCAGCAGGGCAAGGCTGACAAAAAGCCCAACCAAGGAAAGAAGTGGGAGGGAGGCACCAGCCATGGCAATGGGAGCACGCACATGTCAGTACTTTGGCGGAGGCTTCAAGTGAAACATCCACCCCAGTATCCATGCAGAGGACCCTGTTGCGTGCTCCCCAAAAAAGTTAAGTCCAGGAGGTCAATTTTGTGGATGCTCATACTTACACCCACATGCGGCCCTCAAGCAATGAAACCGTCCCCCCTCACCCTTTTAAGCATGGCGCTATGGCACCCAGGCCATAGGGGAGCCACATGAAGATGCCTTGGGCCTCACCATGGAGGGAAAAGAGTGAAGCCAGACACCCAATGAGGGAAGGTGATGGCGGGTACTGCCACAGGAAACAAAGCAATATGGAGCTCCCTTCAGGTCAGCAGACTACAATGAGTAAGCTCTGCTCAGGGGACACCCAAATGAGGCTCATATCATGTCCCCCAAGTGAAGTCCTCGGGCATAGAAACCTGTCTACAACATCCCAGAGCTTGGCATCTGACCACCAAACCCACGGTGGTGAATGATGGAGCATTCCATGTCTTTCTTTCATCTGTTTCTTTTTTCTTTTTGTAAAAAACGAATGAGGTCCCGAAATGTCCCCAAACGCAATTCTCAGGTAACGAAAACAGATCCCCACCCCATAGTCTCCAGCACAGCACCCTAAACTCCAAGCAATGGAGGAGCTGGAAATTCAAGAATGAAGGGGCAACTGGGAACAGCCGAGAGAGAGAGAGAGCCAGTGGAGCCAAGTGTGGTTCCAGGTCACTGTAACTGCCAGCTATTGCTAAATATCAGCCGCTGAACCCCTAAACTACCAGGGAAGCTGGGTGTAAGGGCACGTGTCCGAGAACCTGGGTCAAAATTCCATGGGGAGGCTCCTTTCATGTAAACAGCCCTGGGCCCCTGGAAAATGAGCCTGCATCAGTTACAAAGCATGGGCTCGTACCCACAGAGCCACTATGAATCATACCGAAGTGGTCCCAATTCATCAACTCGCAAGTCCTTGCTTTCAAACGCTAGGTGTGCAGGAGCAGGAAAGAAAACGTGCCCTAACTCAATCGTGCAGTATGGGTTTGGAACTGCTAAACTCCCACCCCCCGTCAGTGTTTGACCACTAGAGCTGCTGGGGCAAAATGCTGCCGCAGGGGCCAGCCCCAGTGAGGAACAAGGACAAAACACAGGGGAGGGGCAAAACAGGGGTTTACAGGGGCATCCCCCCCCTAAGGCCAGCGGGAGACCACCGAGGCAGACTGACAATGGAGATCTGGCCAGGAAGTGTTCTATCGTTCCACCATACGCACCACATCAGGAATAGGACACAAAAATTCCCTTCTGACCCCACAGCAATCATTTAATTTCACACTGCCAAAAAGAGTGGGAGAGTGGGAGTCCAATTACCCTGTCAAGTTTAGGAAGGGGGAGGAAAGGGCGAGCCAGCCCTTAAATAGGGTGCGGCTCTGGCCCCCTCCCACACCATGCATCAAAAAGGGCAACAAAACCCCTTGTCTTTTTCCCAGGAGAGCAGGGCAAAGCCCAGAGATGCTCCTTTGGGTGGGTTGCAATGGGAAAAATCGTATAACAGAAAATGTTCATTGTATGATGCATCCCATAGGGATCTTCGTTGTATGATTTCCCCCCATAGAGATGCATTGCTTCATATAACGAAAAAAATCATTATATGGGATATAGCAGTTACGGCAAATCCTCTTCATTATATGAATTTTTCGTTATACAAAGCATTTGTTATGCGGGGTTCCACTGTACAGAATTTTACTGGCTGAATCATTGGAATTATACAGCTCTACTGTATTTTTTATATATATTATTTGATATCATCCTAATTCTAAATATATGGTGAGCCACTCTGAACCTACAAAAGTGTTTCTTTTAACATGCAAGATTTGGGAAAAATAAATCCATGCAACATTTATTACTATAGGGCTGAGTCTTATGAGTAGATGAGGGAGGATGAATGTGCCCAAGACATTTTGGAGCTCTAGGGAGCATAAGTCAATGAGAAACTAGCAGCTTTGAATTCCTTTACTCAGGAACTGCACCTTCCTCTTAAATGCTAAATGATAAAGGAGGAGAAAGGGAAGATGCAGGTTGGGGAGAGAAAGAGAGACTGCAAGAGACTTAAATGTACTTACATAGAACTGAAATCAGTTTCTGGTTGGGGACTTAACATGTTATTGCCTGAGGCAACTATGAAATATGTGAAGCTGGTGTGACCTACACCAGTACCTTGTTGCACAGTCACACAGTCAATATTGGTTTGGAGAATGGTTCTCTACTTAACCTCTACGTTAAAGATCTATTCCTGCAATCAGGAGTAATGAACAAACCAGAAAAAGGTGTATTAATTTCTGTCAATTTTGATCCTTCCCAATCACTCCCTTGGCCTGCCAAGGATAAAAATAGGAATCTCTAAAGAAGAATGTAATTCCCAAAGTCTCTTCCTGAAGAATATAGAATAGTACATAATTAAATAAATGTTGATTAGCATTAATTAATTATTTCCTACCGGGGAGAGGGAGAGAGGGAAAATGTACACAGCAGCTTACAGCTACAGAGTAGATATTTTCTGACCAAAAAAGTCTTGGTTCTAAAGCATCACTTGGAAATAACAATTTTGAACTACAACTCCCAGCCAGAAAAGCATGGGGAATCACACAAATTGCATTCCCAAAAATAAGTCCTCTGATGTTTGCTCTAAAAACAGAGACCAATGAAAATATTCAAGGTCAAAAGCTCAGTGTTATGTTGACTTGAGATTCCTGTTGTTTTGCTGCTTGGTCTAAAAGTCCAACAAATTAGCTTTTATGGTTTGCAGACAGGGAAAATGTCACAACCCACAGATCCCTGATTTTATATGTAACAAGCAGAGTTAACAATTGGACTAGCTAATAAAATCCATGTGAACAATTCTTTACTTCTAGGCTAATGAAGCTAATTGATTGAGAATAACCAAGGACCTAAAGATCAATGCAGCTAGTAGAATTTTTCAGATGCTTCTGCTGAGCTGAAGAAAGGGGGATGAAAGTGTTTGCAGTTGCTTTACTGGAGCATTTTTAAACTACCCCAGTGAAATTTAGGAAATCCTTGATGTATTCCATAGCTATGAAAAAGAAGTGCAGATAACTACCTGTAGGTACTTTACTTTCATCTTCAGTATTTGAAGATCTAATATTGAAGATGAAGCTAAAGTACTTTGGACATCAAATGAGAAAAGTAGATTCTCTTGAGAAAGCCTTGATGCTGGGAAAGGTCAAGGGCAAAAGAAGAAGGGGATGGCAGAGAATGAGATGGCTAAATGGTATTGTTGACACAATGGGCACAGAGCTGTGTGGCTTGAGGAGGATGGTGGAGGATACGGGTGCCTGGTGTGTGGTGGGCTATGGGGTTGCAAGGGGTCGGACTCGACTGTGCGCCTGAACAATAAGGTGCTGGATTTCTTTTGGAAGGAACAATTAATCTGAAATGATTGTTAGTCTTCATATCTTGAGAGATGCCAATCAAGAAAGCAAGAAGTGTAGGAAGCGGTGGAACCACTTCATAGAAACTTCATGTTGATGATTTTTATACCAAGTATCTGCTGGGGAAGCTATTTTCTCATCTTATGGAAATCTTATTCTTTATCTTATTAGTTTTTGAAAACATATTTTGGAGAAGATGGAGTGTGCAACATAACATGGTTCTTTTCCATCATACTGCCTAAGGCCTAGTTGCACCTGCAGCAACTACATCCATGATGGGGTAAAGAAGAAAATGGAAAAACAAAAGCTGACGTAATTACAACTTCCTGGACAACAAATATGTAGGGCATATTTATCTGTATTCTCTCCTGCATTCAGGAGTTAGAAAGATTTTTGTGCGGATTCAAAGTAAACCTATGAAAATAGTTCACTTGGCATTCAACAAGTTCAAATAATGACAATGTTACAGGTAGAAATGTAGTACAGACCCTATTTCTCCTCCTGTAGTGGTCATTTTATGTGGAACATCACAGAATATAATGTATCATTGTTTAAAAACTAGGCAATAGCATAACCTGCATCAGGAGGTGTGAATATACTCTGAGACTGTTTATTCTTCCATCCATCTACTAAATGTTTGCAATTCAACAGGGTGAAGCTCCATAACTAATCTGAATAACAACCAGAGATGATCTGCTATTATCAGTTGTAAAAAGCCACATTGATTTGTATAGTCATTTGTTATGCTAACCAACAATTCTGTACCACTGTACCTGATGTATATAAATTGATGCCATGAAGTCTCTCTCTTGTGTCTGTTGAAGTGGACTATCCACAAAAGCTAACATTAAAATACAGCAGTTAGTATTTAAAGTGCCACAAAGTTGTTTGTCTTTTTGTTTTGTTTACTCTCTGATATGTTTGTTCTTATAGCTTCCCAGTTTTCCAAAAATTATTATTTCTAGTTCACATGACTAAGATAATTAATATTTTTAACAATTCAATAGCAGTTTTTCAAAAGAAAAAAAAGGGAAGGAAGAAAGAAAGAAAAGTTTTTACAAGGCTTTTCATTACAGCGTAGGAGTCTGGCCAAACCTTTTATTTAACCAGCTTTAGCCTTCCCCTTCCTCCTAAGCCCATTCAGCTCTAATTAAATCTAAGAAGCTTTTCTAAATGAAGACCTGGAAAATGCAGAATCAGGCTTTCTTGCCTTACTCATGCTTGATCATCAGTGCTCTGAGGCTAAGGCAACAGTGTTGACAGGTTTTGAGATGGAAATCCTAATTTTCACATGGTTAGTGATTTTGAAAAAGCATCCACTTGCCAGACAATATCCTGGGAACAAATCGAGGTACTATATTTCATAAAGACTGCTAAAAGTCTGAAATTATATACAATCTTCCATACAAGAGTGGAATTTAGCAAATACAGTACATTTATTGATTTTTGAAATAATGAACAGGATCTTCACCTCCAGTTCATAATTTCATAAATGGCTTGCAGCTGCATCCAAACCATAGTCTACCGTAAGACAACTTCTCACACATCACTTGTAAAAGTTACACTTTGGGAATACTAACCAAGTTGGCTGGGGAAATCATAGAATCATAGAACTGCAGAGCTGGAAAGGACCTCCTAGGTCAGGAGTTCTCAACCTTCTGGGACATGGAAGCCACATTAAATGCCATTGCCTATAGAGGGCCAAATGTAACAAAATCATTAACCTACCAATTTAGATCATAGGGTAACATTCAGAAGTCAATGAATGTTAATGTTACAGGTACCTGAGCTTGGCTAGCAAAGGACTCAGAATAGTCAAAAGGCTAGTGTGGAGGGTAAGACCAAGAGGGGGCTAACAAAAGAAACCATGAAGATCAGAAGAAATATTGTTGCCATTTTTTATTTTTATTTTTTCTAAAGAAAGGGATGGGAGAAACAGGAGCAGATGGTGGCAATTGAGGCAATAAGAACAGTTGGATCTGAGGGAAATTGTTTTGAGGGTGATGAGAGCAAATTTGTAGGTTGAAGGGCTACATAGCAAGTGCTCAGGGGCTACAGGCTGGGGACCCCACTCCTAGGTCATTAACTACGTTTTCCTGTAAAATCAGGAAACCCACAGCCAAAGCATTCCTGATAGTTGACCATCAAACCTGTGTTTTAAAATATCTACTCCAAGGCAGTACCTCTCACAGAACTGACTAGAAAAGACAATATTGATGGTAAAAGTAGGTAGAGAGCGGTAGGAAAAGAAGACCTAACATGAGATGTGTTGGCTCAGTAAAAGAAGCCACATCTTTTAGTTTGCAAGACCTAAGCAGAATTTTCTGGAAAGGATGATATTGTTAGGAGGGAGAACACATAGGAAGAGACAACATCCTAATGTGGGATGCTTTTAATTTGCAAGATGTGAGCAGAAGTGCTAATGATAGGACATTTTGAAGGTCATTAATTCATATAGTCACCACACACCAGAAGTGACTTGCTAGGGCATAGCATCTTCGGTGTTTTCCCTCCTTAATTACTAAACAATGATACAGTCAGAGTATGGGTGGAAAAGGCACCAAGCCTACACTTGTAGAAGGCTGATCTTATCTGCTGCACAATATAGCTATACTCCCAGGTAGCTATAATTTCTGACAGCAGAATATGACTCAGTATTTTCTTAAATTTGTTGAAATCTGGCCATTGAAGACCAAACAGCCACTTTCCCAAGCACTTTAAGACACAAATGTGTGCATTTATGTGCATATGTGCAAGCTTAGACAGTAGGGTAAAAGATACAATTCCATTGCTTTAAATTTTCTAGTCTTTGATGTATCATTTACACAACTTTGTCCAGCTCCTGTTCATAGATAAAAATCAGCCTTAATATTATTATTGCACTGTCAAGTTAATGAGAAAACACATCAAATGAGTGAATCCATTAGTCTGAAGAAAAGTGATAAAACAATTCCTTGGCTTTCAAGTTTTGTTATTTTTTTTTAGTGATGTCCAAGTGATGTTATTGTGTAAGGGTGTGATCAGAAAGACATATGCAGGATTGTCATGAAAGGGTCACTTTGATGGCAGTGATCTCATTTAACGTGACCATTTTGTCTGCCAAGGAATCATTCTAAATCAGGGGTAGTCAACCCTTTTCCCATCATGGGCCTGACCACAGCCCTGGAAAGCATTGCAGGCTGGACCACACCCCTCAGAAGCGGAAGTGGGCGCATTTATGACTGATATAAATGCACCCACTTCCACATTTATGCCAGCCATGGGCACATTTCTGCATGCACAGGCACATTTTAAGGATGACATAAATGCACCTACTTCCACTTCAGGGTGCAGCGGAGGCAGCAATGGGTTGGGATGGTCTGGCATTGGGGGCTGGGGCCAGCCCATGGGCCATAGGTTGGGAACCCCTGTTATATCCCATCTCCATAGAGGTCCAGCTTGAATATGGAAAAGGGTCAGGTTGGAACACATTTTCTTGTATGCCATAGCTCACCCCAAAGTATTTTGCACCAGACTGCTACATAAATATTGTACTCCTAAAGAGATCTGATTCCCTGTGTGATCATGCCCTATATTTCCCAAATAAAACTAAAGAGAGATGCATAGGCTAATGTCCTAAGATAATGCATGCTAGAGACTCTGTCCTATAGTTGTTTAGACAGGGATCAATGGCATTGTTGACTGTGCAATTCTGGGAATTGTAGTCCAAAAATAATTCTTGGACATAACCGTCAAGTGCGGCTCCGCAAAATACGGGAAATTACTCCGCATGCGTGGACGTGCACGTGCAGTAACCCATTTGCACATGTGCATCGTGTCCGCACATGCACAGTAACCCATTTGTGCATGCACACCACACACCATGTCTGTGCATGTGCAGTAACCTATTTGCACATGCGCACAGTGGCCACGCATGCGCAATAAGCCCTTTCCCCGCCGTTCAAATATGGGACAGTGGTGGGAAAGGGGAGGAACAAGTGCAGAAAAATGGGAAATCCCAGCCAATATGGGATACTTGGCAGGTATGTTCTTGGAAGCTATTGACAGGAATGGCATCTACCACATGATTATTTTTCATTAGCAGAAACTCAGTTGAAGAAGAATAATGTACAGTAATGTCAGTTCTGTGGGATCAAGTTTGCCTCTTCAGATGAATGTACAGCCTTCCCCTTCCACTACCTAGAAATACAATAAAATGTCAAACCAACTGAATGCAGTCTGCCAAATGACAGGATATCCAGAGGCTTTTCTTATGTTCTTGCAAACAGCTTGTCCTAGCACTGGCAAGCTTTTCATTTACTGCTACCAGGAAACATCCGTTGATTCTTCTATTTGGCAAGAAGGATCTCCTTTCCAGATTCTCAACAGATTTATTTTGGTAGCTGAGTCTGCAGTGAAAATTCATTTGCTGTGAGAGAGGGAGAAAACAAGGTCTCCAGGGCAGAATGCCTGGTAGGCATACTTGGACAATTCAAGCAGGCTTTGAGAGGCTACTTTGATACCAGCTCAAAAATCTTGTCAACATTCTTTGGGCTTCGGTAATTGCATAGCGCTGTGTTGTCTGTCAAAGCAGTGAGACTGACACATCCTGATGGCATCTCTGGAAATGCTCTGACTTTTTCAAACCCCACTAGATGGGAGCCTGCCTAAAGGCAGCCAAGAAGCGTTTTGCACTAAAGAAAACTGAGCAAGCAGAAATAGAAAAGCTACTTTTTGTACGCTCTTCTTCTTTCTGCACTCTTCAGTGTTAGCACTGCCATCTCATAAGTACTACTTCCAGACTCTAGAAATCAAGAGATGAGTCTAAGGGGAACACATTTATTTCTATTAAGAGCTGAGGATTCTCTAGGGAGGAGGGAGATAGGGACAAAGACCAATTTCCCCATTAGGGGAGTGAATGAACAATAATGTGACATTTGGTGGTTCTGTAAGTTTCACTGGATATTAAACAGAACTGGGCAGATAAAGCAACACAAATGTTAGACTTTCATTTTCTTTTAATTCCTGCCATATCTGTTCACAGGAGTACAGGATAGATGACACTACTTAAGAAGGTAAAACAAAACAAAAAACAACAGAATGCTCTCCTCCCCCTCTCTTTTCTAACAAATAAAACCAACCTGCCTAACCTTGGTTTATGTATCAGTTGTAACAGCAAAGTCTTCAGCCCAAGCTAAACGTTACAAGGAAACCAATTTCAATTTTTTGCTTTTGAATTTTTTGGTGGTCTTTCTAATAGCAAACAGACTGTTATTGTTGTTCAATTGCACAGTGGAGTCTGACTTTTTGCGACCCCATGGACCACCACACTCCAGGCTCCTCTGTCACCTGCCATCATCCATAGCCCACCCAGATCTACGCCCACTGCATCAATGGTGTTATCTAGCCATCTCATCCTCTGCTATCCCCTTCTCCTTTTGCCTTCAATCTTTCCTAGCATCAGGGCCATCTCCAGTGAGTCCTCAATTCTCATTTGGTGGCCAAAGTACTTGAGCTTCAGCTTCAGTATTTGCCCTTCTAAGGAGCAGTTGGGGTTAAATTCTCTTCAGGATGGGCTGATTTGATCTCCTTGTAGTCCAGGGGATTCTCAAGAGCCTCCTACAGCACCACAGTTCAAAGGCATCTATTCTTCTGTGCTCAGCCTTCCTTATGGTCCAGCTCTCACAGCCATACATTACTACTGGAAATACCATGCAGTCTGGATAGGTAGCTTAATCCTATCACTGTTCTTCTCACAAAATGTATGTGTGTGTTTTTAAAACTCACAATCAGGAATAGGCATGTACCTAGTATTTCTCTCCAACGATGGATGGTTGAAGGCATTACAGAAACAGGTATTGCTCCTCTAAACAACCTCACACCTTCCCAGGCTGTCTTTTGAAGGGACTGATAATATAAGGTGAAATTTGTCCTTTACAGTACTTTTGAAAGATACTCAGGTTTAGAGTTTGATGGTCTACTGAAAGACATTCCTGGAGGTCCATGCTGGTACACAGAGAATGCAATCAAGAAAACAGCAAGAAAATACTATTGGGGTGGAACAAACCAGCGAAAATAATCTCTGTCCCACCTGACTGGAAGAAAGATACAGTTTTGTGTTATATTAGCAATTGCATATGATGGTATGCAAACAGCATTCTTTCCACTCTATCCAAGAGACGTAGGGCATGGATATCAATACTGGGATTGTCTTTAACTTATTCAGCTGATATTGCATGTTACAGAAGCCATTTTTAATTAACTGTGCATGCAACATGATCATCTGCATATAGATATCTGTGTGACTATGTTTGCTTGCCATTTGTGGTTTACATGTGATTTTCTTAGCAGTTTGGAACCACAGAATCACAATTACTGGTTGTTGTTTTTCAAAGCACTCCTGATGAGTGACTTGGTTGATACCTGTGCAGGTGTATAGTTGTTTTATGGGGAAAAAAATTACATGCTGTTCCCTTGACATAATTTTTTTTCTTTTCTTAGCAGGAGTTATGCCCTTTTAAAGACACCTGCATATTTTAATCTCTGGATGTAACCTGGAAGAACCAGGAAGAACATGAGATATTAGGAAGAACAAGTCTATTTCAGTCAGTACAGGACAATGTTGTTGGGAAACTGGCTTGCAGATGGTAGTTATGCATAAAATCTTTTTTTAAAATTGCTTTATGTATATTGAGAAAAATCAAAAGTTACCTTATACTGAGTCGAAACAGTGACCCATTTCACCCAGTATTGTCAACTCTGGCTGGCAGCTACTTTCCAGAGTTGACATTCCCGGGTGGTCTGCTTAAGTTTCCAAAATCAGAGGAGGTCAGGTGCATTCAAGATGGCATGGTGGTTCTTTTTATTCCAGAGGGAACCACTGCCAGTACTTAACAAATTCACTTTTTTGGAATCCATATGCACACACATGTGTATGTGCATGCATACATGCGTGTGTGTGTGTGTGTGTGTGTGTGTGTGTGTGTGTGTGTGTGTGTGTGTGTGTGTGTACGCGCGCGCGCGCGCTTGTGCACCCATGCTGCTGTTATTGTTGTTGGCTGCAAAAATCCATTTGCTGAGGTTCACCTCTCCTTCCCTCTCTCCATTGAAAGTGCCTTGTGGTAAGAGAGTGATGAAGCAGCTGGTGGGACTGTGGAATTTGCTGAAGGGCTCTATTGATGGCTGTGCGATGTTTATTTGGTAGCGGTTGTTTACAGCACCTGTGGGTGGATTAGCAAGTCTTGACTTCAGCTATTTGTTCAGCAAATTTAAACTGTGAGCTGTGTGTATAATTAGGAGGCAATGTACTTTCCACTTGGTCACGGCACCTCGCTGACCCTGGCTCAAGGCGAGTGTAATTCTAAATAGGATAGAGCGAGTAGGAATCCCTCTTGTGTCAGCTGCATTGCTTTCTGTAAGGCACATTTCCTGGAAAAAGGGAAGGGGGGGAAAGAGGTATATCTATTATATATATAGCCAAGTTGGGGGAGCCCAATAAGAAACTAATAATTAAGCTTCTATCTTAAGAGATTTCTAGAGCAAAGCCAACAGACCCATTTAACTGATCTAGCTACTTGAAGAAGTGAAGGGGAAGCTTAAGGAAAAATAAATAGAAATAATTCTTTTTTAAAAAAATCAGCCAATCATTAGGTGCCATCCTTGGCACTAACATTTAGTAACTGATAATTGCTGTAACTAGGGCCAGTGAGCTTTGCAAATATTACTCGGTAAATTTTAATTAGCACCCTGGGGATTGAACCATCTCCGAATAAGCTCACGGGAGACTCTTCCTCCCCCAACTGTTAGCCAAGTGTGCTGAGTAATTTTAGATCAGCTTGCCTGTCAGAGTGGATCAGTATCATCTTGCCACTTAGGCTGGGGAGAAAGCACCTGCTACAGCATGGAAATAAGGTGTATTATCTGCTAATTTGTGCTGCTTATTTATTTATCTCTGCCACCCCGGTTAGACAAGTGGGAAGTGCGGGGGTAGGGGTTATTCATTCCGTAAACTAGGTGTGGGGACCAGCATTGAAGGGGTCACCGAGGGCTCATTAAAATGTTGCCATGTAGGCAGTAGTCAACCTGTATTTGTAACAGAAGCAGTTTGATGCATTCAAAGAAGTAGTTGAAAAGAAGCCTTGACTGGATGGTGGATGTTGGCAGTAACACAACTGCAATTAGCATTCCTTTTAAATGGTTTTGCTGAGTTTGGCGTGTATACATGTACAATTTCTCCTTCTGATGAAACAAAGTAGCTACTTGCCTCCCACCTACCTCCTGATTCCTCTTACATGGTCCCTCTGCTTCCTATCTCAGACTCCATTATTCAGCGTTACTGACAGGTAGGGTAGGCCCGATAAACTCCTAGCCTCCGGAAAGGGAGATTTGCTCTTTCTTTCCAACATGTCTTTAAAGCAGGGGTTCTCAACCTTTTTAAGCTGGAGGCTGGATCACACCCCCTTAGACTGTTGGTGGGCCAGACTGGTTCCTCCTTGACACCACTGGAAGGGAGGAGTTATCCTACCTCTGCCGCCAAAGACCCCACCATTTTCTCTGCCGCTGCCGCCAACACTCCCCACATCATGCCATCAGTCTGGCCTGTTAACACTTCCCCCATGTTGTCACCACTGCCACTCCCCACACACGCTGCCACTGCAAACACTCCCCCACACCACCAGTCGGGCCCGCAAACACTCCCCCACATGCCACCAGTCTAGCATGCCAACATTTCCCCCCACACTGCCCCCACCACCACTGCCAGCACTCCACACACACACTGCCATCACCGCCATAAACACTCCCCCCACACCAAAAGTCTGGCCCACCTATACTCCACCCATGCTGCAACTACAGCCGCCAACACTCCCCCAGACATCACCAGTCTGGCCCACCCAACACTTCAACCTATGCCTCTGCCAACACTCCCCCAGATACCACCAGTCTGGCCCACTTCGCCCACTTCTGCAACCACCACTGCCATCACTCCCCCACATTGCCACCACTGCCAAAAACTCTCCCCACACACCACCAGTCAAGACAGCCAACACTCACCCACCCCCCATGCTGCCGCCATTGCTGCTGCCAACACTGCTCCCACATGCCACCAGTCTGGCTCACCAACACTTTCCCCCATGCTGCTGCTGCCAACACTCCCCTCATACTGCCACTGTCACCACAAACATTCCCCCCACACCACCAGTCTGGCCCACAAACACCCCCCCCCATGCTGCTGATGCTTCCCGGTCTGCTATGGGTGAAGGAGGGATCCTGCCTGTCCTTGCTCATGCTCAGCCAGAGCAGCACCCAGGAAGACATGGGCAGCCTTGGGCGTCTTCCGCTTACACTTCTGCTTCTGCCACCACCGCCCTTTTCTCCTCCGCCTGGCTTGGTGTGTCTCTAATGCCAATCGGTAGCAGGGTGGATGTTGTCAGCCTTGCTATACAACAGTGTTAGGGACACAGCAAGACAGGTAGAGGGGAAAAGGATGTTGGAGGTGATGGTGGTGGGAGTGGGGCATCGGCTGGATGGAATAGCACCATGGGCCATAGGTTGAGAGAACCCCTGCTTTAAGGCATTAACATTATTTTCAAAATTTTGAATTATCATCACAAGAGGTTTGGGCCTCAGAAAGCCTGTAGACTCACATGCACAGAAAGGATTTCACTATTAAAAATATGTCAATCACTATTAAAAATATAGACAATGGATTCCAATTCAATAGGAAAGCCTCCACAGATAGCAGAAACTGGTCATCTTCAGAACCAATGCCCTTCATTTGTAGATAAATGATGAACTCTGGAGTAGAGAATGTGGGACTAGAGCACCACCCTCTCTATACATGAATATTTTACACACTTTCTAATACCATAATAAGTCTGTGATTCATTTCACAAAAGTTTCATAGGGACTCCCATAATGGGGCAAGACAACTGGACTGCTTGGAATGTTATCAGTCATATTGCCCTCATAGAGCTAGCAAGGAATGGATGGATTTCCATTTCCCCATGATATCTGCCCTTGGTCACTTTGTGTTGAACTCCCATATTCTGAGGTGTCTCAACATTGCCCCCTAGAGTGACTGGGACATTTGGCATCCTGCAGAGAAGGTTGAATAAGCCAGGCATTTACTTTTGGACCTCAATATACACCTCAGACTCTAGCTCTTCTGCACAATGGTTTTACCAGCTAGAACTAGCTTGCCTCTTTGCCATTCAAATTTACAATAGTAAAGGATTCAGCTGCTAATGTAATTACTACCAACCTATCCTAAATACTGCCTGTGTGGTAAGGGAACTTGTCTTCAAATCCAAATAATTGCACACTCCAAACAACAGCACCAGGAGTCAAAGGAAAAGATGATCCGTTCCATTGCTCATGCTGTTTCTTGTGGCTCTATGAAGATTTTACAGGGATTTCTTTACACAAAGAAGACTGTACACAAGAATTAACATGCATCAAGGATTTTTCAGAAATTACCTGTAAACCTAATACAAATGTACATGGCACTGGAAGACCTATAGTGTCTTCTGAAATGTTGTAAGGTAAGTGGTATATTATACCAATGCTTATGTAAATTTTTTTTGGGGGGGAATCTATTTTTATACAAAATGAAGTGTGACTGCAAAGAGGGACATGACCCCAACTCACTGCATTTTATTTCTGTTTTAAGCAATTTTTCACAGAAAAACTCTGATGCTAACAATGAACTGAACTACTCATTGCTTTCACATGCATTTCTTATATCTTTAAAAATTATCCTGCCCTTCTGAGATTGTATGCAAATACAGTAAATATGTCAATAAAATGGACAAACAATCATTGACCTGTAATGCCTACTTTGAGTAGAAGAACTGATATTCGAGTTGAGTGGAAATAAGGAACTCCTCTCCCCTCCCCCAGTTATGTTAATGAAATGGCTTTTACCAAACAGCATTGGGGGCCAGATAATTGACTGTAACCTTCAAAAAGTAAAGGTTGTTTAAATACACACTGGAGAATTCACTATAGCTCCAGATGTTTACAAAATTGTTGAGGTCTCAGAAATAGCTGAAGTCTCTGCTAGCTGTGAGTTGACATTCCTCAGAAAATGCCAAAGGATGTGAGAACAGAACTTGAAGAATCCTTCCTTATTACAAGTTCACTTAGTTCAGGAGACAGCCCTGAAGGCTGGAAAGAGGCCAGCATAATCCAATTATTAAAGAAGCTACTGAGAGGCATACCAGAAGATTACAGACCAGTGAGCTTCATGCCAATTGCAGGGGATGTCTTAAGGGACTATTTTAGGATACACAGCAAAGAGCCACATTTAATCAAGGCTTGGTAACATGGAAGGAGAATTAATCAGGCCTAGGAATACCTGAGCTATATTAACCATTCACATAGTTTGTTCAGAAATATATTTATACAGCACTATGTTTTTATGACATACTACACCTCCCTTTCATTAAAAGTGTGTTGTAAAAATAAAAAAAAGAATTGGACCTTGTATTCATCTTTTGCATTTCAGCAAGGAAGTCTGTGACTGAAGACTTAAAGGTATGTGTGTCCCAGACCTAAAGAGTCAGCTAGAGCCATTTGTAGCCCCAGCCCATTGATGCTAGACTGCAGTTCACATCACTCCTTGCTGGCATAGTTAGCAATGAAGAATGGTGTAATCTGTAGTCAAACAATATCTGGATGACCTCATTTTGCCCATCCTGAAGTCCAGACATTTTTTTGTTGTGATTGAGGGACGGGTGTAATTGAGACCAACAGAAATTATTTTTCAATAACCTGCTGCAGCAAGGGCTGTTCTAGGTTAATGATGAACATCATTATAAGTTGCCTCTACTCAAAGGTTCTCTTGAATGGATGCTCCATGGCACAATCCTTCATGTACTTATTCAGAACTTTTTATAATAATGTTATAATTCTTGTGGAATTTCTTATTTGGCAAATGTGCATAAGAGATCCAAACCTACAGCTGCACTTTTAAATACAACTGCTGCGTGATCCAACCCACATCTACCCTCAAAGTGTTTTACCAGTATTGTTTCAACAGTAACATGTGGCAGTGAGGTTCCATAGTTGAGCAGGGATTCAAATCTAGATCTCCTGAATTCTGGTCTGTTATTCTATCCATTACATCACACTGATAAATGGAAATAAAAATGGAAGAAAGCCCCCACTGGACTCATTAGGGTTTTCTTTCAGATAAACATGTATGGGATTAAGCTGTGCATGTCTCCTTATGTGCTACAATTAGATAGGCTTGTAGAGCTGGAAGGCCTCCAAGGGTCATCAGACCCGACACCTAGTTGATACAGGAAATCCACAGCTACAGCATGTCAACAGATGGCTATCCAATCATATTAAGAGGATGAAAATGAAGGAAGTGATCCATTCTACTGTCAAATAGCTTTTAGGTGTCCAGAATTTCTTCTTAATGTTTAGTTGAACTTTTCTTTCTTGTAGTTTGTATCCATTAGTTTAGGGCAGGGTTTCACAACCTGGGGCCCTCAGAAGTTCTTGGGCTTCAATTCCCAGTAGCCCTGATCAGCAGGTGTGCTGTCTTGGGCTTCTGATAATTGAAGGCCAAGAACACCTGGGGGGGGGAAAGGTTGAGAAACCCTGGTTGAGGGCCTAAAATTCAACCACTGGGACAAGTAAGGATCCTCATTTTCAGGTTCTATCCTCCTGTTCCACAGGAGAAACCCAATGGATTTATTATTTGACACTTCTGAAGCCTATCCTTCTTCCATGCAGATTAGGCAGTACACATGGCTATTCCTGTTTTATTTCCTTGTCCTAAACTGGGCGGGTTGAGGAGGATAGGAGTGCCTGGTGTGCGGTGGTCCATGGGGGTCACAAAAGGTCGGAATCGACTGTGCAACTGAACAACAAATAAAGATGGGAGTGAGCAAATTGTATCTTTCCAGATGTTGTTCAACTGCAACCCCCAGGATCTTTCATCATTGCATTTCCTGGGTAGGGCTGATGCCCATTCTGACCATAAGAAGAAGCTTGTGTTGAAAGACAGTGGCTTGCCTAAGACTAATCAGTGAGGTTCAGGTTCTCAAGGGTTTGACCCTATTATTATTCCCATATTTTTAACTTCAGAAGGGCACACTTACATTCCACCCAAAACAAATAATTTGAAAAATTTATTTCTATGTCTGGGCCAGGTTATCCTACTATGGTAATAGAGTAGATCATATTGCCAACACCCAACACCAAACATCAGGCAGTGGTTAATTAATCTGACAACCCTGAGAACTAGCTGTCTCGGGTGGCAAAGTCCACGGGGAGGGGTGATGGTCCTCAAGTGGATTAAATCCCACTTAAATCCATTTTGGATGACAGGCAGAAGCTTCATCAATGCTGGCCTGGGGGTGATGAGGACTTTGCATGCCAAAAGGGCTTAGGACCAGAATGTGATGCACGGAACTGGATCAGTGATATGGGTGTCATGCTGTGATGCGGTAGGCAAATTAAAGGCCACTGCTTTATATTCTCAGGACAATCTTCATGGCTGATCGCCATGATCGCCAATTTTCAGAATCAGATATGGCACAGGATGAAGAATGCCTAATACAGGCTATAGAGGTAGTGGAAGCACTGTTCTTTCCTCTGCTTGTTAAGCAGCTGGAAATGAATCAGATGAGTAAAACATCATTTTATCAGTACAGAGTACTGTTTATTTGAGTACTGATTTCTTTCTTTTTTTAAAAAAAAAACACCTCTTGGAAGTAAAAATTAGCATACGGTTCCAAGCAGAGTTTGTTTTTTATAATCTGTTCTAAATTTTAATTGGCAAAATGATTAGTGCTGTTATTTGTTGGTAAATAGAAGATTAGCTGCATATAATGCATATGCACTGGGAATTTTTGTTCCCATCATCTTTGCTATTTACATTAGGATAGAATACAAGTATTGAATAATTGTGCATATGTAGGTTTATATCCATGTAGCTAATCAAAGTGTTATACATTATGAGCCTAGTCAAGCAACATTCTTGAAGAATCTGTAGCTGGCTCCCTGGAGTGTGTGTTTGTGTGTGTGGAGGGGGGGGGCAGGACGGGAAGCAAGAAATTCACAGCGCTTCCTTCTCCACAGCTTACTCGCTTTATTGCCTTCCACAAAGCCACTTAAAACAAGAGAGTTCCCTTGAGTAAGCTGCATTTGCCTCCTGGAGCAGAGGCTGCAGCTCTTGAAGTACTAAAGTCCTATGAAACTGCAGATAAGGAAATGAAGTCTGTTTTCAGTTAGCATCAAAGGTATTTGCTGCAGACCAAACATCAAACAATTGACAGACACCAGGCAAGATGCTGAATTCAATAGTACCAGCCTGAGCAAGGACTTTTACACAAAGTCACTTTTAATCCTTATTCTACACAGAAGACAAGTCGGAATGTGAGATAGTTTTGGTTATCAACCATGCATTTATAACATCTGTTTTCATTGATTTCTAAGTCACAGGTTCTGACTAATAGAATGTATGGAATTCCTCTCTGTCTCTATATTGCCAAAAAGAGAAGTTGACTTCACGTCCTAATGAAAATCCAATCTAAAAATCTGTATAACTTCTGAGATGGATTCCTGAAAATCTGCCTCTACTACGAGTAAGGAATTTGATGTCTCCCAGAAGCTGTTGAATTCTGACATTTCCCAGCCTTTGCCAGCGTGATCAACAATGAGGGGACATGGCCTCCTAGGACCTGTAGGAAAAGAATGTTTAGAAGATTACCCATGTTGACTGAAGAAGGAATGGATTTTGAATTTGTAATCTGAAGAAATATCATGCATGCCACCATTTTAAAGGTCTTTACAACATGCCAATCACGATCCTTTCTAGTTGTCACATTTCCTTTCAGACACTTTAATTCATTATAGCAAGCAAAGTTTTGAGGTTTTATTGCTCTGCTGAAGTATGACATCCGTTGTGCCATTCCAGAACCATTGAGAAGGATATATTTGGTTACATATTCCCTCTGAGTGAAATAATCTCCTCCCTTTTTGTTGTTCCCACTACATGTAAGGGCCCATCCATCCAGATACCAAAGAGGGAAATTACAAGGCAAATAAAGCTTATTACTCCTTCTCTTTTCACTGTTACTTTAACATTAAGAGCAAATGAATAGACAACAACAGCAGCAGCAGCAGCAACAACAACAACAAAAGAGGTGGAAGAGGAGGAGAATAGCCAGAAGGTTACAGAGGCTGACGGTGGCCTCTGCTGGGGTGTCCACTGCAACACATAGTCAGTGGTGGCAATGGGGCTGCAGTGGCTCAGTAGTTAAGAAGCTTGAAAGTCAGCAGTTCATGACCTGAGTACTGCATGACAGATTTTGCGCCTGTCTCTGTCCCAGCTACTGTCAACCTAGCAGTTCAAAAGCAAGAAATTGCAAGAAGATAAATAGGGACCACTTTGTTGGGGAAAGATCTTGGCCACATGAAAGGAGCCTCGTTCGGATGTCCCCTCAGTGGAGTTTCTCCAAAAAAATCCTTTCAACCCAGAATAATTTCTGACACAAAATTATTATAGTGGTGGCAAGCCAATGATGACACCCTTGTATGATTTTCTTTGTTAACAGTAGGCAGGGTAGTAAAACATAGATATTAATGTCAGATTTCGATGAACTTTCAAGGTTAATGCTTGCAAGCATGTATGAGAGCCTTTTGAGTCACCAAAAGTGATCCTTACAGGATTCAGCGTGAGTAGCATGGGCAGTACAAAAATAAACCATGAGCAGGCAATCTGTTTTGTTCCAATGTGGGTTTCACTTTCCAAATGGTAAGTTGTCAATTGGAAGAATATTTAAGATGTCTTTGTAATGTCTGTTCTTGGATTTGTAAGAACATTTTTCTGTGTTGTTCCCACCCCAATAGCTTAGATTTACAGGTGTAGCATTGCACCTGCTTGCAGTGGTAGAGCTGTTGTGGCTGTTTATTTTTGTTCTTCAAGATCAGTCCAAGGGAATGACAGTTGAGCAAGTCCACATCCCTTTCAAGGCACAGCAGATAACCTGACATAGTTCAACACAGTCAGACACACATAGAACAACTCCCAGCCCCAAATGTGTGCTAGATGTCAGCTCATAGGAAATAGCAAGAATCACAAGGCAAAGATACCAAAAGCAGTAAAAATCCAAATTACAGGCATCACCATGATCCTTCAACCTGTCCTGATATATTGTTGTATAGAAATAGTCAGTAAGGTTAAGTTGACTTAAAATCAAAGAGCACAGTTAAGCTGGTTTACATAGTGGCATTTCATGTCAGGTTCAGATAGCAGTGGCCAGGATAGATGTCCCCACTACACAAATGAGTGCACTTAACAGTGATAACATTTGCATAAAACTTTCTCAGAACAAGTGATTTAGTCAGATTTCATGTTGAAGCTCAACCATTTTATTTTATATCAATGCAAGCTTCTTCTTGACTGTTATTGAGCTTGCTGACTGCTAAGTGGTTTGACTGTAATGGATAAATGATGACGTTTATGTGTCCCTTAGCACCAGCAGTGTGCAAGGTTCAGAGATGTAGACCTTCATCTCACTCGATACTTTTTATACAGGTAGGCAGATGCTCAGGTGCACAGCCGATGTAATGCTCATTAATTACCAAGGGTAGCTTTGTCCAATGTCACAATTTTTCTCTGTAAAACTCACTTTCTCAGTTTCCATTGTTCTATATTCAGATATGCTGCTTTATGTGCTTTGCTCTTATCAATGTTCAAAATAACTGTTGAGAATGGCACATATTCCAGTCTCCGTAGACTTCCAATGCACCAAGTACCTCAGGTTCCAGTTCCCTAAACATTAAAAAAGTACGTAATTCCAAGCAAAACTATGTTTTGAATATATGTTACAGGACACCAGCTATGGGAAGAGTACTTGCTATTGTTAATGCCTATTGTTGTTATTGATTTAGGCTGTTCTGACAGGATGAAAAAAATCAGTGAAGAATTTCATCCCTGCATGTTTCGTTTCCTCACCTCCAGCCAAGAGTGAGATGAAGACCACTTTCCCTATGTCCCATAGCCTTTGTAATTTGTGTAAAATATCTGTAGCATTCTTTCCCTGTGCCAAGCAAAGGACACATACACAAAAACAGAGAGAATGTACAGAAAGACTGAGGATTGATAAGAAAGATGCAAGCAACCCATCTATTGCTTCATATAATTAAATAAAGCTGTAGAAACCTTATTTGGGGTTAATTAGCATTTTGTGCAATTGTGCAAATTGTGCAATACCATTCTAGCCAATGTGAGACTCTGACCAAGAATGTCAAGAAATTCCTTAACATCCTTAGTGGAAAATA
This sequence comes from Bradypodion ventrale, assembly GCA_035047345.1. Taxonomy (NCBI): domain Eukaryota; kingdom Metazoa; phylum Chordata; class Lepidosauria; order Squamata; family Chamaeleonidae; genus Bradypodion; species Bradypodion ventrale. Next base: position 101,445,955 of record JAWDJE010000002.1, on the reverse strand, counting down.
TTTTAATTCCCTCTCTTAGCCACAAGTCTCAGGTTTTCTTGTATTTTCCACAATGTAAACATAATCTATTCTTGCATTTATGCATGTGTCTGGAATTGACACTGTGAAACTAAGGTTTTAATTGGGAATTTTCTGCCATAAGAAGGAAAAGGGATGATGGCCAGGATTAACTTGGTTGGCAGTCTCAGCTGCTTAGCATGCACAATTTGCCTGGCACACATATTGGAGGGTGCTTAGTTTTGACAGAGCTATTGTGACTGACAAGAGGATTGTGCTGTCTTCTGAAAATGTACAACACAGAACATTCTACTGGCTGAATTATTCATTCAATGCTTCCACCAACAAGATGCAAGTTGCCTTTCAGTTTTTTGAGGGATGTGTGCATGTGTGTGTGTGTGTGTGTAGGGGAGGATGAAAACTGGGATGATGTCAATGATGTTTAATGGAGAGAGGTGTGATAATAATAAGCTTGAAAGGAATTGCAAGGGTAGCGTCTGCCTAATAAATGCAAAGCTACTTAGAAACACGTCGGGGAGGGGGGAGACTCAACTGTGGTAGGAAATAACCTTTATGATTTGGAAGAATAAGAAACAAATTGACATTTAAAATGCAAAAAAAAGTTTAATATTTTAAGATGAATTTTATGCTGATTGCAGGTGACACAAATCAAAACACAACCCCACTAGGAAACTTCAGGGCATACAATACAAGGAACTGGAGATGAACTGTAACATTTTTGTTGCATCCTGGTTCTTGGTGTGTGCTCTGAGGCCACAATTGTGTACATTTAGGAGTTGCTGGTTTGTTCCCACAGAAGATTTCACACACATGAATTACTCCCAGTATTGGAAGCAAAGCCTCAATGGGCTCATTCAAAATGTTGTGTGGGCCCCCATTACTACTTTGGAATGATCACTAACTGGGAACAGAAAAGCTAAATATTAAAAGGAAATGTATATTTGTTGTGTACAAAGTTGTTCTTAAAATATTTTTGTTACATAAATCCAGCAATGACGGTGAATTCAAGCAAGCTTCCACAAGCACATGGAACACCAAGTTAGATGCCACATATTCCTAACAGTCCTGGCATAAAAGATCAGTATTAAGTTCAATATGGTAGTTACTCATACTGGGTTGCCCCCCCCCACCACATAAAGGGTAGCTGTGTCTCCAAATAGGATATGAATGGTATCAAAGCCATGCTAGCACACTTTTGGGCTAGTAATTTTACACAACTTTGCTAAGATGCTTACAGGTCTAGCTAGCAATAGGGTAAGACCATGCTGAGTAACATAGGATATCCCACTTGCACACATGGTGCCAGTAAACAAGTAGAGATCCCTTTTACTAAGGATAGGGTTGCCATAATTCTCTCCCTCAAAACATTGAACTCGATGGCCTAAAAGGCCCCTTCCAATCCAGTGATTCTATGATTCTCAGTCATCTTTGAGTGCCAGCCCCTTGGCAGGTGTGGGGAGGGCTACCTTGGGCTCATCCCCTCCAGCTCTTCTTTGCCCCCATGGGGTCTTCCAGCCAGAGCCCCTCCCAGTCTTTCAAGGAGTGAAAAGCTTCCCAGGCAGCCTCTGGCACCCATTGATTGGGTGCTCCTGGGCTCCCCTGGCCTCCGGCTTCGGACCAAAGCCATGATGTCCTACAGGAGTCCTCCAAGCGGGCACTGCACAGCTGCTTATTTGCCACTTGGAGCTTCTCCAGCCAGATGCTTGTGGCCACCCAGAAACCCTCTGAGACCGGAAGCCACCACCGCAGGTCTCAAAGAGCTGCTTTGCCCAAGACTTCCATGGAGGAGGGGGAAAGCCCAAGGTGATGTCACACCTGGAGAGTAAGGATTTCCATAGAGCTACAAAAGTCAGAAAATTACAGAGAAAAGTGCTCTCTCTCTCTCTCTGCCTTGCAGGACTTTAACATGATTTTTAGTTAACATATGGCAACCTTAACTAAGGACTACCTTATGCTTGTGCAAAGAGGTGCTGTATACTTCCATGCACAAAAGCTTTAAAAGTTAGTCAATTTACGTTGCATCCATTGCACAAGCAGCCCATTGGAGCAAGATCCTCATCTGTTTGTTAAATTCAGTCTACTCTGACATTGGTAGGATAACTTAGTAAAGGTAAAGGTTTCCCTTGCTCGAAAGCCAGTCATATCCGACTCTAGGGTGCAGTGCTCATCTCTGTTTCTAAGCCGAAGAGCCAGCGCTGTCTGCTTCTGCAGACGTTTCCATGGTCATGTGGCAGGCATGATTAGACACTGGAGCACACGGAACGCTGTTACCTTCCCACCGAAGTGGTCCCTATTTATCTACTTGCAATTTCTTGCTTTCGAACTGCTAGGTTGGCAGGATAACTTAGTCATTACTTATGTCCCACTGATTTCAATGAAAGTTATTTATTTTAACATCAGAGGGGGGCTGCAAGGAGAGAGACAGTGCACTCACCCAGTTCACAAAAGTTCTGCCAGTGGAAGCACCCTACTAGATCATGTCTGAGATAGAATGTAGTGTAGCAACAGTTAAATCATAATGAGATCTGTGGGAAACACATGCTTAATTTGGACTGGATCAAACACTCTTGCCAACAGGAATCCCTCTTTGGAATTCCCTTCACACAGGAGAGAGATTGTGCCTTTTAAATGTTAAGCTTGATGTTTTAAAGCCAGACAATTATCAAGAGGCTGCTCTTCTTCTTCCTCTTCCTCTTCCATGTCCTGATCAAGCCCTGGACTGCCAAAAGGAAGCCACTTTCTTCACTTTGTTGTTGCCCAAACCCAAGTCCTCATCAATGCATGTCTCCGGCAGCAATCAACAGACCAGTAAATGAGCCGGACACTGTGTCTTTCCACATTCACATTGTGTGTTGTTGTCCGCCAACAGCCCCTACTTGAGCATGTTGGTCTTGCATTTAGGGACTCCTGGTATGTCTTGTGCAATAATGTATGGATGGAATACTTATGTAATGTCTTTACTTTGAGAAATCAACTAATGCTTATTTTAATTAGAGGTAATCAGGATGTGGTCCGGTTTCATATGTGACTGTATATATTTTAGATTAATAAGGTAAATTGCCCAGGCAGTCTTGAATAAAAGTATTTGGTATATAAGAGTTAAATATACTTATTCCCATTCTTCTTGAATTTTCCTGCATGTGTCAGGTGTCTCCTGAAATTGGTACAGGCTGAAAAATATGTAAAGTCCCTGCCTTAGATATGTATAGGTATATGCATAAATATGATTCATGCATAAGTACATGAATCCTGAAATGAATCAGCTGCCAATGGCACAAGGTAAAGATTACCCAAAAGTAGAAACACCCGTTCACACAACATATAGGACATGTTCTATAGCCCTGCTCTCTTGGGAAATCAGTTGTTTCAACACATAACTGGATGTGCAATGATGACACAAACTCATTTCATCAGCAATGAACTGTCTTTAAATTAGTGAAATTGATAATGCCAGGCTGCGCTGCTTTGGCAGCAATTTTGGAATACAGCAATTTGGCATGAGACTGATTAGCATCAGCTGGGCTGTTGAGTAGCTCTCCTCAGAAACCTTTTCCAGCAAATGCCTGCAAAAATTTGGTCCTCAGCACAAGTATCATGTTGCTTGCTCTGGTAGAGTATGTGGATAACATAGCATGTCTTGATATTTAGCATCTTTTCTTTTAGAAAGGTGGAGGATATGTCACCAGCCTTTGGAATATTTTTCAGATCTCTTTTATACTTAGGAGTACTCAGCATGGCAAACTGCTACTAACCAAGGGGGCCTGTATACTAGCTATTCATATTGTTGTTTGCATTGGATGAAACTCAGATGAATTTGAATTAAAAGCTGGTGACTACATGAGATAAAGGTCAATGTTGGAAGCCTGTTGTGGGATTATCTCTAATTAGTGGGTAACCAACCTTTTTCATTCAGCCAGTAGGGGTGACTTGAATTTCTCTGGTTGGTTGGCATCACTTTCCTCTGGTTTTTGTCCTGTGTGATTGCCTGATTTGAAGACAAAGAGGTACTCATGGGGATATCATAGAGATGGAAATTGTCAATTACCACCTTGTTTCTGCTACTGGAATTCTGTGTCTACCAGTGTGCTGACCCACCCGAGTGGGCATGGTTGCCGCACAGCAGTGCTACACAGAGAGTCTATTCAAGGAGAATCCAGATATCCAAGTCCAAAGGGCAAGCTGAGGTCTGTTTACCGGTAGTCCAAGCAAGCAACTAATCCAAAGGGTGTCCAGGGGCATTGTCAGGGTTGGCAGAGAAGTCAGTGTCACAGAAAGCAGGTCAGGGTCTAGGCAGGCAGTCTGGAATTGAGCAGGTTGTCTGTCTTTGCACGAGAATTGTACTGACGCTTTCTCTTTTCTCTTTTTGTCACCTTTCATATAATATCTTTTTCAATTTCTTCTCCACCATCACTTTAATAATCAACTTTACAGCAATTCTCTTTCTAAAGTTTGCTATATTTTACTTTATTTTTCTAGACAGGTTCTTACTCTAATTATAATATTTTTCCACTTTCAATTTTTTACTTCACCCTTCAATCTTTTCTCTAAATATTTCTTTACACCTTCCCATTGAATTTCATATCCTGATGTTATCTTTCCCTTTATTATGTCAGTCTGTCCATCAGAATTAATTCCTGTAACTTTAATACTTTCCTCAATTGAAGGTTCTTTCACTCTCCACTTTTATGTTATTTGAATCCTAGTGACACCAATTATATACAAATTTTAGGCCCACAAATAGATTTTAACCATTTCATATTTAACAAACAAGTCTCTGGTTCCACTCTTGCATTTATCTTCAGATCTTTAGTTACTATTTCTTCTATTTCTCTCCAAAACTTCCAAATCACCATACAGTCCCATGACATATGATATATAATCTCCTTTTCTGATTGACATCTCCAACATTAGTGTTGTGTTCTGTACTGTACCTTTTACAATGTATCCATTCACGTGTATCCAATGTAACCATGCTTGTGTAACATTATAACCAGCAGCTGCTTAACTGTAGCCCTTGCAATAGGACGCGAGCTAATGACCACCTGGTGGCAATAGCGAGCGTTCAAGCTCTCCTGGCCCAGACTCACCAGCAAACAACAGCGCGGGAAGATTCCCGCCATCACCTACACCTGGACAAGAAGGGCGTGACCGTCCGTGATGTCACGCGGACAGTAACCAATAGACTGTCGAGGAGCCACATTCAAATGTATAGCCACTGTATATATTGAGCTACCCATCTGCCATTACCTCATGTTCCCCTGGATCATCATGCAATAAACCCGTGTTAAGCCAACCTTTCGGCTGTTCATTGTCTTTGGTCCCATACTCTAAATTGGCGACGAAGGTGGGATATGGCTGCCCACGGGACCAAGACATGCGCCGGTTTCGAAATCAGGAGACCGGCAGACTGGGACATCTTCGAGATGGACTTCCAGGGAGCCCTGGTGGAATCCGAAGTCACGGATGAGGCAAAGAAAAGGGCCATCTTCACCCGGATGCTGGAGCCGGACACCAAGAGGGTCGTGGTGGACCTGATCGCGCCGAGGAGGGCGAGTGAATTCAAGGTGAAAGAGCTCATGCACATGCTGCGTGAGTACTTCCGGCCCTCGACGGCGATGTTCCCCGCTCGGAGCGCGTTTTGGAGGCGAGTCCAGGCGCCCGGGGAGACGGTCGCCGACTTCGCAGCGGCCCTGCGACTGGCGGCCGGCCCATGCAAATGGGAGAATGTAGAAATCACACTAAGAGACTGCGTGCTGTGCGGCCTGAGCGATGCCGAAACTCAGCGCACATTGATGAACCGCGAGCCACCCCCCACATTGCAGGAGGTCCTGAAGGAGGCACAAGCCGCGGAAGCTATGAAGGCCGTGGTCCAGGAGCTCCAGGACTGGCGGCCAAAGACGGGCAAGGCAGAGACTTCGGTGCACGTTTCGGTGCACGCGGCCTGGCGAGTTTCGAAGTCGTCCGCGGAGAGCAGCGACGACGAGGACGTCCGGAAGGTCCGGAAAGAAGGGCGGCGTTGCGACGGCTGCGGGGCGAACCACGACCGCGCCAAATGCCCCTTCAGGAAGGCCGAGTGTCACAACTGCGGCCGCCGCGGGCACATCGCCAAGGTCTGCAGGAAACGGCGCGAGGCCTGGAAGAGCTCGAGAGACTGCGCGACGAGACCCAAGGACGGCACCCAGGCCACGAGGAAGCGAGACGGCGTGGGCCGCATCGCCGCGACAGCGAGGACGACGCACCGGTGTTCAGCGTGTCCGCGGGACACCCCCATTATTTTGTTGAGGTACTAGTACAAGGGGCCCCCATTAGGATGGAAATTGACTCGGGTTCCTCATATTCCATCATTCCCCAGAAGGAGTTTCTGAAAATTGCCCCCCACGTGCGGCCCAAACTCAAAGCTTTGAGGTCCACGCTACGGGACGTGCAAGGGAACTGCATTCCGGTGTTGGGGGTTGGGAATTTTCAGGTCCAATTTAAGAAACACGCCGCGACTCTCCCCCTAGTTGTTCTCAAAGGGGGGAATTGCCGCCTCCTCGGGACTCAATGGTTCCAGCCCCTGGGTTTGTTCATTGGGGGGGGGTGCACGCCATTGCCGTTGGGACTGACCCGATTCAGGAGGTGCGCGACGCGCACCCCGAAGTCTTCAAGAAGGGACTTGGGAAATTTAAGGGACCCCCAGTAGCCTTCGACCTAGACCCTGAGGTCCGCCCAATAAGACTCAAACCGCGCCGGGTGCCATTCGCGCTCAAGGACAAAATAGAGGCGGAACTGGACAAATTGGTGGGCCAGGGGATTCTTGTTCCTGTTGATTCTGCGGAGTGGGAAACTCCAATTGTAACAGCACTAAAGGCCAACAGGGAGGTGCGCATATGCGCTGATTACAAGTGCACCATCAACAAGGCCATTCGCCCTAATGCGTATCCGGTGCCGGTAGTCAGCCATTTGCTGGCCAGGTTACATGGGGGAAAGTGTTTAGCTAAGCTCGACTTAGCACAAGCCTACCAGCAGCTCTCGGTGACCCCAGCTGCCGCTGCTGCACAAACTATAGTCACCCATAAGGGGGCGTTCCAGGTGACGCGCCTTCAATTCGGCGTAAACTCGGTGCCTGGAATTTTCCAGTCACTCGTGGAACGCCTCCTGAAGGGGCTCGAGGGGGTGTTGCCTTATTTTGATGACGTATTGATAACGGGGGGGGGGGGAGTCAGGCCGAATTGGCAAAGAGGTTGGGCAAGGTCCTGGCGATATTCGAAAAGGCGGGGTTGAGACTGCGAAAAGACAAATGCGTCTTCTTCGCGACCGAGGTCGAATTCCTAGGGTTCCGTGTCACTCCTGAGGGAATAAGGCCGTCCAAGTCTAAGGTAGCCGCCATCAAGCAAGCCCCTCGCCCCACCTCCAAGCCCGAGTTGCAGTCGTTCCTAGGGCTGCTGAACTTTTATCACTCCTTCCTTCCCCGGAAAGCAGCCGTGGCCGAGCCGTTGCACAGGCTGCTTAAAAAGGACGAGGCATGGAAGTGGGGCGACCAGCAAGAGAGGGCATTTAGTGAGCTAAAGCAGCTTCTGGCGTCTGACGCCATCCTCACCCATTTCAACCCCAAGCGGCCAGTGGTCCTGATCTGTGATGCATCCCCGGTGGGGGTGGGGGCGGTGCTGTGCCACGTGCTGGAAAACGGGAGGGAGGCCCCGATAGCGTTCTATTCCAGGTCCCTGTCCCAAGTGGAGAGAAACTACGCCCAGACAGACAGGGAAGCATTAGCGATAATTGCGGGAACAAAGAAGTTCCACGACTTCCTGTATGGCCGCCCCTTCACAATTGTAACCGATCACAAGCCCCTGCTAGGCATCTTCACCGCAGATAAGCCCACGCCACAGATCCTGTCCCCTAGGATGCTTAGGTGGGCCATTTTTCTCAATGCGTATCAGCACGCGCTAGTGTACAGGCCCGGGAGGGAGATCAGCCATGCGGACGCTCTATCGAGGTCCCCCCTTCCCCAGGAAGACAGCCACGTGGGCGGGGAGGAGCCAGACCATCAGGTACTGATGATAGAAGTCCTCGACTCGCCCCCAATACTGCCCACCGACATCGCCAAGGCGACCGGAAAGGACGACATTTTAGCAAGGGTTAGCTCCTGGGTGCAGAAAGGGTGGCCAGCATCCTCCCCGGCAGCGGAGTTCGACCCATTTTTCCGAAAGAAGTTAGAGTTGTCCTTTGAGAGGGGGTGCCTTCTGTGGGGCCAGCGAGTAGTGATCCCGGCGTCCTTACGGCCGAGGGTACTCAAACTCCTGCACGTCAGCCACCCTGGGATTGTGCGCTCCAAAGCCCTGGCACGGAGCTATTTCTGGTGGCCCCAGCTAGACGCCGACATCGAGCACATGGTCGGCACTTGTGAGCCCTGCCAAAGTTCCAGGCCAGAAGAAGCCCGCCTGCCTCACAGGGAGTGGGACGCGGCGAAGGGGCCGTGGTCCTGAGTTCATGTAGACTTTGCTGGCCCGTTCCGTGGGACGCTGTTTCTCCTTGTGGTGGATGCCTTCTCCAAGTGGTTGGAGGTCATTCCGGTTACAAGCACGTCCACGGCCACAACCATAAAGCATTTGCGGAGGGTCTTTTCCACGTTCGGTTTACCCGACACCCTCGTAAGCAACAACGCAAGTTGCTTCACGTCCTCTGAGTTCAGGGCATTCACAGAAATCAACGCCATTCGCCACATCACCTCCGCTCCTTTTCACCCTGCCACAAACGGCCAAGTAGAGCGCCTTGTGCGCACCACCAAGGACGCGCTGCGGCGCATGGGGCCCGGGGACCTAAACCATCAAGTGTGCCAGTTTCTGCTAGGTTACCGAGTGACTCCCCTAGCGTCAGGATACTCCCCCGCAGAGCTGCTGATGCGCAGGAAGCTGACCACCATACTAACTAGGCTAGACCCCACGAGAGTAGAGGACAAGGGGAAGAACATTGGGATGGAGGACACAAAGAGTTTCGACGTGGGTGCCCCCGTGTATTGCAGGAATTATGCCAGCGCGGGTCCGGCCTGGGTACCGGGCATCATCCTAGAGCGGACCGGCCCCATCTCGTACCGCGTCGAGACCAGCACAGGTCTACTCTGGAGGCGGCACGCAGACCAGCTCCGGCGCAGGATCCCCGGCGAACAGGGCACGGACCGCGGGACACAAGACTCAGCGTTAGGGTTCTCCCCCACCCGTTCAGCCCAAGGGGGAGGAAAGGGGGGCCATGGGTCCCCACCAAGGGGGGAGGAAAGGGAATCTGTCCTCGTAGATATCCTGCGGGATCGGTCAGCAGAGAGAAGGGAAGCCGATCTCATAGATATCCCGCGGGATCTCCCCACTTATACGGATACCCCAACAGAGTTAGATTTTGATTTTCAGAACCGGGGAAGTTTTGCGGAGTGGTACCCCACCCGTCCAAGCGAGAAGAGGGGTTTTTCGTTAGCCCCGAGTGTCTCCGGTCTGCCCACAATGGAGTTTTTCCCTTCCCCCAAAACCGCCAAACCACGGCAAGCCTCTAACAAGTCTCCCTCTCCCGTTTCAGGACAAGGGACCAGGGAACGAGGAAGCAGTAGCGCCCCTGGGGCAGGTCAGCCCACATCGCGGCCCAAACGCGTTTGCAATAAGCCATCTTGGCTGAGGGACTTCGTCCCATCCTAAAGGGGGGGGGGGAGTTGTGTTCTGTACTGTACCTTTTACAATGTATCCATTCACGTGTATCCAATGTAACCATGCTTGTGTAACATTATAACCAGCAGTTGCTTAACTGTAGCCCTTGCAATAGGATGCGAGCTAATGACCACCTGGTGGCAATAGCGAGCGTTCAAGCTCTCCTGGCCCAGACTCACCAGCAAACAACAGCGCGGGAAGATTCCCGCCATCACCTACACCTGGACAAGAAGGGCGTGACCGTCCATGACGTCACGCGGACAGTAACCAATAGACTGTCGAGGAGCCACATTCAAATGTATAGCCACTGTATATATTGAGCTACCCATCCGCCATTACCTCATGTTCCCCTGGATCATCATGCAATAAACCCGTGTTAAGCCAACCTTTCGGCTGTTCATTGTCTTTGGTCCCATACTCTAAAATTAGTCTTTTTTTTGTTTTTGTCATTTTTGTTAGTAGAAAACAGAATGGACCAGCACTGGGGGTAAAATACTCTCTTGTGTTGGCTTTGCCTGCTTCCACCCGGAATTAATGGGCATGTTCTTGCAGGCCTTCCTGCCTGGTATGATAGGGAGGAGCCAAGAAGCCTTTATAGATGGTGGCTACGCTTACTTCCTGCCTCACCCTCTTTAACTGCTCAGCATTAGAGAAACAAGTCTTTCTCCCTCTTGAGCAGCCCTCACACGGGGCCTGGATGCCTTGTTTCTTTTGTGGTGCTGCCTCATGGCCCCAGCCTGGTGAGTAGTAGTTCAATCTAAGCACACTGCCCATTAATTGCCAAAGGTCCCCCAGTGGAGCCGCCGCCGGCCTCTTTGAATCAGCAAGGGAAAAACTAATTTTCTCCCTTGCTGGCCCTTTTTCTGGGAGAGCAGTTTTGCTTTCGCTTTGCTTGCCAACACTGGTTGGGGCCTTTCCTTGGGTGGGGTCCACCCTTGGGGTATCAGTGAATCAACTGTCCTACTGCTACCCAAGGATTGTGAGTTCTATTCTTGTCCGGGGCTTGTGTTTATTTGGCCTTCCTTCCTTCCTAGGCTAATAACATTGGTAAAACTGCTGTCCTGCACCTGTTGGGTTGTGAGTTCCCTCCTTCCCTCCTTCCAGGATTCAGATTGACTCAGCCTTCAATCCTTTTGTAGGGGTAATCTGAGTACACAGTATATGGGGGCATGATGTTGTTTACAGTAACTGTTAATCACCCTCAGAGTGCACTAGTGCTATGGGAAAATACATAAGTGTGATTGTGTTCCGTTGATTTAAGTCTTCTATTAGCACATAGAATCAGCTTTCCCCTGTGTTTTCATGCAGATATGGTCTCCTATGAGATCCCGGGGGTCCCAATGTCCCTATGGTGCAGCCTCGCCCTGGGCTTGTCACGTACTTGGGATTTAGTGTCTCTACACACACATACCTGAGCCAGGTTGGCTCCGATTCCCAGCCTCTGGGTGGGTGACATGAGTATCCACTATCAATCTCTGCTGCTCCGCTCACTGCTTCCCCTGAACCCTGACTCCATGTGCCTGTATAATCCTGTGGGTTTCTTATGGCATGTACCTCCCCCCCTCTAATGTGTGGGTAGTTCCTGCTGGTGCCTTCTCTTTTCTTCCAGGTCCCCAGACTCTCTTAAGACACAGTTCCTGTCATTGCTGCAGCCTGCTGTGTTGCAGTTTCATCCCACAGTGCTTCTGCTGGGATCATGCACCTTGGCTGTGAGAGGGTGCAATTTTCCTCTTGTTTCCGCTCGCTGCTGGGCATCTTACTGCAAAGATGGCACAGTTCTTTCCTGCTAATCTTCATATTGAACATTTTACTGTGCAGTGCATCCACTAGTGGTGTGCATCTCATAAGTGGGATGGCACAATTTTTAACTCAAGAAGGCGAGGCCTGCACTGGTGAACCTCCTTCCATGTGAGGGACTGAGGTGCCCCTGCCTCCGTTATTCTTTTTTCCTTGTGGTGCGTCCACTGATGGCATGCATCTCATAGTTGGGATGGTGCATTTTGTTTTGAAAACACGAAGGTGAGGCCTGCACTGGTGGACCTCCTTCCATGTGATGGACTGAGGTGCCCCTGCCTCCATTCTTCTGTTTTCCTTGTGTTGCATCTGCTGGTGGCGTTCATCTCATAGGTAGGATGGCGCATTTCCAAAGTCACAAAGGCAAGGCCTGCACTGGTGGAACTCCTTCCATGTGATGGACTGAGGTGCCTCCCTTGCCTCCATTCTTTTCTTCTCATACCTGACAGCCATGGCCTGGTCTTCTTTTGCTATGCTACGTGCCCAGTTCTACTGTTCCAGAGGAAAGGGGCTCCAGCCACTAGACGGGTTCGTTGCCTTTTTTCCTCAATTTGCTCCTTCCATTGCACTGGGGCCTCCAGCCTGGTAGGTCGGTCTGGGGTGGGTTGGGGTTCAGCCATTGACTAAACCCCATGTGGTAGATAGTGCTGGTAATTTTAATCAGAATGGCCTGTTTAGTTATTCGGTTGGGGTCTTGGGTAATTTGGCACCCAGACAGCACTATCACTTGGGGTGTCTCACAGCCGTTGAATAGCCGCAGACCTGGGACAGCTGATCAGGAAGCTTGGTCCCACTGTTGGGCACAATGCTAGCCTGCCTGCAGAGCTTTTCTACTGTCCCTATTATTTGGGATCCAAATTCCTTGGTATTGACCTGAGTTATTATCATGCACCTGCACTACTTAGTCCCCAATGCAATAGTTTGCAACAACTTATTTTGACTTAATAAAGTGGCCCTTGTTTGAACCCATGACATGTGTCTGTCTCCTCACTCGGGGGTGGCAGGCAAAGCAGAAGATAGAAAAAGTAGAGACATCAGTCTGCTGACAAAAGTCTGCATAAAGCAATGGTCTTCCAAGTATTAATGTATGAATGTGAGAGCTGGATCATAAGGAAGGCTGAGCAAGGAGGAATAGACATATTTGAACTGTGTTGCTGGAGAAGACTTTTGAAAGTCCTCTGGACTGCAAGGAGATCCAATCATTCAATCCTAAAGGAAATCAACCTTGAGTGCTCCTTGGAAGGACAGATACTGAAGCTGAAGTTCAAATACTTTGGCCAAGAGGACTCAATGATGCTAGGAAAGCTCAAAGGGAAAAGGCAAAGGGGGCAACAAAGGATGAGATGGTTAGACAGTATCAGGGCTGTAGCCAGGGGGTGGCGAGGGTAGACTTGGCCCACCCTGAGTTAGCACTTTGCACACCCTGGGAAAGCATGTTTTCCCATAGAAATGCATTGAAAAGAGGTTTTGTTACCCATCCTGAAAAAATATTTGCTCACCCACATCTAGAATCCTAGCTATGGCCCTGGACAGTATCATTGGCACAGTGGCCATGGATCTCAGTGGTCTCCAGAGGATGATGTGGCATGATGATGATGATGATGATGATGATGATGATGATGATGATGATGATGATAATAATAATTGTTTATTTGTACCTTGCTCTTCTAGTGCACGCACTACACAGAGCGGCTTCCAACAATAAATAATAAACACTATACAATACATAATAAGAGTACAATACATATAAGCATAATATCATACATAAAATTACAATTCAAAAAATCACATCAAGAAAATAACACATACATTATAAGAAATTACAAAAAATTAACCTCAACCACCCAGCAGCCACAAAGGCGCCCCATGGTTCAAACGTCCGTGAGGGCAGCTGCATCGGTGGCGGCAATGGCTCCCACCTGTCTCTTCCCCAACGGAGCCGGTGGCATGGGCTTCCAGGGTGAGACAGGGAGGTGCATGAGGCGGCGGGTGACGGCGTCCTTTTCTGCTCTCTGGGCGGGCCATCCCGGAGAGCGAGGGCAGCTACATCGGCAGTGGCAATGGCTCCCACCTGTCTCTTCCCCAACGGAGCTGGTGGTGTGGGCTCCTGGGGTGAGACAAGGAGCTGCTCGAAGCGGAGGGCAACGGCGTCCTTTTCTGCTCTCCGGGCGGGCCATCCCGGAGAGCGAGGGCAGCTGCATCGGCAGTGGCAATGGCTCCCACCTGTCTCTTCCCCAACGGAGCTGGTGGTGTGGGCTCCTGGGGCGAGACAAGGAGCTGATCGAAGCGGAAGGGCAACGGCGTCCTTTTCTGCTCTCCGGGCGGGCCATCCCGGAGAGCGAGGGCAGCTGCATCGGCGGCAGCAATGGTTCCCACCTGTCTCTTCCCCAGCAGAGCTGGTGGCCCATTGGGGCTTGAAAGGTCAGACTCGACTGTGTGACTGAACAACAACATTTCTGCAAATTTTTCTGGTGTCAAATAACATTTATACGATATTTTCATGCCCCCCGCCAGATCATTGCTTTTATTTAATTAACTTTTAATTTTCATTCCAGTCCCTATTCCAATTATCCATTTGGATTGTTCTACCTATTTCATGCGATATTTTAACATATTTTCCTTCACCACCTGTTTCATTTCTCCCTGAAATAATAGTTTATACAGTCTTGCAATTAAGTGGTCCTCTTTTTTCCATATTCTCATCTAATTCAGTTGGCTCCTTAGACAATGGAATTAATTTATTATCCATTTTTATTCATTCATAAAGTTGTCTTTATGTAAACCATTGATATGTAATTCCTACTTGTTCTAATTCTTCTCTAGTTTTTATTCTTAGTTTCAATTCCACTATCATCGTTAATAACCTTTTGTATGTCAATCATTTTTCAAAGCAAAAAGACCTCATATGGCAATGTCCACATCGGCATCCCTCTGCAAATTTTTCCTCATATTTCTCCCATATGCTTATACATGTACAGCTTCCCTCAAGATCTTTTCCCTCAAGATACTCTCTTTTTATCATACCAAAGTTACTCTTGCAGTCCATACATTATAGTTTTACCTTCTAGTAGCAATATTTTCTGATTAAATCTTTTAGCCTTAAAATCACATGCTTTGCAGCATAGTAGCAGATTTGGGACTCCCTATTCCCCTCCTACCAATCCTCTTTTAAATACTATGTTTTAATTCTTAGTTTTCTTCTCAGCCATTTTATAATCTAACAGTTGTCTTCCCCATACTTAAAGGGGTTTATTTCTGTCATAACTGGAATATTTTGGAAGAAAAATATTAACATTGGCAAAACAATCATTTTCTTACCAACAATGAGATTTTTTAAGCTTTTCCACCTTTCCAGATTTTTCCAATTCCTTTTATTTACTTTCATAATTACCTTCAAATAAATCCTTTGTCTTTTTTTGATAGTATCTACAGCTAGCAATTACACTTATATACCACCCCATAGCGCTTAGTGCACTCTCTGGATGGTTTGCAAGTTAATTAGCATTTTGTCCCCCAACATGCTGGGTACTCATCTATACCTATAAAATCATGCGTTAACCATTGGAATCTGGTAAAAATGCCCATACCCGTCCATACTATCCCGTACCGAGCCCCGTACACTTCCTTTTACGCTGACTGACCATCGCCGCAAGGGTCTGGCAGCCACCAGTGGGGCAGCCACCCTATGAACACGGACAGAAAAATCCAACTACAACTATCAGCGTCCTCCGCACCGTGACCACTTGGAAGGATGGAAGGCTGAGTCAACATTGAATCCTGGTCTGGATCGAACTTACAATGTTCTGGCTGCAGTACAGCAATTTAACCACTGAACCACCAAGGCTCTATGCTTTATAATCAGGATTTAATTCCAATTCTTTCTCTTACCATTTTTTTGTCATTTTTTGAGTATATTAGTCATGTCTTCAATTATTATAAAACAATTTCCCAAAGTCTCTGATAGCTTCTTTGAGTTTCTGAATGCTGTACATTGGATCTTCCAAAAAAATAATAATACAGTGTCATCTGCATATACTTTTACTTTGGGATGCTGTTTCCTGATTCACAACAGAGGTCAAAGAGAACATATTTGGTGGGTTCCTTTAGAAATCTGATAATGGTCTGTTTTTTCACAATTCATTATTTTTATTATTGCGGCTTACTGTATATCTATACTTATAAAATCATGCGTTAACCATTGGAATCCTGCATCCATCCATACTATCCCGGACCGAGCCCCGTACACTTCCCTTTACGCTGACTGACCATCACCGCAAGGGTCTGGCAGCCACCAGTGGGGCAGCCACCCCATGAACGCGGACAGAAAAATCCAAATACAACTATCAGCATCTTCCGTGCCGTGACCATTTCAGCCAATCAGGCTGAAGGGCGCAAGCATGTAGAACATTGAAAAAGCTGGCGCGCAAAAAATAAAATAAAATAATGCCTCACGCAACAGGAACGCAAGGTCGCCACAGGCGGATGCAGTGCCTCATGGCCTCGCTAACCCAAATCCGCAAAAAACCAAGGTGAGACAACCGCCGGCCTTCTTTCCTGGAGAAATGGTGAGAAGAGGGACTCCCTCTCCTCCCCGCTACCCTGCCAAAGACACAGCGAGATCACCGCCAGCCTCAAGGTAAGTTGAGCCGGGGGGGGAACCAACAGCAGGCAGCATTTTGTCAGGGGAAGCACACTCCCTGGTGAATGATTGGATGCTGCCTTTGTACTACCCACACCACTGTTTCAAGAACTAGCACAAAACAGCAGTGGAGGTAATAGAAAAGCAGCAGCCAGCAATCTGCAAGGAAGAACACCACCCCTTACGGATCATTGCCTGCTGACCTGCCATTAGGAAAGCCAGGGGAAAAAGAGGCTGAGAGGAGAGAACCATCATGAAGCAGATAGCTCTTCTCTGCCTCCTTCTCCCCCGACTGACCTAAAGAACCTTACCGGACAAAGAGCGAGCTGACTGCCGGCTCTTCCTTTTCCCCATCGCTGCATCGAAACCTAATTTTGAAACAGCAATGGGGAAAAGAGTAAACGACAGACAGGCCATTTTTCACCCCACAAAACGACAACAAATCACAACAGTTTAACACAATGCCAACCATCAAAAATAAAAAAACAAATAAACAAATAATTCAAATAAACCCAGTAAACAACAAAACAATAAACAACAAACTCAACAAAAACACCCGAAATACCAAAGGCTAACAAAAAAACCATGAAAACTCACGAAAAACACCTATCTACATCATAACAACACGAAAATACCTTACTCAAAAACAATAATATCCCAAATGACATAAACATTTACGGGGAAAATGAAAAAATAAATAACAACCAAAAATATCCAAAACAATAAAACACATCTAAAATCCAAAAAAATAAAAATAAAAAAGAACAAGCAAAAACACTTTGGGGGTTTAAGTAGAAACACACTACTTAACACCCCCCCGCCAGCCCAGCACCCCAAAATCAAAATAAATTCAAAATAAAAAAATAAATCAAGAGCACATAAATAATAATAATAATAATAATAATAATAATAATAATAATAATAATAATAATAATAATAATAATAATAATAATAAGTTTTATTCTATCCCGCTTTCCTGGCACAAGTGCCACTCAAAGCAGCTTACAACATATATAAATACAGTATCACAGATATAATTACATAGTTACAAAAACAGATTGGAAATGAACACATTGCAAGTAAAAAGTCCCATACAATTAATTTCAAAAAATACAAGCTCCATGCTGCCCCCCCACCCAGAAGCTCCCACTTACCCCGGCCAATGCCAGGCCAGGGAAGGGGCTTGGGTGACGAAAGATGTCCTCCCACCATGCCCTGCGGGTTCCTCGGTCAATGATGCTATTCCTGATGACCTTTGCTCAGTCAGGTATACGTAATTTGATCAGGCCCTTTGATACTTTGAAACAAAACCCAATTGTTAGTTCTAACCAGGGTGGATAAAAATCAATGATTTTATTAAAGAATCAAAAAAATTGGAATTTTTTATTTAAATTGGATTTGTTTAAATTAAATTGGATTTTTTTTATTTAAATGCTTTTTGAGGAAAAATCTCTCTAAAGATCATGTTCTAGTTAAGATACATTATAGTCCAGAGGTTATTCATCATGAAATTAGTTTTTAATTATGTGGCATAAGGCTGTATTAATCCATTCACAATGTCATGCTCTCCCAGAGGTTTCTGATTATATGGGACAATTTTTCTATCTAGAAGATATTATCAAATCAAGTGCTTGGTTTTGCTGTTTTCCAAACTGTGCATTTAGATCTGCAATGATAACATGCCTCCTTCATAGCAAAAAATGTTATAAAATAAACATCAGAATTGAGGAAAAGACCTTAATCCCATTGTTCCTCTGCAAATCTATGTACACAGAATCAACCCCCTTACCTCTTAAGTGCTGCTATGTTTCAAGAAGTTCAATGAATAGAAGGTTGTTTGGAATGGAATAGCACAAGGAGCAAAGTTTGAGGAGGGAGGGGCAAGCAGTAAAATAAAAGTGAAACCTTTTGAGGATGGAACGCTGCAATTTGAGATCTTTATTTGTATAGCAGCCTGAAGTTTATCATATGGACCTGGCTGATGTAGTCAATGACTGTCAGTCTAAGTCTTTAAAAATATTTTTACCACATCAGTTAACAAACATAGATGTTTAAGCAAATATAAGCATACATAATGCTATATAATGTTATTGTATTGGTTAAATAAAACTATTTAAATTTAAAGGTATGAATGATTAACCTATGAACTGGAGATAGTTCACCTTGCAGTAATTTCATAATTATCTATCTATGTATTTCTAATGGTATATAACCACCAAATCAGTAATTTTCTTATATAACTGTAAAACTACTGTAATCTGAAAAGTTATTATTCTAAAAACGAAACCTTTATCTGGTTGTAAATATTAAGATTAAAACAACTCCAGCAAAAATAAGTCTTTATGTAGAAAATCATGATTTAAATCAAGCCTTACTGACTAGTGATTTAAATCGTGATTTAAATCATGATTTAAATCAAAGTGATTTAAATCAAATCCACTCTGGTTCTAACTAAAGCAGAGTTAATTTGAAGCAATGCAATTAAAGTTAGACTGCTTCAGTTAGGAGTAAGCCATTGGATTTATGCACACATGCACGCACGCATGCATGCACACACACACACACGCACACGCACACGCACACAGAGAGTAGGGTGTGCTAGCAGAGCTCCATTGTAGGGCTCTGTTTTTATCTTGTTTTATTTGTTTGTTTTTTTGTTTTATAGGTCTGGGATTGACCCTCTTTAACTCTGCTGTGTTGTAGTTTTTGGAGTCAGACTCCTCTCCCCGCCCCTCGCCGACGGCCTTGAAGATAGGAGCAACAAAGCCTTGAAGACAGGAGCAACAAATATAAGGACAAGAAACTCCTTTGAAGGCAAATGTGGGCTTTGAGGAGGGCATTCCAACTCTGAAGTAGATATTCCAACTTGGGAAATAATTGAGACATAACAATTTGAGATTTGATAAGTCTAAGGGGGCTATGGAGCAGCTGGATCACCATACTGATTTAAAAGAAAAAGCAACCCGAACTGACGGAAGACCAAAAATGGTAATAAAGAAACAGGCTCCCAATTAGGTGTCATCTATTTTGGAGTCTTTGAACAGAATACCATTGGGCCTTTCCTGTCCTTGGGTGTAGCCCTAGTTTGATCTCCACCTACAGCCCCGGCTTGCTATGGCTGCCTGCAACACCGGAGTAGAAACAGGTGTACGGGTTCCTAGTACCTCCATCTTGCCGGCCTGCTGAATAAACTCAAACTTAACGAAGAGGAACTCAGTGGAGGGAAAGATGCAGATGCTTGAAAAGAAGATCACAGAACTCTTGGAATTTGTGAAGATGAAGCACAATGTCCATGGCAAAATAAAGCATATGGTGAGCCTGATTCACACGTGTTACAATCAGCTCACCAACATGGAGCATGAGGAGAGACAGGAGAGACTGGAGAACATGCCAACAGATGCCCAGACGTCACCTGGATTGAGGCATCTTGGAACAATTGCCAAAAGTGACCTAAGTTATCACATTGGACGGACAATCCACTACCTAGAGATGCTTCAACACTGAACCTGAGTGTGATGATACTGAGCAGAGGTGAGCACATTGGTGATACTGGCGAGGCCCGATATCGAAAAGTGTCATTGGCGGGGATAAACCAGGCTTCAAGCACATTGGACATAAGTTCAGGCCCACAAACTGATTGGATGGTGGTAGCGAAGTCAAAAACAAGATCTAAGATCCTCACCTCCTGACATAGTAATTGTGAAGGCAAAGGAGGGAGGTCCTTCGTATGGTGATATGTTGCGACAATTGAAGGATGACCCGTCCTTGAAGGAGATGGGAGAGAATGTGATGAAGGTGAGGAGGAACCTGGCTGGAAATCTGCTCTTGGAGCTGAGGAAGTCTGCTGCAACTACCCAGGTGGTAAATACCATTACCTGGAAGCTGGGCAAGTCAGCGATCGAAGTGAGTCGAAAGGATAAGAAGACAATTGAAATCCAGGACCTTGATGAGCTGACTATAATAGAGGAAGTTTGTGAAGCACTTGACAAGGAGTTGGAGGTAGCCATTGAAGCAAAGGCCATTAAGTCCATCAGGACTTAAAAGAGCACGCAAACTGCCATGGTCCATTTACCAACGGACCTAGCCAGGAAGACGATGGAGAAGGACCAGGTACGCATCGAGTGCCGAGTTAGGGAGAAGGTTTATTTATTTACAGTAGATCTATATACCACCCCAATTCAATGGACTCTGGGTGGTTGATGTACGGAAGTGCTTTAAGTGCTGGGCTTTTGGACACCTGGCATGTGACTGTAAGAGAGTGGACAGGTCCAAGTGTTGTCTCTGATGTGGCTGAGAATGCGAGAGGTCAACGACCACTAATCATTGCAGGTGACTTTAATGTGTGGGCCACAGGATGGGGTAGTAGAGAGACCAAGAGGAGGTGTGTGACCCTCCTGGACTTGGTGACATCTTTAGAAGGAATCCTCCTTAATAATGGTTCAACTCCGACATATATAAGGGACGGCAATACCTCCATTATAGATGTGACTTTTGCCAGTGAAAGTTTACTTTCATGAGTTAAGATGTGGCAAGTGAGTGACTACTACACCTACAGTGATCGTCAGGCCATCATTTTTGAAATTGCCGTGTAGGGAGGACAAAGGGTGAATGAGTTGACAGCTAAGCCAAGTGGAACATCAGGTCCTTTGACCACAAATCTTTCATCATTATGATGTAAGAGAACAGCCAGTTAGCTGGCTCTGTGGAGCATTTGTCCTCGCAACTCATGTCACTGGTTACTAGTGCCTGTGATGCTACCATGAAGAAAGGTTCTGGGAAAAATTGCCATGCACTGGTCTATTGGTGGAATGAGGAGATCGCCAAATTCCAGAGACTGTGCCACCACACTCAGCAAAAGGCACAGCGTGCCCTAGGTAGAGAGGACTATGAACCTCTGAGGCTTTGACATGGGGAGGTGTAGGGGGCCATGAAGAAAGCCATCAGGGACAGCAAGAACTGCATGTGAAAGGAGTTATGCAACATGGTCGACAGTGACCCATGGGGTAGGCCGTATAGGACGGTAATGGCCAGGTTAAAAAGCTGTACAATGGTCCCACCATGTTGCCCAGTGCTGCTTGAAAAGTTAATTGCTACTCTTTTCCCAGGCCAACCAGGACTCGCCTATACCGAGAACGTGTCGACTGATTGCTGCTTCGACGTGCCAACTATTTTGGAGGAGGAGTTGATCAGGGCCTGTAGTAAGATCGGGGATGTGAAGGTCCCAGGCCCGGATGGTGTCCCCAACATTGCTCTTAAAACTGCCATCAGATCCCTACCAGAAATCTTCCTAGAGATGTATAACATGTTTCTTGCTCAGGGAATCTTCCAAAGCCTGTGGAAACTGCAGAAATTGGTCATTCTCCCGAAAGGGAAAAAGCCACTGGATGATCCATCATCTTATTGACAAATACACCTGCTGGATACGGCAGGTAAAGTACTTGAGAAGATCATCTGCAACCCGATGGAGGAGTTCAGTGAAGGAGCTTGTGGATTGTCTGAAAGTCAACATGGACTCCGGAAGGCGAGATCGACCATGGATGCCATCAACGTAGTTGTAGATATTGCCCGCCATAGAAGGCAAAAGCTGGAAGAGAGCTGCCAAGAAGTACTGCACTATCATCACCTTTGATGTGAGGAACACATTCAATTCAGCGAACTGGGATCGTATCCTGGATGCGCTTAGATTGATGGAGGTTCAGGAGTACATCAGATGCATAGATGCATAATCATTAGTTATTTCACAGATTGAATTTTGATGTGTAACACTAATGCTGGACTTGGAACCTACAGTATAACATCACTGGAGGTGTTCCACAAGGTTTGGTGATCCGTCCCTTATTGTGGAATATTATGTATGACGGGGTGCTTCGGTTGCCTATGCCAGTAGGGACAAGGACAGTTGGGTTTGCAGACAATGTGGCGGTAGTGGTTGTCACCAAACATCTGGAGGAAGTTGTCTAAACCGCAAATGAGAGTGTTGCCAATATTCATCAGTGGCTCTCATTAGCTGGCTTGCATCTAGCAGATCATAAGACTGAGGCAGTTCTCGTGACCAGTAGGAAAGCCAGGGAGACCATCACCCTTACTGTTGGAGGCTGCAGTATACTCTGGAAGCCACCACTATGATATCTGGGTATCCAGATAGACACCAAGCTATGCTTCGATGAGCATTTGCAAATTGTGAGTGCAAGGGCCAGAGCAGTATGTAATGCATTGACAAGGATAATGCCAAATATTGGAGGCCTAGGGCAGACTCGCCGAAGACTCCTCTCAAGCGTTGTTAGTTCTGTGTTGCTGTATGCAGCTCCAATTTGGTCAGAAGCCACGGCAGGGGCATCGTGCATGCGACAAATAACCTCAGTATACCATTTGAGTGCCCTGTGGGTGGCTTGGGCATTCCGAATGGTCTTGTACAATGCCATGTGTGTCATTGCTGATATGATGCTGATCCATCTGATGGCAGCGGAATGGGCAGAGATTTACCGGCGAAGGCGAGAAAATCAGGTGACGGAATGATGCACAATTGCTATGGAAGCCAGGATAGAGAGGACAGCATGATGGCAGCAGATCTGGGATCCATCGACCAAAGAATGGTGGACTCATTGTCTCATCCTGGACTTTAGTGAGTGGTCAACAAGACAGCATGGAGAGGTGGATCATTATCTCATGCAGCTGTTGATGGAGCATGGCTGCTTCAGAGCCTACCAATACCATTTTAGGCTGAATGATGAGCATGAGTTTGTTCACTGTCCATGCTTTGATGCAGAATGGGAAATTCTACAGAAGCATATTTGACGACAGTTGTCTCCGGAAGACATCATCGATGAGATGTTGAGCAGGGAGAGAACCTGGGTTGTGGTGTCCAATTATGCGGCCGGGATCATCTTGGAACTTAGGCGTGTGGAGAACTGAGAAGAGGGCAGCCAGAGGCATAGAGGAAGAGGACAAGTAGCCAAATTGGAGGGGTTTTTTTAACAGCCTGTGTGCCCCCCATGAAGTAATGCCTAATGGCAGTTCTGCGGGGTGGTGGGGTGTAATGCGAGGTGGTTTTAGTGGGTAAAAAAAACCCCACACTGTGAAGCAATGGCTCCAAATTGTCTTTTGAAGATTTCACCTGCCCTAATTTAACAACAACAGCAACAACAACAACACACACACTGTAGGTGGGAAAGGAATAGTTTGGAGGTGAATTGTGCTGAATGATATAGAATGCAAGCGCGGCGCCAAAATGGCCGCCACGCTCTTTGCGGGCCCCCCCCACCGGACGAAGAGCATCCGGGTAGTTAGGGGGCGTGGCCAGCACCCTTATAAAAGGGGCGGCCACGAGGCAGCCGAGCTGCCATTTTGCGAAGCGACGGAGAGGAGAAGTTTTTCCCCATTGCTCCGTCGCTCTTACCTTAGCCGGGAAGCTACTTCGGGCAGCGGTCCTTTTCGTTCCTTTTCTTCGGCTTCCCAGCACTTTCAAGAATGCCTTCCAAAAAGAAGGCGTTGGCGAACGCGGTTCGCACTTCGAGGAGGCGCCAGCCGGGTCGGAGGACCGCAACTGCACCCCCCCCAACAGCCCCCTTTGCCGGCGCCCACTGGGACCGGTGGGATGGGGTCGGTTGCCCCATGGCCCGGGACTGGGCGTCCTCAGACCGGCCCGGCGGGAGCCGCAGCCTCCGGCTCTCAATCGGTGGCTCCCGGCTCTGGCCCGGTTTATACCTTGGGGCCTTCTGCCCTTGCCCCGCAGCTACCTGCGGTGGGCTTTAACCATGGGGGGTGGTTGGGTTCCCTTCCCTGGCAGGGCATACCTCCGGCCCCTCAAGGGCCGGTACTGGGTTCATGGCCATATTCAGGACCCGGGGTCCAGAGACCTGACCCGGCGCCTATTATCAGTGGGCCGGCCGGCCCTATGCCCCCCATCAGTGTTGGGGGCTATGTTAATGTTGACGCCCTTCTGGCCCGCGTAGCGGCCCTTGAGGCTTCTTTGGGGGTGGTTAACCCACCCGGGGCGCCTTTGGGACCACAGGTCGACGCATCGGCTGCCGGTCATCGGCAGGTGGCCGGACGGGTAGAGCTGCTTGAGGCCCGTGGGTCGGCATCAGCCGCGGCCTCGCAGCTCCCCATGCAACAGTTGCTGCCGTCAGCTACTGACCAGGCCTCGTCCACGAGCTCGGTTGCAGTCGCGAGCTCCGACACCCACAGTGGGCCGGAACCCCTGGTAGGGGCGGCCCATGGGGGTGCAGCGTGTGAGTATGCGGTTCAAACTAGTGCACCCACACCACTACCTGTACTGGGGGGGGGGCATCCAGTGGCCGTGGCCCCGTATGGCTGGCGCAGTGGTTCAGCCGCCGCCGGGCCATACGGGTGCGGCACCATCAATCCAGGGCCCCACTGGGGGTGGCGCCCTCTGTCCCGTTGGGAACTTACTCGGGGTGGCGGGCTTGGTCCAGGCTCCTTTCACCGTGCCCAATGCGGCCTCTGTGCCGTTGTCGGCATTGCCTACGGCGGGGTATTCTCTGCCCCTTGGGGATCATCTTGCCCAGGCCACCAAAGAGAAAATCTGGCGGGGGGAGTATGTGGACATTTTCCCCCTTCTGAATAGAGAACCCACCAAGGAGGAGAGGGAGGGGCAGGATGAGAAAGATAAGGAACAGGCATGTTGTCGTAAGCCGCCACGCACGTGGGCCAACTGGCTGCCAGCGTACCTCATATACATGGCTGTGTACCTCAGGGCCCGGCCGGATCTGGCCATTCCAATGGTCCAGTACTTGGACAACATATACCGGGCGATGGTTGACTTCCCCGGCCCGTCGTGGTTGGCTTACGACGAAGGATTTCGCATGAGAGTGCCCCTACACCCGGAGATGAGGTGGGATGAGCCCTGCCAGAAGCTGTGGCTTCTGTATATGACCCCCACGCGCCCGGCGCCTGGGGAGAGGTATCATTGTGGACATGCGGTCCAGCGAGCTGCTCCGGCACAGACACCCTGCCAGGTGGCGGGGCAGGGGGTTCCAGCCCGCCTGCTGTGTTGGACCTTCTCGGCCAATGGTACCTGCAGCAGGAGAAATTGCCGATATAGGCATGAGTATCCCTCTTGTGCTGGCCCCCACGCTGCCTCCACCTGTCCTAGGCCGGGAGGAGCACGGGGCAGGGGTAGAGGTGGACAGGGGGCGGGCAAGACTGCCGCAGAGGGAGCTGGTCAGGCAAAAGGCCCCCTCACCAATTGATGTGGACATGTTAGAGCGTTGGCTCACGATGTACCCGAGGAGGGCAGACGCAGCTTACCTGCTTGAGGGTTTCCAGCAGGGATTTCGTATTCCTTTCACGGGGGTCAGGGCTCCCCAAGATGCACCCAACCTTTTGTCGCTTAGGGGAAGGGAGGAGGTGGCTGCCTTGAGCATTATTAAGGAGGTGGATGCTGGCAGGGTTGCCGGCCCTTTCCATGCCCCCCCCCCGTTTCCTAATTTAAAAGTTTCCCCCTTGGGGCTAGTGCCCAAAAAGTCACTGGGCGAGTTCTGCTTAATACATCACTTGTCCTACCCAGCCGGCCGATCGGTCAATGATGCTATCCCGGATGAACTTTGTTCGGTCCGGTATGCATCTTTTGACCAGGCTCTGCGCATGGTGCGCTCATGTGGCCCGGGTGCACTGTTGGCTAAGTGCGACATCAAGTCGGCCTTCCGTCTTCTGCCGGTGCACCCGGGCGACTTTGAGTTGCTGGGTTTCAAGTTCCGGGGTGAATATTACTTCGATAAGGCCATGCCTTTTGGTTGTTCCATCTCCTGCTCGGCTTTCGAGCGTTTCAGCACCTTCCTGCAGTGGGCGTTCGTCCGCAGGTCGGGGTCTCGGTCTGTAGCCCATTACCTGGATGATTTCTTATTCGGGGGTGAACGGGGCTGGGACACGTGTGCGCGTCTCCTCAATACATTTCAGACGCTAATGAAGGAACTTGGTGTCCCTTTGGCGCCCGAAAAGACCGAGGGCCCATCTACCAAGCTCACATTCCTGGGGGTGGAGCTTGACACGGTGGTGCAAGCATCCAGGTTACCGGCTGATAAGGTGACACGGATCGTTGCACTCATATCCGGCTTGGTGGCTAAACGCAAGGCGTCCCTTCGGGAGCTACAGGTGCTGCATGGTCACCTCAATTTTGCTTGCAGGGTGATCGCACCTGGCAGAGCCTTTGCTCGACGCTTGTGCGACGCCATGATAGGCTTAACCAAGCCCCACCACAGGGTACGTCTTAGCAGGGGCCTTAAGGCAGATATGCTCATCTGGCTCCAGTTCCTGAGGGAGTTCAACGGGGTGTCCTTCTGGAGGTCCGTCCTTCTGGCTTCCCCTCGTTTCCAGGTCCAGTCCGATGCATCGGGGTCCCTGGGTTATGGAATGTACTTCAATGGGAAGTGGGCCTATGGCAGATGGCCGCCAGCCTGGTCGGGCATGGGTCGCTTGCGCGACCTCACGTATCTGGAATTTTTTCCCATTCTGGGAGCCTTGATGCTATGGGGTGAGGAGTGGGCCAATTCGATAGTACATTTCTGGTGTGACAATGCGGCAGTTGTCCACATTGTCAACTCACAGACGTCTAAATCTCCCAGGGTCATGGAGCTGGTGCGCCAGTTTGTGTTGCATAGCCTGCGCCTCAATGTGCTGTTCAGGGCTAGGCATGTGCCTGGTGTTAATAATGATATTGCTGACGCTTTGTCCCGCCTGCAGATCTCCCGGTTCCGTGCCTTGGCCCCGGATGCAGAGGAATTTCCCTCGCCGCTCCCGGACGAGATATGGACACTTGGCAAGGAGAGGTGAACCGGGCGATCGGCATGTCGCTGGCGCCCTGCACGCGTAAGGCGTATCACCACGCGTTCATCACTTTTCAGGCCTTTTGTGCCCAGTTTCGACTACCTGAGGCTTGGCCTATCCCACATTCCCACATGCCCACATTCTACAATTCATGGTTTACCTACATGCCCAGGGCCTAGCACCCCGCACCATAGCATCCAGGCTGTCAGCGTTGGCATTCATGGCCAAAGTGGGGGGCTACGCTGACAGTACCACTGATTTCCGCATACGACATGTTTTGGAGGGGTGGGTGCGGGAGCGTGGGCGTAGCCCGGATGACCGCCACCCAATTTCCCCAGGGGTACTTACCCACCTAGCACGGGGCTGGCATGACCTCTGTTTTGACAGGTATGAGGCCGCCATGTTTCATGCGGCTACTACGGTGGCCTTTTTTGGAGCGCTCCGCATCAGCGAGCTTGTGATGCTGTCTAAGGCGGATGCAAGTCGTAGGGCACTGGAACTCGACGATGCCTATGTTTGCAATGATTGGGCTCAGTTGAGGATACACTCCTCTAAAGTTGATCAGCACGGCGTAGGCAGTGGAGTACGACTGCTACGATGTTCATTGGCAGACATCTGTCCAGTTGGTGCCCTACAGGAGTTTCTTGCACTGCGTGGCACACACCATGGCCCGTTTTTCTGTCACCAAGATGGGTCTCCCCTTACTAAATTTCAATTTTGGAAGGTGACCGGTAAGGCACTAGCCAGTGTTGGCCTCCTACGGCACCCATTCATTTAGGATAGGGGCGGCTTCTACTGCAGCTGCTTTTGGGTACTCCGGGGCGGAAATACGCCGCATGGGAAGGTGGGGATCACAATGTTTTCAGTCTTATGTTCGCCCTCTTCAACCGTGAGTACCAGTTTAGTCACTGTATTGTTCTCCCCCCTCCTTTTCCTTGACAGACCCTGGGTGTCGTATTACACCGGTGGCAGTATGGCTGGTGGGCCACAGCTACGTGCATAGGGCAGCGTCGTACGCTGCGCCGACAGAGTGGGGACCCCGACTGCGACTGGGTGCATCCGCAAGTCTCAGATGGTATGGTAAGCGTGGCATGTTATGGCGGGAACTGTTGCCATTCCTTTTATCCAGCAGGAATGCTGACCCGCCAGATATTCTGATCATACACCTTGGTAGCAATGATTTGGGACAGGTCACTGGACTATCGCTGAAGCATGCGATTTGCGGTGACCTGGCTTACTTACATTATGTGTGGCCTGCCACAACCCTCATTTGGTCAGACATGGTACCGCGGCATGCTTACAGAGGGGGATTCGACCTCCAGGCCCTTGATCGAGCTCGTCGCTCGTTGAACAGGGCTATTGCCCGGTTCCTTCTTGACAGGGGTTGGGGGCGCGTCATTAGGCACCCCGCAATCAGCCTACAAAATTATGAGCTTTATTCAGGGGATGGGGTCCATCTGTCGCAGGGAGGTATGGACCTCCTGTTAGGAGATTGGCGAGCAGGCCTGTTGACCGAGCTGACGGTCTGGGGGGGGGGGCGTCAAGCCTTTATTGAGCCTCTCCGTGTGGCGGGTAGCACTGGTAAGGTAAACATTTATGACCCACAGGTATCCGGCAGGTTCGCAATTGACTGGACAACACTAGACAGGCACAAGTTGATTAAACGTTGTCTGGTCAATGACGAACCAGGCGATGGGGTGATGGCAAGAGCTATGCAGCATGCATCACCCCGTGATTTTACGGATACGCGTCAGAGGGTGGGGTCAATAGTTAGGTATTGACTACGGTCAACAATTTGTTTGTTGTCAACAAACAAATTGATACAAATGGATACATTGTAACCAATTGCCGTTTGCAATTTTGGGTGGTACCTTACCAGTGTTACTTCGGCCTGCTTGCCTTAAGAATTATAATTGGTTGAATACCAATAGAAATTTATAATTCGGACTAGGGCATGAATCAATAAATGTGGCCCAATGCCGTTATCCACTTTCATCAGTGTCTGAGTCCTTTATTGGGGGGCGCGCCTGCAAAGGGCAGTGTTTGACTGGGTCGGTAAATTCATCATTTCAGATCTATATATTTGATTGATGCATGATTATCCATTTATACACATGATTTAATGCATTTTTGTTGTAATCAGCAATAAGATGAAGATCAGTTAAGATTCTGAATAATTAATTAATACAATATTTGGATTATAGCTAGGATCATATTTTAAAAACATAGACTAAAATCCTATGAGTTTCATCCACTGGCATAACACAAAAGACATGGATTGCTTTGGCAAAGTAAGAAGTTATTGTAAGTGTTTCCTATTATGTGCTGAGTTGCTTTATTCAGTGTACAACTACAAAAGCTTTCACTAAGTAGGGCTGTGCACTAGCACCAAAATTCTGATTTGTAATTCAGTAGTACAGCTCTTTGGATTTGGAATTTTTACTCTATTCCAATCGATATGAGTACTATATAGTCATTATTTCCCTTAAAAAAACACAAACAGAAAGCATTTTAAAAGGATTTCCTTGTGTCCTCTGACACCTTCCCAGTGATTGTGCCAAAGAGAAAGAATGCACACCATCAGCCAAGAATGTCTACATATTAGAAAATGACCGTAATGAGCATTCTGATTGAACCCTGAACAGTGGGACATTCAGATCCCACTGTTCTTCATTAGCTGCTCTGCATGTGATAGTAGGTTGACTGACATTGCCCCCCTCTTTCTGCTGCTAAATATCCATTGCCCACTGTGATTAATTTGGGGGTCCAAGAGGATTGCTAGAGGCAAACCTGTAGTGGAGCAGGTCATTTAGACAAGGCCACTACTAAAGTTAAAGAAAAATACAGTTGAACCTCTGTTAACAAACAGCTCAGTTAACATAAAAAGTGTGTAGCAAAAGGAAATCCATATAAAATAGTGCATCGGTTTACGGATTTCCCCCCTGTAACAGATTAATTGGTTTTTAAGGCATTCCTATGGGAAAGGGCATTTTGGTTAATGTATTTTGATTTTCAATGCATTCCTATGGGAAATTGTATTGAATGCATTCCTATGAGAAATTTGGTTAAAGTAATGTTTGCTGTAAGAAACATCCTGGAGAACACATTAATTATGTTAAACGAGGTTCCACTGTATACTGTTTTCCATTTATAGAATCCCCTTTAATTTAGAACAGTGGTTCCCAATCTTTTTTTCTTTTTTGGTCATGGCCCACCTAAGCATCTCTAAAATCCTGATGCCTGCCCCCGGTGACATATAATTCTTATTATACAAAAAAATGAACTCCTATTCATGTGGAAGAAGCCTAAAACTCATTCGTGAATTGCCCCTTTTAAATATCAAATTGTCCCCCTGTGAGGCATGGCCCCCACATTGGAAAACACAGCTTTTGACTATTCCCTCATTATCCCTGCCATCATGCCAATCAAGTCCTGGAACATTGAGACCACCTGGCTGTCACCCCACTATGTCCTTAATTCATACTGTACACTGCTAAGAGGAGTGGCCACATCACTGGAAGTCTCCAGTGTCAAATCATGGAGTGCCCTTTGCTGCTCCAGTACTCTTTCAAATTGCCACATCCTGGACTAGGTGGTGCAGTAGCAACTCCCCTTTTCCATGCCTCTGTAAAAACAGTTTACTGCCTAAAAACATTTTGATGAAAATATCCTGCCACCTTTCTAACCCATCTAGTTATATTAGGTATGCATGTGTCTTCCATAACCTGAAAAACACCCCTAACTGCTGGGTTGAGAGTCTGGGCCACAAACTACATCTCTTTCTTCTTGCTAGCCTGCAGCATTTCCACCATGTTTGTCCTATTACTTGTTATCAACAGATGTTGTTTCTAGATTCCAGAAGGCCATGGTGGCTTAGTGGTTAAGACACTGAGCTTGACAACTGGAAGGTCAGCAGATCAGCACTTTGAGACCTGAGTGCTACATGATGGAGTGAGCCCGTCATCTATCCCAGCTCCTGCAAACCTAACAGTTCAAAAGCAAGCTTTTGAGTTCTTTGCCTTATTTTAATATAGTTATTATTTTAATATTCCACACTTGTACAGTTTTCTTAACAGTCCCCATGCTTTCTGGATGCTTCTTGTCATGTCAAGCTCTATTATATTATCTGTCCAGTGATTTTTTTTGTTTCTACAAGATCCAAGCTCAAAGGATTTACTCTGAAGTGTGAAATATATTGGGCATGCATTTCCAGAAGGATATCTGAGATGTAGTTAGTCTGGCTCCCTCTTGGAATGGAGACATAAGGACATTTCAAAATGGAAGTAACCAATAGATCATAGTTATCTGGTGGAGCCACAACTGCATCTAGCAGTTGTAAATGTGTCCCAGGTGTCTTTTTGAAATTATACCTCCTATGATATGGTATTAATTGAGGTCTATAGATCTGAATAGATCTGAAATATAATGGATCTGTGCTGAGTGTTTGGGACTGGATCATTTATGCGCTTAATGTTGAGCTATAGTTCATTAAAAAGAAATTAAATCTGGATTTTAGCATCTCTGCCACCTGCCACTGTTAAATGAACCAGGTAGATTAGAATAGGGATGTTGAATGGGATTTTGCTCATTTTATAACAGCTTCACAATTTTCATCATCCTGTTCATAGCTCCAAATATTGCTGTGGCTATTGAAGTCTCCATCTTGAAGTTGTGCATTGTGATTTCTCATATTAGATGACTTCTTAAAGCATAATAGTACAATAGGTAGTCTATAAATCGATGGTACTATACATATAGCCAGCTCAACCATCAAGTTTTCTCAGTTGCCCTCTTCAGTATAGTCCATTGAGAGGACTATAATATCTGGTTTTACAAAAATAGCACCTGTGTATTGTTTGTGCAGTCTTTCAGCAATGGGACACACCCCGGGAATTTTTGGACAATGCTGATCATTTCCTCCGTGAGTTTCTTGAATCAAAATAATGCCACATTTCCACTCATGACAAATCAAAGCTGAGTGCCTCCTCAAAAGAAGAGATTCCCTCTATATTAATAGGAATTATGGTCATTTGTGGTCCTAAAAAGGGACATTGGCTCATTTTGCTCATCAACAAGCTTATAGTACAACACTTTTGGATAGGAGGTATTAGCAGCTGGGTGCCATTGTCCAGGGGATGCCTGTATGTAAACACAATGCTTTCCACTCTGCAGGGAGGCTTCTTCTATGTCTCCCTGAGAGAAGAAGAAAAATAAGAAAGAACATCTGAAGCATACAATCCTAAGGAAAGTATTGATGAAACTTGCAAAGTTAAGGAAGAGAGATATTTTGTTACTTTTAGCTCTGCTGAGAAATGACAGGATATAAACAGAATCACAAATGCATATTACAGATAATGATACAATGGTACCTCATACAACAATTTTAATCTGTTCCAAGGGGCTCGTTGTTGTACAAAACAATTGCTATATGATACATGCATTGTATAGCGATTTTCCCTATGGGATGCATCATACAACGATTTATTTTGCTTAGTGGTTTTTCCCATTGAAAAATTGTTGTACGCTTTTTTCCATAGGGAAAATTGTTATGCGGGACACCATTTCCACCCCAAAACCTAATTGTTATGCGATTTCATTGCTATACAGGACAATTGTTGTATGAGGTTCCACTGTACTTGCAATATAAGTGTATGTTGCCAAAGTGGAACTTACTAGGGCATTCTTGGTCAAAGCTCAGGGCTGCAGAGAACCAAGTGAATTGGCCTTTTATAACTTGGTTTAAGATTCTACTACTTATTTTCCACATTTATATCCCATATTTTCTTTATATCCCATACTTCCTCCAAGAAGCTTAGCTTGTTGTATACAACATTCCTGTGAAACAGGGCAGCCTGAGTTTGTGATATCATCCAGTGAACACTGAGTCTGAGCAGGGATTTGAACTCAAGTGTTTTCAGTGCTCACCCAACATGCAGGTCCTTACACCACACTGATGGTTTTTAATACAATAGGCTTCTGTTTTCATATGGTTATATATTATACTGAAAGACCAAAGAGCAATTGTCACAGATTGGTTAAAAATGCAGTGTCTGATTCAGAATTCAACACACAGATAGCACTCGCAGAAGAGTGCAGAAATGTGATGGAAGGGACAGGGCATACATCATCACTCTCCCACACAGATTAATGCTGGGAGGCTTTAACTGGAAACAGGACTATACATAATTGAAGTAGATTTTTCTCCTTCTTCTTTATGCAGATTTACTATTAAACCTCCCTCTATCCCAGGACACAATGGGACATGTTTTTGAGTCATATGTGAGATAACTCTCCCAGGACACAATGGGACATGTTTTTGAGTCATATGTGAGATAACTCTCCCAGAAGGGAACAAGGCTATTTCTTGGCTGCACATATTAATGGATTTTCAAATGTGCACACTTTAAAGATACCTATTTATTATGCTATGTTTAATAGTTTTTTAAAAAAAATATATTTGATGCTAAAGGGAAAAAAATGGCCCTACATTGTAGTACTGGGTGAAATACTAACATACTTGTAAGGCAACTCTTCCCTCGATTTGTTATCTTCCAGTCTTCAGAATTATTGCTTATAATTTTAATAATCAGAAGTGATCAACAGTACTTCTCTTAAGGATGGCACTGTAAACATTTCCAATTAAGCCAAAGTTAATACTTTTTGCTTGACTGCAATTGTTATTTTGATTTCCTTCCAAGATTTATACAGGCTATAAACATTTAATTAAGCAAGTTTCCTACTTCATATTGACATGTCCTGCTTTGGCCCCTTAAGTTGTTCAATTTCCAAATGACCAGGCAATGAAAATTGTTTCTCTCCCCACTCCCTCTCCACTGACTCCACCCCTATTTTAAAATCCATAGGGGGAAGATGCCCTAATTATGATTGTTGTTCATTAATAGATTTAAATCTCAGGGTTTGTGTATGTTTGTGTGTGGGGGTGAGTGGTTGGGTGTCTGTAGGGGTGGGTGGGTGGAGATTAATGTCTTCTAAACTAATACCGTGTCATCTCTTTAATCATGCTGATGCTGAATAATTCAGCCACTCTCTGGAATTTGCAGGATGAGAATCTATAGCTCTATCTCTCATTGGGGGGAGTTTATTATTACTGAGTCTGACAGCAAAGAACTCTGGCAGGTTAATTGCTCCAGTCCGACTAGCTGGGAGTTTGCTGTTGATATATAGTGACTAAAGGGAGTGAAGGAGATTGACTGTGCCTGTTACAGCACAAATATCTTCATGCGCCTCAGGTTCCTCAGAAAGATATGAGAAATAAATGTTCGCTGTTCATTTTCTGTCTGCACAATACAAATAGCCCCAGGCTGAACACGGCAACAGCAGCATACCAAATATGTGCATGCACATATATCTCTGAATATGGGGAGAATTCACAAATTAACATTATTACAAACATTCCTGCCTGAATGGCTAAAAATCAATTTCACCACATTTTGCATTTTAATGAGGTGCCAAGGAGATAAATCAGCCCCATTCAGTGGGATGTGTGGGCTGGCAATGATGCCGTCTGATCATCTCCTGCCTTAAGAGATATGAGATTGTGCCAAAGCCGGGTTAATTGAAGGTGGGGGACATATAAGTGCTAGCTAATGAAGTAAACTCATGCTGATTATGTAGGGCAATTAATCCAGTTTAGACATGCTGCTTGGAAAGAACAGCTGCCCCTTTCCAAGCCATAATAACTATCAAAGTTACACACAAAATTTAATAGGGATGACTTTCAGGCTTCCATGAACTGGAGCTGATATTTTTGTGTGTGGATGTTTATAAAGCAGGAAAGGTAAGCTTGAGGAGTCAGAGGCCAGTTTTCTACCCTCCTCCAGGGCTTATGTGTGGTATACCCACTACCACATCCAATCAAAAGAACCCCAAAGAAAACATCACACTTTTGGGCCAGAAACTAATTTTTAAAGGTTTGAGGTTAGGGGGGGGATGTTGATCCAAATTGTTTAAAAGGTGAATGGGTCCCTCTGGAGCAGGATTCTCAACCTGTGGCCCACGGGCCAGATGTGGCCCCCCAGGGCCTCTACCACACCAGGAAGTGCCAAGTGGTGGAGGAAGAGCAAAATGGCCATCCAGCCCCCAAAGCTGTCTAAGGGAGCATGACCCAGCCCCAGCTAAAAAAGGTTGAGAACTCCTGCTCTGGAGGTTTCTAATTTACCCCTTTTGACCAATTTTCAACAGGGGACATTCTGAATAATCTGTAAAAGCTCCCAGGGGTACAAAAATGGGCTGGGTATTGCATGCAGCCTGAGGAATGCTGGGCTCGAATCCTCATTGTAAGGGATCTTGGGGAAAACCTTTTTCAGTCTACAATTATAATACCCCAGCTAGTGATGTATTATGGCAGTTGTAGATGTAAAATGTCCCATCTTGGATCATGATTGGATCCCAAATCATCATCATCTGATCAGCAGATGTAGCAAAATTTCACAGGCTGATTTATTTGCAATGCTGTGACTGGGTTGCAAAAATTATTCATTTGAAACTTTGCCAGAAGTTTGAATTTAAATGCAGTAAAAACCATTGAGAACATCAGTTAGAGAAAGTTTTAGAAAATGAGAGAGTCAAAATGAAGTGGGACTTTAAAATTCAAACAGATAGACATCTGACCCACAACACACCTGATATAACCGTTTTTGAAAAGAATGCAAGCGTGGTGCCAAAATGGCAACCGCGCTCTTTGCGGGGCCCCCCCACCGGACGAAGGCATCCGGGTAGTTAGGGGCATGGCCAGCACCCTAATAAAAGGGCTGGCCACGAGGCAGCCGAGCTGCCATTTCGCGAAGCGACGGAGCGGAGAAGTTTTTCCCTCTTACCTCCGTCGCTTGTGTCCTTTCAGGGGAAGCCTTTTTCGGTGCAATTTTTTCCTTTCTTTGGCTTCCCAGCTAGACCAGCTATGCCCTCCAAGAAGAAGGCAGCTACGAACGTGGCTCGATCTGCGCGGAGGCGTCAGCCGGGTCGGAGGACCGCGACTGCGCCCGCCCAGCAGCCACCTTTGGCGGAGCCCACTGGGACCGGTGGGATGGGATCGGTGGCCCCTTGGCCCGATGCGTGGCGCACGCAGGCTGCCCCGGCTGGGGCCTCGGCCCTTGGCCCGCAAACGATGGCCACTGCCCCTGGCATGGTCCGTGCGGCTGGGCCTTCTTCCCTGGGTGCACAGTTCCCCATGGGGGGATCGAGCCATGGGGGGTGGTTGGGTTCCCTGCCTTGGCAGGGCATGCACACGGCCCCTCAAGGGCCGAGCATGGGCTCTTGGCCGTATCCGGCCCCTGGGGCACAGGGACCTGGACAGGTGCCCGTTACTTGTGGGCCCGCTGGCCCTTTGCCCCCTGTCGGGGCTGGGGGCTATGTTAACGTGGAGACCCTTCTGGCCCGCGTAGCGGCCCTCGAGGCATCACTGGCAAGGGCCAACCAAGCGGGGGCGTCTTTCGGGTTCCAGGTTGATCCTTTGGCTGCCGGGCAGCGGCAGGCGACGGGTCGGGTCGAGCTGCCTGAGGCGCGCGGGCCGGTGGCGGCCACTGCCTCGCAGCTCCCCACTCAGCAGGCGCAGCAGACTTGTGCTGATCTGGCCCCGTCGATGAGCTCAGCTTCGGTCGTGAGCTCCAACACCCCCAGCGGGCTTGAACCCCCGGGGGGGGCGGCCCGTGGGGGTGCATCGGGTGAGTATGCAGTTCAAGCTAGTGCACCCACACAACTGACTTCCCTGGGGGGGGCTTTTCAGTGGCCATGGCCTCGCACGGGTGGTGCGGCGGTGCAGCCGCCTCCAGCCCACCCGGCGACTTCATCCCTGACCCAGGGCCCGGGTTGGGGTGGCGCCCCCTATGCGGTAGGGAATGTGTTGGGGGTGTCCGGGTTGGTACAGGCCCCCTTTGCTTTGCCCGCACTTCCCTCTGTGCCGGTGTCGGCATTGCCGACAGCAGGGTATTCCTTGCCCCTAGGGGACCATCTGGCCCAGTCCACCAAGGAAAAGATCTGGAGGGACGAGTATGTGGACATCTTCTCCCTTCTTAACAGGGAGCCCACCAAGGAAGAGAGGGAAGGGCAGGATGAGAAGGATAAGGAGCAGGCACATCGTCGTAAGCCGCCACGTACATGGGCAAATTGGTTGCCAGCGTACCTAATTTACATGGCTGTTTACCTCAGGGCCAGGCCGGATCTGGCCATCCCTATGGTCCAGTATTTGGACAACATTTACCGGGCTATGGTCGACTTCCCGGGTCTGTCGTGGCTGGCTTACGACGAGGAATTCCGCATGAGGATTCCACTGCACCCAGAGATGAGGTGGGACGAGCCCTGCCAGAAGTTGTGGCTTCTGTATATGACCCCCACGCGCCCGGCGCCCGGGGAGAGATATCATTGTGGACATGCGGTCCAACGAGCGGCCCCGGTACAGGTTCCCCGCCAAGTGGCGGGGCAGGGGGTTCCAGCCCGCCTGCTGTGCTGGACCTTCTCATCCAATGGTTCTTGCAACAGAAAGAATTGCAAGTACAGGCATGAGTGTCCCTCTTGTTCTGGCCCCCATGCTGCCTCCGCCTGTCCCAGGCCGGGAGGATTTAGGGGCAAGGGTAGGGGTGGACAAGGGGCAGGTAGGACTGCCGCTGAGGGAGCGGGTCCACCGAAAGGCCCCCTCCCCAATTAATGTGGACATGCTGGAGCGTTGGCTCGCAGTGTACCCGAGGAGGGCAGACGCAGTGTACCTGCTTCATGGTTTTCAACTGGGGTTTCGTATTCCTTTCACGGGGGATAGGTCACCTCAAGACGCACCCAACCTTTTGTCACTTAGAGGAAGGGAGGAGGTGGCTGCTGCCAGCATTAATAAGGAGGTTGATGCGGGCAGGGTCGCTGGCAATTGACTGGACAACACTAGATAGGCATAAGTTGTTTAAACGTTGTCCGGTCAACGACGAACCAGGCGATGGGGTGATGGCTACAGCTAGACAGCATGCATCACCCCCTGATTTTACGGATACACGTCAGAGGGTGGGGTCATTAGTTAGATATTGACTACGGTCAACAATTTGTTTGTCAACAAGCAAATTGATACAAATAGATACATTGTAACAATTGCCGTTGGCAATTTTGGGTGGTACCTTACCAGTGTTACTTCGGCCTGCTTGCCTTAAGAATTATGATTGGTCAATTACCAATAGAAATTTATAATTCGGACTAGGGCATGAATCAATAAATGTGGCCCAATGCCGTTATCCACTTTCATTTGTGTCTGAGTCCTTTATTGGGGGGTGCGCCTGCAAGAAGGTCTGGTTTATTGACATTGCTATACCAGGAGATGCATGAATTGAAGACAAACAATTGGAGAAAATAACAAAATATTGTGATTTGCAAATTGAAGCTGAGCATCTATGGAGGGAGAAATCTGTTGTTGTACCCATAGTGATTGGAGCCCTTGGAACAATACCTAAAGGACTCCCTGGATATTTGGAACCTCCTAACCCCCCCAAATAATAATAATAATAATAATAATAATAATAATAATAATAATAATAATAATAATAATAATAATAATAATAATAATAATAATAATAAGAAGAAGAAGAAGAAGAAGAAGAAGAAGAAGAAGAAGAAGAAGAAGAACTCTACTGGGAACTGCATATATACTTAGATATCACCTAAAGAGTTCTTAGGTCCTTAGTTAGGGCTTTGGATTGCTTTACACCAGAAGAAATATAAGTGATTCCAGACAATCACTACACAATATTACCTGTCCGTTTCATACCAGCCCTTGACTTAATTGAATGGTATATTTGAACAACAACAACACTGTCAAGGCATTTCTAACTTACAGTGACCCTTTTCAGAGTCTCCACAGTGTGGTTTACCATCCCATCTTCAGTCAGCCTCTCGAAGGTGTTAAGGAACAGCCCTAGGTCATCATCTTTACATAGTGTTTCCTAACTTTTGGTTTTTGGACTTCAATTTCCAGA
This sequence comes from Bradypodion ventrale, assembly GCA_035047345.1. Classification (NCBI taxonomy): domain Eukaryota; kingdom Metazoa; phylum Chordata; class Lepidosauria; order Squamata; family Chamaeleonidae; genus Bradypodion; species Bradypodion ventrale. The sequence goes on along the minus strand of JAWDJE010000002.1, from coordinate 101,407,088 downwards.
AGCCTAAGTTAATTCCACAAAGTGCCAATCAGCCAACGTACTGACTTAGGCTTATAGGAATTTAAGAGCTCCATGTTGGGAACCACTGAATTCCTAACACATCTTACTAGCTGTCATTGAGGGCAGACCTTTCAACAAATTCATCCCACCACCACCTAGGTTTTGTAACATTACAGCCACTTGCTTCAGGAATTTTGCTTGGGATTGCTACTGCTTTACAAGCAGTTATATCAGACCTTAAGTCAGTCATGATGGTGTCTGCCACACCAGTTGTTGCTGTTCTTTCACAAACCAAGACAAAATGGGTTCCCATGCTGAAGACCTCTTCATGCCGAGCATTGGAAATTGATTTCTTCACTCCTTTTAAACAAGACTCTTGTCTTCCACCAACAACTATGAACATGAGCATGAAGTAGTTTTCTAAACCTTGAACCCCAAAGTAAAGATAAGAATGGAAGTGTGGCGCCAAAATGGCCGCTGTGCTCTTTGCGCCCCCCCCACCGGACGAAACCATCTGGGTAGTTAGGGGCGTGGCCAGCACCCTAATAAAAGGGGCTGGCCACGAGGCAGCCGTGCTGCCATTTTGGCGAACCGACGGAGCGGAGAAGTTTTTTCCTCCTGACCTCCGTCGCTCGTCTCCTTTTGGGGGAAGCCTTTTCGGGCAGCTTTCTCTTGTTTTAGGCTGCCTAGCTACCTTAGCCATGCCCTCGAAGAAGAAGGCAGCCGCGAACGTGGCTTGATCGGCACGGAGGCGTCAGCCGGTTCGGAGGACCGCGACTGCGCCCGTTCCGCAGCCACCTTTAGCGGAGCCCACCGGGAACGGTGGGATGGGATCGGTAGCTCCTTGGCCCAATCCGCGGTGTATACCGGCTGCCCCGGACGGGGCCTTGGCCCTTGGCGGGCCCTCTTGCCCGGGCCCGCAGTTCCCCATGGGGGGTGCGAGTCATGGAGGGTGGTTGGGTTCCCTGCCTTTGCAGGGCGTGCCCACGGCTCCCCAAGGGCCGAGCATGGGCGCTTGGCCTTATCTGGCCTCGGGGGCTCAGGGACCTGGACAGGTACCCGTGACTTATGGGCCGGCTGCCCATTTGCCCCCTGTGGGGGCCGGGGCCTATGTTGACGTGGAGGCCCTCCTGGCCCGGGTAGCGGCCCTTGAAGCGTCATTGGCAAGGGCCAACCAAACAGGGGTGTCTCTGGGATTTCAGGTGCCCCCTTTGGCTGCCGAACAGCGGGCGGCGATGGGTCGGGTTGAGCCGCCTGAGGCGTGTGGGCCGGTGGCGGCCATTGCCTCGCAGCTCCCCACTCCACAGGTGCAGCAGTCTGGTGCTGGTCTGGCCCCGTCGACGAGCTCAGCTTCGGCCGTGAGCTCCGACGCCCCCAGCGGGCCGGAAGCCCCAGTGGGGGCGGCCCGTGGGGGGGCATCGGGTGAGTATGCAGTTCAAGCTAATGCACCCACACAACTGACTTCCTTGGGGGGGCTGTCCAATGGCCGTGGCCTCGCTTGGGTGGTCCGGCGGTCCAATGGCCCCCGGCCCACCAAGCGACTTTACCTTCGTCACAGGGCCTGGGTCGGGGTGGCGCCCCCAATGTGCTAGGAAATGTGTTGGGGATCCCCGGGCTGGCTCAGGCCTCCTTTGCTTTGCCCGCAGTTCCCTCTGTGCCGGTGTCGGCTTTGCCAACAGCAGGGTATTCCTTGCCCCTGGGGGACCATCTGGCCCAGTCCACCAAGGAAAAGATTTGGAGGGGCGAGTATGTAGATATCTTCTCCCTTCTAAATAGGGAACCTACCAAGGAAGAGAGGGAAGGGCTGGACGAGAAGGATAAGGAGCAGGCACGTCGTCGTAAGCCGCCACGCACGTGGGCAAATTGGTTGCCAGCGTACTTGATTTACATGGCTGTTTACCTCAGGGCTAGGCCGGATTTGGCCATCCCTATGGTCTAGTATCTGGACAACATTTACCGGGCTATGGTTGACTTCCCGGGTCCGGCGTGGCTGGCTTACGACGAAGAATTTCGCATGAGGATTCCACTGCACCCAGAGATGAGGTGGGACGAGCCCTGCCAGAAGCTGTGGCTTCTGTATATGACCCCCACGCGCCCGGCGCCTGGGGAGAGATACCATTGTGGACATGCGGTCCAACGAGCGGCCCCGGTACAGGTCCCCCGCCAAGTGGCGGGGCAGGGGGTTCCAGCCTGCCTGCTGTGCTGGACCTTCTCGTCCAATGGTTCTTGCAACAAGAAAAATTGCAAGTACAAGCACGAGTGCCCCTCTTGTGGTGGCCCCCATGCTGCCTCCACCTGTCCCAGGCCGGGAGGATACAGGGGCAGTGGTAGGGGCGGACAAGGGGCAGGTAGGACTGCCACGGTGGGAGCGGGTTCACCGAAAGGCCCCCTCCCCAATTAATGTTGACATGCTGGAGCGTTGGCTCGCATTGTACCCGAAGAGAGCAGACGCTGTGTACCTCCTTCAGGGTTTTCAGTGGGGTTTTCGTATTCCTTTCACGGGGGATAGGTCACCGCAGGATGCACCCAACCTGTTGTCACTTAGGGGAAGGGAGGAGGTGGCTGCCGCCAGCATTAATAAGGAGATTGCTGCGGGCAGGGTCGCTGGCCCTTTCCCCACGCCCCCGTTCCCCAACCTTAAAGTGTCTCCTCTCGGACTAGTGCCCAAGAAGTCCCCGGGCGAGTTCCGCCTGATTCATCACTTGTCCTACCCAGCCGGTCGCTCGGTCAATGATGCTATCCCTGATGACCTTTGCTCGGTCAGGTATACATCCTTTGACCAGGCATTGCGTATGGTGCGCTCATGTGGCCCGGGTGCACTGTTGGCTAAGTGCGACATTAAGTCGGCTTTTCGTCTCCTGCTGGTGCACCCGGGTGACTTTGAGTTGCTGGGTTTCAAATTCAGGGGGAATATTATTTCGACAAAGCCATGCCTTTCGGCTGTTCCATATCCTGCTCGGCCTTCGAGCGTTTTAGTACATTCCTGCAGTGGGCATTTGTCCGTAGGTCAGGGTCTCGGTCTGTAGCCCATTACCTGGATGACTTTTTGTTCGGGGGTGAACGGGGCTGGGACACGTGCACACGTCTCCTCAACACATTTCAGACGCTAATGGAGGAACTCGGTGTCCCTTTAGCGCCCGAAAAGACCGAAGGCCCATCTACTAAGCTAGTATTCCTGGGGGTGGAGATTGACACAGTAGCGCAGGCGTCTAGGTTGCCAGGGGAAAAGGTGGCCAGGATAGCGGCCCTCATTTCGGGATTGCTGGCTAAGCGCAAGGCATCCCTTCGGGAATTGCAGGTGCTACATGGACACCTCAATTTCGCTTGCAGGGTGGTCGCACCTGGCAGGGCATTTGCTCGGCGCTTGTGCGACGCCATGGCAGGCTTATCCAGGCCCCATCACAGGGTGAGACTGACATGGGGCATCAGGGCAGATATGCACATATGGCTCCAGTTCCTGAGGGAGTTCAATGGGGTATCATTTTGGAGGTCAGACCTCCTGGCTTCGCCCCAATTTCAAATTCAGTCTGATGCCTCGGGATCCCTGGGTTATGGGATGTACTTCAACGGGAAGTGGGCCTATGGTGGATGGCCACCAGCCTGGTCAAGCACGGGTCGCCTGAGGGATCTCACATATTTGGAGTTTTTCCCATACTGGGGGCCTTGATGCTATGGGGTGAGGAGTGGGCCAACTCTGTGGTGCATTTCTGGTGTGACAATGCGGCCGTTGTCCACATTGTCAACTCACAGACTTCTAAATCTCCCAGGGTCATGGACCTTGTGCGCCAGTTTGTATTGCGCAGCCTGCGCCTCAATGTACTGTTCAGAGCCAGGCATGTCCCGGGGGTGAATAATGATATTGCTGACGCTTTGTCCCGCCTGCAGATCTCCCGGTTCCGTGCCTTGGCCCCGGATGTGGAGGAATTTCCCTCGCCACTACCGCAGGAGATATGGACCTTTGGCAAGGAGAGGTGAACCGGGCGATCGGCATGTCACTGGCGCCATGCACGCGTAAGGCGTATCACCACGCGTTAGTTTCCTTTCGGACATTTTGTACCCAATCTCACCTGCCAGATACCTGGCCAATCCCAGTGGCCCACATCCTCCGTTTCATGGTTATCAGCGCTGGCTTTTATGGCCAAGGTGGGAGGTCATGCGGATAGTACCGCTGACTTCCGTGTGAGACACGTTTTGGAGGGGTGGGTGCGGGAACGTGGGCGTAGCCTGGACGACCGCCACCCAATTTCCCCTGGGCTACTTACCCAACTGGCACGGGGCTGGCATGACCTATGTTTCGATAGGTATGAGGCAGCCCTGTTTCATGCGGCTACAATGATGGCCTTTTTTGGAGCGCTCCGCATCAGCGAGCTTGTGATGCTGTCTAAGGCGGATGCAAGTCGTAGGGCACTGGAACTCGAAGATGTCTATGTTTGCAATGATTGGGCTCAGTTGAGGATATGCTCCTCTAAAACAGATCAGCACGGCGTAGGCAGTGGTGTAAGACTGCTACGATGTTCCTTGGCAGACATCTGTCCGGTTGGTGCCCTACAGGAGTTCCTTGCACTGCGTTGCACGCACCATGGCCCGTTTTTCTGTCACCAAGATGGGTCTCCCCTCACTGAATTTCAATTTTGGAAGGTGACTGGGAAGGCACTGGCTAGTGTGGGCCTCCCTGGGGCCCGTTACGGCACCCATTCATTTAGAATTGGGGCGGCCTCTACTGCGGTTGCTTATGGGTACTCCGGGGCTGACATACGCAGCATGGGGAGGTGGGGCTCTCAGTGTTTCCAGTTTTATGTTCGCCCACTCCCACCGTGAGTACCGGTTTAGTCACCGCATATTTCTTCCTTCCCTGTTTTTCCTTGACAGACCCTGGGTGTCGTATCACACCGGTGACAGTATGGCTGGTGGGCCATAGCTACTTGCACAGGGCAGCGCGTTACGCTGCGGCGACAGATTGGGGACCCCGACTGGGACTGGGTGCATACGCAAGTCTCACATGGTACGGTAAGCCCGGTATGTTGTGGCGGGAGCTCTTGCCATTCCTCTTTTCGGGAAGGAATGCTGACCCGCCTGACATTCTGATCATACACCTTGGGGGTAATGACTTGGGTCAGGTCACTGGCTTATCGCTGAAGCATGCAATTTGCGGTGACCTCGCCTACTTACATTACGTATGGCCCGCCACAACCCTTGTTTGGTCAGATATGGTCCCACGGCACGCTTATAGGGGAGGCTTTGACCTTCAGGCCCTGGACCGTGCTAGGCGCATGGTGAACAGGGCTGTGGCCCGATTCCTTTCGACCAAGGGCTGGGGGCGGGTCAGTCATCATCCCGCCATTAGTTTGCAAAATTATGGGCTTTATGCAGGGGATGGGGTCCATCTGTCGCGAGGAGGTATGGACCTCCTGTTGTGTGATTGGCGAGCAGGCCTGTCGACCGAGCTGACGGTCTTGGGGGGGGGCGTCGAGCCTTTATTGAAGCCTCTCCGGGTGGCGGGTAGCACTGGTAAGGTAAACATTGATGACCCACAGGTATCCGGCAGGTTCGCAATTGACTGGACAACACTAGACAGGCATAAGTTGTTTAAACGTTGTCCGGTCAACGACGAACCAGGCGAGGGGGTGATGGTTACCACTAGACAGCTGGAATCACCCCCTGATTTTACGGATACACGTCAGAGGGTGGGGTCATTAGTTAGATATTGACTACGGTCAATAATTTGTTTGTTGTCAACAAACAAATTGATACAAATAGATACATTGTAACAATTGCCGTTGGCAATTTTGGGTGGTACCTTACCAGTGTTATTTTGGCCTGCTTGCCTTAAGAATTATGATTGGTCGTTTTACCAATAGAAATTTTTAATTCGGACTAGGGCTTGAATCAATAAATGTGGCCCAATGCCGTTATCCACTTTCATTTGTGTCTGAGTCCATCATTGGGGGGGTGCGCCTGCAATGGAAGCGTGGCGCCAAAATGGCCGCCGCGCTCTTTGCGGGGCCCCCCCACCGGACGAAACCATCCGGGTAGTTAGGGGCGTGGCCAGCACCCTAATAAAAGGGGCTGGCCACGAGGCAGCCGTGCTGCCATTTTGGCGAACCGACGGAGCGGAGAAGTTTTTCCCCTCCACCCCCTCCCTAGTTAACAGTGTGATTTCTTGGTCGCTTCGGGGCCGGGTGGGAATTTTTGGCTGGGACTCGCAATTGGCTCTTGAGTCCTGGCTTTTTCGCCCATCCCACACTGTTGCTATGGTTTGATATAGGGGTTTGTCTGTGCTACTGTTGACTTTGGTCACATTGGCGGGTAGCACTGGTAAGGTAAACATTGATGACCCACAGGTATCCGGCAGGTTCGCAATTGACTGGACAACACTAGATAGGCATAAGTTGTTTAAACATTGTCCAGTCAACGACGAACCAGGCGAGGGGGTGATGGTTACCACTAGACAGCTGGAATCACCCCCTGATTTTACGGATACACGTCAGAGGGTGGGGTCATTAGTTAGATATTGACTACGGTCAACAATTTGTTTGTTGTCAACAAACAAATTGATACAAATAGATACATTGTAACAATTGCCGTTGGCAATTTTGGGTGGTACCTTACCAGTGTTACTTCGGCCTGCTTGCCTTAAGAATTATGATTGGTCGTTTTACCAATAGAAATTTATAATTCGGACTAGGGCTTGAATCAATAAATGTGGCCCAATGCCATTATCCACTTTCATTTGTGTCTGAGTCCATCATTGGGGGGTGGGGGGGGTGGGGGTGGTGCGCCTGCAAAGATTAATAAAACCACAGGTCTTAGAAACAATGGAATGTTTTGGGTGAAATTGTGAAGAAAACTGTTTTGCTTCAGTGACCCTAAGGTTTTTTGTGACATATGCAAATATTCCTAGTGAACTCTTTTTGATATCTTAAGTCAAAAGTCATCTTCATAGGGTCAGCTTGCATTCTTCTAGTGACAAATGGATAATTAAAGTTTTCATTAGATGGTTGGTACCTTGACAACAGTCTGGAGATGCTTTAATGGACTTTGATGATTAAGTTTTATGGCTAGAAGCTCAGTAATTGGTTCACGAAAGAACAGAAACATAAAGTAAGCAGAGATTACAAAGCTTATTGGTTGAAATGCAATGCAATGTTTTGATGGTACTGATTACAAAATTGTATAAAAGTAGAGAAGTTGGAGAAATGAGAAAGCAATATGGACAAGGGCTAAACAACTGGCTTCACTGGTTTAATTCTTTTCATTAAGATAATTTCATTTTAAAATTGTTTATGTGTCAAAGTTATCATTGTTTAAGGCTATGATATATTCTTTACATTTAAGAATGTGGTTAAAATATTGTCTGACTATTTTTTATGATTAGAAGTTTTTACAGTTTTAAAGTGATAGTTTTAAATATATAGAGGGTACCAAAATGTATACATAATTTAAGATATGTTTTATATATATATATATCTTATTTTTCAAAGCTGAATTGAATTATGGCAGCAATGTGTAGCATGACGTTTTCAAAAAAAGATCAATATTAGTGTTACCATGTGGGAGACAGGCCAGTCAAAGAAAATGGTGGAAGCACAGTTAGTTGTCATTTGAGGAGCACAAGACCATCTTGAAGAGGTGTGGTTGAATTCCCTCCCATGTTCTCCTGACTTAACACCCCTTGACTTCTACCTGTAAGGAACCTTAAAGGATGTGGTATACCATAGAAAACTGGCTTCACTGGTAGCACTTTGGGAAGGAATTGAAACACCATGTACAGTGATACAAGTGGACACTTTGGTCAATAATGCTAAATGAGTAGTTTGTCATAATCAGAAGTTTCTGGATGCTGATGGTAATGAATTTGATAATCTCCTGTAATTGCAAAAGTCAAATTTGACTTGTATTCAACTTTTGTCATTGGTGTATATTGAGTATTATTGTACAATTTCAATACACTTTCTCTCCCCCCCTTTCTTGAAACATGTATACATTTTTGGCATCTTCTGTAGATTGAATAAAAGGTTGTTCAGGTTATTACTCAGAAATAGTAGAATAGAAGCACAAAATGTATGAAAAGAAAACTAATTAGAATTAATAAACTAAATCAATGATTGATATGTACCTTATTCTCATGTCCAAAAGAGAACTGAAACATTGGTGTAAGGGAGCGGAAAATAGTTTTCATTTTTAAAGTGCTAGGAACTATCTCAGTTCCATGCAAACAGCAAAACTCTCCCTGATTGAGAGGAATGTCTGTTGTGGGGAAATTCTATGGACTTTTTTTTTGTTCCCACAGAGTTCACGTATCAGCAAGCTGTGTGTAAGAGCTGAGGATTGGATAAAATGTTAGAAGTTCTAATATGACAAGGAAATCCTTAGAGACCTTAAGATTTAGATGCTTTTGTACCATGACATTTCTAGGACTACTGAATTATCCTCTCTAATTCTACTGTACTTATAGATCTGGACACAGTCAGTGCAACACAAGTGGCTATATGAGTTGTAGGGAAGAAGGATATCTCCTTGGAGTACCGATTGTAAATGAATCTGAATGTTTTTTCCATTTGATTAGGTACACGAACGTGCCTGAGTGATTCACTTAGTCTGGTGAGTCACACTGTGGAGAAATGAAACCATTTCTCCTTGTTATTGTTTTGAATTCCTTAAAAACAGGGCTTTGTGCCAAGTTTAGACAGAGCCTCTAGCGGAGCATTTAATTATTAAGAGAAGAATTTACCCATAAGCACATTCTCAAGTTCACACACTTTAGCCCCTAGGGTTCAAACACCCAAGAATGGGGGAAGGGCAACCTTCAAGGGACCTTGAAGTGACCTTGACATTGGGGGATGGGCAATCCCTGATAACAATCTAATCCCAAGGACATCAATTTACCATGGGAAAGTAGGTGCATTATACCTTGTAAAACACCCTTTAAAAAGAGCTGTCAGATCTCAGTAGAGAGATTTTTTGGGACACTTTCCGGATGGAGAGGAAACCTTTGAAGAAGGAAGGAACACATGTCAAAGGGACCGAGAATGGACTTCTAAAGCGAGATGCTGCCTTGGAGTCCACCCCCTAAGAAGATAAGAAATCTGAGTCTTTGGACTTAGTCTGCACTTATAATATTTGGTTGTCCCCCCCCCTATATGGGAGTGGGCCTGGATACCTGATAGACTGCATCATCCCAAGAGGGTCTGCCTATCCAACCAGAGTGGACCAGAGGGGCTCTCTAATAGTGCCATCAACTAGGGGTGCACATCTATCCAGCACCCGAAGGAGGGCCTTCTCCGTGTCCCCACCAGCCCTAATGGGAACACGGTCCCCGCCTGCTGGCTTATGTAAACAATTAAGAACTCTCTCTTCTTTTTTATAGTGGGTGAGATGGGTGGGTGGGATATGGGTCTTTTAAAGTGGGTGGGATATGGGTCTTTTAAAGTGTTTTTATGTGTTTTTAGAACTTGTTGTAATGCCGCCCTGAGTCGGGTTCTTGTGGTTGGCTTATATAAATATGACTATTAAATTAAATTAAAATATTCATTTCTGAGTATTGGAGGTTATGCTTGATACAGTTGGTTTGTTTTCCAATCAAACTGTATAAATATAAAATACTGAAGGACTTCACCGCACCTCCCCCTGAGCCCCCATCAACTCATTGTATTGTATTGTAATGTAATGTATTGTTTGTAAACCGCCCTGAGTCACTTCGGCGAGTGAGCGGCAATATAAATTCAAACTAATAAATAAATAAATAAATAAATCTTCCATGGCTCAAAGTTTGGAGATCACGACCGGAGGGGAGGAAAGGCTGACCAGGAGTGATGCACTAGTCACAGGGCAGGAGTTTAGAGCTGTGGGAGTCAAAATAGCCCTTATCCTGGGAAAAGAATTCGGCAGGTGCTGAGACAATCACACCGACCCAGTCCTCCTTGGTGACCACGGTGGCGACCCCGATATCCTCTTGTGCCAGGGATATTTCTGCAGGAGTTTGTTGGAAGGAAACTCCTAGGAGCTGGCAATTCAGGTGAAGCTCCATTTGGAAAAAAACCTAACATAAGAGCAACTGCATAGTGGTTTATCTCCTCTAATTGAGTGTCTTTTACACATTCAATCACAAGATTGGTCATAGGCCTATTTCCCCCACTCCCAAATCAAGCACAAATCAAGCACAAGGGGATTCTTCTGTAATTGTCCTTACACAATCTCATAAACAAATAAGAGTCTAGCTTCAGCCATTTAAATTGCAGAGTGATAGGCTTGTGACAGTTCTCCATGGTACCTGGCCTTGCCTGCTGTGAAGGTGACAGATGTCTTCCAGACAGGCTGGTACATAGTCCTGAATGAGGAATCTGCAGCCATAGCGGTGTGAATAAATGTAATAATGAAATTCTGGGCAAATATAGGTTTATAGGTAGGTAGGAATCTGGGATCGAGGTATCCAGTGGAAACTTTGTGAACTCCTGCCTCTACCATGCATGATAGAAGGGCAATGGTGAGTGTTGTTATTGTAAGGATAAGATTCCAGTGTATTGGTTTAGATGTCTTATAAATGGAGTAATGTTTTAGGACAGTTCAAACCTGTAGAGAAGGGATGGGCTACACTTCAAACAAAATATAATCATACTGCTTTGCTTAGCACAAAAACATAACTATATAGTTCTTAAATCTGTACTCTAAGGGAAGGTTGGCAGGACACAGGCAACATGCAGTACAAAAGAAGAAACAAGGGGCAACCCCAGGTAATATGCAGACAAATAGGCATTCAAACATACAGAAAGGAAAGAAACTGAAAAACATTTTTCTCCCTCTTTCATTGTTGTAAGAAACCCCTCAAAAACCCAACATTTTTTCCTAAACACATTAAGGGAAAAAAGGAAAATAGCTAGGGAAGCACTTCAGTCATCAGTTAATAAAGATGTGAAAGTCATGCTAAAATATGTGGAGGTGATAAATTAATTGTTTGTAGCTAGTGATGAGTTATGAGGGACTGCGGTGGCTTAGTGGTTAAAATGCTGAACTTGATGACTGGAAGGTCAGCAGTTCGAGATGGAGTGCTGCATGACAGAGTGAGCTCCCATCTCTGTCTGAGCTCATGCCAACCTAGCAGTTCGAAAGCAAGAAATTCCAAGTAGATGCATAGATCCCAATTCAGTGGGAAGGTAAACAGCATTCTGTGCACTCTAGTCATGCCTGCCAGATGTCCATGGAAACATCTGCAGATTCAGACAGCGCTGGCTTTTTGGCTATAAACAGAGATGAGCACTGACCTCTTGAGTCAGATACAACTGGCTGTCAAGCTAGGGTGACCTTACCTTTATCTAGTGATGAGTTTGGTCTCATCCGGCAGTGTTTTTCTTATGATTTCATGGGGAAACCTTCTGTATATGAACATGGACTGAATGCATTTGGTACTGCCGCCAGGATGAAGATGTACAGGTCTAGGTTTGGTTAGTCTCTGGACTGAAGATCTCTTGGTAATTCAAGGTTTACCATGTTGAGTTCCACAACAGAAGAAAGGCATGAAATAACTTTGCATTATGATTTTGGCCTGAATTTTTATTATTTTTATTATTTATTTATTTATTTGGATTTGTATGCCGCCCTCTCACCCAAGGGTGACTCAGGGCGGCAGCAACCACATATGTGTTATACAAATATCCCTTAAAAATTCAATTAAAACTATTAAAATCCATCTAAATTTAAAAGAAACCCACTCCTCCCCACCCAACAGTAAAAGGGACATATAACTCTTAACAGAGCCAACGAAAGGGGGTCAGCGCCCTGTCGGCCCCCCATACTTCAGCCTGACCTACTAGGGCAGACAGGAGGAGCTCACTGGTGGTCCCATCAGTAAAAGAAGTACATCTTATTGGGACCAGGAAGAGAGCCTTTTCCGTGTCTGCCCCACACCTATGGAACCTCTTACCACCTGAGTTGCGTCCAGACGGAACTACTCCCCTTTAGAAAGATGCTGAAGACATGGCTCTTTCACTAGTCAAGCCCACTGACTGATTTAGCCTATATGAGGGGCTGCCCCCCAGCTTGGTTATTCTGTTTTAACATGGGTAGGGTGGGGAGGGTTGTTTCTTTAATGATTTGTTTGTCTATGTTTTAATGCTGGTTTTAGCTGGGGTTGTTGGGTCTTGTTTTTAGCTGTTGTTGTTAAACTGTTTTATATTGTAATTTTTACTTATTGTATTTTCTCCCTCTTCCCTTTCCCTTTTTGTTGTTAGCCACCCTGAGTGGTGCACCCACCAGGAGGCCAGGATATAAATTCTCAAAATAAATAAATAAATAAATAAATAAATAAATAAATAAATAAATACATACATACATACATACATACATACATACATACATACATACATACATACATACATACATACATACATACTTGCCCTGCCAGCCAGGTTTTAAGCCCTTTCCTAAAGGGCGGGAAAGGAGAAACCACCCTAAGGAAGAGGAGTCAATGGGATAAAATCAAAAGTGGTTTAATGTCTAAAGTGAAGCAACCCGGTCGAACTGCAAGGAGAAAGTACGGAAGACAGGGATAAAACTCAAAATGTCATGCTGTACAAGCTGAATGTAAAATCAAGCAATGATAACAAAGATGTAAAATCGCATTCATCCAAAAATCAATGAGTATCCCATGTGTAGATAAGAACATCAAAGGAACATATCGGGCTCTGACCTCACATGAATACACAGAGAAGGTCGTTTTGAGTGCGTCTGTTGATGATCCAGAGTCTTGATAAAGGACTACGAAATATCCATTTTACCGGAAGGATATGGACGACTGATTATTTACCTTTCTGCAATGACTTACCTCCTTGTTACTCTTGAAGTTCCTCTTTCGCTGTAGCACCTGGACTTTCGACTGTTTTCGACTGTCTATGATTTTTCGACTTGGACCCTCTGACTTGGTATTCCCATTTCGGACTCCACACATGAACTTGTTACAATTCTACATTTTGCTGTTACACTGTGTTATTCATAGAGTTAGTTATCTTGTTGTTTGGTCCAGTCTGCCCGATATGTTCCTTTGACATCTTTGTTATCATTGCTTGATTTTACATTCAGCTTGTACAGCATGACATTTTGAGTTTTATCCCTGTCTTCCGTACTTTCTCCTTACAGTTCGACCGGGTTGCTTCACTTTAGACATTAAACCACTTTTGATTTTATCCCATTGACTCCTCTTCCTTAGAGTGGTTTCTCCTTTCCCTTCCTTGTGGTTACACCCTTGCCGTCTTCCTTATTTCTCTTTCCTAAAGGGCAGCATTTCTGTCTGTAGCCGTAGGTCTACTGGCAGGAGGTTCCACAGGGTCGGGGCAGACATGGAGAAGGCCCTCCTCCTTGTGCTAGAGAGGCAAGCCCCTCTAGCAGATGGAACACTGAAGGAGCCCCTCCGGTCTGCTCTGGTAGGACAGGCAGACTCTCTTGGGGCAATGCAGTCTCTTAGGTAACCTGGCCCACTACAATGAAGGGCTTTAAAAGTCATTACCAGCACCTTGAATTGCACCTGGAGGCAAACTGGTAACCAGTGCAGCTCCCGAAGCAGAGACGAGGCCCGGACATAGCGCCCGCACCCCATCACTACCCGGGCCACTGCATTCTGGACCAGTTGCAGCCTCCGAATGTTCATCAAGAGCAGTCCCATGTAGAGCGCATTACAATAATCAAGTCTGGAGGTAACCAGCGCATGTGTGACCATGAGCAAGGAATCCCTATCCAGAAGCGGGCACAACTGGCGAATTACATGAAGTTGTGCAAAAGCCCTTCTGGCCATGACTGCCACCTGCTCTTCTATCAGCAGTTGCGCAGCCAGGAGGACCTCCAAGTTGCGCATTGGTTCTGTCTGGGGCAGAGTAACCCCATCCAAGACCAAGGATGGCAGCTCCCAGGATAATGCAGGACCCCGAACCCACAGCCACTCAGTCTTGCTAGGATTCAGCTCTAACCCAGTGGCCCCCATCCAGACCCCCACAGCCTCCAGATACCCAGATAGGACTTTGACAGCATCACCTGGATCCCCACAGGCCGAGATTTACAACTCTGTGTCATCCACATACTAATGGTGCTGCACAATGTGGGAACAGATGATCTCACCCAGCAGCTTCATGTAGATGTTAAATAGGAGAGGAGAGACCACCGAGCCCTGAGGCACCCCATATTGGAGAGGCCTAGAGCTGGACCTCTCACTCTCCAACCACACCGACTGGGTCCGGCCCTCCAGGAATGAAGAGAACAAAGACAGTACAGTGCCCCAGATCCCCAATCCTTTTAGCTGTCCCAGAAGAATACCGTGGTCAATGGTATTGAAGGCCGCTGAGAGGTCAAGGAGAGCAAGGACAGATGGATGACCACCATCCCACTCCCACCAGAGATCACCTACAAGTGTGACCAATGCCGTCTCAGTACCATATTGGGGCCTGAATCCAGACTGAAAGGAGTCCAGCATATGTTTAGCTTATGTTGTGTGTGTGTGATATATTTGAAAAAATGGGCTCCAGTCTATAAAAATACTGTACATGACAAATACAACCTGTTAGTTGTGAAGGGTCATCAAGACTCCATTTTTTTGACTGGAACTGACAACAGACAAAGGTCCTTCTGAAGATTTCTGAAAATATAAATGGCAATTCAAAAGTCAACCCACCCACTCATCGAGCACAAAAACCTGAAATTCTTTCTGTCTCTTTTTAAAGGAAGTTAATAGCTGTTTCTAAAACTTCCTCACAACAAGTGATTAAACAATCAATGACTTGTATCAGGCTTGAAACTCAGCACCCTTTTATCACTCCTAAGCCTTTCCTGTCAGAAGAGAGAGTACTTTTCCCTCTAGTGTTATTAAAGGCAATCTTTAGGCTCTGCTCAGCATTGCTGAAAGATAATCAACCCCTTTCTGTCTGATTACTGTGCTCATCAACAGTACAATAGTGGCTTTTGAGTGACCACTATATTTTGGAGAATTAGGGGAGAAAGTAGCAACCACAAATATGTTGAACTAGGCCCCAGTGCCATCCATAAGAAGGACCTACTTTATACCACTATTTATGTGATGAAAGAGATCAGGGGGAAAAACTCTTCTCTTTGTATTACAATTCCCAGAATCCCTCAGCCATGCCAATCACTGGTCTTCCTGGTAGAGGATCTCTAGAAAATATCTCACAAAAGAAGAAACATGCTTTTGCTCAGAGGTAGGAGTTACAGCCATGTACCTGTTTCTAACACCACCCCCACCCCCAAATGGTACTGCACCTCTTTCCTAGAGCATGGGTGACTCATGAACCAAGGAAAAACAATGCCTTGCCCAAGTTGATACGTTACCTTGTTTCATCTGTGATCCTCCAGGGTTTTGGTGGGGAGCAGAATTCACTGAAATGCATATGATGAGTATAGAAACTAATGCGATATGATAGCTTCTCTACTTAATCTAGTCCTGATATTTGATAGTTGTAACACTTTATCACACTTTATCAGATTTTCAAAAAGTAATTGGTAGATCTATACCTATAAAAAGTGGCCTTTAACCATTGGGTTCGTTCAAAGGCTACCGCACATGGCACAACTATCTTCGACCTAGCCCTCTGCACTCACCATAACCCCCACCTTCCCAACGCCGTGGGGTTCTGGTGGTCACCAGTGGGGCAACCAAAAAAAGATCTATGAGCCCCTGAGTCCTCTGCACTGCACAACCCCTCTGCCAATCAGGCGGAGGGATGCGAGTGCAGAGGAGGCTGGGAAAGCACGGTGTGGCAGTTTTAAAAGACAAACTGTGCCAGCCTGGGAAAGACTTTAAAAGACCCAGCCTGAGCCTGGAAAAGATAAGTGCAGTCGATGAGGATTAGGGGGGGGGATGCATGGCCCCAGTAACCATGCCACCCCCACTGCCCCACCACCTAGCCCCCCTCCCTAACCTCCATTGACCCCATGTACCTGTTGCCGGCTCCAGCTGGGTCTTTGAAAGTCATTCCCTCCCGTCGCAGCCTTCTACGTAGGGAGAAGCACTGGCCTGTCCTTTGTCTCTGCGGGCGATGTGGCCTCGATGCCCGCAGGGACAAAGGACAGGCCAGTGCTTCTCTCTATGCAGAAGGCCGCGATGGGAGGGAAAGTGTTTCCCAGAGGGAACTGATTCGTCTTCCTAGGGGGATGGAGGCCAAAATATTCAACCCCCGTCTTCTAAGGAAGATGAACACCTTAACAATGGGAGACAAAGGCCAAGCACGGAGCACCATTCTCGGCCTCTGCCTCCCACAACTGCCCTCTCTTCCCCCACCCCCAGGCTTCTCACAGACAGCAGGGGAAAAACATTTTTCCCTACAGGCTTGGAGGCCAGCACAAGACACCACCATAGCATGGGGGGTGGGAAAAGAGGATACCTCTCTCTTCCCCCCTGACCCATGCTTCAGCAAGCAGTGGGGGAAAACAATGTTTTCCCCCACAGCCCCAGATCCTAGCACAAGCCAGCCCATAGTTTGGGGGGGGAGAGGGTTACCCCCTCTTTCCCCCACAACCCAGGCTGTGGCAAGGCACCGGCCAGCCTCCCTGTAAAAATAAAACACAAATAAATAAATAAACACCCACCTCCACCCAAATGCAAGGATTTAACGTGGCCTGGCCAGCAAGGCAAGGCCACATTAAACCCTCCTAACCCCCCCCCCCCCATACACACACACTCACCCTCTCTCACACACACACAAACATAAAACCCTCCCACCCACAACAAAAAAACCAGGAGCACTTATGGAGACAACTTCCCCCCATGCCGACTGAAACGAACTGAATTGAAAAACCTGAAAACTCTTACCACAGCACCACCTTCAGGCTGTAAGAGTAAAAACAATCAAAAACAATTATAAAAAAACACCAAACACAGTACTCTTAAGCACAGCCCCACCTAGAGGCCACAAGTGTAAAAACAGTCAAAAATAATTAAAACAAAATAAATAATACAATAAATAAACAAATTCAAAGAAAGTAAAAAACAACAAATTCAAAACACCACCACCCAAACCACCCATATCCAAAAAAAAAGAAAAGAAAAGAAAAGAAAACCACACCCATGAAACTGCCCAGCAATGCCGGGCACCAATATGCTAGTCTATACCTATAAAATCAAGCGTTAACCATTGGAACTTCACAAAGGATCCTAAGCCAGGCCCTACTAGCCCGCACTGACCATTCATGCACACGCCCGAACTGGGTCCGCAGGTCAACAAAAGATTGAGAAATGCGCCAGTGGGGCAAGAGCCCCACAAACGCGAAAAAAGAGAAACAACTTCATTTCCCAACGTTCCTTGTGCTGCACCATGCCAGAGCCAATCAGGCTGAGAGGCGCGAGCAAAAGGAACATTCGGAAATGCGTCGCGACCAATCAAAATGGAGCCACAGAAAAAACCACCGGACAAACGGAATGCACAAACCCATAACTACAAGCCCCAGCGTCCTGCACACCATGAGTGTGCAGAACACTGAGAAGGCTGCCACGTGAAAAATAAAAATAAAAAACACCACAAAAGGGCAAGTCTGCCGCAGGCAGATGCAGCGCCTCACAGCCACGCAAACACCCACCGACCTTCTTTCATGGAGAAACGTGGAGGAGAGGGACTCCCTCTCCTCCACGCTAGCCCGCTGAAGACACGGCGAGACCACCACCGGCCTCAAGAAAAGTTGAGCCGGGGTGGAAAAAAATCACAAACACAGCGAAACAATTCCTCCACAAAGCAAATGCAGCGAACGGTGCTCTGGCTGCTGCCTTTACTTTATGAGTAAGTGTTTCGCTTTCAAGAGGGCCTTGCCCCCCCTTGAAAGTGAACCTATTCCCAGGGAAGCAAAGCCAGCGGACAGCACTCCGCCCGCTGACTTTCCTTTCCTTAAAAGTGTTTCACTTTTAAGAGGGGGTCAAGGCACCGGTGCCTCCCCCCTTGAAAGAGAAGCAAAACTAAAAAACACAAACAAACACCAAAATAATAAAAATAAATAAACCATTAATTAAAAAAACAAAAACATCCAAAATTAACCAAAACCAAAAATAACAGAAAACACACACAGAAAAACACCAAAAAAGAAAAACAAAACAAACCCACAAAAGAAATTAAACCAGCCAACTTACCAGCATGTCCTACCTCCATGACAGCCGAAACTGAAATGAGGAAAGAAAGAGACTACTTACCAGAAGAAGCGCCACCCAGAGGCCATTAGAGAAAAAACAGTCAAAGTAAAAGAAATACTCAAAAGCCCCACCCAGAGGCCACAAGAGATAAAACAGTCAAAAACATAACATTATATCACACATTCACACAAATCACAAACAAATCACAAAATAATAAAATAAAAACATTTCTAAAATCCTGTGTAGAGTTTTCACTCAAAAAAACCCCAAAACATCTGAACACAGTTTAAAAACATTGAATGTAAAAAAACATGTACTTTCACATTTTTAAAATTATTATCCAAGGTACAACTATTAAAAAAAATTCACATACTAAAACATTATTTGCTTATATAAAATAATTGTAAAAAATTATATCATCCTTTCCTTTTTTTTTAATCCACAAAAACAAACACAAAAAAGCTGATCACAGTTTATAACAGCCCGTGTGCATAAATAAACATTTTAAAAATCACAATTACAGACTAACCTCATTTGTACAAACATTAAGAAAACAAAAACCTTCCAACACCATTTAAAACAGCCCGGCAATGCCGGCCAAACTCTGCTAGTTTATTATAAAATATCCTTTGAGATCAACATGGAACTTTTCATGCAAGAGGATTTGAACTAAAATATTTGTTTTGGCATTAAAGGTAAAGGTAAGTGAAGGAAAAGGTAGGTAAAGGTAGGCAAAGATTTCCCTTGCTTGAAATCCAATCATGTCCAATTCTAGGGGTTGGTGCTAATCTCTGTTTACAGCTAGGATTGCCATATGTCCTGTTTTTCCAGGATTTTCCTGGATTCAAGCTCGGGAAACATGTAAAAGTCCCGGATTTTTAAATTTGAACAAAGGAAGCAAAGTCCCCCTCCAACAAGGGATTTTTGCAAAGAGTTAATTCACTGCCTCCCTGCCTTTCTTTCAGTTATCCTGCATGCAAGCGGTGAAGGCAAAACAGCACCCCGAGAAGCCCGCTGGGGAGGGGGAGACGCATGCAAGCAGGATAATTGAAAGAAAGGCAGGGAGGCAGTGAATTAACTCTTTGCAATAATCCCTTGGCTCACCTTGAGCAAAGGCACAGGCACGTTGGAGCACCAGCCTAAAGAGCTCTAGCTTGTGGAGCCACTGGAAAAGGGGAAAAAAGATGGAGGCTGTCCACCCCGGACAGGGATTCTGTAGGGTCTTAGAGCTAGTCTCCTCAACAGCTCCATCAGACGCATGAACAGTTTGAAGAATGCAATGTGGCTGTCCCTGTTTGGTGGGAAAGAATTATGGTAATCCTGTTTACAGCCAAAGTGCCAGCACAGTCTGCATCTGCAACATACCTGTCACGTTTTGGATTTGAAAATAAGGGAAACACTGTAGGCATGGCCAAATCTGTGGGTGTGGTCAAATCTGTCCATGTTACTTGCTGGTCACTAGCCATCATGCATGACAAATGGCTATGAAAACGTCTGCTAACACAGACAGTCAGCACTGGCTCTTTGGATGTCAGGGGTGATGAGTACTGCACCCTACAGTCAGATATAACTGGTTTTTGAGTAAGGGAGATCTTTACATAAACAGGGCCAAACTTCACAACAAATTTTAATACCAATCAGGGATTTGCTGTTATTAGGTAATGGTAAAGGTTGCCCTTGCTTGAAAGCCAGTCATATCCAACTCTAGGGTTCAGTGCTCATCTCTGTTTCAAAGCCGAAGAGCCAGTGCTGTTTTTGGTGGTCATGTGGCAGGCATGACTAGACACTAGAGTACATGGAACACTGTTTACCTTCCCCTCAAAGTGGTCCCTATTTATCTACTTGCAATTTCTTTCTTTTGAACTGCTAGGTTGGCAGGAGCAGGGACAGAGATGGGAGCTCATCACACACACACACACACACACACACACACACACACACACACACACACACGCATGAGAAAGAAGAGAAATAAAACCCTCTGGGTGAAGGAAAAAATCTATTAACAACTTGCACGCCCCCCCCCCCTGCTCTTTAGCTTGAAAAGGGGGTATTTGCAAATTAATGTATTATCATTATTATTATTATTTGTTTTCAAAGAAAGGATCAGCTTGCATTGGTGCCAAGAGTCGCTCACTTTTTTTCCTGGGTCGGGCTTTCCTTTGCTTATTTTTTTCCACCCCGAGTTGGCGAACGGCATAAAGAGCAGAAATCCCCGTGTTCAATTCCCGGCTCCCCGATTCCAGGGTCTCGAGTGCAAAGAAGAAGAAAAAAACACCCCAGCGGGCAGACTTTTTCCCAAGCCAAGTGGGGGGGAATTGAAAAGGGTGAACAAGCCCAAAGGCAAGCTCCCAACTTAGCTAGGGAGGGTAGGTGAGGGGGAGGGGCGGGGGGACTCTAGTCTCCCTCCTCTTCAGGCAGGCAAGTGCAGCTCTGACTTGGGAAGGTTGGAGGGGGTGAAGGGAAGGCATGCTCGCCCATGGTTGGAAGAGGCAGAAGCGGCCAGAGACAGAAAGAAGGACACACAGTGGTGGCAGCTGTGGCAGGAAGCGTTTCAGTCTGGTTGCCAACCCAACCAGCCATCCGTATTTTACCATACGGTCATGTACGGAATACCGTACTTTTACTGTACGGACAGTTTTCCATACAGGAAGTAACATGTGAGCCTGGAGCCTTGCAGTGGGAGTGGAAGGGCAAGAGAGGGTGGGGGAGAGGAGAAGAGGAGGATGCAATGGCACCAGTCTCTATTCAACTCCTGCAATGCTACTGGCTGCGAGTGCGTGCGCAACCAGTCTCCCCCTTCCCCAGAGTTCCTGGCAGGTCGTTTGTCCTGGTGTCATTAAATTTAAACATAACAAGTATAATCTATACCTATAAATCCAAGGGTTAACCATTGGAATATAACAAAGGCTCCCACACCCGTCCACACTATCCTGTACCAAGCCTCCTGCACTTGCCCGAACCCGGTATGGAGGTTACTGAAGAATTGAGAAACACGCCAGTGGGGTAAGAGGCCCACGAATGCAAACAAAGGGAAAAAAACTTCAATTCTCAATGTTCTCTGTGCCGCGCCACACCTCAGCCAATCAGGCTGAGAGGCGCGAGCAAAAAGAACGTTGGGAAACATGGTGCGGCCAATTGAAATCGAGCCGCAGAAAAAAAACTACCACACAAAAAGCAAACCACAAATGCAAAACTACAAGTCCCAGCGTCCTGCACACTGTGAGCATGCAGAATGCTGAGAAAGCCAACGCACAAAAAAATAAAATTAAAAAATGCAATGGGAGCGCAAGTCCCCAGCAGGTGGACGCAGCACCTCACAGCCACGCAAAACAAAAAGCCACAAAACGCCACCGCGAAACACCCGCCATCCTTCTTTCCTGGAGCAATGGGGAGAAGAGTGACTCCCTCTCCTCCACACTACCCCACCGAAGACACGGCGAGACCACCACCAGACTCAAGTAAAGTTGAGCTGGGGTGAAAAAAACCCAAAAACAGGCAGCAGTTCATCAGGGGAAGCACCCTCCCTGGCGGATGACTGGCTGATGCCTTTGTACTTCCAAATACAAAAGCAACAGCCAGCAATCCACAAGGAAGAGCACCACCCCTTACGGATTGCTGCCTGCCCATCTCCGGTTAGGTAAGCCAGGAGAAGAGAGAACCATCGTTAGGCACAGAGAGCTCTTCTCTGCCTCCTCCTTCTCCCCAGACCTACCTAATGAACCTTCCTGGGAGAATAACAGGCTGACTGCCTCCTCCTCCTTTCCCCCATTGCTACATCGAAACCAAAATTCGAAGCAGCAATGGGGAAAAGAGGAACCGACAGGCAGCCCGTTCTTCACGCTAAAGTAAATACCAAAATCAAACACCAAAATTAATTAAAAAATAATAAAACAAAAATAAATCAATAATTAAAAAAACCATTAATAAACAAAAAATAAACCACAAAATACACAAACAAAAACATCCACAATAACACAAAACCACATACAAAACACCTAACTACAACATGAAAAAAACCACAAATCACACAAACAAACAACAACTAATTACACAAATAAATAACAATGAAATAGGAAAAATTAAACAAAATTAGAAATAACCAAACCAATTAAACAAACCTAAAACTCAATCAAAACAAAAAAGAACAAACAGAAACATCTCCCAGCCCTCCACCACAAAAGCAAAACAAAGAAAAACCCCAGAAGAAAGAAAACCAGACAACTCACCAGCACGTCCTCCCTCCATGATGACCAGAACAGAAATGAAGAAACAAAGACGACTTACTGGAAGAAGCCCCACCAAGAGGCCTATCTCTCCAACCCGGAGGTTGTCCTTAAGTATCCATAATTATAGCCATTGATACCCTTGTCCTCCATGAACTTGTCTAATCCTTTCTTAAAGCTGTCAAGACTGACAGCTGTCACCACTTCTTCTGGCAGGGAGTTCCATAGACCAGTAATCCTCTGGGTGAAAAAGTACTTTCTCTTATTTGTTTGAGAACTAGTACCCAAAAGTTTCATGGAGTGTCCCCTAGTTCTAGTGTTATGCGATAGGGAAAACAGTTTTTCCTTATCTACTTTGTCCACACCGTGCATGATTTTATAAACTTCAATCAGGTCACCTCTTAGACGTCGTCGTTCAAGAATGAAGAGGCCCAACCGTTGCAGCCTCAGATGGTAAGGAAGGTGTTCCAGTCCCCTCATCATTCTGGTTGCCCTCCTCTGCACTTTTTCCAGCTCCATAATATCCTTCTGGAGGTATGGCGACCAGAACTGTACACAGTATTCCAGATGGGGCCTCACCATAGATTTACAAAGAGGCAAAATGACACTTGCTGACTTATTATCTATGCCCTTCCTAATGATACCTAGAATTGAGTTTGCTTTTTTCACTGCTGAGGCACACTGGGTTGACACCTTCATTGAGTTGTCCACCAGGACACCAAGGTCCCTTTCCTGGTTTGTCGCAGAGAGTTCAGACCCCATCAGTTTATAAATGTAATTGTAATTCTCCGTTTCCTTCCTTCTTCCTCGCAAGAGTTTGGATATTAGTCCCTGGATAGCACTGGGGGATTTGCTTATCGGAACATTGTTATAAGGTGGATTACAATAAACTGTTGCCAATTTTTGGAGAAAGTCTTCAATCAAGCTACTAGATTACCAGGTGGAATACAAATTTGGTTTATTTCAGCAAGTTCCCTTTTGTACATTTGGATTGCATTGGCTTGGAGTCATTTTGCCTCAGTGTTGCAAGTTTGACTGTTGGAGTATCCCTTCCTTGCTATTGGATTACAGTTACGTTATCTTGCTTGGTCTGGCTTTTGCTTTTTGTTTGACCTTCATTCGGGAGACATAATATCAACAAACACTTCCTTGCCTGTGGTGGATATATTAACTCTTTTATGGTCTGATTCTTGGTTTGTTAACTCTTTTATGGTCTGATTCTTGGTTTGTTGAGTGACTTAACATAATTGGATTATAAATCTGGAGCAGCACCAAGTTGAGAGACAAGAGGGTGTAAGAAAAGTTGCTGGGTTGAAGTTGCTTTTTGATATCACAATGGATAAAGTTGCAAGGGGAAAGGGCAAGGAAGAAGAAGTTGTGAAGCCAAAAAAAAGGCAACCTTTTATCAGAAGACCCATCTCCTCCGACATCATCTCCGGAACCACCACCACTTGATCAAACACAGATAATGGTAGAATTAGGGAAGTTATTCAAGAAAATTGAAAAGATGGACAAGTCAAGAGTGAAAGACAAAATTGAAATTATGGGAAAACAAGACAAATTGGCTACAATGTTCACAGATTTTCAAAAAAGTGGATCTTAATTTTCAAAGGATGGATGCTAATGTAAAATTAATGCAGAATGATTTGAAATTGATGCAAGGGGATATTAAAGGGTTACATGAGGAGGAAAAGGAAATTAAGATGAAAGTGGATGTGCAGGAAAAAAGAATTGATGTTATGGAAGAGATGATGAGAAAGCAGAATATTGTAATACGTAAAATGGTGGAACAAATGCCAGATAAGCTAAAAGATAGAATAATTGATTGGTTAAATAATTTGAATATGGGAAAAGTTTTTGTTCATGAGGATATTGCAAGTGTGTACAGAGTGGGACCGAGGAAGGGAAAGGTGGTACAGAGGAATGTACTGGTTAAATTTGCAAACTGGGGAGACAAATTGAAGGTGATGGCCTTTTTAAAACAAGCTGGATCCAGTGCTTTAAAAATGGATGGAAATGATGTGGAAATATACAATGATATTTCAATGAAGGAACATGGTTGGAGGTATAAGATGAAGCCAGTAACAAGATTTCTGATGGAAAAAGGGATAAAATACAATTGGCGATATCCACAACAGTTGAGATTCTTTCATGAAAGGAGGTTGCATGTGACTGATGCAGAGATGGATGCATTGGAATATATGTGTATGAATGACTTGGTTAAGGCATCTTCAAGGGAATGGTTGGCATTGAGGAAGGCTTTGTTGGAATCTGGGGTGATAAAAAGGGACTATGGTGGAGCAAGGGAGGAGGGGGCAGCAGGAGGAGAGGACCAGAAGAGCCAGAGTTGCAGATGTTGATGGTGACTGAAATGGGGGAAGTGAGGGTCAGCAGGAGGGAAAATAGGTGGGAGGTTTGTACGGGAGATGAGTTAAAGTAAGAATGCAAATTAAATCAGATTTTGTTTAAGAGGTATATTAGCGCTTGAGCTGTCATTGTAACATCATCTTTCATGTTCCCCCTCCCCTTTTCGGATGACGGAGGCATTCTTTTTGGCTCACGAAGCGGGGAGGGTTTTAGTGAATGTTTTTTGTGTTTTTTGTTTTTTTAGTTATTGTAGGTTAGATGGCACCACGTCCAAGGGAGTAATCAGAGATGGTAGAAGAAGGTGGGTTATTACATTATGAGGTCTATTAAAATATTAACGTGGAATGTGAAAGGTACAGGTTCACCGATTAAGAGGAGAAGAATTGGATCAGCGTTGAAGAGGGATAGGGCGGATATAGTTTTTCTTCAGGAAACATCAAAAATCTCAAGATACGAATAAATTTTTTTTAGGCTGGATGCAGCATTATGAGAGGTCATATGGCACATCAAAGTCAAGAGGGGTGGCAATTTTGATATCGACTAGACTGGGGTTTGAGATAGTCAATAGGATATCGGATCCCGAGGGTAGATATTTGAATGTGAAAGGGAAGATAGATGAGGAGGAAATAACTTTGGTGAATGTATATGTCCCAAATGATCATCAGACTGAATTCCTAGAAAAAATTCGTAAAATACTGGTAAGAGAGAAAACAACGAGGATGATTGTGGCTGGGGATTTTAATCTGATAAAATCTAATTTAGATTGTACAAATATATTAAGATGTGGAAAAGGAATTAAAGGACAAACACTGGATAATTGGATGATATCTTTGGGACTGAAAGATACTTGGAGGGAACTTAAGGGGTCAGAAAGGGTTTATACTTATTTTCCACAGGTCCATAACTCATATTCCAGAATTGACTATATATTTGTAACAGAGAATATGATTAGAAATCTGGAGGAAATAGAAGTTGGGATTTTTAAGGAGTCAGATCATTTGAAAGTTGTGATGGAAATTAGGATGGACGGTAAAAGGAGGACGAGAAGGGTTTGGAGATATGATGACAAATTATTTAGGGATCAAAAATGTAAAGAGCAAATTAGGGAGAGGTGGGAAGAAAATTGGCAATGGAATGACAATGATGAGGTAAACTTTAATGTGGTCTGGGATACCATGAAGTCGGTTTTTAGAGGTGAAAGTATTAGATTAGCTAGTATTAAATACAAAAAAATTAAAATGTTACAAGACAAAAATGAAAAGGATATAAAGAGATTGCAGGAGGAACACGCAAGGACAAAGGATAGGAAGGTCTTTGAGGATTTGCAAAGATTAAAGGCGAAATTGATCGGTAAGGATATAGAAAAAGTGAAGAGAGATTTGGTGTATTTAAAAAGAGAATATTTTGAATTTAGTAATAAAAATTCAAGGTTATTAGCAAGAGCAGCTAAGGAAAAGAGGGAAAAGAGAGAAATTGGAGTCTTGATAAATGAACAAGGGGTGAGATGTAATAAAACTAGAGATAAGTGTAAAATTGTGAAAGAATTTTATCAAGCCTTATATGCAAAAAAAGAGATAGATATATATATAAACTTAAAACCCAATTAGAGAAACAAAAATATACTAGTATAAAGCTGGAACATAAGGAAAAAATGGAAGAACGAAGAACAGAAAAAGAGATAAAAGAGGTAATAGCTGGATTGAAAATGGGTAAAGCACCAGGGGAAGATGGGTTACCGGCTGACTTTTATAAGGAATTTAAAGATATAGTGGTTCCGAAGTTGGTAAAATTGTATAATTATATTCTTGACGGGGGACAAATTCCGACCTCATGGTATAGGACCACGATTGTATTGCTGCCAAAACCTGGTAAGGATTTAGAAAAAGTGGAATCTTATAGACCTATTTCATTGATGAACCAAGATGCCAAAATTTTTACAGCAATACTGGCAAATAGGTTAAATAATTTTATGGGCAATTATATAGAAGTAGACCAAGTTGGTTTCTTGAAAAGAAGACATATGGCGGATCTGACAAGAAGAACATTAGATTTATTGGATATAGTGAGGCAAACAAAGGGAAAAGTAGGTTTGATATCCTTGGATATATTTAAAGCATTTGATTCTTTGCAGTTTGTAGCAATAAAGGAAATAATTAAAAGTTATGGTTTTGGTGACAAATTTAGAAGAATAATTGATCAACTATATCAACAAGGTACAGCTACTGTCAGAGTGAACGACGAGGTTACTGACGAGGTAAAATTAGAAGCAGGAACGAGACAGGGTTGCCCGTTATCTCCAATTTTGTTTATTTTGGCCATGGAGTTGTTAGCTAAAGCTATTAGGGATGATAAAGGAATAGAAGGAGTCATGGGAACTAAAATAAGTTTGTATGCCGATGATACTCTGATAATTGCTAAGCATCCAGAGAGGGCTTTAGATAGGATTCAAACTCAATTAAAAAAATTTGAAGACATTACAGGCTTGAGGATAAACTGGGATAAATCAGAAATGATGTTATGTAATATAAGCAAGGAAGACCAGAAGAGGATGAAAGGGATGGGTAATATTCAAATTAAGGATAATTTGAAATATTTAGGGGTAAATATCTCATATAATTTAGAAGATTTGAAGAGATTGAATTACAATAATTTGAAAGTAGAAATTAAAGCTAGAATTAAGAATCTTCAAAAACTAAAATTGTCATGGTTTGGAAGAATTGCTATTACCAAAATGATGCTTTTGCCTTGGTTAAATTTTCTATTTGATGCTTTGGCAATTCAAATGAAAGAGAAGGAAATTAAGGAATTTCAAAAATTATTTAATGTTTTTTGTAATGGTGAAAAGAGGTCAAGATTGTCAACAAAACTATGGTATTTATCTCAGAAAGAAGGAGGGCTAGGGATGTTGAATTTGCTGTCTTACTATCGACCATTTCAAATTAATAATGTGGTAAAGATTTTGGTTGAGGGAAAAGTTTTATGGGAAGACATTGAAATGAAGGATTATAACCATATAGGCAAAATCCTTTTTTTAGGGGCTAGTTCGGGAAAATTAATAACTAAAAATACTATGATGAAGGGATTGGTATACACTTGGAAAAAAGTAAAGAAGGTTTTGGCCCCAAATATCTCACCAATTATAGAATTGGAAGACATGGCAGATTTTCCGGTAAAAATAAATAAAAGGATGAAAGAGATATTGGTAAAAAATTGAGTAATCCTGCTTAAAGATTGGATACAGACATGCAAAGTTAATGACAGAAGAAATGATTTGTTTGCAGAAATGAATTTGAATTGGTTTCAGATTGTGATGGTAAATAAGTGGAATGGCAAATACTGGGGAAAACCAGAATTGTATAGAGAAATGACTGAATTTGAGGTGCTGATTTCAAAATTAAGAAAAGGAGATGGATCTATTAAGGGTGTAGTTAGTAAATTGTATAAAATGCTGAACATCGAGGGTGATCCACATGAGGCCTTAATGTTAATTGGGAGCAGGAATTGAATATAAAGATTGAAAAAGATATATGGAAACATAAATGGAAAAAGAGGATAATGAAAACATTATCAGTTAGAATAAAGGAGCATAATTTTAAAATGTTGTGGAGGTGGTACCTGACCCTGGTGAGGCTGCATCAAATTGATAATAAAAAAGATAAACTGTGTTGGAGATGCAGAAAGGAAATTGGAACATATGAACATATGTGGTGGAGTTGCACTGTGGTTAAAGAATTCTGGAGAAAGGTGGAGAAGGAGATCAAAGATATAATGGGTAAGAGAATTAAACTGGGGTCGGGTTCCACCATGTTAACAGATGTAGAAGGTTTTAATTTAAACAAAGATGAAAAAGAATTGCTAGAAATAATACTTACAACGGCTAGACAATGTATAGCTAAAAATTGGAAAATGATACAAATATAAAGATAGAAGTGTGGTATAAGGAGATGTGGAATTTAGCATTGAACGATAAATTAACTTGGGAAATAAATAAGAAAAAGGGCATTATTAAAGAAAATAGATTCTGGAATATTTGGCATGCTTTTGTGGATCACTCTCTTAGAGGGGAAGAAGTAAGCAAACCTGTACTTGATCAATTGTTTTTTTGGATGGAAAGTATTAAGAATCTCTGATCTCTCTGGACATTGTAAATATCACGGGGTGAGCATGCTCATATATTTTTATATGGGTATGTATGTATGTATGTTTGTATGTGTGCGTATTTGTGCGCAAGTGCATGTATGCGCTGGTGCACATATATGTTTATAGTAACTGTATTAGCATAAATAATAAATTTGTGAATTAAAGGGTATATTATGCACATTAGTCGAGATATAAAGCTTAAACCACCAGTTATATAGATTAGTTAATATGTTATTAATGTGGTAATGTATTAGCTTAAAAAGATATTGGTGTCAGAAGGTAAAATTATACATTGTGTATGTATCGGCAAAATGCATTTCCTATTTTTCTTTTATGTTTATATGTGTCATATTATTTGTTGTAATTTTGTTTGAAAATCAATAAAAAATTAACTAAAAAAATAATGTAAAAAACATGTACTTTCACATTTTTAAAAATATTACCTATGGTACAACTATTAACAAAAAAACCCACAAACTAAAACGTTATTTGATTAAATAAAACAATTTGAAACAATTATATCATCCTTTGTTCTTTTTTCAATCCACAAAAAACCCCAAAAAATGCTGATCACAGTTTATAACACCCCGGCAATGCCGGGCAACCTCTGCTAGTTAAAAATAAATAAATAATAATAAAATACGGGAGAATTATGGGGGTAAAAAAATACGGGAGGGCAGTGGGAAATTGTCTTAAAATACGTGGCTTTCCTGGCGAATATGGGATACTTGACAGCTATGATCTGCAAATGTCTCTGATCATGTGGGCAGAAAAACTAGATGCTGGAGTACACAGAATGCTGTTAACTTTCCTACCAAAGCGTTATCTACTTATATACTTGCAATTTCCTATTTTCAAACTGCTATGTTGGCTGTTTTGGGACAGACGACAAAAGCTCACTCTGTCACACAGTATTTAGGTCTCAACCTGCTGACCTTCTGATTGTCAAGCTCAGCATCTTAACCACTAAGCAACTGTGATCCCAATAACAAAAAAATTTCACAGACTGATGCAGCATCTAGAGTGTTCTGGGGAAACAAAGTCATGGCTCAGTCACTAGGGAGAAACTCTGCTTTTGTTCCTGCTTGTAGTAATAGTTATAAAAATGTTGAGTATTTCTGACTCTAGGGTTCAGTGCTCATCTCTGTTTCAAAGCCAAAGAGCCAGCACTGCAGACATTTCTGTGGTCATGTGGCAGGCGTGACTCGACACTGGAGTGCATGGAATGCTGTTACCTTCCCACTGAAGTGGTCCCTATTCATCTACTTACAATTTATTGCTTTCGTACTGCTAGGTTGGCAGGAGATGGGACAAAGACAGGAGCTCATTCCATCCTGCAGTACTCAGGAATCGAACTGCTGACCTTCCGCCGCCCAGTCAGCATCTTATCCACTTGAGCCACTGCAGTCGCATAGGGTTTCTGAACTTATACATATTTCAAGGCTACAGCTTTTGAATCACATTCCAATAATAACAACTGAAATGTATACATGTTTGCCCTTACTTAGGAAAAGAACAGATGGAACCCAATTAATGCACTTTTTCAAGAAAGTTTTTCTTTATCTATGAATCTATTTGATTTTTGAAGGCCAGATAATTATTTTACTCTCAAATCCTAAAAAACATTCTAGACTCCATCACTGAACTATTAGGAGGAGTTGTTGTTTCTTCTGAGTCCTTAAACTTCAATTTGTGTACACACACAGACACAGACACACACAGAAACACACACACTACACAATAGCCAACACTGTCTTTTTTAATATTTTTGCTTTTCTCATTAGCCCAGTCAAGATGTACTTTAGACCTTGCAAAAAATTCCCAAGTTAATGAACCTCTGGGATGTTGTGTATGGGGTCAAAATTTCCAAACTGAAAGACAAGCTCAGTTTTCATGCTCTTTGAACCTTAGATGTACACTATAACTATCAACATCCTACAGAGGAGGGGGTAGTGGGTGGGGGAAGAAGGGGGGGTGTAGTTGAACATTTGGAAATTGAAGTCGAATCCAAAATTACATTAAATATGTTGCAAAATGGAAGATACATAGCAAAAAACAGCCTTTTTAGCAGTTTTTTAAAAAACAAATTTGAGAAATTTAGCACTTTTTCAAAGCCCTGTATCTCGGTATCTATCGGGTTAAAATAAGTTTGACCAATGATAATTGAAGGAATTTTAATGCTCTAAAACTTTCTAATTACATGTAGTACATAAAAAGCATGGTTTAGAAGCTATAATTGAAAAACTGAGAAGGGTCCTAAAATTATGCAGTTTTTGCCCCCCACCCCCACCCCTCAGTTCCACAAGGATTTTTTTTTTTTATAAATTGAATGTAGCTCTACTGGGTACCCATACACAACATCCCAAAGTTTCATTAACTTGGGAATTTTTGCAAGGTACCCCCCCCCCTTTGGACTTATGGCGACTGGGCTACATTGCTTTCTTCTATCCTCTCATAAATTGCTGGCTACAAAATTCCTTTCTGTTCTCAGCTCCCTTCATTTCTTCCCAACAACTACTGCTTTTTGTTACCACCTCCTCTGTTTCCATTTCCCCCCTATTTCTTCTATCTTTTCTTACATCTGTCTACCTTCAAAATTAAAAACATGTGTAGGCATTTTACCTGCTCCTGTAAAGGCTAAAATTGGTAGGTGAAGGAAATATCACAAGATTGCAAAATTACCTCCCCATAACAGTATTTAATCATTTGTATAGAGTCTTAGAGTTTTAGAGCTTTTTAGGGGTTAAATGTGTATATGTGGGGTGGGAGTATGTTGATAATTTTGTATAATTGTATTTTATTTAGGTTTTGTTGGGTCGATATGTTGTTTTTCAATCTCATTGTTCTGTGCAGGACAATGACAATAAAGATTTATCTAGCTATCTGTCTATCTCTATTAGTGAAGGGGACTTCTATGCAGCTTTGATTGTGATCATTGCATGATCAAGAACTCTGATACACCAATCATACTTATATTAAGGCAAAGAGATCCCAATGATAAGGTAACTTCTTAGTAGCCCATTTACCATTTTGTTCTCCCTGAGAGCCACAGATGCATTGTTTTGAGTCACTAGAGATTGAAACCCTTCAGTCCTCCTCACACAACATGGGAAGACCAAGAACAACTGACAGTGGAAGGTAGAACATCTTATCTAAGAAGAGTTCAGGGTTAAATCTGGGGGTTGAAAACAGCTTGGGTTGCCAGGAACCAGATGTGAACACATCCCTCTTGGTTCTGTTAGATGGTTTTGAACATTTGATACTATTGTTTATGTTATTCTTCTATTATGCTGAATGTTTTCAAATCTGGTAATGAGGAGCAATTGCTTAAATTCTTTCTCACCAAATCATAGAGTCCCCCGCCCCCCTGGTCTGTTGATTGGGAGTGCTCAGTCTGTCACTTTAGGATGAGATTGCTTTCCTTATCAGACCATTAGTTACCACTGTGTGAAATCTCTAGGAGAAGTCATCTATGAGTTTGGTTATATCCCTAAACTGATGATATCAAGCTATGTCTCTCCTTTCCAATTAAAGCCAAGATACCAGATTAACCTCTGAACTACTGCCAAAAGGCCAGTAGCTAGTAAAAGCTATGTAGTAAATGTTTAGTCCATGCAAGCCAAAGGTATTGTTGATCAATGAACAAGCTAATTGGAAATTAGGTGAATAGTATGTTCTTGGTAGTGTTGCACTTCCTCTGAAGGAAAATACAATGTAGACATAATTGGCAATGAGAAAAGCAGTTTCCTTAACTGAGGTAAAACCAAGGAACATGTTAATCTAGACACTTGTATAATTTTAAAAGCTATGCTATAGTTGTTTCTGGTTTTGTATTGTACTGTCAATATTTCCAGGATTTTTTTATCAAATGTATCATTTGATATTGAAATATGGTTTTACATTGTTACAAATTCTACCGAGTAAGGGCCACATGAGTGATGGACAGATGGGGTAAAAATCTATGTAAATAAAATAAATAAATCCAATTTTGCAATATATTTATAATTGACAAGAAAACAAAGAAGTAAAACACATACACACATTGCAAACTGCATTATGTATTCTGAAGAAAAATGGAATTCACATAAAAGCTTACCTAACTTTATTTTACTCTAAGTTACTTTTTTAGATCTAAATTGTCAGTCCCAGTGAGAGTAGACCCAGTGGGAAAATGAGTTTACATAAGTGTTAATATATTTTCAGCACAGGATCCAATGGGTCTACTCGAGTTGGAATTAGCTGCTACATTTAGGTCTTGGTTTTTAGCTCATACCAATGGCTATGCTGGCTGGTATATGCTGGGAACTGTGGCCCAAAAATGTAATTTTCAAAGTTCCCAACCAATCTAATTGACCAGGATGACAAACCTTTGCCACACCAGATGTTTTGGACTTCAACTCCAAGAATCCCCAGTTAAATTTTCCAGCAAGAAAAGATGGTTGGAGTTGGAGTTCAAAACATCTGGACTGGAATGGCAAAGGTTCACTATCACTGTAATGGAGTGATGTGAGGAAAGTTCTGGAACACAGCCCAGAAAGGGTCTTCAAAGAGATGAAGCAATTTTCAAAATATGCATCATGTCCCTCTCTCTAGTACTGATATTTGGATATTGCATTACTTACATTAACATCAAATCCCTGAACGGTTTGAGACCATCCTACCTCATGGAACATCTTCCCCTCAGGACAACAGCCCATATTACTCGTTCCTCCATGAAGACGCAGCTCCAGGTGCCGACCCCAAGATTAGCTAGGAAGGTCACGACTAGGAGGAGGGCCTTCTCAGTGGTGGCATCAATGTTGTGGAACTCCTCCCCAGTGCAGCTGCACCTGGTACCATCTCTCCATATGTTTAAAAAGCAATTGAAAATATCTCTTTTTAAAAAGGCCTCTGGGAATATCGTACCAATGGCTGATTGTTAGGCATTTTATTCTGTTTCTCTGCGTCACAAATAGGCTTTCTTTTCAGGATGTCTTGGGCTTTGATGTGTATATATGAAAATTTTAATATTTGTGTCGGTTGAGTTTTCTGCTGTTAGCTGCTCTGAGTAGGAAAGTTTTCCTAGAGGTGAGGGATATAAATTTTATAAATAAATAACTAAATAACAAGCTGAACATGCAAGCTTTAACTACAAATATTAAATAAACTCATAAAATTTAACCACTTGATTCCCCAAAAACATCAGTTGCAGTTTTAGGGATGTAACATGCAAGAATGTCTTGGAATTGACTGCTTTTGACTGCAGCATCTGACACTTGCTTTAAAAACAAAAAACTCTTTGGAAAACTCAATTTAAAAAAAGGAAAAGAAAAATAGTAGGTTGAAATGAAACCCAATTGCAAAGATTCCCATTGTTGACCATCACTTGAACTCTTTAGGTTCAGTTCAAAAGCAACATATTAAGGGAATAAAAAGCAGATGTTGCTAAGTCTTCAGTCTAAGCCAGAGTTTCAATTACCAGAAGCCTGAGTCAGCACACCTGCTGATCAGGGCTACTGGGAATCGAAGTCCAAGAACATCTGGGGGCCCAAGGTTAGGAAACCTGGTCCCTGGTAAGCTGTGAATATAATTGAACCAAGGTACAGTGATACCTCATACAATGTCCAAACTTGGTTCCACAAGTTTGGACTTTATACGGATTTGGACTTTGTATGAGGCATGCAAAATCCTAGCCGCGATGCCTCATACAATGTCCAAATCCTTGCCGTGATGCCTCATACAACGTCATTTCCATAGAGATACATTGTACTGTAGCAGCACAGACTTCAGGGAAAAGTCAAGGAAACAGACAGGAAACTGACAGAACTTTAAGAAATCATTGTCTAAAGGCTAAAAACATTACAAAAACATGTCAAACAACCCTGATTGTCCAAGAACCTGAAGAATGCTGCAAAAATCCCAGGAATGCTTCTAAAAATTCTGACGAAAAAATTCCAAAAAATTCAAAATTGTGCTCAAAACCACTCCAAAACACTCTTCGCCTCATGCAAAACCCACAAGAGCAATGCACGCATGTGTCCTGCCTTTTATACTGCCCAGGTACAATGCAACCTGGGAAAACCCCAATGCCTCATACAAAGTCGCACGACTTTATATGAGGCAACCTTTTTCAAGGAATTAGGCGATGTTGTATGAATCCAATGTTGTATGAAGCGGACTTTGTATGAGGTATTACTGTATATGTTCCACACATTTAGATTCCTTTAGAGACCACTTCTAGAACTGGCCTACACTTGTTGCCACTGATATTACTTAAGAAGGACACTTCTACCTGAAAGGAATCTTGCATCCACTCTCTCTCCTCTCTGGAACCTTTGCAGCATGTCACACCAACTGATTTTTGACATTTTCTACCAGATAGACCAGTGATGGCCAACCTTGGCACTCCAGATGATTTTGGACTTCAATTACCAGAACCCCAGGTCAGCATTCCTACTGATCAGGGCTTCTGGGAATTGAAGTTCAAGAACCCCTGGCATGCCAAGGTTGGCCATCACGGAGATAGACTATAGGACAGGTCCAGGTTTGGGGGGGGGGGTAAGAGGAGGAAACAAAACTAAAACTGAAAATAAAGAAAAACTAGAACACATTATTGAATATATATAATAATTCTCATAAAAGATAGTGATTAATGATGCTAATGAAATATACGGTGTGATGATATAAACAGGTAATAAAGACGAAAATACCATTTCCATAGATTGGACACCATTCTTGGTGGCTGGGCGATTTGGTTTGCTTTTTCAAGACAGAAGGGGGTGGGGGACCAAGTTATAATAATAGATTTTGGTATTCTTTTTCCAGGCAACATTGCAGGGACAGATGATGAAAGAAAAGGAAACAAATTGCCTGAAGTAGAAATTCAAAGAGCACACAGATGTACTTTTAAAACATCAAAAAAGTCCTGATAGTGCTTTTTGCTACTGGAATGGGGGGGGGGGGGGGCAATGTGTAGATCAGAGCAGACTACAACAGCATCTTTTAAATGTAAACAGGGTTAGTGCTACCTTCTCATTATTCCTTTTTATATTAAAAACATACAGATTTTGCCCTTCTCTCAAGCAGATATAGGAAGGCAGATACATTTGTTAGTTAGATTTTTATTCCACTATCCTACTTGTACATCACACAGTACTCAAAGGAGATAGCAGTATTTCTACAGATATGAAAGCAATAACAACTGCACTTATATATCACCCCATTGCATTTGGTGCACTATCTGGGCAGTTCATAAATTTATTAGTAAACACCCCCCCAAAAAACACACACAACAACAACCAATAACCAAAAAACAAAACCATATTGGCTACTCATTTTACCAACCTTGGAAGGATGGAGGACTGAGTCACCCTTCAACCTTGTCAGGATTGAACTCACAATGTTTTGGCTGCAGTTCAGCTGTTTAACCACTATACCACCAGGGTCCATTTAGTACTATTCCATTATGCCCAACAGGCTCAAGTGGGGACTGCTGGCAGAGAACAACACACGGTGTGAATGTGGAGAGACAGAGTCTGGCCCATTTACTAGTCTGCCAATTGCTGCCAGAGACATGCACTGATGAGGACTTGGGTTTGGCCAATGACAAAGCAAAATAAGTGACTTCATTTTGACAGTCCAGGGACATGAAAGAAGAAGAAGGAGAATGCCCTACACACAGAAGTAAGCTTACCTAAAACCAGCAGGTACAACCTTTGATTAAATAGGTACAAAATTGTAGTATAAACCTATAATCCTAAACAGAATTACTTAGGAGTGAGTGTTATTGATATGAATGGGGTTTATTTTTGAGTATAATTTATAGTATAAAATTAAATAAAAAAGACAAATATAAAAACAAGCATTTATCATACCCTGGTGGCACAGTGGTTAAAGTGCTGTACAGAAGGCAAAATGTTGTGAGTTCAATCCTGAGCAGGACTCAATGTTGACTAAAGCCTTCCTAAATCGGTAAAATGAATACCCAGCATGTTGGGGACAAAGTGCTAATTAACTTGTGACCCACCCAGAGAATGCACAAAGGGCTATGGGGCATTATATAAGCGTAGTTGCTACTGCTTTGCTATTTACCAGTATCCTACTTGTGTACAAGCCAAAGGCCTGGTTGAATAAAATGCAAGCGCGGCGCCAAAATGACCGCTACGCTCTTTGCGCCCCCCCACCCGGACTCAGACATCCGGGTGAGTTAGGGGGCGTGGCCACCCCTCTTTAAAAGGGGTGGCCACGAGGCAGCTGAGCTGCCATTTTAGAATGCAACGGAGCGGAGAAGTTTTCTCCGTCGCATTTTCCTTGCTTCCCCTCTTGCTTTTCAAATGGAGTTCTCCTTTGCTTATTGAGAGCACGGTATCAAAGCAAAGGGTTGCAAGTTGGATCCCTGGCTAGGGATCGTTCAAGAGCAGCTTATTTCTTCTGCTTGGGAGACATGGCTGGCTGCCAAGCCGCGGCCGAGGGGAAGGGCTCTGCCTACCCCCTCTTCAACCAGGGGGCCGCCACCAGGCCGTAGGGCTCGGGCGGCACCCCCGCAACAGGGTGGTGGGGTTGCTTTGCCCACTGCCACCAACGTGGGCGAACAGGCTTCCGCCTGCAAGCCCGGCCCAGGTTTTCAGTTGGGGCCAGCACAGGCCGGCCCCTCTGGGATCCCTGCCCCTGTAGGGCCTTTTCCTGGCTTGGGGCAGGGTGGCCCATTTGGGCCTGGTGTGGGTTTCCACCCCACCATTCCTCCGGCCCCACACGGGCCAGATTTTTGGACATGGCCCTATTCGGGCCCAGGATCCCCATTTTGGTTTCCCCTCCAACAATTACCCAGTGGTCCATCCGGCCCATCCGGCCCACCTTACACGGGTGGCTCGGAAACTGTTGATGCTCTTCTCGCACGCATTTCGGTGCTGGAGGCATCAATGGGTATTGCCCCACCACCTTCCGATGGTGGGCTGGCTAATCCTTCAATTACGGCCCATTCATCAATTCCGGCCAACACGTCGGCCACAACTCTCCAGCGGGCTGCCAACAGGGTCGAGCTGCTTGAGGCCATCAGGCCAGCCCAAGCTGGTGCCTCGCAGCTCCCCGCCCGACCAACACAGCAGGACTTGCTGCTGGGGACCAGTCAGGCGTGGCAGGGGGTGCACCAGCACGCAGAACTCGATATCTGTTGTGAGCTCCGACGCCCGCCGTGGGCTGGAACCCCCAGTGGGGGCGGCTCACGGGGGTGCACCGAGTGAGTATCCTGGTCAATTGAGTACACCAGCGACACTATCCAGTCACACTGGGGGGGGGGGGGTTTCAGTGGCCATGGCCATGGCAGGTTACTGTGGGTGGGCAGTTGTATCCGCACTGCCCTGTTAACTCCTGGTTGCCTAATTGCCCCCCGGTTAGGGCAGGGGTGACTGCCCCTGAGAGTATGCCAAGCGTTGCAGGGGCTATTCAGGGCCCGCTGCGCATACCCTCAATCCAATATGTGCCGACGGTGGCTCTGCCGATGGCTGGTTATTCCTTGCCCCTGTGTGATCATCTATCCCAGGCCATGAGGGAGAAGATTTGGCGAGGGGAATATGTGGATATCTTCTCCCTCTTAAACCGTGAGCCCACCAAGGAAGAGAGGGAGGGACAGGATGACAGGGACAAGGAGTTGTCCCATTGTCATAAGCCACCGCGTACCTGGGCCAATTGGTTGCCGGCCTATCTCATCTATATGGCGGTATACCTGAGGGCCCGGCCTGACTTAGCCATTCCGATGGTGCAATACCTGGATAATATTTACAGGGCGGCGGTGGTTGATTTCCCTGGCCCGTCGTGGTTGGCTTACGACGAAGAGTTTAGGATGAGAGTGGCCCTCCATCCTGAGATGAGGTGGGATGAGCCCTGCCAGCAATTGTGGCTCTTGTATATGACTCCCACGTGGGCAGCACCTGGTGACAGGTATCATTGTGGCCATGCCGTGCAGCGGGCTGCTGTTACACAGGTTCCCTGCCAGTCGGCGGGGCAGGGGGTTCCAGCCCGCCTGCTGTGTTGGAGCTTCTCAGCTAGCGGAGTGTGCAAGAAGCGTCAGTGTCGATGCCGGCATGAGTGTCCCTCTTGTTCGGGCCCTCACGCCGCCTCCGCGTGCCCGCGGGCTGGTGGGTCATGAGGCAGAGGTAGGAGTGGGCAGGGGGCAGTCAGAGTGCCCTCTGACGGTGCTAGCCATGCAAAGGCCCCCTCCCCAATTAATGTCCTAGTGCTGGAACAATGGCTTTGCACTTATCCTAGATGGGATGATGCAAGGTACCTATTCGAAGGTTTCCAGTTTGGTTTTCATATACCCTTTAGGGTTGTTCGGGGGCCTCAGGATGCCCCGAACTTACTTTCTCTTAAGGGTAATGAGGATATTGCTGCACAAAACATAGCTAAGGAGGTAGCTTCAATGAGAGTTGCTGGGCCGTTTACTGACCCACCATTCCCTAACTTAAAAGTATCTCCTTTGGGTTTAGTCCCGAAAAAGTCCCCGGGTGAATTTCGCCTAATTCACCATCTTTCTTACCCTGCGGGTTCCTCGGTCAACGATGCGATACCTGATGACCTTTGCTCGGTCAGGTATACGTCATTTGACCAGGCCTTACAGATGGTACGCTCCTGTGGTCCCGGGGCGCTCCTGGCAAAGTGCGATATCAAATCGGTATTCCGATTACTGCCAGTGCAGTTGGGTTTTTGTTTTCGGGGCAAGTTCTACGTAGATAAGGCCATGCCTTTTGACTGTTCTATTTCCTGTTCAGCATTTGAACGATTTAGCACCTTCCTCCAATGGGCCTTTGTTTGTAGGTCAGGGTCCTGGTCTGTAGCCCACTACCTCGATGACTTTTTGTTCAGGGGTGAGCAGGGCTCGGAAACATGTACCCATCTCCTTGCCACATTTCAGGTGCTTATGCGGGAACTGGGTGTCCCCTTAGCACCTGAAAAGACTGAGGGCCTAGCCACCACGCTCACCTTTTAGTTATCGAAATTGACACTGTCGCACAGGCATCCAGGTTACCTTTGGAAAAGGTGACACGGATCTCAGCTGCGATTATGGCAATGATTGCCAAGCGTAAAGTGTCTCTTCAGGAGTTACAGGTGCTTCATGGCCACCTCAATTTCGCTTGCAGGGTGGTAACCCCGGGCAGAGCTTTTGCCAGGCGCTTGTGTGATGCCATGACTGGCCTATTAAAACGCCATCACAGGGTCTGGCTGACCAGGGGTATATGGGCAGACCTTTCGGTTTGGCTCACATTTCTCCAGGATTTTAGGGTCTCTTTTTGGAGATCAGACCTTCTGGTCAGCCCTCAGTTCCAAGTACAGTCGGATGCCTCCGGCTCTATGGGTTATGGGATTTATTTCGAGGGGCGGTGGGCCTATGGCCGATGGCCTCACGCATGGCAAGGCATGGATCGCCTACGCGATCTTACTTTCCTAGAATTTTCCCCCATTTTTGGAGCACTAATGCTGTGGGGCAACAAGTGGGCCAATTCGGTGGTCCACTTTTGGTGTGACAATGCTGCAGTGGTGCACATTGTTAACGCCCAGACATCCAGATCCCCCAGAGTCATGGCATTGGTTCGTCAATTTGTTTTGAGATCCCTACGCCTCAATGTGCTGTTCAGGGCCAGACATGTGCCAGGCATTCATAATGATATTGCTGATGCTTTATCCTGCCTGCAGATCTCCCGGTTCTGTGCCTTGGCTCCAGAAGCAGAGGAATTTCCCTCTCCACTC
Organism: Bradypodion ventrale; assembly: GCA_035047345.1. Taxonomy (NCBI): domain Eukaryota; kingdom Metazoa; phylum Chordata; class Lepidosauria; order Squamata; family Chamaeleonidae; genus Bradypodion; species Bradypodion ventrale. The sequence continues at coordinate 101,366,528 of JAWDJE010000002.1, read as the reverse complement.
CCGGCCGAGATTTGGACATTTGGCGAGGAGAGGTGAACCCGGCGATCGGCATGTCTTTGGCACCTCACACGCGTAAGGCGTATTTACATGCTTTCCTACAATTCAGAACCTTTTGCGGGCAACGGCAGTTGCCCGAAGTGTGGCCGATACCAGTCGACCAGATTTTGCAATACATGGTTTACCTTCACGGTCAGCCTCTAGGCTTTCAGCATTGGCATTTATGGCCAAGGCACGGGGCTTCGCTGACTGCGTGAATGACTTCCGCATACGACATGTTTTGGAATGGTGGACACGTGAACGTGGCCGCCACCCGGACACACGTCACCCCATTTCACCAGATGTTCTTACCCACCTTGCACGAGGCTGGCATAACTTGTGTTCTGATAGGTACGAGGAGGCTCTCTTTCACGCAGCTACCACTGTAGCTTTCTTTGGAGCACTCCGCATCAGTGAGCTGGTCCCATTGTCTAAAGGGGATGTGTCTCGTAGGGCACTGGTACTCGACAATTTCTATATCACCCAAGTGTGGGCTCAGTTGAGGATACGGTCCTCAAAGGTTGATCAGCACGGCGTAGGCAGTGGAGTAAGACTGCTATGATGCTCAATTGATGATATCTGTCCGGTTGGTGCCCTACACGAGTTTTTGGCAGTGTGTGGTATGCACCCTAGCCCATTTTTCTGCCACCAGGATGGGTCTCCACTGACTTAATTCCAGTTTTGGAAGGTGAACGGTATGGCACTTCACAGTGTTGGCCTCCCCGGGGCTCGTTACGGCACCCATTCTTTCAGGATAGGCGCCGCATCCACTGCGGCTACGTTTGGGTACTCTGAGGCTGATATACGCTGGATGGGCAGATGGGGATCTATGCGTTTTGCATTATATGTACGCCCCCTCCATGCATGAGTACTAGTTATGTCATTAATCCTTTTTTCTTCTTTTACAGACCCTGTGTGTCCACGCACACCAGTGGCAGTATGGCTGGTGGGCCACAGTTATGTGCACTGGGCAGTGCAGTATGCTGCAGCGACAGAGTGGGGACCCCATCTTGGGCTACGTGCAGCTGCACATATGCGATTGTACGGTAAGCGCAGCATATGGCGGGAATTGTTGCCATTCCTGTTTTCCACCAGGGATGCTGGACCGCCTGCACCTCGGTGGCAATGATCTCGCACAGGTCACTGGCCTCTCTTTAAAATTGTCGGTTTGCAGTGACCTAGCCTATTTACATCACTTATGGCCGTCCACGCGGCTGCTATGGTCGGACATCGTGCCACGACAGTCTTACAGGCGAGGCATTGACCTCCATCCTCTTGACCGCGCTCACCAGTTGGTGAACAGGGCTGTTGCCTGGTTCCTTGTGGACAATGGCTCTGGGATGGCCATCCGACATCCTAGGATAGGCTTGCAGGATTTTGATCTCTATGCAGGAGATGGGGTCCACTTGTCGACCAGAGGTATGGACCTCTTTCTTGAGGATGTGCAAGCAGGCCTGGTGACCAAGCTGACGGTCTTGGGGGGGGGGGGCGGTGAGTCATCATGGATGCCTCCCCGTGTGGCGGGTAGCACTGGTAAAGTAAAGATTTATGACCCATAGGTATCCGGCAGGTTCGCAATTGACTGGCCAACACGTAGACAGGTACAGGGGAAATAGGTTTGGCCAGTCAAAGGCGAACCAGGCAAGGGGTGATGTCAGGAGCTTCACAGCCTGCATCACCCTGATATTTCAACGGATACACGTCATAGGGTGGGGTCAGTAGATAGTTTATTGACTCCGGTCAACAATTTGTTTGTGTCAACAAACAAATTGATACAAATAGATACATGTAGCCAATTGCCATTGGCATTTTGGTAGGAACCTTACCAGTGTTACTGCAGCCTGCTTGCCTTAAAGAATTAAAATTAGATGACTACACCAATTGAAAGTGATAATTCGGACTAGGGCATTGTTCAATAAAAGTGGCCCAATGCCTTTAATCCATATACCGGTGTCTGAGTATTTCTTTGGGGGGTGCGTCTGCAATGTACAGCTCTGTTTCCTAGACAAATATAATTAGGAATGGGAATGGAGGTAGGGTTGGGTGTTCCAGAGCAGCTTGTCATGCTCCTGATATTGGTGGATTGCATCTCCCACCACTTCTTCTCATTGGTTGTTGTGGCTAGGGTTCATGGGAATTGCAGCTCAACATGTGAAGAACCACAGATTGGCCATCTTCTGTCTTCTAACAAGCTGTGTGGGCCCCAGTTTAACACCATCACTTTAAGAGTAGACCAAGTATCTACTGCGTATTAGCTGCATATTTGCCCAATAGTGCTTGTCATGTTGCCTGCTGAGTTATTTTCTGTCAGACATTATCACTCATGTAAGGGAAATTGTGCCAGTGACTTTCACATTTTCTGGGCTGTTAGTTACCCAAACAGGGTCCTGACCAGTTTCATGATTGATTATAGAACGAGGACACAACAAAGTATTCTCTTTGAGTGATTGTTCTTGCACAACCAGTGATTCCCGCATAATTCTGGCCTTTTTGCATACACTGAATTGACAGCTTTTGTTTACCAACTGCAGGTTTTTTTAAATTATTATTATTTCTTTCATTTTTGTCTAGAAGCTCCAGGTCTTGCTTATCACTTTATTGAGGAAATATTTATGTATAGTTTTGTATTGTGCATGCAGTTGTGTGCATGTATGTATTGAGCTGGAAATATCCAGAGCATTCTGGCTGGGGAATTCTGGAAGGTATGTTTCACCAAAGTAGCATTATAAAGCACTGGAGGTATTTATGCTTTTATTATGAAGAAAAGAAAACGTCTTCATTTTCTCACAGGGTAGAAGCCACTCAAATGTTTGTGAATGCGAAAGGAAAAGTATTTTGGACTTAAAATATTTGTACCATCTTAGAAGATGAATATCAAACATTGGGACATAATCTACAGTTCTTGCTAAACAGAGTTGCCTCTACCATTCTCAGTTGTCTCCACAGTAAGTGTTTTTTGTAGGCTATAATAACCATGTTGTCTAGACACACTTTCTACAGTGTTTGGCCCATTTTCAGCACAGTAATATATTTCTGTAAAGAGTACAAACATTATTTTCTCTGATAACTCAAGAGTATTTTTGTTAATAATACATTCAGGTTTGTGCTTCTAATGCATTCAGAGTAATATGTGTGGAATTGCAGTTTCTGTGTTTGTATCTCTGTTGGTCCTCATTTCAGTACATAAATTTGGGAGAATTATGCTCTTCAGATAGAATCTGCAGTCTGTAACGGGTGCCCTTGCTTTATTTGTACTTGCTATCTCTTATCAAACTGCTATTTATAAAAGGACGATTCCCATATTAAACTTTATGCTCATGAAATCATGAACCCTAGTAGAATGACAAGCTGCCTATAACATATAGTTTGGCCTTTCAGAGAGCAACCACTAAGAGCTTTTGTGGGAATTACCCTGCAAATACTCAAGTAGGGCCTGAAAAACAACAACCAGTGGCCTCTGGATTTATAGCTTTACATGCAAAGGGAGTGGTACATAGAGCTTCCTCGAAGATTGTGGTATTTTTGAACCACAATCAGGCATGCCCTGGTAACTGCAACCTTGTGTTTCTGGCTAATCTTTCTCACACTAGGTCAGGTGAAAGGAACTGCAGAATGAACTCACCAAAAGGTGCCGTCATTTTGGCAGTTTTACATCTGGCCTAGCCGCCGCTGCAGCAGCAGCAGCAGCAGCAGCAGAAGGAGAAGGAGAAGAAGAAGAAGATGATGATGATGATGATGATGATGATGATGATGAATCATCCAAAGGGATGGGGGGGAGAAAGAATAGTATGAATTTTGACCAGGATTTTGGATATCTTTCATTATTTTTAAAAGAGAGATATGGCTTTCTTACTTTTCCTTTTTTTGTTTTAAACACCCTGACCTAAATAATCATGCAATTTCCTCTCATTTCTGAAGCCCTAGAATCTGGACAAAAATTTGTTTGAGGGTACTGTACTCCAGAGCAGGTTTGTGGGCTACTCTGAAGATTTCAGTGCAAAGGAAAAGCCCCCCCCCCAATCTTTATTATATTGGATTCTATTACTAATTATCTAGTTCTGTTGCTAAATATCATGTAATGTTGTTATAGCCACAGTTTAATACATGAAGAACTCTTGACCCTTATGAACTAATTAGTTTAACATCATTGGGTTCCTTGTATGTTGAACTTAAAAAGACAAGGTTTTGGAGATAATAGATCTATTTAGGCTTTATTCAGTTCAATGCTGTGAACCTGTTTAGAGATGATACCTGAAGCTGCCACTATTTCATCACATTCTTCACATTTAACAGTGCTGGATCTGAAGATAAGTTCTTGCTTGTGTACAGGCAATACACCCAAGCCAGAACTCTTGAAGATTATGGTTTTTCATCATGTGTGGAGCCTACATCTGAACATCACTGGGTTTTTTTTTCTTCAGACCTGGAGCTACAATAGTGAAGAGTGTGGCAACAGAGCGAATTCAGCTAAGATATTCCCCTCTAAGCATCTCACAGTGCCTGAGGTACAACATCTAAATAGAGGTTATAAAAATTTGAATTCTGGACTTTAGCACTACAGAGAATTTTCTCCAATGAGCTTCCACAATAATGCTTTTCTGATTCACAGAACTTGTGGGGTAGATGTAGATGAAGCATCCAGTCTAAATATGTTTGATTTTTGTTGTTGCTAACTTGTGAACTGTGCTTTCAACCTTTCTCACTGAATTTTCAATTTTCATTTGCAAGTGAGACCTACAAAACCCTAAAGATTGGGCTACACTTTCTTTCTATCACTTCTGTAATGTTATTGAGCTTATAGTTAAAGGTTTTGCCTCTTTCTGCTTGCTGTTTTTTACTCACAGACCTAAGGGTTACATTGTTTTTTATTTGCTTATAGGAATGCTACAATTAGTTGCCCAGGGATGAAATTAATTGTCAAAGGAAGATTTTTTAACGTCCAAATAGGACTATACTACAATGACAATTTCTGCATTAGGTAACCACAATTTGACTTCAAGTCTTTGGCCATGTGACCACCTAAGTGTAATTCAAGCCCATCTATTGCGGGCTCTGTCTTGTTTCATTTCATTTCATTTCATTTAAAATTTCTATACCGCCTTTCTCAGACCGATGGCCGACTCAAGGCGGTTTACAAAAACATGAAATGACAAAGCACAAATTGCACATACAAAGTTACATAATTCAATTAATCAATTATACACAATAGAAATTCAGTTACAATATAAAACAAAATAACCCCATAAAACAGAGGCAACAGCAATACAAAATGTCAGTAATACAGTATATTTTTAAAAACATTTCAAAACATTTCAAAAAAGAAAGAAACCTCATCCTGGTGTCCCAAGCAAAGTCTGGTAAACAAAGCCAGGAGGGACAAATGTGGCATCATGGTGGCAGCATTTTCAGAGCTCCCCGAGGCCACGGGGGCTCCCTTTATCCTCCCCCTGCCGGTGGAGGGGGCGGGGGGCACAGCAGTGTGGCACCAGCAGCGACGGCATCTTTGGAGTTCCCCGAGGCCATGGGGGCTCCCTTTATCCTCCCCCCGCTTCTGCAGGAAGTTAAGTCAGGAGTTTACAAACTTTGAAAAAAGTAATGTGAAGTTGTTTAGGTGTCAGCCAGCCTCTGGTGAGTTTAGAATGAAGAGAAACCACTACCTGTGCATCACATCATGCTGAAAACTAACATTTTAATACCTATTTTCTTCACTTAGGTGCTTATTGTACAGTATACTGAAGCTACAGAGACAATGGCCAATACATCAGACTAAAATTTTGAACTGCTTCTTTCTTTCTCATCACTTAATTTTTATTCCATCTCTCCCAACAAAGAGTTTGGACTTCAGTTCAACAATTCCTATTAAATACCTATTGTGTACCTATTGCCTATAGATTTGTCAGTTAGTGCCAGCGATTACATTACTTTTCTACAGAAATCATGTGTAGACATAGCAAATATTTAGATATTGTTATACCTATCTCATTTACCCAGATAATAATAATTTTGTGTCAGAAATTATTCTGGGTTGAGAGGATTTTTGCTGAAGAAACTCCACTCAGGGGACACCTGAATGAGGCTCCTTTCATGTTCTCAAGATCTTTTCCCACTGAAGTGGTCCCTATTTATCTACTTGCAATTTCTTGCTTTCAAACTGCTAGGTTGGCAGGAGCTGGGATGGAGACGGGTGCTCAACCTGTCATGCAGTACCCAGGTCTTGAACTGCCAACTTGCCAGTCTTCCAGCTAACAAGGCAAGCTTCTTAACCACCACAGCACCTAGAGAGAAGTAACTACAGAATAAGATGAAGGACTAAAAAAGGCATGGGGCAGGAGGGAATAAATAATATTTTTAGTTAGATCTGACTAGTGAATTGTCAGCGATATACCTGACAATCAAGACTTCTCTTGTTAGTGGTGCAATCTATATAAGCAGGAAAAAAGAAGGAAAGAAGAAAATACACTCCCTTATAACTCAAGAGGACACTTGACTGTGGTTTTCTACCAGAAACTAGGTTGAGGTTTCCAAAGTCTATGTTGTGATCGAGACTATTGCACTTTTCAAAAGCTCGTAGCTGAATTTCTCTCCTATTTGGTATCTGCAAGCAAAGGGAGGAGGGAGAACCTTCTGAGTCATTAGTAATAGATCTTCAAGTGCTCTTCAACAGTGTTTCCTTATACATGAAGATACTCCAGAGCACTATTACTTAATCTTGAAAAACAGGAGAGCTGTTTTGCAGGGAATAGAGTGATGCACACACATACATCGATGCACACATACAAACAAATACACACAATCACAGCACACCACAAGGGGACACTTTGCACCAAGCTGTGATAATTGTAGGAACAGGTCATTATTTTTAACAACTCAATCTACCATACATGGAGCAGCAATGAAAGCATGGTGATGTCTATTTTTAATAATATAATCTGATGGCAGGGAATATGAGCTATGCTCATTTTTAGGTATAAGCAAACAAAAAAAAGAGTATTATTTTACAGTTGCTTTGATTTAGAGAAAATTAATGAAGTATCTGTACATTTTCTCCAACATTTGCATTTTTAAACCTCAAATTCTTTCTATCCCAAATATGGGAGTTGCAGATTTGCAATTTCTTACAAAAATTAAGCAAAATATATACGTATGCCATTCACCGGCCTTGGACAATTCCAATAGGTACATTTATTTTCAGGATGAAGAGGCCTATGTTTTATTTATTTATTACATTTCTATACCACCCATTTGGGTGGTATCCCAATCTGTTTTATTTGTTTGCCATATATGCATTAAAGGAAAAATGTGGCAATCTGAATCCAGCTTAACATATTTGAATACAGAAGGCTTCCAAACTTCTAATAGTTAAGCAGTCAAAGATCCTGCATGGAAAAAAACTTTCTCAGCCTTGTTTTTTCCTCTTTGCCCTACTTGTTTCTATTCTTAAAGTATTCCCATCACAAATGTGAATGCATTTTTGAAAACTGTAGCAAATTCTTAGAGAAGTTGGCTGAAATTAAATCATTTCCCAACCCTATATTTAGAAATGTATAAGTAACAAATAAACCAATCCATGCAAATGGATAATTTCTTTCACCCTCATCAAGAGGCTCTTTAGGTCTTCTCCACTTTCGGCCATTAGGGTTGTATCATCTGCATATCTCAGGTTGTTGATGTTTCTCCTAGCAATTTATATCTCACACTATATCTCCGGGTTGGAGAGATAGGCAGGATATCTCTCAATGCCATTTCCAGGGAATCCTAAGCAGGTGAAGGCATCTCCTTGGGAATACCCTGAAGGAAATGGTGAGCCACTGTGTGAGACAGAATGCTGGACTGGATGGGCTGTGGCCTGTTCCAGCAAGGCTGTTCTTATGTTCTTATGTAATTTTAATTCCAGCTTGTGCTTTATCTAGCCCTTCATTACACATAATGTATTCTGCATACAAGTTAAACAAGCTGGTTGACAATATGCAGCCTTGTCCTACTCCTTTTCCTACTCTAAACCAATCAGTATTTCTGTATCCTGTCCTAACTGTTGCTTCCTGGCTCACATGCAGATTTCTCAGAAGACAAATGAGGTGGGCTGGTAGTCCCATCTCTTTAAATATTTGCCACAGTTTATTTTGGCAACACAGTCAAATGCTTTGGTGTAGTCAATGAAACAGAAGTAGACTTTTTTCTGATACTCCCCTGCTTTTTCCATGATCTAGCGAGTGTTTGCAATTTGGTCTCTAGTTTCCCTGCCTCTTTGGAACCCAGCCTGTACTTCTGGAAGTTCTCGATCCACATACTACTGAAGCCTAACTTGTACGATCTTGAGCATGACTTCACTAGCATGTGAGATGAGTGCACTTGTACAATAATTTGAACATTTTTTGGTATTTCCCTTCTTTGGAACTGGAATGTACATTGACCTTTTTGAATCCTGTGGGCATTGTTGCATTTTCCAAATCTGCTCGCATATTAAGTGCAGCACTATAATGTGCCAATCATTTTGTTTAGATCACAAATCTTATTCTTCTTGTGGCAACAGATGTGAAACATCCCCAGAAAATCAGGGTTTTCTCAGGCAAGACCAGCTTTAATTAATTTTTCACAGGAATACAAAATTAGCTTAATTGCATCAAGACAACAAAACCTTGGATATGTTCCAATCCACTGTGGGAATGTGCCACAAACAAAGACTTCTTTAGGCACACAGAAGATTCCCCCCATCCTCACAGGCTATCCTCACAATAGAGAAACTCAATGTCTAGGTGTTCTCCTATATCCCGCTCCTCTCTCACTTTTCATTTACTGAATTTATTCATGTTCTATAGAACAAGTAACTTGCATAAAAGCAACAGATAAAATGAGAAAGGGAGATGGGATGTATGTGCAACAGATCTCTGGTCCTTCTAACTGGTCTTTCAGACATGTAGGATATTCAGCCATACATGCATATGCCCACCCTAGCTGAATAACATCAAGTCTTTAGCATCAGGATCTTAGATCTGAAGTAAATTATGTTTTTAAATAGTTTTATAAGGCTCTGTCACTCACCTGTGAGCCTATGATATAGTGTGAGATATAAATAACTGAAATAAAATAAACAAATAAACTGTAGACAGAGTTGACAAATATTATGGCTGAAGGACTTCCAACTCACACTTCAGTTGGGGACCTGTTTATGAAGGCCATGCAAAGTAAACACACGTAAATTAGCTTGAAGATGCTACATAGGTTTTCAATCAAGCCTTCCAACCTTAGCAAGTCAGTAGGGGCTGTCAGATCCATTTGTGTGCCTTCTACCCTCCCTGAGATGACAAGACTGGTTCACTGGCACTATCCTTGGCAGCACTCAGAAATGAACAAAGTGACAGACTCCATTTGGAAGGGGGTTGCCCAGAAAACTGCCAACACAGAAATATGGTGAGAGGAAGGAGAAGCAATGGGAGATTTAGAAGGGGCAAAATGTGAGATATGGGGAAGGAGGATGTGATGCAGAAGAAAGCACAAAGGCCAGAAATGGAGGAAGCAGAGGCAAAGGAAGAGAAGTTGGGAGAAGAAGAAAGAAAGGAGATCAAGGAAGACTGGTGGCAAAGGAAGGACTTGTGAGAAGATGTGGTGGGACAACGTGCCCAATAAGGGAGGCAGAAGCAATTGAATGGACTTCCAGGGGAGCAGAAGGAAGGGCAACTTAGGGCATGAAAAGCTCTGGAGAGATAGAACAATAAGCAGACTATGGGAGAGGGTTGGTAACTTTAGCCCATTCCTTCTGGATAAAGCGTGACTCTGGGGAGGGAAATTGTACCAAGGCTAAGAGAGACAGTCAACTCCTACCAAGAGCATCCCACTCTTGTGGCTCCAGAAAGTCTTCCATTGCTTCTCATTCCTCACAGCCTATCTTATGCAGGCTCTTATAGCCAGAAAGGTCCTGGTCTGTTCAGCACATACCAGCAGCCTGTGTCATCTCCTGTCAGCATGGAAGCCTAGATTTAGCTGGCATTTTCTTTTCCTTGGACTAATCTTTAACAGTCACCTACAATCAAGAGAGCATATGTACCACCCAACCTATCCCTTCTCAGAAGAGGCTAAAGCAGTGGAAACTGGAGTCCATTTGAGTCTTGGAAGAAATGGGACTCATCCAATTTTGAAGGAGAGTTGAAAGTAGGGCAATTTCTGTTCTGAGTTTCAAATGAACTGAGGAAGGTTGGTGTACTCATGCACTAAGACTGCTACCTCCCTGCCTGGAAATCATGACAGGTGAATGCACTTTTAGTAGCCTAGTTCTTCAATAGTTTGACTGGACCCATTGGGGTGGATGCTGAGCTGGCAAGGCACATGACTTCACAGTTGGGTATGTGTGCAGGATATCATTGAAGACAGGAACCAAAATATTAGACAGATATCCAAAAATGGCAACATGGCTAAGCTGTTTGGTAATAAAAGGAATAATATTTCCTCCAACATCGTTAAGTAGATGCTAGCTAAGATATAAATGGTCAGGATATTTTTTTTGTCTTGCATTTGAATGAAGTGGCAATCAATAAAAGAAACTTTCAGAAGTGCTTCAACTACAGTGCAAACAACTGAAGATTTATACTGATCCCATTTGCAGAGATGAAAGAGTTTTTATTTTATAAAAAAGATGTCCAGACTGAAATAATTAATCATCACAGTAAGGGAAGAGAACTGGAACTTCAAACTCAAAGGGATCAATGCCAGGTAGTTAAGTAGTTGAGACACTCTGCAAACTACAAAGGCCTGCAGAGAGCAACCTGATATATCAATTTAGAAGGCTCTGTGAAGAGGTAGATCTGCTTGGACCAAATCACACATGAACCTCCTTTTTGGTGGTAGCCCGAGAAAGCATTCTCCTTAGAATCAAGTATAAAGTAAAATGGGATTGAGAGTTCCCACCCGGACATTTACATTATTTCTGCCTCTTGGCAGTATTACTCTGAAATACTCTAATATATCCAGTTCTTAAATTCTGTTTAAACTGCAAACAGGAGTGCATTCCAGTGGAGAACAGTACACATCCCAGAGGGTCATGTGAAGCTTGTACAGAAATAATCAACTAGGTTTAGATATTTTAATATCTTTCCTCCTACCCCCAAAATTCTGTTGTTTTAAAGCAAGTTGATATTAAAGACCGTGGTGCCTTAATTCAAACATTATTTTTATTTATTTATTTATTTATTTATAGTTAAATTTTTATACCGCCCACTCAGCCAAAGCCAACTCCGGGTGGTTCACAACAGTGGGTAAAAACAGATAGAAACAAATAAAACAGATAAAAACCAGCAATAAGAACCCACCCCTAAAAAGAGAAGGATTGAGAATTGTATTATTGCTGGTGATAGAGAAGTTAATTGTACATAAGAAACACAAGGAGAAGATTTCAGAAGATATTTCCTCCTCCATCATCATCATCAACAACAGTAGTAGTGGTGATTGTAATAATTATTATGTTGGTCATATGGAGAAAAAAAATGTGAATATCCAATGTGGAGATGTTAATGTGACTGATCCAATAGGGAACAGTGACCACAACTCAATTATGTTTAACTTGATCATAGACCGCAAGTCACTGATAAAATCTAACACAGAGACCTTAAATTTTCAAAAAGGAAATTTTCCAAAGATGAGGAAACTAGTAAAAAAGAAACTGAAAGGGAAAATTGAGAGAGTCCAAACACTCCAAGAGGCATGGAGGCTGTTTACAAAAACAATAACAGAGGCTCAATTGGAATGCATACCCAAAAGGAAAAAGGGCACTGCCAGGTCCAAGAGGACTCCGATGTGGCTTACAGGAGCTGTTCGGGAAGTGATCAAGAGCAAGAAAAGCTCATTTAGAAGATGGAAGGCTTGTCCAAATGAGGACAGCAGGCAGAAACATAAATTCTGGCAGAACAAATGCAAGGCAACAATCAGGAAAGCAAAGCAAGACTTTGAGGAGCGTATAGCTAAAAATACTCAGAGAAATAACAAAGACTTCTTTAAGTACATTAGAAGTAAGAACCCAACTAGGAAGGCCATTGGACCATTAGATGACAATGGAAGGCAAGGGGTTATTAAAGAGGAAACAGAGATTGCAGAGAGACTCAATGAATTCTTTGCTTCAGTATTCACTGAAGAAGACAGAGACCACATGCCCAAAACAGAGCCTATCTTCGTAGGGAGGGAAACCGAAGAATTAAGCAAGATAGAAATAACCAGGGAGGAGGTCCTTGCATGTCTTGTTAAGCTAAACACTAACAAATCCCCAGGACCAGATGGCATCCATCCACGAGTTCTCAGGGAACTTAAAGATGAAATTGCTGATATCCTAGCCAAAATATATAATCTTTCCCTCAAATCAGGCTTTGTGCCTGATGACTGGAAGGTAGCGAATGTAACACCAATTTTCAAAAAAGGATCCAGGGGTGATCCAGGAAATTACCGGCCTGTCAGTTTGACATGTGTCCCAGGTAAAGTGATGGAAACCATCCTAAAAGATAGAATTAATAGGCACATAGAAGAGAAGGCGCTGCTAAAGGAGAGCCAACATGGCTTTTGCAAGGGCAAATCATGCCTCACTAATCTGTTGGAATTTTTTGAGAGTGTTAACAAGCATGTGGATAAGGGGGATCCAGTTGACATTGTTTATCTGGACTTTCAGAAGGCTTTTGACAAGGTCCCACACCAAAGGCTCTTGAATAAACTTACCAGTCATGGAATAAAGGGACAGGTCTTGTCCTGGATCAGCAACTGGCTAAGGGACAGGAAACAGAGGGTAGCACTAAATGGACACTTCTCCAAGTGGAGGGAAGTAAAGAGTGGGGTCCCCCAAGGTTCAGTACTGGGACCCCTGCTTTTCAACCTCTTCATAAATGATCTAGAGGTAGGAGTAAAAAGCAAGGTAGCCAAATTTGCTGACGACACTAAATTATACAGGGTAGTGAAAACTGTGAGAGATTGTGAAGAGCTCCAGAAGGATCTCTTGACACTGGGGGAGTGGGCAAAACAGTGGCAAATGAGCTTCAACATCAGTAAGTGCAGAGTGATGCATGTTGGGGCAAAAAAACCCAATTACATTTATAAACTGATGGGGTCTGAACTCTCTGCGACAAACCAGGAAAGGGACCTTGGTGTCCTGGTGGACAGCTCAATGAAGGTGTCAACCCAGTGTGCCTCAGCAGTGAAAAAAGCAAACTCAATGTTAGGGATCATTAGGAAGGGTATAGAAAATAAGTCAGCAAGTGTCATTTTGCCTCTTTATAAATCTATGGTGAGGCCCCATCTGGAATATTGTGTACAGTTCTGGTCGCCATACCTCCAGAAGGATATTATGGAGTTGGAGAAAGTACAGAGGAGGGCAACCAGAATGATTAGGGGACTGGAACACCTTCCTTACCATCTGAGGCTGCAACGGTTGGGCCTTTTCACTCTTGAACGACGGCGTCTAAGAGGTGACCTGATTGAAGTTTATAAAATCATGCACGGTGTGGACAAAGTAGATAAGGAAAAACTGTTTTCCCTATCGCACAACACTAGAACTAGGGGACACTCCATGAAACTTTTGGGTACTAGTTCTCAAACAAATAAGAGAAAGTACTTTTTCACCCAGAGGATTACTGGTCTATGGAACTCCCTGCCAGAAGAAGTGGTGACAGCTGTCAGTCTTGACAGCTTTAAGAAAGGATTAGACAAGTTCATGGAGGACAAGGCTATCAATGGCTATAATTATGGCTACCTAAGGACAACCTCCGGGTTGGAGAGATAGGCAGGATATCTCTCAATGCCATTTCCAGGGAATCCTAAGCAGGTGAGGGCATCTCCTTGGGAATACCCTGAAGGAAATGGTGAGCCACTGTGTGAGACAGAATGCTGGACTGGATGGGCTGTGGCCTGTTCCAGCAAGGCTGTTCTTATGTTCTTATGTTCTTATGTTCTTATCCATTATAGTCTGAATACATGGAACCACCTACCACACTTATCCACCCAGACCCATTGTGGAGAATGTGTATGAAACAAGTGCCTACATATAGGTAGGTAGGTACTTGTTTTATAGACATTCTCCACAAAATGATATCCATGGGCTTGGGTTTCAGAGGATAATTGTTGATAATATTTGGTCTGGATTGTTGTTTGCTACCCCAAACCTTTTGCTGCTGCTGCCAGGGCTTATCCAATTAGAAAATTCATGAGTCATGGGACTGGTTCTATACTTACTGCTTACTCCAATTGCACATGACCCAAGTGTGAGCACCCTGAGCTTTTTTCTTGCTCTTCCTTCCTTGCTCCTGGCTTATGGTGTACACATGCTTCCTAGTGAAATGCAAATAGAAACACCTTTGTGATGAGTCAGTAAGCCTGACATCCACCTGAGAGCAGCTGTCTATGACTACCCAATATTTAAAGCCACCTAACCCAAAAACCACAGACTGACTAGAGACATGATGGAAGCACTCTGTTTGTGAAATCTTCTGTCAGAAGAGACTATTTCCTATCTCTAATTTTAGGTGATCGGGTGCAAGTCATATTAAAATCAGAGTAATGTCCATTTTCTGCACTTCCATCCCCACAGTATAAAATTGTTATGATTTCAAAGAAGACAGGAAGCTGCGCCTGTTTTAAACACCACATTCCAAGACTTTCTTCACCCCTGTTCAGGAAGCAAAACAACAACACAGTAACCATTTAAAACTCATTAATAAAGTCCCCCTTTCATTTCCTTAGAGCATTCAGTAGTCTTTTAGAGGTTTTCTTACCTTCTGTTTGATGGTATATCCAATTATGTTTTAGTTCAACAAGAATAAGAGTTTGACCAGCTGAGCTCCTCATGAAACCAACCTGTGGTCTCTCCAATACGTTTTTCCTGTTGTTATGGTGGATTAACTATTGATTCACATATCTGCATATATCCTCCAACATCCCATCCCTATGGGGATATATCTCAATAAACAACTTCAGAACATGCAATTTGTCTCAGATGAAATGAATTTCATTGCAGGCGCACCCCCCAATAAAGGACTCAGACACTGGTAAAAGTGGATAACGGCATTGGGCCACATTTATTGATTCATGCCCTAGTCCGAATTATAAATTTCTATTGGTATTCAACCAATTATAATTCTTAAGGCAAGCAGGCCGAAGTAACACTGGTAAGGTTCCACCCAAAATTGCCAACGGCAATTGGTTACAATGTATCCATTTGTATCAATTTGTTTGTTGACAACAAACAAATTGTTGACCGTAGTCAATAATCTAACTACTGACCCCACCCTCTGACGCGTATCCGTAAAATAACGGGGTGATGCCTGCTGCCTAGCTCGTGCCATCACCCCATTGCCTGGTTCATCGTTGACCGGACAACGTTAACCAACTTGTGCCTGTCTAGTGTTGTCCAGTCAATTGCGAACCTGCCGGAAACCTGTGGGTCATAAATGTTTACCTTACCAGTGCTACCCGCCCATGTGACCAAAGTCAACAGCAGAGCAAGAAAACCCCTATGTCAAACCATAGCAACAGTGTGGGATGGGCAAAAAAGCCAGGACCCGAAAGCCAATTGTAGGTCCCAGCCAAAAATTCCCACCCAGCCCCGAAGCGACCAAAATATCACACTGTTAACTAGGGAGGGGGTGGAGAGGAAAAACTTCTCCTCTCCGTCGCTTCGCGAAATGGCAGCGCGGCTGCCTCGTGGCCACCCCTTTTAAAGGGTGCTGGCCATGCCCCCTAACTACCCGGATGTCCAAGTCCGGTGGGGGGGGGCCCGCAAAGAGCGCGGTGGCCATTTTGGCGCCGCGCTTGCATTGCAGGCGCACCCCCCAATAAAGGACTCAGACACTGGTAAAAGTGGATAACAGCATTGGGCCACATTTATTGATTCATGCCCTAGTCCGAATTATAAATTTCTATTGGTATTCAACCAATTATAATTCTTAAGGCAAGCAGGCCGAAGTAACACTGGTAAGGTTCCACCCAAAATTGCCAACGGCAATTGGTTACAATGTATCCATTTGTATAAATTTGTTTGTTGACAACAAACAAATTGTTGACCGTAGTCAATAATCTAACTACTGACCCCACCCTCTGACGCGTATCCGTAAAATAACGGGGTGATGCCTGCTGCCTAGCTCGTGCCATCACCCCATTGCCTGGTTCATCGTTGACCGGACAACGTTAACCAACTTGTGCCTGTCTAGTGTTGTCCAGTCAATTGCGAACCTGCCGGATACCTGTGGGTCATAAATGTTTACCTTACCAGTGCTACCCGCCACACGGGGAGGCTTCAACAAAAGGCTCACCGCCCCCCCCCCAGACCGTCAGCTCGGTCAACAGGCCTGCTCGCCAATCTCACAACAGGAGGTCCATACCTCCCTGCGACAGATGGGCCCCATCCCCTGAGTAAAGATCATAATTTTGTAGACTGATAGTGGGCTGTCGTATGACGTGCCCCCAACCCTTGTCCAGAAAGAACCGGGCAATAGCCCTGTTCACTGAGCGCCAAGCCCGATCAAGGGCCTGGAGGGTCAACCCTCCCCTGTAAGCGTGCCGCGGTATCATGTCCGACCAAAGCAGGGCTGTGGCAGGCCACACATAATGCAAGTAGGCCAGGTCACAGCAAATCGCATGCTTCAGCGATAGGCCCGTGACCTGTCCCAAATCATTACCCCCAAGATGTATGATCAGGACATCAGGCGGGTCAGCATTCCTGATGGAGAAAAGGAATGGCAACAGTTCCTGCCATAACATTCCGCGCTTACCGTACCACCTGAGACTTGCGGATGCACCCAGTCCCAGCAGGGGTCCCCACTCTGTCGCCGCAGCAAACTGTGCTGCCCTGTGCACATAGCTGTGGCCCACCAGCCATACTGTCACCAGTGTAAAACGACACCCAGGGTCTGTCAAGGAAAAAAGGAAACAGGGCAGTGACTTAACTGGTACTCACTGTTGAAGAGGGCGAACATACAACCAACAACATCGTGATCCCCACCTTCCCATGGTGCATATCTCAGCCCCAGAGTACCCAAACGCCGCTGCGGCGGAAGCCGCCCCTATCCTGAATGAATGGGTGCGGTAGCGAGCCCCAGGGGGCCAAAACTGGCTAGTGCCTTACCGGTCACCTTCCAAAATTGAAATTTAGTAAGGGAAGACCCATCTTGGTGACAGAAAAACAGGCCATGGTGCGTACCACGTAGTGCAAGGGACTCCTGTAGGGCACCAACCGGACAGATGTCAGCCATGGAACATCGTAGCAGTCTTACACCACTGCCTACACCGTGCTGATCAACCTTAGAGGAGCGTATCCTCAGCTGAGCCCAATCATTGGAAACATAGACATCTTCGAGTTCCAGTGCCCTACGACTCGCATCCGCCTTAGACAGTAGCACCAGCTCACTGATGCGGAGCGCTCCAAAAAAGGCCACCGTAGTAGCCGCGTGAAACAGGGCTGCCTCATACCTGTCGAAACACAGGTCATGCCAACCCCGTGCAAGGTGGGTAAGTACCCCTGGAGAAATAGGGTGGCGGTCGTCCGGGCTGCGCCCACGTTCCCGCGCCCACCCTTCCAAAACATGTCGTATGCGAAAATCATTTGTGTTGTCAGCAAAACCACCCACCTCGGCCATGAATGCCAGCGCTGACAGCCTGGATGCTATGGTGCGGGGGCTAAGCCCTGGGCATGTACGCAAACCATAAATTGGAGGACGTGAGCCACTGGGATGGGCCAACTTTCAGGCAGCCATGATTGGGCACAAAAGGCCCTGAATGAACTGAATGCATGGTCATAGCCTTACGCGTGCGGGGGGCGAGCAACATGCTGATCGCCCGGTTCACCTCTCCTTGCCAAGCTTCCATATCTCGTCCGGGAGCGGTGAGGGAAATTCCTCTGCATCCGGGGCCAAGGCACGGAACCGGGGGATCTGCAGGCAGGACAAAGCGTCAGCAATATCGTTATTAATACCTGGAACATGTCTGGCCCTAAAAAGCACATTGAGGCGTAGGCTGTGCAACACAAACTGGCGAACCAGTTCCATAACCCTTGGAGATTTAGACGTCTGTGAGTTGACAATGTGGACAACTGCCGCATTTTCACACCAGAAATGGACGACCGGATTGGCCTACTCCTCGCCCCATAGCATCAAAGCTCCCAGAATGGGAAAAAATTCCAGATACGTGAGATCGCGCAAGCGGCCCGTGCCCCACCAGGCTGGCGGCCATCTGCCGTAGACCCACTTCCCTTCAAAGTAAATCCCATAACCCAGGGACCCTGATGCATCCGACTGAACCTGAAAACGAGGGGAAACCAAAAGGTCGGACCTCCAAAAGGACACCCTGTTAAATTCCCTCAGGAACTGGAGCCAGATGAGCATATCAGCCCTCACGCCCTTGTTCAGTCGGACCCTGTGGTGGGGCCTGGCCAAGCCAGTCATGACGTCGCACAAGCGTCGAGCAAATGCTCTGCCAGGTGCGACGACCCTGCAAGCGAATTTGAGTTGACCATGTAACACCTGGAGCTCCCGAAGGGACACCTTGCGTTTTGCCAGCAAGTCCAAAATGAGTGCAACGATCCGTGAAACCTTATCAACAGGTAACCTGGATGCCTGCACAACCATGTCAATCTCAATCCCCAGGAATGTGAGCTTGGTTGAAGGGCCCTCAGTCTTTTCGGGCGCTAAAGGGACACCGAGTTCCTTCATTAGCGTCTGAAATGTATTCAGGAGACGTGTGCACGTGTCCCAGCCCCGTTCACCCCCGAATAAGAAATCATCAAGGTAGTGGGCTACAGACCGGGACCCTGACCTGCGAACAAAGGCCCATTGGAGGAAGGTGCTGAAGCGCTCAAATGCCGAGCATGAAATGGAGCAGCCAAAAGGCATGGCTTTGTCGAAATAAAATCCACCCCGGAACTTGAAACCCGGCAACTCAAAGTCGCCCGGGTGCACTGGCAGGAGACGGAACGCGGACTTAATGTCGCACTTAGCTAGTAGTGCACCCGGGCCACATGAGCGCACCATGCGCAGGGCCTGGTCAAAAGATGTATACCTGACCGAACAAAGGACGTCAGGGATAGCATCGTTGACCGAACGGCCAGCCGGGTAAGACAAGTGGTGTATCAAACGGAACTCTCCCGGTGACTTCTTGGGCACCAACCCCAACGGGGAAACCTTGAGGTTGGGAAATGGTGGGAGAGGGAAAGGGCCAGCGACCCTGCCAGCAGCAACCTCCTTAGTAATGCTCATGGCAGCCACCTCCTCCCTTCCCCTGAGTGAGAACAGGTTGGGTGCATCTTGAGGGGACCTGACCCCTGTGAAAGGAATGTGAAACCCCTGCTGGAAACCGTCAAGCAGATAAGCTGCGTCTGCCCTCCTAGGGTACATCGTGAGCCAATGCTCCAACATGTCCACATTAAGTGGGGAGGGGGCCTTTTGCCTGACCAGCTCCCTCTGCGGCAGTTCTGCCCGCTCCCTGTCCACCTCTACCTCTGCCCAGCAGTCCGCCTGCCCTAGGACACGCGGAGGCGGCATGGGGGCCAGCACAAGAGGGATACTCATGCCTGTATCGGCACTGCTTCCTGTTGCACGCACCATTGGCCGAGAAGCTCCAACACAGCAGGCGGGCTGGAACCCCCTGCCCTGCCACCTGGCAGGGTGCCTGGGCTGGAGCAGCTCGCTGGACCACATGTCCACAATGGTACCTCTCCCCTGGCCCCAGGCGCGTGGGGGTCATGTACAGAATCCACAGCTTCTGGCAGGGCTCATCCCACCTCATCTCTGGGTGTAGGGGCACTCTCATACGGAATTCCTCATCATAAGCCAACCACTACGGGCCAGGGAAATCAACCATCGCCCGGTATATGTTGTCCAAATACTGGACCATCAGAATTGCCACGTCAGGCCGGGCCCTGAGGTACACCGCCATGTATATAAGGTACGCGGGTAACCAGTTGGCCCACGTGCGTGGCGGCTTACGTCGACAAGACTGCTCCTTGTCCTTCTCGTCCTGCCCCTCCCTCTCCTCTTTGGTGGGTTCTCTATTCAAGAGGGAGAAAATGTCCACATACTCCCCCCGCCAGATCTTCTCCTTGGTGGCCTGGGCCAGGTGGTCCCCGAGGGGCAACGAATAACCTGCTGTCGGCAAGGCCGACACCAGAACAGTGACAGTACTGGGCACCATGAAAGGAGCCTGGACCAGCCCTGCCACCCCCAGTAAGTTTCCCTCGGGACAGGGTACCCCACCCCAAGAGGGGCCCTGGAGTGCCGGAGCTGTTCCCGGATGGGCCGCCGGCGGCTGACCCGCCGCCCCAGCCAGGCGAGGCCACGGCCACTGCAAACCTCCCCCCGTTGTGGGTTGTGGTGTGGGTGCACTATTTTGGACCGTATACTCACAAGTTGCACCCCCATGGGCCGCCCCCACCAGGGGTTACGGCCCACTGCGGGCGTTGGAGCTCGTGACCGCAACCGAGCTCGTAGACGGGGCCTGACCACTACCTGCCGGCGGCATCTGCTGCGTGGGGAGCTGCGAGGCTGTGGCTGGCGCCAACCTACTCGCCCCAGGCAGCTCAACCCTTTCGGCCGCCTGCCGAGGACCTGCAGGCGCTGAGTTGACCTGTAAACCAAAAGGTGCCCCGGATGGGTTAACTACCCCTAAAGATGCCCCCAGGGCCGCTACGCGGGCCAGTAGGGCATCCACGTTTACATAGCCCCCAACGCTGATGGGGGGCAAAGGGCTGGCCGGCCCACCGGTCGCCGGCACCGGGCCGGGTCAGGTCTCTGGACCCCGGGGCCCGAATATGGCCATGCCCCAACCACCGGCCCCTGGGGGGCCGGGGGCATGCCCTGCCAGGGAAGGGAACCCAGCCAACCCCCTTGGTTAAAGCGCACCGCTGGAAGCTGCATGCCAAGGCCCGAAGGCCCAGCTTGGCTATGCGCCAAGCCCGGGCCGGTGGCCGCTAATTGCGGGCCGGGGGCCGCATCCCCTGCAAGGCCGTTCTGAGGCTGCCCAGCCTCGGCCAGGGTGTAAGCGACCCCATCCCGCCGGTCCCGGCGGGTGCCCCCGGAAAGGGGGCCTGCTGAGGGGGCGCAGTCGCGGTCCTCCGACCCGGCTGGCGCCTCCGTGAAGTGCGAACCGCGTTTGCCATGGCCTTCTTTTTAGAAGGCATCGCTGCAATTCGCTGGGAAGCCGAAGAAAAGAATCGCAGAAGAAACCACTGCCCAAAGAGGCTTCCCGGCTAAAAGGAAGAGCAACGGAGCAAAAGGGGAAAAAAAAACTTCTCCTCTCCGTCGCTTCGCGAAATGGCAGCGCGGCTGCCTCGTGGCCACCCCTTTTAAAGGGTGCTGGCCACGCCCCCTAACTACCCGGATGTCCAAGTCCGGTGGGGGGGGGGGGGCCGCAAAGAGCGTGGTGGCCATTTTGGCACCGCGCTTGCATTTGTAGGATTGTGAGGTCTCATGAAAGCTCTGCATAGAATGTTTGATCTGTAACAGGTTCAGAAAGCACTTGATGCTACAGCCACTGAGTGATGAGCATGGGTGGATTCATCCTAAGGGTACAGCCTTAGGAAACTGAAGATTCATTAGGCCCTTAGCAACAGCTCGAGCCATCTGGCTCATTTTTAATTTGATTAAACTAGTTTATTGAAGAACAAGCTAACTTGGGTGCACACTTTCAAGCCAGGGGGATGAACCTGTGTTGAACCAATATTTTGAGTTTGCACAGCTCTCCCAAATGAAAATCAATGCGCACCTTCAAGTGCCACTGGCTGAGGAATAATGAATTAAAGCAGAAACCTTGATAACTCAGAATATCAGAAATGGCTCTGAGAACTAATCAGCTCATCCAAATGACCGTGCTGTTAGCCAAGACTTGTTATTTGACTAATCCTTGTGAACCAGATGACATTCTGTTCCTGTTCCACTGCTCAGCAGGTGGGAGAGTGGATTTGTTAAGCTTGGTGGGTTTATCCTCCTTTTATGTGTTCATTCAATTTTATGTTCATTTACTTACTGTACACATATGGCAGTGGAAGCTGCTGAAGTAATAACTGTTATACTGCAAACAAGCCAGAGCAAAGAAACAGATGTAAGATGTCTGTTATTTCTATTGGACGTTGTGTGATTGAAGACAGACACACTTCTGCTAGAGTTAGGGAGCTTTCTTAATCATTTTAAGCAGAAGTTTGTCATAGGGAGAGAAATGAAATTCATTGCTTTTGCACTACCCTTTTGAAAAACATACATTTTAAGACTCACAACAAGACAAAGCACATCTTGTTGCAGGAATCCTTACATTTCCGAGGCTCATGTTGCATTTTGTAGAATGCATACAACTGAAAATGAATACCAATCCAATAAAATGGGAAATGTGCATAAAGTGCATACATTGGGGGGGGGGGGAAGCATGCTTTAGGAAAGATATAGATAACAATATGCCCAGCTTTCCATAAGGAAGTTTGGGAGAAATCTCACAATCTGAAACAGAATTAGAGTGGAACAAGAATGCCAATGTGAATATGAGAAATACAACAAAAACAAAACTCATCTGTTTTCAGATCCCTGAGGTTTCTAGGTGTCTCTCTCAGAAAACAAAGAGGAAACATTGGTTGGGGGGGGGGGAGAGTTTTTCATATACATGAACTTAGAAGGCTTGGAACAACCAGTGAGGTTCAATATAACTGCTAATTGTTGATATTTTTGTTATGCTTTTTTCTGAGTTGTTTTGAGTAAATGGCAAATGGGAAAGTGCTGTTCAAATAAAGTGACAATAATTATGGTTATAATCTTAGAGGAGGGGCTAGAGCAGGAGTTCCCAACCTTTTTACACTGTGGGCCTGATCACACACCCTGGACAGATGAACCGTATCACGCCTCCCAGACAGATCCGGTGAGCAACCTGGGGGCTGGGGGTTCTCCTGGACTCACAGCTGCTGCTTAAAGATCAGGTGGCGGCCGTGACCAGGAGGATAATTTACCAACTTTGGGTGATTCGCCAGTTGTGCCCGCTCCTAGACTGGGACTCCTTACTCATGGTCACTCATGCTCTGGTCACCTCTAGGCTAGATTATTGCAATGCGCTTTACATGGGGCTGCCCTTGATGACCATTTGGAGACTTCAGTTGGTCCTGAATGTGGCTGCTCGTGTGGTGATGGGGTGTGGGCATTATGTGCTCACCTCACCACTGCTTTGGGAGCTGCACTGGCTACCAATTTGTCTCTGGGTGCAATTCAAGGGGCTGGTCATTTCCTTTAAAGCCTTACATGGTACTGGGCCAGGATACCTAAGAGACCTCATTGCCCCAAGACCATCCATCCGTCCAACCAGAGTGGACCGGAGGGGCTCTCTGCTTGTACCATCTGCTAGAGGTGCTTGTCTTTCTAGCATAAGAAGGAGGGCCTTCTCTGTGTCCGCCCCAGCCCTATGGAACCTCCTGCCTGTTGATCTAGGGCCCAAGAACAAAAAACTATTTACGGCGTATATCACAGTCAACAAATGATGTAGTGAATGTAGGTTTTAATGCGCAAGTAGACTCGAAGCCCTTTCCAGATTAAATGGGCTTTTCCAAGCTTCCTCAGGAATCTATGCACATAAAATATATATAATGACCATACAATCTATACACACAGCTCATACATTATTTACATATATACATAAATGAACCTGAAGGAAATGCGTTTGAGGGAAAATTACCTGCTTGCTATATTGTTGCTTCTTGTATCAATGTATATTTTCTTTCGCGCCACCGAGCCTCAAAGTTAAATTCTGTAGTGCTCTTCGACGTCAAAGAACCATCTAGCTAACATCTTTATTTATAATACTGATACCTAACAGCAGGTGCATCAGATGAAGAACCACATATTGAAATCTACATTACTGTTTAAAGGAAACACGACAGATCCAAATCCACATTGAGACCAAATGGTTGAATGGTATTGAAACAGTGAATAAAATGTGCTTCTCTACGTCGTAATTTTTGTTCTATATTAATCACTTCATAGTGGGTGGATCTTACAGTTTCAAGAACGGCAAACTTCAAATCTCTATCACTGTGTTGTTGTTTTTTTTAAAAAAGACTAACCATAGGTGCCGTGATGTCCCTAGATCTATGTTCCCCCACCCTAGTTTTAATCTCCCGACTGGTGCACCCCACATAACTTAATCCAACCAGAGTGGACCAGAGGGGCTCTCTGCTTGTACCATCTGCTAGAGATGCTTGTATCTCTAGCACAAGAAGGAGGGCCTTCTCTGTGTCCACCCCAGCCCTATGGAACCTCCTGCCTGTTGAACTAGGGATACAGATGGAACTGCTGCCCTTTAGGAAAGAACTGAAAACCTGGCTGGCGGGGCAGGTGTGGGGCGCTGATGGAGGAGTGACCCCAGACTGCTGGTTGGTCTAACGTAACAGAATAATTCTCCCTCTTTCTTACAAGTGCGGGTGAGTTTTTAATGGGGTGTATTTGTATTTTAATGGTTTTTTTAATCTCTGTTGGGGTTTTTATTTAGTATTATAAGCTGCCCAGAGTCCTTGTGAGCGGGCAGCTATAGAAATATGAAAATTAAATTAAATTAAATCAAATTAAATGTGGGGGCATTTACGGCTCTCATAAATGTGCCCACTTCTGTGTTTATGACAGCCGTGGGTGCTTTTATGCATGTGTAGGTACATTTTACAGCTGACATAAACACTTCCACTTCCAGGTGCAGTGGCATCAGGCCACATGAAATGGTGCCAAAGCCTGGGGCTGGCCTACGGGCCGTAGGTTGGGAACCCCTGGGCTAGAGCTTTGAATGAGGACCCAGGACATTTGATTATATCAGTCATAATCTACTTCACATAGGTCTTCTAATACCAAATGGGTCACTATGTCCTTTGCCTTATATTAAAGCTTGTTCTTGGAAAATGACAAGATACAAACATATTAAAAGAATAAGAACATTTGAAAAGGGAAACCTACATAACGTCATTCCCACCTGAATACTTACATGTCGTTAGGGATCAGAAAAGACAGCTACAAGGCAAGGAATGCCTGTTTCAAATAACATACAAGCCACAGTGTGGTTTATGGAGTAACAAAGAGTAATGCTTTCCACACCATTTTGGAGTAGGACATATCCTTTGCTCAGTTCATGAACCACCCAGATTGTGCATGTTGGTCTAAAATAGGTCACAATCAGTCATTAAGTAAACCATGTTGACAGGAGGAAATTCTAGCAGCATTTGATAGGACTGTTGCATAGATTCCCAAAATTAAATAGTCATATCATTTTGAGTTCTTGAACCCTAAAATTGTGCATTGACATTGGCTGGATCCTGTATTCCGAACTGAATTGGCATCATTTCCACCAATCTGTAAGAAGTGTGGGGTGAATAAAAATATACAGATTCTGTTCCAGGTATGAAGCAGTTTGGGCTGTTCCTAGGGTTACAGCTGAACCCTAGCAAGACTGAGTGGCTGTGGGTTCGGGGTCTCGCATTATCCCAGGAGCTGCCATCCTTGGTCTTGGATGGGGCTAATTTGTCCCAGACAGATCCATTGCACAACTTGGGGGTCCTCCTGGATGTGCGTCTGCTGTTAGAAGAACAGGTGGCGGCCATGGCCAGGAGGGCCTTTTCACAGCTTTGTGTAATTTGCCAGTTGCGCCCGCTCCTGGATAGCGATTCCCTGCTCATGGTCACACATGCACTGGTTACCACCAGACTTGATTATTGTAATGCCCGACGGAGTGTTGATCCCCTTCATTGGCTCTATTAGATTCACAGATCCCTTTGATTGATGGGAAGGAAGGGAGGGTCATTTTAAATTTAGGATGGTTTTAAATTGTTTTTTTAATTTCATTTTATTATTTTTTATTAATTTTAAGGGGGTGTATATAATCTCACACCCAATCTACATTTACAGTGTTTGTGTGAATAACTGTGCAGTTGCAACAGTTATAATAATCAATTATCTCATCTAGTTCTTGATTATTTTTTTTGGAGGCAGATTTAGCAGTGTTTAGTAGTTGAAACAAAAGAGAAAATTGTGTTCTTTGACACAATTAAACTGGCTCAGACAGTTGTTTTTTTCTTTTTCTTTTCCTAATTTCACCCTATTATTCTATTACATGCATGATTGTTGGGATGTTAGGGTCTTTTCACAGTCTCCCCAAAGGGCCTTCCTATTGGGAAGAGGCAGCTCTGGATGCTGGGCTGTGTTTTACTGTGCAGAAGGCCTGACAGATGAGTCATCTCCTAAAATAGAAGGTCACCTAATTTCCTGTTATTGCAAATTGTTGTTCACAAGCATGCCTTATGAGTATTATGTCACTGCCCACCCAGCATTATGTAAGATCATATGACCTGCTTAACCAATCACCTCAAAGATCATGCCCACTTTCTGTATAGAATTGTATGTCTAATAAAACCATCTGGGTCTTTTTGTCTCAGTTGTTCCCTCCCAGCTGGCTTAAGCAAGAAGTTCTGTCTCTGTGTGTTTTTGTGTGTGCATGTGTGTGTATGCAGACCTGTTTGTATGGATGATCAGAGGCCTGAGAGGCCTCTCCCATTGTAACAGCTCCAGAGGGCTGGGTGAAGCCCTCTCCGGTTGATACACATGATCATTTTTTTTTATTAATCACACTTACTTTGAAGCTTCTTCCCATGATGACTTCACAAAAAATGCAGTGAAATAGGTTAAGCTGAAAAAGGAGTCATCCAGTGAGTTTTGTGGCTAACCGAGAACCTGCACCCAGTTCTCCCCGTCCATCCAGTCCATGCCACAAGCATTTTTGCTGGTTCATACCATGTTGGCAAAATCCATTGGTGTAGCTATGTGAAATGTGTAACATTTGGAGGAAAATTGCCTCGGGTTCAGAAACTATGTAGATCTTATCTGTAGCACTGAGTCTCTCAAATGTTACACTATTTACCTTGCACCAGCATAACAAGGCAAGAAGATTTTGGCCACTGTTTCTCTCTATACCATATTCGCTCATCACAGGCTCTTATTATATCACACACAAAAGGGAAAAGCTAATAGCAGTTTCTTCCATTACTCTGATTTTAATATGACTTGCACCCTAAACTTTTGAAGAGCTTTTTCTTTTCCTCTCTGTCCCCAGTGACAAGTTTTTGAGAAATAATTCAGGCACTTATCCTTGCACTAAATGGTGCCATCTAAGTATAAAAAGACTCAAAATAGTTAGTAGGAAAGAAAGTGAACTTGAACATAATTCTGCTTATGTTGCTCAACAATGAATCCTCTTGATAGGTGCTTGATAAATAACAGTGAATCCACTTGAGAACACTTTCTGCTGCTTCCCATGATGAACGAGGGAGAGCTATTTTGAAATGAATCAGCAATATGGCCATGAACTCAAAGAAATTTTCCAAGAAGCATAGAAAACTATTCCCTACATATATTCAATTATCCCCATGTGCCATCTCTCCTGGCATATCTGTGCTAAGGTCAACCTTTTACAACTTGTTTTTACTAAGCCAATCCTACAATGAGGCCAGCTTTTCCCATGTTGCCTGCCAATATTTTTATACCAGAGCTTGGACATAACTAGAGACTTTATTGGGAATTAGTAAAGTAACAAATAATTACTAAGTTACAGTAAAGGATAAAGTATCAAGTAGCTACAAAGTTACTTTTGGTTATTCTCAAAAGTTATTTTTAAGTGATATTAGAAAAGCTTTCACTGGAATTTTTCTGGTTTTCTTCCATTCTTTTATCAATACTTAGTTGCAAAGTGACTAAGTCTTTGGTTTTCTCTTTTATTTTTGTTTTTACAAATATTTGCAAGGTGTATTGTCAGGACTAGAAATTACAGGGCATCAGAGAGTATTTACTTTCTTTTTGGCCTTTGGTCTGTTGGTTAAGAACAATAAAAATGTTAAAAATGATTCTGTGTTAAAATTGGAAGAATGTTATAAAGAATTGTGGGAAATTGCATTGAATGATAAATTGACATGGGAGTTGAATAAAATAAAGGTATAATCAAAGAAAGTAAATTTTGGGAAATATGGAGACCCTTTGTGGAGCATGCATTAGTGAAAGATAAAGGAGATAAACCAGTACCAGATAATGTGAATTTTTTGAAATGTTAGAGTAGTGACAAAACTGTGATCTTCAGGGCTTGTATATGTTATGGGGTGACATTATTATTATTTTGTTATTAATATTAATGTGGTTTTGTGCTCATTCATATAATAAGAAGGTTATGGATAAATATAATAAATTTATTGAAATATATATGAAAATTTATAAGTGATTATATGTTATAAGTGATATATTTGATGGATGATGAATGGGTTAAAATGAGATTAGTTTAAAAATGGTGAGCATTATAACTATTTAATTTTTTCTCTCTTGATTATGTATTCAATTATTTTTCTTCATGCATTTATTTATGTATTGTTTAGTATTTTAGTATTTTGTGTTGTATGAAATGTATTGTATTCTGTTTATTTTTACTGTCTTGTTTATATATATATATATATATATATATATATATATATATATATATATATATATATATATATATATATATATATATATATATATATATAGTTTTTATCTTCTTTTTTAAAAATGAATAAAAATTATTTTAAAAAAGAACAATACAAATGTTATGTTAATAAGGCAACAAATTGCTTATGTGATCAAAACAATAATAAGGATAACTACAACTTGACAACTAAAATAACCAGTAATAAAAGTTTCCTTTAAAATATATCATTGTTCCAACTTCTGTTTTATTCTCTGGGTTTGGGCATGAGGCAGACTTGCTTAACATACCACTGCCTTGCAAAACTTACATTATTGTGGTGTAGATGACACCCTCATGTGGGTTAATCTCCCCACTGAGATTAGGTGGCCATAGCCAGCGGGCAGGGGTGGTGGTGAAAACCCTCCTAAGTTAACAGTCCCCCCCAATCCACCCTAGGATGGCAATGTTATATATGTGAGTGTGACATTGCTGCCCCTCCTGAAATTATTTTGCCCCTCCTGAAAAAAAATCACCCCCAGTAGTAGTAGTAGTAGTAGTAGTAGTAGTAGTAGTAATAATAATAATAATAATAATAATAATAATAATAATAATAATAATAATAATAATAATAATAATAATAATAATAATCTAGAATCCTGGCTACGGCCCTGCTCATCACATTCTTTTATTAGGCCATTAGTTTCTTCATCATCCAACAATGGAGCATGCTAACACCATCCCCTCCATTGTTGCTTCATTCACACAAAAAGAACAGGTCTGAAGAGAAACCATCTATCTACTCATCAAGGCTTTTCATATAGACCAGAAAGTGAGGAAACTGAGGTTCATGCTTGCATAGAAAGCCTCTATAAGTGGATGAATGTCCCCTTTTCAAACCTGGTGTTTGTCTGAGAGCAGAACCGGAGACACAGAGGTGACTGATGCACATTGAGAATAAAAGACCACCAGTGGCTCTCAGCATTATAATTGGATAATTAATTTTGGGCAGAAAGAAGGACTCATAAGGTAGAGCAGGGACAAAAGTGGGAATTCGTACACATAGCCACACACATGCAATCATACGTGGAGAAACATCCTCTCTCTCATGCAGGGGTGCCCAAACTATGGTCCATGGGCTGGATCTGGACCCCGACACCAATTCATCTGGCCTGCACCCATATGGGTGCATTTTGCTTCTACTTCAGGGAGCAAAGAGGGCAGTGTGGGCCAGATGAACTGGTGTTGGGGGCCAGATCCAGCCCACAGGCCATAGTTTGGGCACCCCTGGTTTAAGCAGAGAAAATGGCAGCTTAAAATCTATCTCATCCTGTTGCAAAACAGATTGCAAGGTGTGTTTGCTTCCACCTGTGGTGGAAAGATCCACATGACCAGCCCGCTGAACCACATGACTGGCCCACAGCCCAAAAGATTTGGGCACCCCTGCTCTAGATATAAAAAATCTGAAGCTAAATCCATAGAACCTGGAGATGCTCTTGGCTATTTGAAAGGCTAATCAGGAAATATAACTCAAGCTGTGCTGGTGATAGACTCCCCTTGAAGATTCTGATACATTCTTTGGGAGCATGCCTGGATTTATTCTTGGCCCTGGATGCTGAGATTTTATTAGTAGGCAGAAGTACAATTAGCACAATTAAGGTTGTGTTTGCAAGCTGTCTTGGGCAGCATTGGGAGAAGAGCAACATAGAAATGGGAGTTGTATGCAGTCTTGAGGTCTCATGCTATCAGTGTGCTGACTGTACCCAACTTTAGCTCTATTTTACACCTCGAACCATGGAAATTGTTCTGGTTTAAATTCATAACTGGCTTATAAATTAATATTCTTCCATGTCTTGGCCAAACATGAAACTGCCAAAATGAAGGACCTTTTGGTGAGTTCATTCTGCAGTTCCTTTCACCTGACCTATTGTGAGGAAAATTAGCCAGCAACGCAAGGTTGCCGTTACCAGGGTACGCCCAATTGTGGTTCAAAAATACCACAATATTTGACTAGACTCTTTCTGTGTACCCCGGATTAAAAATTTAAACTAGGACAGGGTGTTTGTTTGGGTCAGGGGAGGTGGTAGCACAGCTGCGCCCATTTGCCTGCACGGAGCCGTCAAAAGCCGCCACTGTCATCAAAAGCCTCTGCTGTGTGGGGCCATCAAAAGCCGCCACCGCCGCAATGCCTCCGCAAACCTTGGCTCCCTCCCCTGGCCCATCCAGTTGGGGGAGGTGGGAGCACAGCTGCACCCATTTGCCTACATGGGGCCATCAAAAGCTGCCGCTGCTGAGCCACCACAACACCCCAGCTCCCTCCCCTGGTCCGTCTGGTCGGGGGAGGTGGGAGCACAGCTGCACCCGTTTGCCTGTGCAGGGCTGTTAAAAGCCATCGCCGCCGAACTGCTGCAACACCTCAGCTCCCTCCCCTGGCCCGTCCGGTCGGGGGGAGCACAGCTGCACCCATTTGCCTGCAGCGGAGCCATGAAGAAGCCCACTGCTTTAGCCGCTGGGACATTTTCCTGCCTCAGTTGGGTTGGGGCCGGTTCTACTCTCCATGGGGCTCTGACATTTTGAGCCACGAGGCTCCATCATGGATGTTGGGTAGCTGGGGATTCTGTGCAATTAATCTTGTATTTTTTTTTAAAAAAATCAGTATTTAAATGATGTCTATTGTAAAACTGTACTTGTTTTGAAATCTATAATTGTATTGGATTGTATGGATTTATCTTTTTGTATTATTGTATTGCCATGCTGTACCTGCATTGATATGTTGGATGCCGCCCTGAGTTGGCTTGCACTGAATAGGGCGGGGTATAAATTGAAATTGAAATTGGAGGGGAGAAGGTAAAACTGGGAGATGACATTTCAGACTACACCATCCTACTTTAAATCTGTAGGCTATTGTCCTCATTTTGAAACTTACTTTTAACAAAGGAGAGTGACATGCCTCTCTGGCCACGTGTTTTTGAACTGCTAATGTTTCTTCAGGGACTGTGTTGGCTTAGCGCTTAAGACCCTGAACTTGATATCTGGAACCTCAGCAGGTCAGCAGTTCAAGACCCAAATGCTGCACGACAGAGCGAACTTCCATCTCTGTCCCAGCTCCTGCCAACCTAGCAGTTAGAAAGCAAGACATTTCAAGTAGATAAATAATTACCTTTTGTTGGGAAGGTAAACAGCAACCCGTGCACTCTGGTGTCTAGTCATGCCTGCCACATGTCCATGGAAATGTCTGCAGAAGCAAACAGTGCTGGCTCTTTGGCTATAAATTGTTGTGATCCAGCCCTCGTCAGTCTCTGATGATGACCTGGATCAGGAGGCACTTCCTATGCCCATCCCAGTTCTGCCTCCCCAGCCTGCATCTGAACCTGAGCCCCAGCCAGCACCTGAACCCGAGAATGTCTTGAACCAGGAACCTCAGCCTGCTTCTGGCCCAACTCTGACTCCCCACGCACAAGACCTGTCAGACCAGAGATCTGACTCTGACAGCAATCAGCCCTTAGCTTGGGAATGGTGCCAAGATGCAGCTGAGATGTAAGAAAGCTAGAGTTGATTAGCAGAGAAGGCTCCAACTGATACCCATTGGCTGGGAGGCTCTTAAACAAGCATGTTCCACCAGTCAAGTTTTGCTACAATTTCTCTGTGCAAAGGCCGACACCCTGCTTGACTTTGGATACCTCTTGCTATTGCTTGCTGGACCCTGCCTTCTCTGCCAACCATGATGACACCCCTGGATATCCTTTGGACTAGACGCTCACTTTGAAGTACCGGTAACCAGACCTTGGCTTGCTCTTTGAACTTTGATATACACATTCTCCTTGGATAGACTGTTGCTAGGACTCTGTGTAGCGCAGCTGTGCGGCAAATCTGCCCACTGGGGTAGGTCAGCACATAAACAGAGATGAACACCAAACCCTACAGTCACATATGACTGGCTTTCAAGCAAGGGCAACCTAATGTTTCTTCCATGCTATCCAAGGCTTTATTATCCTAGCATAATGAAGACCTCCATGGATTGAACGCTCACTTATATTACTTTTTAGTAGTTTCATAAAGGTATGACTCTCCCTTGCCTTTCGACAATGTTACTGTGTTACAGTACTGTTATCTCTGTCTCTGCCAAAAATAGGAATCCTATCTTCTTCCCAGTGGACTTCACCTGTGATGACAACTTCACTCTATGGGACAATGAGCCCCATTTTTCCAACCTGGGATTCTGTAATCAGTTATCTATGGCTTCAAACACCTGGCTAAGTATTTTGACTTCTATGGCTTCTTTTTCATAGCATTTTAAAATCTAGCCTGGTGAATAGCTCTATAGATCTGGAAAGGTGGCATATATTGTTCATTTCAGGTCAAACCTAATATAAAAGTATTGCTCACCTATGGTTTTTTAAGGTCAGTTTTTCCTTTCATTATTGGTTTCAACGTGCTATGTCTGCTTGGTATAGGCTCTACTTTTTGCTACACCAGACGTATGTTCCAGATTGATCATGTTTTCCTGTGTGATGGATGAATATACTTTTTCATAGCAAGCTGTACATCTGATGGTGATCATGTTGCTGTTGCCCACAACTGGATTTCTCAACATCCACCTGTTAATCCTGTAGTTCCTATATCAACTGGAACCTCAATAATCTGTCTACATTTCTGTTTAAGAATGTAAATCTTTGTTTATTTTGTCCTTACCAGTGGGGAAAAATAATGTAAGTTTGCTCCCAGTTAAGTGAGTTTTTTGACAGATTTTGTGCATTTTCCTAATTTTTTTTCTTTTCATGAACAATTCGCAACTGTGATTTTTGGGCAACACTTCCACTTCCATATTTTGAATAGGTAAAGGTCACCCTTGCTCAAAAACCAGTCGTATCCAACTCTAGGGTTCAGCGCTCATCTCTGAATAGCCAGCACTGTCTGAATTTGCAAACGTTTCCATGGACATGTGGCAGGTATGCCTAGACACTGAAGTGCACAGAACTTTTTTTACCTTCCCACCAAAGTGGTCCCTATTTATTTACTTGCAATTTCTTGCTTTCAAACTGCTAGGTTGGAAGGAGCTGGGACAAAGACAGGTGCTCATTCTGTCATGCAGTACTTGGGTTTTGAACTGCTGACCTTTTGCCTCCCAGTCAGCGTCTAAACCATATTCAGCAGGAAAAAAATATTCTTCACGAAGAAGTCAAGTCTTTATGCAAACTCCCACCCCCCTCCCATTTTTGCTTTAACTTTACTAATATTGCTACCAGTGGAAAAAAGTACTTGCTTTTTTGGACTCAAGTAGTAGGAAACACCTTGTAGCAGTTGCCCATCCGCCTCCCCCATCCAAATACTGAGATATCTTTTTCTCAGAGAGTTACATTCTTGGTTTGCAATGTAGTTACCTTTAATTTTTCCTGCAACTAATTTTAATCCCAGTTGAGTGATTTCCTTTCTCATTTCCTTTTCACCCATCTCTGCTTCAGAAGACATACTGGTAACTTGTTCCAGTGGCTTCTATCATTGGGTATGCAAAAATAAGTCTAAATTCAACATAATGCTACCAGAGTGAAAATCCCTGATAGCAAACCTGCGCAAAATGATTGTGCAATTCCCCGCCCCCCCCCCCCCACTTTTATGCCACTCTCTTCTCAGTCTAAAATGGCAAGGAAGGAGTAGTTTTGTTTAGGCTTTTATACGTATTTTCAAGGTGAAACATCAGGATTGGTTCCTAGGGGAACAGGAAAGTACTCTTTTCTTTGGTGAATGTTTGAAGTAGTAGCTGTGTCAGTCTGTGCAAGCATATGTGAGAGTAAACAAAACAGAACAGCAAAAAATAATAATGATGTGGCACCTTAAAGACAAACTCCTGTATTTCTTCTTTGGGGATAATCCCTGCACAATGTGTCATTAGTACACAGCACACATATTTGTTTATTACAGTGACAATCTAGCTGTCTCAAAGCAACAAATTCCTTTTAAAATAATATTCTACGCTGTAGTGCATGCACCAGGACACCAGTAGTTCTAACTATATGGCCCTAGCACCATGACATAGCAGGTTCTAATTACATTCAGAACTACCACCATTGTGGTGTCTTCAAGGGACAAATCATTTCAAAATCTTTGGCTACCAATGTTAAAAGCATTGCTAATAGCTGGTGGTTTGTTTCCTGGAATTTAAAAACCAATGGGTTTGCAAGTATGTCATCTCACCTGAAAATTTCTAGGACTCAACTCTTAATATTTAAGCTTGTGAATGTAAAAATAATACATTAAGGCAAGATTTTTTTTAAAAAAAATATGGAATCAAGATAAGAGAAGTTTGAGAAATCAGTCATTATTTGGACACAATATTCCTTATATTCCAGGTTTGTAAGAAAGTGCTTTTACAGATGAAGTCAACCCCCTGTATGATATTTACTTTTACTGACCACAATCATCAGCCTGTTAAATTTTATCTGTATGTCTCTCAGGAGGTGTGCCATAACAAATTTAATATTTTGTTGCAGTAAATTCATTTCACAGTCATAATCCTAAATCCCTTCTGTATTTCAGATGCTCAGATATTAATTGCCAAGCCATTGTGCAGTTACAGAGTAATATATGTTTAGCTTATGCAAAAGATAAAGCTAGGTAGCAGGGAAATGTAAACACAGTAGTAGGTACAGAAGTCTCACATTAATGTGCTCCTAAACACTCTGGCTATAAAGTAGGCCAATGGTGTTACTACCATCATAAAGAGCTAATCACTCTCATTTCTTTCCTTCATTTGCTAACAAATTCAAGGGGTTTATATGCAGTCAAGGCAAGCTGGTAAAGTAGTTTCATGAGAATAGCTCTTCATTAAGATAACTTAACATTCACACGATGATGATGATTGATGGTGATGATGATGACGAGGAGGAGGAGGATGCAGTTGACTAAATCTTACGGATTTAGTTTTATAAACTGCAACTGCAATACTATGCTGGGACAAGTACATTATTATGGATAAGACATGATTGGGACTGCTGCAGCCCTATCTTGCTCTTTAGCAGGAACAAAAAGCTATCATGATGTGGCAATTGTATCAAACGCTCCCCTTTAAAAAGGAATTTAAGACCTGGCTATGCCAGTGGTTATGGGATCCCATGGGTGGTTTAGTTGCTTCATTGCTGTGAATTTTTTTGTATCTGTTATTTACTTTTTATGCTCTTTGTATGGATTTTATCTTTTTTAATTCTAGTTTCAATTTTCTTAAGGGGCTAGGGAGGGTGTTGGGGTTTCTTAGTGGTTTTTAAGAATGTGTCTCTATTTCAGTGTATTTTTTGTATTTGTTGTGTTTTTATGCATTGTGGTATTGCTGAGATCACTCTCTCCTGGTAGATAGCTTTCTTTTTGTTGTTTAGCCACTCTGGTGGCATTCGCGCCAGAAGGGCGGGATATAAAAACCCAAATAAATAAATAAATAAATGTCATTATGCTCCTCTCCCCAACCTCAAGTTAAATGCCATGTTATAACAGCCCAGGAGGACTAGTTTAGAGAGGCCCTTGCAGTCTCAGGAAGTATCGTAAAATGTATGCTTGTCTTGCTTTTCTAGGTTTAATTAAATATAAT
Organism: Bradypodion ventrale; assembly: GCA_035047345.1. Classification (NCBI taxonomy): domain Eukaryota; kingdom Metazoa; phylum Chordata; class Lepidosauria; order Squamata; family Chamaeleonidae; genus Bradypodion; species Bradypodion ventrale. The sequence continues at coordinate 101,330,482 of JAWDJE010000002.1, read as the reverse complement.
ACACAAATTCAAAGATTTCTGTGCTTTAAATATGCCAGTTTCTCATGTTCTTCCTTGTTAATAATGTTTACTTTTCACCATGCCCTGGAGTTGTCTGGCCACGCCTTTGGCCATGCAGCCCATGTTGACTGACTATATCTTTTGATCACATCCTGATGTTGCTCAGGTACAACCCTTACAAAAATACTGACATGTGACTCCGTTTTCATCCATGAAATATTGGTTGGTATGAGGGTCCCCCCCCTAAGATGATGATCACCACCACCACCAATGAGGGGCTCTATCTATGTATAATAGTGGGGATTGCATGCTTCAATAATGAGGAGCCAGATTAAATTTGTCCATATCCATAAAATAAGGTAAGAAAGACTAAAAATTAATCCATATCAAATCAGTCATCACCCAAGTCAACAAAGACCCCATAAGATATTGGGGTTCCTGGTCAAGAGACTTCTGAGGAGCAACCATGGCAGATCACTGAATGGCTACTGAGAGAACAACCACAAAACAGACACAGGATGTCTGAGCATCAAACTACATTTGAAAGTTACCATTACACGAATCCAACCATTCAAGGTTATCAGAAATAGATGTTTACTCCCTAAAGAGAAATATTACCTGCTTCTGAAGTAATAAAAAATTGTGACCTTTGGTGGTTTATTGTTCAAAAGAGAATATTTTCTGATGTCCTGGGGAAAGAGAATTTAAACAGGTCAGAAGAACATGATATTGACAAATGAGAAATTGGTTGGAACTGAATTTCTTAAAATACATGATGAATCAGGTGCACAAAACCTGCATGATGGACCAGGAGAAGATCAAGTCCTCACCCAGAGACTCAGGTAGAATTGAAGAGAAAAATAGTTGAGCTAATGACACAGAGAAGAATGAAAATGCTTGCCAAATACGAAACTGGTGCCATGGAAAAAGCTCAGAGAAATAATTACCAATGTAAACTCTCTTATTGCAACAATATCCACAGAAGAACTATCATGTACAAATCAATTGATACATAGCACAGCTTTGGTAGTAACAAGGGAACTTGGATTTAAGCTCAACAAATTGAAGAGAACATCAAAGGAAAGAGAACCAAAATGAAAATATTGCCTTAGTCTTAAGCTAAGTAACATCAGGAATGAGGCAAGTTGGATGAAAAGTTTGAAAGATGGGACAGTCAACATTGAAAAGATTAAAGAGGTTGTAGTGGGAAAATGGCAGTTAAACACAGTCACAAATAAGGAAGCTTTGGAAACAGTGAAACAGTGGATAATTGCACTGGCAAAAAAACACAGAGATAAGAAGTGCAAAACAAAAAACTTAACAAAAATAGGGTTAGTCCATTCAGACCACTGTCACTTTAACAAATGCCTAAATGAAGATTACAACAATAACAATAGCAACATGCCCTCCAACAAGAAAGAAACTGCAACATTTTGAAGGATATATGGGAAAACCCAAAGAGACATAATGCAGATACAGCTTGGATTGGCAATTTTTGAAGGCACATAAATATAACGGATATGCCGGAGTTGCTAATCACCATGGAGATGATAAAAAAGTCAAGAAAATTTTAAAATGGATGGTTCCAAGAAAAGATTAAATTTATGGGTTTGGACTCAGAAATGTAACCAGACGATACCCTAGATGAGTAAAACAAGATAATATCACGCTGCAGACAGGTTAAGTAAAACAAGATAATGAAAGCGCGGCACCAAAATGACCGCCACGCTCTTTGCGGGCCCCCACCCCACCCGGACTCAGACATTCGGGTGAGTTAGGGGGCGTGGCCACCCCTCTATAAAAGGGGTGGCCACGAGGCAGCCAAGCTGCCATTTTAGAATCGCGACGGAGAGGAGAGGTTTTCTCCGTCGCATTCTCCTTTTAGCCCGATTCCCGGCTGGGAAAAGAAAAAGACCTCCATTTTAGATTTACCTCTTAGCTACCGCGGTACTTTAACGCAGGAGCTCGATCCCTGGATAGGGATCCTTTGCGCATATTAATTTAGGGATACAAGGCTCCCAAGCGAAAGGCTCCGGCATTGAAGCCGCAGCCGAGGGGAAGGGCTTTTACCGGCCCTTCATCGGATGGGGGCCAGCCTTTGGGTTGAAGGACCAGGGGTGCACACCCACGGCAGGGCAGTGATGGGACCTTGCCCACTGGTACCAGTGGGGCCGGTCAGGCTACCACTTGGCAGCCGGGTGCCAGCTTCATAGCCGGGCCGGCGCAGGCTGGCCCAGGGGGGGGCCTGGTGCGGGTGTCCACCCCACAGCTCCTCCAGCCCCCCACGGGCCTCAGTTCTGGGTATGACCCTATTCTGGCCCTGGCTCCCCTTTTGGGTTGCCATTTCACCAACTGCCGGGTGGGCCGTCCGGCCCACCCGGCCCACCTTATACTGGGGGCTCTGAGGCAGTGGATGCTTTAATGGCATGTATAGCAGTGCTGGAGGCATCTTTGGGCATTGCCCAGCCACCTTCTGAGGGGGGCGCAATCGCTTCCTCCACGGCCGCCCCTTCGTCGATCCCGGCCGACTCGTCGGCCAGGATGCTTCAGCGGGCGGCCAACCGGGTCGAGCTGCTTGAGACTGTCCGGCCAGCCCCAGCTGGTGCCTCGCAGCTCCCCGTGCGACCTGATGTACAGGAGGGAGCAGCCAAAGGGGTCCCAGAGCTCGATTCCGGTCATGAGCTCCGATGCCGACCGTGGGCCGGAACCCCCGGTGGGGGCGGCTCACGGGGGTGCGACTAGTGAGTATCAGGTTCAATTTTGTGCAACACCATCACTGTCCACTTACACTGGGGGGTTCATTGGCCCTGGCCGCGTCAAGTTGATGTGGGTGGGCAGCCGTTACCACATTGTCCCATTAACCCCTGGTTCCCAAATGGTCCCTCGTTCAGGGCGGGGGTATCCGCCCCTGGGGCCATGCTGAGCATCGCAGGGGCTGTTCAGGTCCCGCTGCGTATACCCTATATCAAAATGTGCCGTCGATGGCTTTACAGACGGCTGGTTATTCCTTGCCCCTCGGTGATCATTTGTCACAGGTCACAAGGGACAAGATTTGGAGAGGGGAGTACGTTGATATTTTTCTCCCTCTTGAACCGTGAGCCCACTAAGGAGGAGAGGGAGGGACAGGAGACAAGAAGCTGTCCCATCGTCGTAAGCCACCGCGTAACTGGGCCAACTGGTTGCCGGCATACTTTATATATATGGCAGTATGCCTCAGGGCCCGGCCTGATTTGGCCATTCCAATGGTTCAATATCTTAATAATATTTACAGGGTGATGGTTGATTTCCCAGGCACATCGTAGTTGGCTTACGATGAGGAATTTAGGATGAGGGTGGCCCTACATCCTGAGATGAGGGGGGATGAGCCCTGTCACCAATTGTGGCTCTTGTACATGACTCCCACGCGACTGGCGACTGGTGATAGGTACCATTGTGGTCATGCTGTGCAGCGGGCTGCTGCAACACAGGTTCCCCGCCAACCGGTGGGGCAGGGGGTTCCAGCCCGCCTGCTGTGTTGGACCTTCTCAGCTAGCGATGTGTGTAATAAGCGCCAGTGTTGTTCCTGACACGAGTGTCCCTTTTGAGCTGGCCCCCACGCCGCCTCCGCGTGCCCGTGGGCTGGTGGGTCATGGGGCAGAGGTAGGGGTGCACAGGGGGCGATCAGAGCTCCGTCTGACGGAACTAGCCAGGCAAAAGGCCCCCTCCCCAATTAGTGTACTCATGCTGGAGCGATGGCTCTCAGCTTATCCAAGGAGGGATGATGTGAGGTACCTGCTGGAGGGTTTCCAATGGGGCTTTCGTATTCCATTCAGGGGTGTTAGGGGCCCCAAGATGCTCCTCATTTAGTTTCCTTGAAAGGTAACGAGGAGGTTGCTGCACTGAGCATAGCTAAGGAAGTTGAGGCTATGAGAGGAGCGGGTCCCTTATTGGAACCACCTTTCCCTAATTTGAAGGTCTCCCCTCTGGGGCTAGTACCGAAAAAGAACCCAGGTGCATGTCGTCTAATCCACCATCTAGCTTACCCTGCGGGTTCTTCGGTCAGTGATGCGATTCCTGATGACTTGGTTCAGTCAGGTACATGTCGTTTGTTCAGGCCCTACGAGTGGTACGCTCATGCGGTCCCGGTGCTTTCCTGGCACAGTGTGATATGATATCGGCTTTCCGATTACTGCCAGTGCACCCTGGGGATTTTGAGCTATTGGGTTTTAGGTTCCAAGGGGAATTTTACTTAGATAAGGCCATGCCTTTTGACTGCTCTATTTCATGTTCAGCATTCGAACAATTCAGTACTTTCCTTCAGTGGGCATTTGTTCGCAGGTCGGGGTCTCGGTCTCTAGCTCATTACCTCGATGACTTTTGGTTTGGGGGTGAACGGGGCTCGGACACGTGCACACGTCTCCTCACTACATTTCAGACACTCATGCGGGAACTGGGTGTCCCCTTAGCACCTGAAAAGACCGAGGGCCCAGCTACTAAGCTCACATTTCTAGGCATTGAAATTGACTCTGTCGCACAGGCATCCAGGTTACCCATGGATAAGGTGACTCAGATCTCCACGGCGATTTTGGCATTGATTGCCAAACGTAAAGTGTCCCCTCGTGAGCTGCAGCTATTTCATGGCCACCTTAACTTTGACTGCAGGGTGGTGACACCCGGCAGAGCATTGGCCAGGCGCCTACGTGACGCCATGGCTGGCCTGTTAAAATGCCACCACAGGGTCCGGCTGACCAGGGGCATATGGGCGGACCTTTCAGTCTGGCTCAAATTCCTCCAGGATTTTAACGGGGTCTCTTCCTGGAGATCAGACCTTATGGTCTGCCCTAGATTTCAAGTACAGTCGGATGCCTCCGGCTCCCTGGGTTATGGGGTTTTACTCTGAGGGTAGGTGGACTTACAGCCGATGGCCTCACGCATGGCTTGGCATGGATCGCCTCCGCGATCTTACCTTCCTTGAGTTTCTTACCAATTCGGGGAGCACTGATGCTATGGGGCAACGAGTGGGCCAACTCAGTGGTCCATTTTTGGTGTGACAATGCGGCAGTGGTGCACATTGTCAACACCTGGACGTGCAAATCCCCCAAGGTCATGGCATTGGTTTGTCAATTCTTTTTGAGAAGCCTACGCCTAAATGTGCTGTTCAGGGCCAGACATGTACCAGGTATTAATAACGATATTGCTGATGCTTTATCCTGCCTGCAGATCCCCCGGTTCTGTGCCTTGCTCCGGAAGCAGAGGAATTCCCCTCGCCACTCCCGGCCGATATTTGAACGTTTGGCGAGGAGAGGTGAACCGGGCGACCGACATGTCATTGGCACCTCGCACACGTAAGGCGTATCAACATGCTTTCATACGATTTGCTTTCATATGAGTTGGTACCATTGTGTAAGGCGGATGTGTCTCGTAGGGCACTGGAACTCGATGATGTCTATGTCGTGCATGAGTGGGCTCAATTGGGGATACGGTCCTCAAAGGTTGTTCAGCACGGCGTAGGCAGTGGAGTTAGACTGCTACGAGGTTTCATTGGAGACATCTGTCCGGTTGGTGCCCTACATTAATTTTTTGGCAGTGCCTGCTGCGCGCCCCAGCCTGTTTTTCTGCCACCAGGATGGGTCTACCCTTACCACAGTAAAGTTACGGAGGGTGACCGGTACCGCACTTCGTGGTGTGGGGCCCATTTTGGCACCCATTTATTTAGGATAGGCGTCGCGTTGACCGCGGCTATGTTTGGTGTACTCGGAGGCGGATATATGTGTACGCGTATTTTCTTATCTGTACGTCCCCTCATTGTATGAGTACCTAGTTATGTCCTTAACCTCTTCTCCTCTTTTACAGATCCTGTGTGTCTCTGCACACCGGTGGCAGTGGGGCTGGTGGGCCGCAGCTATGTACACTGGGCAGCAGTATATGCTGCGGCGACAGAGTGTGGACCCCGACTTGGGCTGCGTGCATCAGCACATATGCGATGGTATGGTATGCGCGGCACAAGGGGGCAGGAACTGTTGCCATTCCTGATGTCCATCAGGGATGCTGGACCACCCGACGTTCTTATTCTGTACCTCGGCGGCAATGATCTTATATGGATCACTGCTATTCCTTAAACTGGCGAGGTGCAGTGACCTGGCGTTTTATATCATGTATGGCTTACACATGGTCGCTATGGTCTAACATCGTGCCGAGACACCAATTTAGGGGAGACATGGATCTCCGTGGTTCAGACTGTTCCGGCAGTCAGTGGACAGGGCTGTTGCCCGGTCCCTTGCTGAGCATGGCTGGGAGACAGCCATTGGAAACCTGCGGATAGGCTTACAAAACTTTTTGCTGGTAGGCAGGATATGGGGTCCACCTGTCGGCTGGAGGTATGTACCTCTTTCTGGGTGAGGTGCAAGCAGGCCTGGCGACCGAGCTGACTGTCTGGGGGGGCGGTGAGTCATCATGGATGCCTCCCCATGTGGCGGGTAGCACTGGTAAGGTAAAGATTTATGACCCATAGGTATCCATCAGGTTTGCAATTGACTGGCCAACACTTAGACAGGTACAGGGGTAATACCTTTGGCCAGTCAACGACGAACCAGGCAAGGGGTGATGGCAGGAGCTTAACAGCCTGCATCACCTTGATATTTAACGGATACACGTCATAGGGTGGGGTCAGTAGATAGTTTATTGACTCAGGTCAACAATTTGTTTGTGACAACAAACAAATTGATACAAATAGTTACATGTAGCCAATAGCCATTGGCATTTTGGGAGGAACCTTATCAGTGTTACTGCGGCCTGCTTGCCTTAAAGAATTACAATTGGATGATTACACCAATTGAAAGTTATAATTTGGACTAGGGCATTATTCAATAAAAGTGGCCCGATGCCTTTATCCATATACTGGTGTCTGAGTCTTTCTTTGGGGGGTGCGCCTGCAATGAAAGCGCGGCGCCAAAATGGCCACCGCACTCTTTGCGGCCCCTCCACCCGGACTCAGACATCCGGGTGAGTTAGGGGGCATGGCCACCCCTCTATAAAAGGGGTGGCCATGAGGCAGCCGAGCTGCCATTTTAGAATTGCGACGGAGAGGAGAAGTTTTCCCCTCCACCCCCTCCCTAGTGAACAGTGTGATTTTTTGGTCGCTTCGGGGCCGGGTGGGAATTTTTGGCCTGAACCTACAATTGGCACCTTGGTTCTGGCTTTTTTGCCCATCCCACACTGTTGCTAGTGTTTGAGCAAAGGGGTTAGTTGACTTTCGTCACTTTGGCGGGTAGCACTGGTAAGGTAAAGATTTATGACCCATAGGTATCCGGCAGGTTCGCAATTGACTGGCCAACACTTAGACAGGTACAGGGGTAATAGCTTTGGCCGGTCAACGACGAACCAGGCAAGGGGTGATGGCAGGAGCTTAACAGCCTGCATCACCTTGAGATTTAATGGATGCACGTCATAGGGTGGGGTCAGTAGATAGTTTATTGACTCCGGTCAACAATTTGTTTGTGTCAACAAACAAATTGATACAAATAGTTACATGTAGCCAATTGCCATTGGCATTTTGGGAGGAACCTTTCCAGTGTTACTGCGGCCTGCTTGCCTTAATGAATTACAATTGGATGATTACACCAATTGAAAGTTATAATTCGGACTAGGGCATTATTCAATAAAAGTGGCCCGATGCCTTTATCCATATACTGAGTCTTTCTTTGGGGGGTGCGCCTACGATATCACACTGCAGACAGGTTTTGTGGATGACTGGATGACAAGTGGTCAAACCTTTTTGATTATGAAAGATAAATATAAAGGAACTTTACCAAGTAATTATAGACATGTAACATGCTTACTGGCCATGTTCAAACTGTTTATAGGTGTATTAGCAAACTGTTTATCATCAACTAGCTATCCAGACTCTTATACCAGAAGAACCAAAAGAGAACTGTTGAAAATAATGTGGTAAAGAGGACCAATTACTTATTGATAAGATGCTATTGAAGAAGTGTAAAAGAAAGAAAACCAATCTACATGTTGTTTGAATTAATAACAAAAAGGCATTTGCTAGCCTGCCACATATTTGGATAAATGATTTGCAGAATCAACATCATGAGATGTTTGACAAGTGTGATGAAACATTAGAAAACCACTCTAATGGCAAATGGTCCCAAGTTAGGAAGTTTCAAGATAAGGAGAGGTATATTCCAAGGTGTTGTGATTCAGTCCTCATCAGACTCTGAAGATGACCTGGATCAGGAGGCACTTCATCTCCCCAGCCCAGTTCTGCCTGCACCTTAACCTGTGAATGTCCTGAGCCAGGAATCTCAGCCTGCTTCTGGCCCAACTCTGTTTCTCCAGGCAGATGACCTGTCAGATCAGAAGTCCGAGTCTGACAGTAATCGGCCCTCAGACAGAAAAAGGTGCAGAAAGGAGCTACACCTGAAATGCAAGCAAGCTAGAACTAAGTTCCAGAGAAGGCTCCCAGCTGATACTGATTAGCTGGAAGGCTCTTAAGCAAGCTTGTTGCAGAATTCCAGTGTTGGTACAATTCTTCAGTGCAAAGACCTATGCCCTGCTTGACTTCAGATATCTCTTGAGATTGCCTGCCTAGACCCTGACCTGCCTGTTGGGAAATTGACTTCTCTGCCAACCATGGATATCCATTGGACTAGACACTCACTTGAAGGTGACCAGACCTTGGCTTGCTCTTTGGACTTTGTGATTTGGACTCTCCTTGAATAGGCTCTCTGTGTAGAGCTGCTGTGCAGCAACTATGCCTGCTGGGATAGGTCAGCACACAAGGTGATTCATTGTCACCTTTTGCTTTTTGTAATAGCCACAGTACTGTTGACAGTACCACTGAATAATACAGGTCATGGATATCAAGTCATACCTGTCAAGTATCCTGTTTTTCCCAGGAAAACCCCTTATTTTTACTCCTCTTCCTGCCCCCCTCTCATTTTATTAATTTCCCTGTAATATCCCTTTAAAAAAAATCCTGACCGGAGCCCTCACAGGCAAAGCTGCGTTATGTTTTTTCCTGCCACCAGAGGTTGCTGTGGCTTTTCACTTGTGGAAGGAGAGAGAGAAGGTGGTGGGGGCCTTCTGTAGTTTCTCTTTCATTTCCCTGCCACATGGTCATGGAGGCTTCGTTTTTGCTGCTGCTGGTGGGAGCCACCACCATGGGATGGGAGTCTACTCTAGGTGAGCGATATTTCATATATGGAGATTAACTCCTCAGCTGCTGGGGGTGTTGGAAACTACAGAGGTTGCTTTTTACTTTACTAATTCCCTTCCTTAAGCTGGATCTGACATTCTCAGGTGTTGGTGCTTCAATTGGTTGCAGTGAGGAACAAATAGATTGGTTAATTTGGGGGAATTAATCCCTTGCTCCTCCAACCTAATGGGGGGGGGGGTTGTCTAGCTACATGCAGGGTTAGTTCACCCTAGGGGGCTGGTTTACTATTCTGCTCTTTGCTTCACAGAATTTTTTTTAGATTAAAAATGAGTAAACAAGAAAGAAAACAAAACAAATGTCCCCCAAGAAGATGGGAAAAGGGTTCTTTGCCCCACACAGCTTTGTGCCCATTGCATCTACAATACCATCTAGCCATCTTATTTTTGGCCAACCCCTTCTTTTGTCCTCCACCTTTCCCAGCATCAAGGTTTTCTCAAGTGAATCCTCTCTTCTCATTTGATGTCCAAAGTACTTTAGTGTCATCTTTACTATTTGACTTTTAATGAGCAGTCATGGTTGATTTCTTCTATGATTGACCTATTTCTAACACCACATTTCAAAGGCATCTATTTTTCTGCGCTCAGCTTTCCTAATGGTCCATCTCTCACACCCATACATTACTACCGGGAATACCATTGCTTTGACTATGCAATTTTTTGTTTGCAAGGTGATGCCTCTACTTTTAACTATGTTCCCCAGGTTTCTCATAGCTTGTTTCCCAAAAATCACTTGCCTTTTTATTTCACGGCTGCAGTCACCATCTGCAGCAATCTTTGATCCTAAGAAAGTAAAATCTGCTAGTCATATCCAACTCTAGGGTGCAGTGCTCATCTCCACTTACAGCCAAAGAGCCAGTGCTGTCTGTGTTTGCAGACATTTACATGGCCATGTGGCAGACATGACTAGAGCCCAGCAAGTCACATGGCTATATTTGACCATGCCCACAGATTTGGCCATGCCCACAGAGGGGTGTGGCCAATATTTTCCTTACTTTCAAATCCAAAACTTGACAGGTATGTATCAAGTATCAAAGACATTTGGAAGGATTTCACACCTGCTGTATATGGACAATCTTAAACTACAGTAAAACCCCAATTTACATAAAAAGTCAATTCCATAGCTTTTTACATAACTCAGTTGTTTATGTAAATCAATGCATCCCCCATAAGGATGCATTGAAGAATTAAAAAACTGGTCCCGACTCAACCAAAAATAATAATAAATTAATAAAAATATGTAAAAGCACTAAGGGAATGTAAACAGAACCATCTGCCTACCTTTCCCCTGCTGCTGCTGCTATTTCCTCCTGAGCTCTCATCATCAGGGAAGTGGGAACCGCCACCGCTGCCAGCACTGCCACCACTGCTGCAATCCCCGCAGCCTCTACTGGGACTGAGAGAGTACTGGGGGCATATCTGCTCCCTTACACTGTTCATCCGAGGTCTTCCTGCAGCACACTTTAGCTGGGAATGCGCATCAGACACAAGAGCAAACAGCAGAATGGAGCGGTTTTCATCCATTTGATGCACATTCCCAGCTAAAGCGCCCCCCCCCCCCAGAGAAATCTGAGATGAACAGTGGAAGGGAGCAGACATGCCCCTCACACTCTCCCAGTCCTGGCATAAGCAAGTGGGGACTGCAGAAAATTGTCGCCTCTGCTTTCATCATTGACACCAATATATGGTAAGTGATTTCCTGTCACTGAGCAGTGGGGGCGGGTTGTGCGGGTGGAATTTCTAATTCCAAAATGGCACGAGCCACGTTTTTTGAGTCTAAAATGGCAGTGGTGCCATTTTAGAATTAGAAGACGCATGTAAACCCCTTACATAAACTGATTTTTTTGTGTAAATCGTGACGTGATTTATGCAAAAAGAACCTTACATATGTTGAATTTTATATAAGTAGAGGCATATGTAAATTGGGGTTTTACTGTATATTGAAAATCAAAGCAGGAAATTTAAATCACTTGTGCAAACAGTCCAAATATTCAGCAATAATATTGCTATAGATTTTGGAATAGAAAAGTGTGCAACTCTATCAATAAGAAAATGAAATTTTGGTGAGTGAGAAGGAATACAGCTGGCAGAGGTAAGAATCATACAGAATCTTATGCATGATGTAAACAATAAGTATTTGGGAATTATACAAGCAAATGATGTAAACCATTCATTAAGGTAAAGGAAGACTAGTGCAGAGTGTCTGAGGAGAGTAAGAAAAACCCTGTAATTGAGACTGATTGATGAAAAAATATAAAAGCAATAAATATCTGGTCAATACTGGTGATAAGATATTGGTATTGTAGATTAGAGAGTGGTTGAGTTGGATGCTTTGGACTGGAGAACAAGGAAGCTGTTGAATGCAAATCATGCTTTTCATCCATGAAGTGTTGTGGATAGATTATATCTGCCACAGCAGGAAATAGGATGAGGATTGCTTGAAGTCAAACAATTGGCCAAAGAATTATGGAATACCATCCCTCTTTGAAGTACTGGTGGGAACACAATCCTGAAAAAGTAGTTGAAAATGAGGATAAGACATTAAAAATCTTATGAGACTTTAACATCCAAACTGATAAGAAGCTCAAATACAGCATTTCTTTACTATGATTGATTTTTTAAAGTTAAACTGATTGATGTGGTAATCCCAGGTGGTGGTCAGTGGAAGAAAAAGAGATTGAAAAAATCATGAGTTATTAGGATTTGAGAATTGAAGTACAGCATCTCTCAGATAAAAAGAGCAACAGGGCATAGTAGGTAATAAGATAAGTTTGTATGCTGATGATACCTTGATGATTATGAATAATTATATGAAGGCACTGGAAAGGATACAGATACATTTGAAGGAATTTGAAGAGATGACAGGTTTAAGGATAAATTGGGATAAATCTGAAATGATACTGTGTAATGTAAACAAAAAGGAACAGGAGAAAATAAAAGACAGGTATAGGATACAAGTCAAAGAAACTCTGAAATATCTGGGAGTAAATATTTCAAATAAGGTAGAAGATCTTAAGAGATAAAAAGGTAAAAGAAGTACTTTATAGAAATGAAGTTTTCCTGTTGAAGGACTGGATACAGGCTTGTAAAGGTAGTGGGAGAAAGGCAGATTTGTATGCACAGTTGAAGATGAACTGGCTCCAGATAGTGTTGTTAAATAAGTGGAATAGTAAAAATATGAGAGAAGTTGGTTTAGAAAGAGGGAGGACAGAGTTTGAAGAACTGATTTTAAAAATAAGAAATGGAGAAAGTGGTATTAAGGGTTTGGTAAGCAAAAAATAAGAATTGTTAAATAAGGATGGTAATCCACAAGAGGTGCTGAAAGCGAGTTGGGAACAAGATTTGAAAATTAAGATAGAGGATGTAAATTGAAAAAATAAATGGAAGAAAAGAGTTATGAGAACTATGTCTGTTAGAGTAAATGAGCATAATTATAAAATGTTGTAAAAATGGTATTTGACCCCAGTGAGGTTGCATCAGATTGATAATAAGAAAGATAAAATGTGTTGGCGGTGTAAAGATGCACTGGGAACTTATGAACATATGTGGTGGAGTTGTAATGTGGTAAAAGAATTTTGGAGAAAAATTGAAAAAGAGATAGGTGAAATTATGGGTATGAGAATTAAATTGGGGTCAAGTACCATTTTGTTGACAGATGTGGAAAGCATAAATTTAAAGAAGGATAAAAAGAGTTATTGGAGATAATGCTGACAATGGGTAGACAGTGTATTGCTAGAAATGGGAAAAATGATGTGACTATGAAAATTGAAGAATGGTACAAGGAAATGTGGGACTTAGCATTGAATGATAAGTTAACATGGGAGGTAAAAAGGAAAAAGGGTATTGTTAAAGAGAATAGATTTTGGAATGTTTGGCAAGTTTTTGTGGATTACTCATTGAAGGGGGAGGAAATGAATAGACCTGTACCTGGTCAAAGGAGTTTTTGGGAAGAAAGGTAATGAGACATTCCGTGCTCTCCAGGGCATTGTATAAAGCACTGGGTGGTTATTTTTTCTTTTTTGTAACTAGTTTAGTATTTTAATTTTTGTATTGTGTTTACGATTTTGACGTTTGATTTAGTAGATGTATTAAATTGTGTAGGTAACGAACTGAATTTGAATTTGTCTATTTTGATAATAAGAATGTATAAAATAGAATATGGACATTTGATAATTGAATGAACGATATAAAAATTTAATATTTAGAATATAATTAAATGATTAAAGATATGAAGAAGTAAGAGGAAGTTATTACAAGTTATTAGCAGATCTGAAAAGAGGGAGGGATATGAAAGGGGGAGGAGAAATACAGTGTTGCAGGGAACAATACTGCATAGGGACATGGAATGTGAGGTCTATGAATCAAGGAAAATTGGAAGGGGTTAAAAACAAGGTGGAAATAACAAGCATTGACATCCTAGGCATCAGTGAATTAAAATGGACAGGGATGGGTGAATTCAGCTCTGGAAACCATCATATCTACTACTGTGGGCAATAAAACCTCAGAAAAAAACGGGGTAGCCATAATTGTCAACAAAAGAGTGAGGAAAGCAGTAATGGGATACAACATCAAAAATGATAGAATGATGTCAGTCAGAATCCAAGGCAAACCTTTCAATATCACTCTAATCCAAGTCTATGCACCAACCACTAGTGCAGATGAAGCCACAGTTGACCAGTTCTATGAGGACCTACAACACCTCATAGAACAGACACCAAATGATGTCCACATTATCTTAGGAGATTGGAGTGCCAAAGTAGGAAATCAAGAAGTAAATGGAATAACAGGCAAGTTTGGTCTTGGAACACAGAATGAAGCAGGGCAAAGATTGATAGAGTTCTGCCAAGAGAATGCACTAGTCATAGCAAACACCCTCTTCCAGCAACACAAGAGGTGACTTTACACATGGACATCACCAGATGGCCAGCATCGAAATCAGATTGATTACATAATCTGCAGTCAAAGATGGAGAACCTTCATACAATCAGCAAAAACAAGACCTAGAGCAGACTGTGGCTCAGATCACAACTTACTGATCACAAAATTCAGGCTTAGACTAAAGAAAATGGGGAAAACAATTAGACCAGACAGATAGGACCTACACAACATCCCAAAAGAATACACAGTGGAGGTCATGAACAGATTTAATGTCCTGTACCTGATAGACAGAGTACCAGAAGAATTATGGACAGAGATGTGGGACATCATGCAGGAGGCAGCAAGAGAAAGCATAGCAAAAGAAAAGAAGTGTAAGAAAGCAAAGCGGTTGTCTGTTGAGGCCCTTAAAATAGCAGAGGAAAGAAGCAATGCAAAAGTCCAAGGAGAAAGAAAAAATACAACCACCTGAATACAGAATTTCAAAGAAAAGCAAGGAGAGATAAGGAAAACTACCTGAACGAACAGTGCAAGGAAATGGAGGAAAACAACAAAAGAGGCAGGACTAGAGATCTTTTTTTTAAAAAATGGGGAATTCAAGGGAACATTTAAAGCAAAAATGACCATGATAAGGGACAAAGATGGGAAGGAGTTAGCTGAAGTAGAAGAGAAAAAAAAGATGGCAAGAGTACACAGAGGAACTTTACAAAAAGGACCTCAACACTCCTGATAATAACAATAATGAGAAATTTGAACTTGAACCAGACATTCTGGAGAATGAAGTCAGAAGGCCTGAAAAAGCACTGCAAACAATAAAGTTAGCGGAAATGATGGTATCCCAGTTGAATTTTTCAAAGCCCTAAAAGATGGTGGAATCAATCTACTGCATTCAATATGCCAGCAAATTTGGAAAACAAAACAGTGGCCACAGGATTGGAAAATATCAGTGTATGTTCCAATTCCCAAAAAAGGCAATGCCAAAGAATGCTCAAATTACTGAACAATTACGCTAATCCTACATGCAAGCAAGGTGATGCTCAAGATAATACAGGATAGACTTCAGCAACATGTGGAGAGAGAACTACCAGAGGTGCAGGCCGGTTTCAGAAGAGGCAGGGGGACTAGAGACCACATTGCCAACATACTTTGGATCATGGAGAAAACAAAAGAATACCAGAAACAAGTCTACTTTTGTTTTATTGAGTACATCAAGGCTTTTGAATGTGTGGACCACAACAAAATGTGGCAAGTAATTAAAGAGATGGGAATACCAGAACACCTCCTATGCCTCATGAGAAATCTGTACACTAACCAAGAAGCAACAGTTAGGACAGAACACGGAAATACAGAGTGGTTTGGAATAGGAAAAGGAGTAAGACAAGGCTGCATTTTATCACCCTGCTTATTCAATCTATACACAGAGCACATAATGTGCAATGCAGGGATGGAGGAATCACAATATGGGATCAAAATTGCTGGGGAAACATCAACAATTTGAGATATGCAGACATACCACCCTAATGGCAGAAAGTGAGGAAGACCTAAAGAACCTCTTGATTGGATTGAAGGAGGAGAGTGCAAAAGCTGGCTTGAGACTTAATATCAAGAAAACCAAGATAATGGCAACAGGTCTGATCAGTCCCTGGAAAATAGATGGGGAAGAAGTAGAAGCAGTGACAGATTTTGCTTTCTTGGGATCTAAGATCACTGCAGATGGTGACTGTAGCCATGAAATAAAAAGACGATTGATTATGGGGAGACAAGCTATGAGAAACCTGGGGAATATAGTGAAAAGCAGAGACATCACCTTGAAAACAACAATTCGCATAGTCAAAGCAATGGTATTCCCAGTGGTAATGTATGGGTGTGAGAGCTGGACCATTAGGAAGGCTGAGCGCAGAAGAATAGATGCCTTTGAGATGTGGTGTTGGAGGAGAGTCCTAAGAGTCGCTTGGACAGCAAAGAGAACAAATACGTCAATACTGGAAGAAATCAATCCTGACTGTTCATTGGAGGAACAAATAGTGAAGATGAAGCTAAAGTACTTTGGACATCAAATGAGAAGGGATGACTCAGTTGAGAAGGCCTTGATGCTGGGAAAGGTGGAGGGCAAGAGAAGAAGGGGGCGTCCAAAGATGAGATGGATAGATGGTATTGTGGACACAATGAGCACAGAGCTTGGTGGGCTGAGGAGAATCTTGGAGGACAGAGGTGTCTGGATTAAAATAGTCCATGGGGTTGCAAAGGGTTGGAATCGACTGTGTGACTGAACAACAACAATAATAATAATTAAAAACAAAATGGTGAAAACAATGATGGATGTATGGAAGAAGGTAAAAAAGGAATTAGCCCCAGATATTTCCCTGATTATAGCAATGGAGGATATGAAAAACTTTCCAATAAAAATAGATGAGAGGGTAAAGGAAGTTTTTATTAGAAATGGTGTTTCCTTGCTGAAAGACTGGTTATGGGTTTGTGAGGATAGAGAGAAGAAAGTAGAAATATATACACAATTGAGGATGAATTGGTTTCAGATTGCATTAGTAAACAAGTGGAATAGTAAATAGTTGACGGAAACCAGTTTGGGAAGGAGTAAGGCTGAGTTTGAAGAGTTGGTGTTAAAGATAAGAAAGGGGAAAACGGGAATTAAGGGCATTGTAGGTAGGATCTATAAGATGTTAAATAAAGAAGGTAATTCACAAGATGTATTAAGAAACCTTTGAAAGCAAGAACTCAATGTAAAAATTACAGAAATTGAATGGAGAAACAAATGAAAAAAAAGTATTATGAGAACTATGTCAGTCAGAATAAAAAAAAACATAATTATAAAATGTTGTGGAAATGATACTTGACCGCAGTGACGTTATATCAGATGGGTAATAACAAGAGCAAAATGTGTTGGAGATGTATGAATATAATGGGTATGTATATGCATATGTGGTGGAGTTGTAATGTGGTAAAAGGTTTTTGGGAAAGAATTGAGAAGGAAATTTGTAGTATTTTTGAAATGAGATTTAAACTGGGGTCAAGTACAGCTTTGCTGACAGATATGGATAATATAAATTTAGATGCTGATAAAAAAGAGTTACTGGCTATAATGTTGACAACAGGTAGACAGTGTATAGCTAGAAATTGGAAAAACAATGTAATTTTGAAAACTGAAGCTTGGTATAAGGAAATGTGGGATCTTGCACTAAATGATAAATTAACATGGGAATTGAATAAAAAAGGGTTTAATTAAAGAAAATTGATTATGGAAAATTTGGCAACTATTTGTAGAGTCAAAATTGGCTGGAGGTACGGGGGTTGGGCCAGTACCTGAACAATTTACATTTTGGAAACAGTGAAAAATGTTGTGATATCCTACATCCTCCAGGGCATTGTATGATACACTGGGAGTGTAGTTTGATTTTATGTATATGTTTTTATTATTGTATTTTCATGATATTATGTTTAGGAAAAATTATGGTAATACAGTATTAACTAATAAGTTTTGGGTAGAAAAAAAAGAAGGTGTAAATATGAAGATTATAGAAATGTATAAATGAGTTTGATCTGGAGATTATGCTATAAGAAAAAGAAAATATTGCAAATGTAATTTTTAAGTTGCATATAATTAGTTGAGTCATACAATTAAGATTCAGTGAAGGATGGGGAGGTATTACTTTGACAAGTAGAGGTATTTTATAGTGTTATTTTAGCATTGTTTAATATTGTTTATTATTGCATGAATTTTATGTATTGTATTGTATATTGTTATATGATTTTTGTATTGTATTGTAATTTTTTTCTTTTTTCTTTAGATTTTGTAATTATATTTTGAAAATTAATAAAAAAAATTTTTCCCCAAAAAGAGCAACAGTGATACCAGTGGTGATAGGAGGGTTGGGTGAAGTTCCCATAATTGTTGAAAAACCATCTGAGTGCAATTGGCATTGATAAGATCATGATAGAACAGCTGCAGAGAGTAACACTAACAGATACCAGCTATGTTATCAGGAGATGCCTAACTGACTCTTAGGTCCAGGGCTTGGACCCAAGCAGTGGGGCTCCAAAACTCCAGTCTGAACAACTGGTGGACTGTGTTGACTTTTACCACCATGACCATCACCATGTGTTGTCATGTCAATTTTGACTTCTGGCTACCCTTTCTAGGATTTTCTAGATAGAGAATAGGCAGACTTGGTTTATCATTTGGGGGCGGGGGCTGGAATTATGAAGCTTGCCCAAGGTTACATAGGCTGGGTCTACTCCCTGGATACACAGCAGGGAATGAACTCCTAACACTTCAAACTAATCCAGGTTTTACAGTGTAGAAAGAAGGATGGCAATAATTATATGAAAGGGATCCCAGTTATCGCACCCATAATTTTGTGGATCATGCTTTTTCATAGGCAATTTGGATTTTCAGTGTTTGAACATTAAGCCATGAATGCCGAGAGAAAGACTGCATTAAGTTCTTAGCTAAGATTCCATCTGGACATGCCATGAAAATTATGCCTAGAAATATCAAATAATCTTGTAAGTAAAGGAAATAATAGAAATACATCAGACTCAAATCCAGACTCGCTAGCTTTTAAAAGGGATTTCTGCCTCTATCCAATAGAAATGTGAAATCATTTCTCACCTTGTAAAAGTCAAAGGCAGTCTCTGCATTTGCATTATTGTGTTGAAATCCAAATATTATTCTTCCATTCTCTAACTCATTCTCATCACTGTGTGATCAAACTATAGCCAGGGAAGGAAAGGTTAGATTTATCAATCAAAGTTTGCTACCAGCATTCTAAATAATTGAACCCTCCGGAAAAACAAGCCTTATGTATTCTTTTATTTTCCCTTTTTTTGCTTTGTTTTTCAATATCTCCATAAAAAGTCATTTCAATATGTTTGGTTCTGTGGCAGGAGGTTTTTATGAAGTGTTTATCCTTTTCACAGTTCTTGACAGAAAAGCTGATATATACATATAAATATATTTGCAGTTTGGGCCTCAGCAAACTTTCCAGAAAGATTGCAAACTTTTTTTCTTTAATAGTATTTGCTTGGTGTCTGGACTTTATGGGACAAGAGCAGAGTAGAGATTTCACAAAGTGCAATATAAAATTTAGATATGCTAAACATGTAAGCGGATGAGTTGACAGAAGCTTGAGAGGGTAAAATTGATTGGTAATAAATTAACTGCTAATGCTTAACAATTCAGAATGAAGACTGGAAGCCTTTTTTTTTTTTAAATGGCCCTTCTCATTAACTAGCTGCAAGTTGAAAATTAGCAATTGTGTGTGTGTGTGTGTGTAGTTTTATGCAGAGAAATCATTACCAGTCTTGCCACCTGGGGCTTACTGCCCTATTGGTTAAATTTAGGTCATGTGAAATTGGGAAATGGAAGGAGAGGACAGACAAATAGGGATGCATGCCAGGGCCTGATTGTATAACAACCATATTGGTTCCACATAAATCCCAACTGTTTTGTGTTTCCTTCTGAGCAAGAAGCAGTAGCTGGAGGTGGTATACACAGCCAAAGCAGGCAGATTTATTCCCTCCTTGCAGCAAATAGCAATAGCAATTACACTCATGTACCACTCCATACAAACCCACCCCAGCTGAGGGTGAGGAGGATCAGGCGGGCGGTAGGAAAATACTCCATCCACCCCCACCGCCGCAGTGAGGCTGCTGAGGCCAGAGGCAGCCACAAACCCACCCCACCTGAGGGTGAGGAGGACCAGGCGGTGGTGGGAAAAGATTCCATCCACCACTGCAGCGAGGTTGCCAAGGCCAGAGGCAGCCATGAACCTACCCCAGCCAGGGGTGAGGAGGACTTGGTGGGTGGCGGGAAAAGACTCCATCCACCGCCGCCACTGCAGCAAGGCTGCCTGAGGCCAGAGGCAGCCACAAACCCACCCCAGCTGAGGGTGAGGAGGACCAGGCGGGCGGTGGAAAAAGACTCCATGCACTGCCGCTGCCGCAGCGAGGCTGCCGAGGCCAGAGGCAGCCATGAACCCACCCCAGCTGGGGGTGAGGAGGACTAGGAGGGTGGCGGGAAAAGACTCCATCCACCGCCGCCACCGCCGCGAGTTGCCGAAGCCAGAGGCAGCCACAAACCCACCCCAGCGAGGGGTGAAGAGGACCAGGCACACTGGTCATAGCAAACACTCTCTTCCAGCAACACAAGAGGTGACTTTACACATGGCCAACACCGAAACCAGATTGACTACATACTCTGCAGCCAAAGATGGAGAACCTCCATACAGTCAGCAAAAACAAGACCTGGAGCAGACCACAGTCTTGCTCAGATCACAAATTACTGATTGCAAAATTCAGGCTTAGACTAAAGAAAATAGGGAAAACAAGTAGACCAGACAGATTTCACTTAGACAGCATCCCTAAAGAATACACGGTGGAGGTGATGAACAGATTTAATGGCTTAGACTCGATAGACAGAGTGCCAGAAGAATTATGGACAGAGATGAGGGACATCATGCAGGAAGCAGCAAAGAAAACCATACCAAAAGAAAAGAAGAATAAGAAAGCAAAGTGGTTGTCTGATGAGGCTCTTAAAATAGCAGAGGAAAGAAGGAACGTAAAAGTCAAAAGAGAAAGGAAAAAATACAATCATTTGAAAACAGAATTTCAAAGAAAAGCAAGGAGAGATAAGGAAAACTACCTAAAAGAACAGTGCAAAGAAATGGAGGAAAACAACAAAAGAGGCAGGACTAGAGATCTTTTCAAAAAAATCAGGGAAATCAAGGGAACATTTAAAGCAAAAATGACCATGATAAGGGACAAAGACAGAAAAGAGCTAGCTAATGCAGAAGAGATTAAGAAAAGATGGCAAGAGTACACAGAGGAACTCTACAAAAAGGACCTCAACACTACTGATAATCACAATGATGAAAAAATTGAACTTGAGCCAGACATCCTGGAGAGCAAAGTCATAAAGGCTCTAAAGAGCACTGCAAACAACAAAGCTAGCGGAAATGATGGTATCCCAGTTGAATTTTTCAAAGCTCTAAAAGATGATGGCGTCAAATTACTGCATTCAATATGCCAGGAGATTTGGAAAACAAAACAGTGGCCACAGGATTGGAAAAGATCAGTATACATTCCAATCCCAAAAAAGGGCAATGCCAAATAATGTTCAAATTATCGAACAATTGCACTCATCCCACATGCCAGCAAGGTGATGCTAAAGATAATACAGGATAGACTTCAGCAGCATGTGGAGAGAGAATTACCAGAGGTGCAGGCTGGTTTCAGAAGAGGCAGGGGGACTAGAGACCACATTGACAACATACGTTGGATCATGGAAAAAACAAAGGAATACCAGAAACAAGTTTACTTTTGTTTTATTGACTACACTAAGGCATTTGACTGTGTGGACCACAACAAGATGTGGCAAGTAATTAAAGAGATGGGAATACCAGAGCACCTCATATGCCTCCTGAGAAATCTGTACATGAATCAATAAGCAACAGTTAGGACAGAACACGGAATGACAGAATGGTTTGGAATAGGAAAAGGAGTAAGACAAGGCT
Organism: Bradypodion ventrale; assembly: GCA_035047345.1. Taxonomy (NCBI): domain Eukaryota; kingdom Metazoa; phylum Chordata; class Lepidosauria; order Squamata; family Chamaeleonidae; genus Bradypodion; species Bradypodion ventrale. Next base: position 101,308,880 of record JAWDJE010000002.1, on the reverse strand, counting down.
GCATTTTGTCACCCTGCTTATTCAACTTATACACAGATTAACATACTGTGCAGTAAAGCAAACCAATTATTGGGTCAGTTAGCTCTGTTCTTACAACATAAGGCCATGCTGACCAGCACAAAGAAACACCTCATATAAAGCATACTTATTTTGTAATTATTTCACTTCTATCAACAATGTTCTATATGTTCATGCCCATTTCCCAGAAAGTTGTATACTCTTCTCTTGGTTTTGTTCCTTTTGCTTTGATTAGTACATATTCTATAAATTCTCCCCAAATCTCTTTAAAGTCATTTCTCTTTGTTAGTCCTTTCTTAAACTTTAATTTACAAGTTAATCTAACATTTATTGCAATATTCCAAAATTCCAAATTATTAACAGAAAATGAAGAGACACAGAAAGCATTAAGAACAGTTTGGGAGGGGGCGTGGCCAAGATGGCCGAGGATTAAGATAAAGGGAAAAGTACTGCTTTGTTGAATGGGCTGTGTCTCTATACTATGCTCTCCTACTCTCTCCTCTGTGTGGATACAATGTCTTTGATTTTTTAGACAACTTGCAAGATTTTGGATATAAAGTGTCATTCTAAGCAGTGGATGGTGGATTAGCTGTTTCTCCAACATTATTTTCCTTTTTGATATTTTGCTTACATTTGGAATTCCTGATGCAGCGTTTCTGGATTTGTGAGTTGAAAAATTATAACAATTAGTGGAGTGGAGATCACATCAAAGGTGGCAGCTGGCAAGATTGGAATTTTCCTTTTCCTTGAGATCTGATCTCTCTATTAATATTATCTTCTGGATTTATGCTCCCAACTTTACAACTTTTGAAGCATCAACTTGTTGGATTTCCCTTTGCATTGTTATTGGTCTTTTGGAAACCAGGGAAGTGACTTCATTCTTCATAGTTGTGAAATGGGATGTAATTGAATTCTGGAACACTCTCAGGGAGAGGATTTTGAGACTTTGAAAAAGATTGCTGCATGGAAATTATTATTTGATATCACAATGGATAAAGCGGCAAGGAGTAAGGGGAAGGAAGAGGAAGTTGTGAAACTGAAGAGGAAGGGTAAAGCGAAAGCTGTAGAACCACCATCATCGTCATCCTCATCATCGCCTGAACCTCCTGCTGACCAGACTCAAATAATGGTGGAACTTGGTAAATTGTTTCAAAAAATTGAAAGGATGGAGGAAGCAAGGGTCAAAGATAAAAATGAAATGTTGGTTAAATTAACAGGATCGATTACGGACCTCTCTAAAAAATTGATTTAAACACTCACAAGCTAGAGGGAAATGTTAAGTTGATGCAAAATGATATGAAAATGATGAAAGGGGATTTGAAAGGGATGCAGGAGGAGGTGAAGGAAAATAAGATGAAGTTGGATGAGCAAGAAAAAAGGATTGATGTGATGGAAGAGATGATGAGAAAACAGAATATTTAATATGTCATATGACTTATAGAACGCCAGACCAGCTAAGAGATAGAATAGTTAATTGGCTAAACAATCTGAAAATGTGGAAAGATTTTGTCAATGAAGACATTGTAAGTGCTTATAGAGTGGGGCCAAGAAGGGGGAAGGATGAACATAGGAATGTTTTGTCAAATTTGCTAACGGGGGGATAAGTTGAAGGTGATGGCCTTTTTAAAACAAGCAGGTCCTGGCATTCTGAAAATTGATGGAACTGATGTGGAGGTATATAATGACAACCCAATTAAGAAACATGGCTGGAGATATAAAATGAAACCGGTAACAAAAATTTTGATTAAAAAAGTGATAAAATATAATTGGAGACCTCCACAACAGTTAAGATTTTTTTATGACAAAAAGATGCAGGTGATTGATGAAAGAACTGATGCTTTGGAATATTTGACTTTACTTGATTTGGTCAGTGCGGGTTCAAACGAATGGTTGGAATTAAGGAAAGATTTGCTGGCATCAGGAGGGATAAGAAGATATTATGGAGAAACAGATGAGGGAGGTGCTGTGGGAGGAGAGCAAACTGGAGGTGTTGGGACAGATTTGTCATTGATAGTGGTGGAGGAGGAGCCAAGCAAAGGCTAGAAGGGAAAGGGTGAGAATTTTTAAAGTTGAAGAGATATTCTTTACATCTTGTATTCTAAAACATGGATTGGGCACTTGAGCCTCAATTAACATGCCTATTTTACACGTTCCCCCCTCCCCTCTTTGGTAGTCAAAGGCATGGGTTTTTTCCTTCTCTTTTTGAAGGAGAAAGTGGGGAGGTTGATAATGTGTGTTTTATGTTTTGTTTTAATTATGTTAGGTTAATTGGTAGCACACCCAATGGAGAGCTTAGGAATGATAAAAGTGGGGGACGACTTAAAATATGAGAGTGATAAAGGTACTAACATGGAATGTAAAGGGTACAGGATCTCAAATTAAGAGGAAAAGGATAGAATCAGCTTTGAAGAGGGATAAACTGGACATAGTCTTTTTACAAGAAGCTCATCAAAAATCTCAAGATACAAATATATATTTTTTAAGTTGGATGCAGCACTATGAAAAATCCTATGGTACTTCAAAATCAAGAGGAGTCGCAATATTGATTTCGACAAGATTGGGGCTTGAGATAACAAATAGTATTTCAGATTCGGAAGGGAGATTTTTGATAGTGAAAGGTGAAATAGATGATGAGGAAATAACGTTGGTAAATATATATGCCCCAAATGATAATCAAGCGGAATTTTTAGAGAAAATGCACATGATATTGGATAAAGAAAAATCAAGGAGGATGATTGTGGCTGGTGATTTTAACTTAGTGAGATCAAATTTGGACTGTACAAACATATTAAGAAGTGGAAAAGGGATTAAAGGCCAAATGTTGGATAATTGGATGACTGCTTTAGGCTTGAAAGACTCTTGGAGAGAACTTAAGGGTTCAGAAAGGGTATATTCTTATTTTTCGCAGGTCCACAATTCTTATTCTAGAATAGACTATATATTCGTAACTGAAAATTTGGTTAAAAACATGGAGGAAATGGAAGTTGGAATATTTAAGGAATCCAATCATGCCAAGGTGGTATTGGATTTAAAATTAAGAAATGAGAATAGATCAAGGAGAACTTGGAAATATGATCCTAACCTGTTTAGAGACCAGAAGAGTAAAGAACAAACTATGAAGAGTTGGAGTGAGAGTTGGCACTGGAATGATAACGGTGAGGTAGAATATAATGTGGTCTGGGATACCATGAAATCGATATTCAAAGGGGAGTGTATAAAATTGGCAAGTAATAGATATAAAAAGTATAGGTTAACACAGGATAAGCTTGAAAAGGAGATAAAGCAGCTACAAGAGGAACATGTAAAAACAAAGAATAAAAAAGTTCTCGCTAACTTATTAAGATTAAAGACTGAATTGGTAGGTAAAGAAATAGAAAAAGTTAAAAAAGATTTGGTTTACTTAAAAGGGAATATTTTGAATTTAGTAATAAAAATTCAAAGTTATTAGCAAAAGCAGGTAAGGACAAAAGGGAAAAGAGGGAAATTGGAATTTTGATTAGTGAACAAAGGATAAGATGTAATAAGATAAAGGATAAATGTAAAATTGTGAAAGATTTCTATCAAACCCTTTATTCAAAAAAAGAAATAGATGAGGTGAAACTTAAAATGAAATTAGAGAGGCAAATAACCAGTGGAATAAAGCAGGAGCATAGGGATAGAATGGAAGAAGCGGTGACAGAAAAATAAGTAAAAGGGGTAATTAATAGATAGAAGTTGGGGAAAGCCCCTGGAGAAGATGGGTTGCCCGTGGATTTTTATAAGGAATTCGGTGATATGGTGATTCCTAAGTTGGTAAAATTATATAATTATATATTAGATGGAGGGCAAATTCCAACTTCATGGTATAGGACCACAATTGTACTTTTGCCAAAACCGGGAAAGAATTTAGAGAAAGTAGAATCCTATAGACCTATCTCATTGATAAATCAAGATGCCAAGATCTTCACAGCAATACGTGCTAATCATTTGAATAATTTTATGTGAGAGTATATAAATTCAGATCAAGTGGGTTTCTTGAAAGGAAGACATATGGCAGATTTGACCAGGAGAGTAGTGGATTTAGTCGATACGGTGAGTCAAACGAAAGAAAAAGTGGGATAAATATCTTTGGATATATTTAAAGCATTTGACTCTCTACAATGGATTTCTATTAAGGAGATAATTAAATCATATGGTTTTGGTGTAAAATTTAGAAGAGTAATTGATCAATTATATCAGCAAGGAATAGCTAATGTCAGAGTAAACGAAGAGGTTACAGATGAGATAAAGTTGGAGGCCGGCACGAGACAGGGTTGTCCTTTATCTCCAATATTGTTTATAATGGCCATGGAGTTATTAGCTAAAGCTATAAGAGAGGATGGAAAAATAGAGGGGATTATGGGAAATAAGATAAGTATGTATGCTGATGATACATTGATAATTGCAAAGCAACCAGAGAAGGTAATGAATAGAATTAGGACACAATTAAAGGATTTTGAGGATACTACTGGGTTCAAGTCGCTTAGCTCAAGTCGCTAAGACGCTGACTGGGAAGCGGAAGGTCAGCAGTTCGATTCCCGAGTACTGCAGGACGGAAATGAGCTCCCGTCTTCATCCCAGCTCCTGCCAACCTAGCAGTTCGAAAGCAAGAAATTGCAAGTAGATAAATAGGGACCACTTCGGTGGGAAGGAAACAGCGTTCCGTGCGCTCCGGTGTCTAGTCATGCCTGCCACATGACCACGGAAACGTCTGCAGAAGCAGACAGCGCTGGCTCTTCGGCTTAGAAACAGAGATGAGCACTGAACCCTAGAGTCGGATACGACTGGCTTTCGAGCAAGGGAAACCTTTACCTTTATTATACTGGGTTGAAAATAAATTGGGATCAATCGGAAATGATGTTATGTAATTTGGGAGAAAAAGAACAGAGGAAGATAAAGGGCATAGTTAATATTCAGATTAAGAATAGATTGAAATATTTGGGAATAACTATATCAAACAAATTGGAAGATCTTAAAAGACTGAACTATGATAGCTTGAAAATTGAAATTAAGAATAAGATACAAGGTTTTCAAAAGTTGAAGCTATCATGGTTCGGGAGAATTGCAATGGTTAAAATGATGTTATCACTCAGAATAAATTTTCTATTTGATGTGTTAGCGATTCAATTGAAGGATGAGGAAATCAAGGAATTTCAAAAATTGCTTAACAACTTTTGCAATGGGGGTAAGAAATCTAGACTGCCCAAAAAGTTATGTTATTTGCCGCAGAAAGAAGGAGGGTTGGGAATGCCGAATTTGATGGTATATTATCGGGCATTTCAAATTAAGAATGTTGTGAAGATCTTGGCAAGGGAAAAGGTAATATGGGAGGAAATTGAGATGAGGGATTACAGACACATGGGTAAAATGATTTTTTTAGATTGTAATTTGGAAAATGTAGTGATAAATTTTTTTATGATGAAAGGATTAATGAGTGTATGGAAGAGGGTGAAGAAGGACTTGGTTCCAAATGTCTCTTCCAAATGTTTCAGACATGGCAAGTTTTCCAATTAATATAAATGTGGGGATAAAGGAGATATTGAAGAAAAATGAGGTTATCCTGTTAAAAGACTGGTTCCGGATATGCAGTAATGAGAGTAGTAGGTTAAAATTGTTTGAGCAATTAAAAATAATTGGCTTCAGAGATTAAGAATTATTAATTGGAATAAAAATATATGAGTGATTATGATTTTGAAAGAGAAAAGACTGAATTTGAAGAATTAATTTTAAAAATTAGAAACAGAGAAAAAATATCAAGGGATTAGTTAGTAAATTATATACAATTCTAAATAAGGGGGGCGATCCACAGGAGGAATTGAGATTAAGGTGGGAACAAGAATTGAATATAAAGATAGAAAAAGATTTATGGAGAAATAAATGGAAAAAGAAGATTATGAGAACTATGTCGGTCAGAATAAAGGAACACAATTATAAAATGTTGTGGAGATGGTACCTGACCCCAGTAAGGTTACATCAAATGGACAATAAAAAAGAGAATAAGTGTTGGAGATGCAAGGATACTATTGGAACATATGAACACATGTGGTGGAGTTGTAAAGTGGTTAAAGATTTTTGGAATAGGATTGAAAAAGAAATTGGAGAAATTTTTGGTAAAATGGTAAAATTGCGGTCAGGTATTTCTCTATTAACAAATGTGGAAGCCACTAATTTAAATAAGGATGAGAAAGAGTTATTAGAAATAATGATAACAATAGCTAGAGGCTGTATTGCTAGACATTGGAAAAATGATGTAATTATACAAACTGAGGAGTGGTATAAAGAAATGTGGAATTTGGCGTTGAATGATAAATTGAATTGGGAGATAAGGAAAAAAAGGGATAATTTGAAAGAAAATAGATTTTGGATTATATGGAAACCTTTTGTGGATCACTCCCTTAAGGGGGATGAAAGAAACAGACCTGTACCAGAACAAAGTGGATTCTGGAACTAAATTAGTGAGAAATTCTGAGCTCTCCAGGGCAATGTAAATAGGCACAGGGTGATTATTATATAGTCATATATTTTTTGTTGTTGTTTGTTTGTTGGTTTTTCCTATTCATAATGGTATTATATGATGCATTAGAAAATGTGTTTAGAGATGTAGTTAAGAATGGAGAATAATTACTCAAGAAATAAGCCAAGAAACAGTATTTACAATGAGGTTTTAATGACATTTGACTTAAAGATAAATATATAAACATATTGGATAGGTGTCTATATTTTTTTTCTTATTTCTTCTTCTTTTTTTCTCTTTATTTGTCATTTTTTGTATCTTGTATACAATTTTTTTTAAAAAAATAAGTATTTTTTGTATAACGCATTTGTTATGTATTGTATTTTATTGTATGCGTATAAAAAGTATATATATATATATATATATATATATATATATATATATATATATATATATATATATATATATATATATATATATATATATATATATATATATATATATATATATATATATATATAAAAGAACAGTTTGGGAAACAGATTTAGGGATTAAGATAAAGAATGGAGACTGGGATGAAATTTGGAAACATAGTGTTGAGATTTCATAGTCAGTGATGAATTAATTTTAATTCATTATTTTATTTACTTGATGCCTAGTGTGCCTTACAATTAATCCATCTTTATTCTGTTAAAATGTTTAGCTTTAATCAGTTTAAACGGATCCATTTTGGAATGTTGCTGTGCACAGAAACCAACTTCTGACCAATTAGAAGCTGCAGGTCAGGCTGCTCTCTGTTCTCAGACAGTGGACCTGAGAAAGTGTATGCTCTCAGACTAAACACCTGTGAGCCGCACGCATCCCAGACTCACCACCTGTGGGTAGACGTGAGAAGCCCGTCTTTCTGATGGGAACACTGATTAAATGTCCTGTCTCACACTGGACTTCAAAAAGCAGGTGTCTGTCAATCAGAACATCTCAGCACATGTTCTCACCAAAACAGTATAAATATTGTGGTGGTTAAGCCAAGATAGCAGAAGCAGAAGGAGAGGGATAGGGCAATAATCTCAGATCACATCAAGATGCTGCTCTCCACCTTCCAGAACCGATCCGACCCATAACCCATTACTTGGATGCACGACTCGCTCAGCCGCACTCTTTTAGATAAGTATCGCTTTTCTGAAATGCTTTCTTATTTTCTTAGAACCATGTATTTTGCTTAGTGTAGTTTAGTGAGGATTTTTATATGTTGGAATTCTCTGTTTTTATTCCAATAAACCTTTTTAAATGATTTCTTCATTAAGAAGAGTTATTCTGTCTCCTTCCTGCCATGAAGGAGCAGAAGGGGAATTTTTCAGATAAGGCCTTGTTAGTTTCAACACTGAAGCTTTGTTATTCGGCCAGCACAGCTGAAGCTGATAATCAAAGGAAGCTAGAGGGGAGAGATTTTGGGAGTCTTGGCTTCCCAGGACTGTGCCTTACTCTCCCTCACCTAGGCTGCAACATTGAAGGCCAAATTCCTGCCATATTATTTTGATAAGGATGTGCTAATTCTAATGGGCAAAAATACTACCAGTCCCATAGGGCTTTGCAGAGTTTTTCAAACTGCAACGCTATTTAAGGCATCGCCATTACCCGTTGGAACCCCATTTTCTCGCTTGTTTTCCCTGCCCAGGTTTACCCAGATGAGGCACCCTTTCACAATGCTACCAAACGTCCGCTGAGTCGGCAAACTGTCCCAACATTTTGGGGACGAGGTGACCAGACCAGCCGATCAGCGAGAGAAGGTTTAGGTGAGGCCACCGCAGGGCCTGTTTGCAGGTGGCACAGCAGACAGGGGCCTGGTACATAGAAATATGAAAAATATGTCTATTAGAATTAAAGAAAATTGCTATAAAATGATTTGGAGATGGTATATGATGCCAATAAAATTAAATCCATATTTATACCTGTAAGAAGGTGGATGACTCATGCATGTCTGGCATACATGGCCACACCCAGCCCAACCATCCTGTACCGAGCTGCCTACACTTACCTTAACACCCTGCGAGCATCGCCACAAGGGTCCAGTCATCGAGAGTGGGGCAACCGCCCCACAAAGACGAACAAAAAACCCTACAAGGCCAAGCGTTCTTCACGCCGCACCACCCCTCAGCCAATCAGGCTGAGGGATGCATGTGTGAAGGAGGCCGGGAAAGCACAGCACATGGGAAAAAAATCGCCACTGCATCCAGGCCCAGGCGATGAAGCCTGGCACGAGCCCTGCTGTGGTTTTGGCGGGGTTATGGAGAGAAGAGGGAGTCCCTCTTCTCTCCATGGCCCCGGTGCTGGCCCTGCCACAACTTTGGCAGAGTTACAGAGAGAAGCTGGAGTACCTCTTCTCTCCACAGCCCTGGCACTGGACCCTCTGTAACTTCGGCTGGGTTGTGGAGAGAAGAGGGAGTCCCTTTTCTCTCCATGGCCCTGGCGCCGGACCCGCCGTGACTTCGGCAGGGTTGCAGAGAGAAGAGGGAGTCCCTCTTCTTTCCACGGCCCCAGTGAAAAGCTTCTTTCCAGGAGATGGAGCCCGAGAATGGTGCTCCATTCTTGGCCTCCGTCTCCCAGAGGGAAGACAATGCCTTCCACGGAGGGTGACGGCTGAAAGTTTCGGCCCCTGCCCACTGAGGAAAATGAACAGCTTCTCTCCAGGAGGCAGAGGGCAAGAACAAAGCACCGTTGTTGGCCTCCATCTCCCAGAGGGAAAACCATCCGGAGCTCCCCACCCCTCTGTGTGTGTGTGTCCTCGCTGAGGCTATGAGGGGAAGGGGGAGGAGCCCCTCCTCTCCCTCCGCAGTTTCAGCATGTGTGTGTGTGCGCGCGTGTGTGCATGCACGCGCGTGCACCCCAAAACCACCCCTACCACGAACACACAAAAAAAGGAAGAACATGGGACGTACCTACATTTATGGTGGGAATACGAGCCTGTCAAGAAAACATGGGGAAAAGTTTTTTTAATGAAATTAATCAAATATTATCTACAGAATTAGGTCGGCGTTCCGGCCCCGCCCTCCACCCCTCGCCAGGACTTAAAAGGCGAGGGGGTCTGCCGGGCGAGTCCACCGCCGCAGCGCTCCCGGCCCCGGTGGGGGCGAAGAGGCCCTCCGGCCACACCACCGGCCGGCGTTCCGGGCCCCGCCCTCCACCCTTTGCCAGGACTTAAAAGGCGAGGGGGTCTGCCGGGCGAATCCTCCACGCAGCGCTCCCGGCCCCGGTGGGGGTGAAGAGGCCTTCCAGCCATGCCACCGGCTGGCGTCCCAGGGCCCTGTCCCCCCCTTCATAAGACTCTGGAGGCAGGGTTTTTTGTGGGTGGCTTCAGGTGAATTGTTTTCTTTTTTTCCGGATGTGTGCTGATATTTTGTATTTTGTGGATTGTTTTGCTTAATATTGTAATTTGTATTATTGTACTTATGTGAAACACTGTATTGATTATTGTATTTTGAACACTGTATCTTGTATTGTATATGTAAACCCCTTGAGTTGTCCTGGGGTCATTTATATGTTGTTAGCCGCTCTGAGTCGGCGATGTGTTGAGTAGGGCGGGATACAAATTGAAGTATAAAATAAAAAAATAAAAATAAAAAAAATTAAAAATATATGTCCCAGAATTGCACAACTAATGGAGCTAGGAAGCATTACCAAAAATAAGAAGGAAATGATCATAATTACAACGTTACTTATTGTAAAAATGGAAAATACATTGTGAAATAGAACTAGATGATTGGTATGGGGAACTTTGTTTCTGACATTCCCCGACCCCCCTGGGGACTACTGCAAGGCAAAACCTGCAGCCAAGGAAGAATTCCCCCCCCTGGTGTTTTGCCTTGCAGCAGCGCCTGGGAAGGTCATGGGACGTCAGAAACAGCACGGATTGGATAACAATGAAAACCAGATAATGACATGACTTGTGGAACCAAGTTTTGTTGTTATCCGGAGTATTACTGTATTTACATGTACAAGTGCAGGCTAAATCTACATACTTTACCTCCACATCTCTCTCAAGCCCCAATCAGACATTCAGGATATGATTAATATTAATGTGTGAGTACCAGAAGTAGGTTAAACCTATCCTCCTCTGTTTTTACTGTCTTCTCTTGGAAAGCTATAATCCTATTCAGCCATTATTTATCTGGAATTCTCCAACATACTTAGAGAGGAGAACCTTCTCTGTCATTACTTTCTCCACATGGCAGGCAATGTGTCCAAAAATGAGAGGTTCTTGTTTTTGGTTTTCCACAAGAGCAAGAACATCCATGCCTGGAGCGGTGGAAAAAAGTAATGACTGAATAGATCCAATGTCAGAAAAGAATGCCACCATTATGAATGATGCTCTATGCATAATCCAGAACCCATAAAACCCAGAGGTTCTGGTCATGTGAAAAAAGCAGCAGATGAGAAAAGATTGTTCTCAGTCAATTACACAAAAAGAGTTCTATCTGGTCACACATTTAGATTAACCCGAATGCCCTATTAGGACTTTAGTTTGCTTAATGGTGACGGGGGGAGGGTGCTTTGAAAGTCTAAAGAACATGGCAGTTGTATTAAAGTTACTAGTTTCAGATATAATTATCTTGCATTCCTACAAGCCTTTCACAGATAACTGATGAAATTTTACTAGGTAGAGGAACTTTATGGCAGGCTTATATTTTAAATCCTGACATAAGACACTGTTCATTTAATTTATTTATTGAACTTGCAATCATCTCAATTTAAATAGCTTAAAGTCACTTTAAATCATGTACCCATGAATGTGATAGTACTTTAAAGTTCATTTTGGCCAGAATTTGTTAACAATTCCTGCTAACACTACGCCTAACAGCAAGTTAACAGATAGTTTGCAGTTTGGCAGAAAATGAGTTTTCATCTTTTTATATGTGGTTTTATGTGTTCTTGGCTAGATGGAGGAAGATAAAGATATAATGAATATAAAACATATACTACATTTTTTCCAATTGCCTAAAGCAATGGATTTAGTAATCCGTACAAGAGGAAAAATAAACTTGCTCTCATGGAACAACAGCCAGCATGCCAAATGATGAGAGGTCATGGGAGTTGTAGTCCAAGGATACTGGGAGGGCCCTGAGGCCTCCTACTTTAATATAAACAGAAAGGCAGGCTGTTACTCCTACCCCTTTTTATAATATGGAAGATCTGTGAGAATGCAATTTAATATGTTATAAAGTTGGGCCATTATGGCCCTCCATATTTATTGGATTGAAGGATATATAGTTCCTTGTCATTGGTTATGCCAGATAGTATTTGAAGTCCTACCAAACTGAAATATTCAAAGTAGCATTGACCTCTATTTGCCATTTTGTGACTTCATAGTGTTAGGCAACTTTTGTAAGTGAACCTTGATTGATTGGTTGATTGATTGATTCATTCATCACCCTCGGACAACATCAGGCTCAAGATACTGGCCCTAGACAAGGGAAACGAAAGAACTTTATTTCATTTTTGCAAATTTCTTCATATTTGGCTTGGAAAAACTGCTATTTAAAAAAATAAATGAAGGAGAATCAGAAATTGTAGAGCTGGAAGGACACCCAATGGTTATTGAGTCCAAACTCCTGTGCAAGCAGGAAATGCAGTCTGAAAAAGTTCTTTTTGGGGGCTACAGCCCCCATAATTCCTCAGCCAGCACTAATTTTCCCACTGCTTTTCTATTTACTTACTGCAGTCAGCTCTGTAGACAGATTTCAACTCTCTGTGGAACATAAAGTGCCAGGTTTCCTCACAGTAGCAACATTTATCCATTCATTCAAAGAGGATGAGTCTTTAATTCATATATTTATGAGCTCCTGTCAGACTGTGTATAGCTTCACTTGTTGGCTAATCACAGAGAATGCTCCATTTCACAAAACAATTGGGCAGAACAGTGACAGAAAATCTTGCCTTATTGTCTCTGATTATTTAAAGCAAGAGACTTTAAAATGAAACCCCACAGAAGCATAGATTCTTGGCTAACTAACAGGTTAAGTGGGTGGCATGCCTAAACTTAGTAAAACCTGGTCAAATGGGTACTATAGTTAGTTAGTTAGTTAGTTAGTTAGTTAGTTAGTTGTGTGCCATCCAGTTGGAACCAATATATAGTGATCCTAATAGTTGTTGTTGTTGTTGTTGTTCAGTCGCACAGTCGATTCCGACCCTTTGCGACCCTATGGACCATCGTTCTCCAGGCGCCTCTGTCCTCCACCATCCCCCTCAGTCCTCCCAGCTCTGTGCCCATTGTATCTACAATACCATCTATCCATCTCATCCTTGGCCTCCCCCTTCTTCTTTTGCCCTCCACCTTTCCCAACATCACGGCCTTCTCAAGTGAATCCTCCCTTCTCATTTGATGCCCAAAGTACTTTAGCCTCATCTTTACTATTTGACCTTCCAATGAGCAGTCAGTGTTGATTTCTTCTAAGATTGACCTATTTGTTCTCCTCGCTGTCCAAGGTACCCTCAAAACTCTCCTCCAACACCACATTTCAAAGGCATCTATTCTTCTGCGTTCAGCTTTCCTAATTGTCCAGCTCTCACATCCGTACATTACCACTGGGAATACCATTGCTTCGACTATTCTAATTTTTGTTTTCAAGGTGATGTCTCTGCTTTTCACTATGTTCCCCAGGTTTCTCATGGCTTGTCTCCCTAGAATCAGCCGCCTCTTTATTTCATGGCTGCAATCTCCATCTGCAGTGATCTTAGATCCTAAGAACGTAAAATCTGTCACTGCTTCTACTTCTTCCCCGTCTATTTTCCAGGAACTGATCGGGCCTGTTGCCATTATCTTGGTTTTCTTGATATTGAGTCTCAAGCCAGCTTTTGCACTCTCTTCCTTCAAACCGATCAGGAGATTCTTTAGGTCTTCCTCACTTTCTGCCATTAGGGTGGTGTCGTCTGCATATCTCAGATTGTTGATGTTTCTCCCAGCAATTTTGATCCCATATTGTGATTCCTCCATCCCTGCATTGCGCATTATGTGCTCTGTGTATAAGTTGAATAAGCAGGGTGACAGAATGCAGCCTTGCCTTACTCCTTTTCCTATTCCAAACCACTCTGTCATTCCGTGTTCTGTCCTAACTGTTGCTTCTTGGTTCATGTACAGATTTCTCAGGAGGCATATGAGGTGCTCTGGTATTCCCATCTCTTTAATCACTTGCCACATCTTGTTGTGATCCACACAATCAAATGCCTTAGTGTAGTCAATAAAGCAAAAATAAACGTGTTTCTGGTATTCCTTTGTTTTCTCCATGATCCAACGTATGTTGGCAATGTGGTCTCTAGTCCCCCTGCCTCTTCTGAAACCAGCCTGCACCTCTGGTAATTCTCTTTCCACATGCTGCTGAAGTCTATCCTGTATTATCTTGAGCATCACCTTGCTGGCGTGTGGGATGAGCGCAATTGTTCGATAATTTGAACATTCTTTGGCATTGCCCTTTTTTGGGATTGGAACATATACTGATCTTTTCCAGTCCTGTGGCCACTGTTTTGTTTTCCAAATCTGCTGGCATATTGAATGCAGTAATTTGATGCCATCATCTTTTAGAGCTTTGAAAAATTCAACTGGGATACCATCATCTCCACTAGCTTTGTTGTTTGCAGTGCTCTTTAGGGCCTTTGCAGGCGCACCCCCCCAATAACGGACACAGACAACATTGAAAGTGGATAACAGCATAGGGCCACATTTATTGATTCAATGCCCTAGTCCGAATTATAAATTTGTATTGGTAAAACGACCAATCATAATTCCTAAGGCAAGCAGGCCGAAGTAACACTGGTAAGGTACCACCCCAAAATTGCCAACGGCAATTGGTTACAATGTATCAATTTGTATCAATTTGTTTGTTGACAACAAACAAATTATTGACCGTAGTCAATAACTAACTTATGACCCCACCCTCTGACGCGTATCCGTGAAATCACAGGGGTGATGCATGCTGGTTAGCAATCGTCATCACCCCATCGCCTGGTTCGTCGTTGACCGGACAACGTTTAACTAATTTATTCCTGTCTAGTGTTGTCCAGTCAATTGCGAACCTGCCGGATACTTGTGGGTCATACTGTTTACCTTACCAGTGCTACCCGCCACACGGAGGGGCTTCAAAGAAGACCTGACGCCCCCCCCCCCAGACCGTCAGCTCGGTCAACAGGCCTGCTCGCCAATCACCCAACAGGAGGTCCATACCTCCTCGCGACAGATGGACCCCATCCCCTGCGTACAAGTCATAATTTTGTAGACTAATATCGGGGTGATGACTAACCCGTCCCCAAGCCCTGGTGGCAAGAAACCGCGCCACTGCCTTATTGACCGCGCGCCTAGCGCGGTCAAGGGCCAGGAGGTTAACGCCCCCTCTGTAAGAATGGCGCGGGACAATGTCCGACCAAACCAGGGTTGTGGCAGGCCAGACATAATGCAAGTAGGCGAGTTCCTCGCAAATCGCATGCTTGAGCGATAAGCCGGTGACCTGGCCCAAATCATTGCCCCCCAGGTGGATGATTAGAATGTCAGGCGGGTCAGCACCCAGGCCAGAAAAAAGGAAAGGCCGCAGCTCCCGCCATAACATCCCAGGCTTACCATGCCATGCGAGACTGGCGTGGTCACCCAGTCTCAGTCGGGGTCCCCACTCTGTTGCCGCAGCGTAACGCGCTGCCCTGTGCACATAGCTGTGGCCCACCAGCCATACTGTCACCGGTGTAATACGACACCCAGGGTCTGTAAGAAAATTGAGAAAAAAGGCGGTAAGGTGACTGGATTGGTACTCATGGCGGGAGTGGGCGCACATAAAACTGAAAACATTGTGAGCCCCACCTCCCCATGCTGCGTATGTCAGCCCCAGAGTACCCAAAAGCAGCTGCTGTAGAGGCTGCGCCAATACGGAACGAATGTGTGCCATAACGGGCACCTGGTAGGCCCACCCTGGTGAGGGCTCTGCCTGTCACCTTCCAAAACTGAAATTTAGTAAGGGGAGACCCATCTTGGTGACAGAAAAACGGGCCGTGGTGCATGCCACGCAGTGCCAGGAATTCCTGTAGGGCACCAACCGGACAGATGTCTGCCAAAGAACACCGTAGCAGTCTTACTCCACTGCCTACGCCATGCTGATCTGTTTTAGAGGAACGTATCCTCAACTGGGCCCAGTCTTTGGCAACATAGACATCTTCGAGTTCCAGTGCCCTACCACTTGCATCCGCCTTAGACAGCATCACGAGTTCGCCGACGCGGAGCGCTCCAAAAAATGCCACCGTTGTGGCTGCATGAAAAAGGGCTGCCTCATAATGATCAAAACAGAGGCCTGGCCAGCCCCGGGCCAACTGGGTAAGAACCCATGGGGAAATAGGGTGCCGGTCGTCCGGGCAACGCCCGCGCTCGCGCACCCACCCCTCCAAAACATGTCTCACACGGAAGTCAGAGGTGGTATCCACATGACCCCCTACTTTGGCCATAAAAGCCAACACCGAGAGCTTGGATGCTATGGTGCGAGATGCAAGGCCCTGTGCATGCAGGTGAACCATGAACCGCAGAACATGGTCCACCGGGATAGGCCAGGTCTCTGGCAAGTGAAATTGAGTAGCAAATGCCCTATACGAATTGAATGCTTGTTGATACGCCTTACGCGTGCGTGGCGCTAGTGACAGGCCAATCGCCCGGTTCACCTCTCCTTGCCAATAGTCCACATCTCGTCCGGGAGTGGCGAGGGAAATTCCTCCGCATCCGGGGCCAAGGCGCGGAACCGGGAGATCTGCAGGCGGGACAAAGCGTCAGCAATATCATTATTAATCCCTGGGACATGCCTGGCCCTGAACAAGACGTTGAGGCGCAGGCAGCGCAGCACAAAATGGCGCACTAGATCCATAACCCTGGGCGATTTGGAAGTCTGTGCATTGACAATGTGTACAACGGCAGCATTGTCACACCAAAAATGCACCACCGAATTAGCCCACTGTTCGCCCCATAGCATCAAAGCCCCCAGAATGGGAAAAAATTCCAGGTATGTGAGATCCCGCAGGCGACCTGTGCCTGCCCATGCCGGTGGCCACCCACCATAGGCCCACTTCCCATTGAAGTACATCCCATAACCCAGGGATCCTGAGGCATCAGACTGGATCTGGAAATTGGGGGATGCCAGGAGGTCAGACCTCCAAAATGAGACCCCATTAAACTCCCTCAGGAATTGCAACCAGACGAACATGTCTGCCCTGATACCCCGGGTAAGCCTGACTCTGTGGTGGGGCCTGGATAACCCTGCCATGGCGTCACATAAGCGCCGGGCAAAAGCCCTGCCCGGTGCGACCACCCTGCAAGCAAAATTAAGGTGCCCATGGAGCACCTGCAGTTCCCTCAGGGATGCCTTACGCTTGGCCAGCAATTCCGAGATAAGGGTCACTATCCTGGACACCTTATCACCCGGCAACCTAGAAGCCTGCACTACTGTGTCAATCTCAACCCCCAGGAATACTAGCTTGGTCGATGGGCCCTCGGTCTTTTCGGGCGCTAAAGGGACACCAAGTTCCTGCATTAGCGTCTGAAATGTGTTGAGGAGACGTGCGCACGTGTCCCAGCCCCGTTCACCCCCGAATAAAAAGTCATCCAGGTAATGGGCTACAGACCGGGACCCTGACCTGCGGACGAAAGCCCACTCTAGGAAGGTACTAAAACGCTCAAAAGCCGAGCATGATATGGAGCAGCCAAAAGGCATGGCCTTATCAAAATAATACTCCCCCTTAAATTTAAAACCCAGCAATTCGAAGTCGCCCGGGTGCACCGGCAAGAGGCGAAAAGCTGACTTAATGTCACACTTGGCCAGCAGGGCACCCGGGCCACACGAGCGCACCATGCGCAGCGCATGGTCAAACGATGTATACCTGACTGAACAAAGGTCATCAGGGATAGCATCGTTGACCGATCGGCCGGCTGGGTAGGACAAATGATGAATAAGACGAAACTCACCTAGGGACTTTTTGGGTACCAAACCCAGTGGCGAAACCTTAAGATTGGGGAACGGGGGTGCGGGGAAAGGTCCAGCGACCCTGCCCGCGTCTAACTCCTTTTTAATGCTGGCCGCAGCCACCTCCTCCCTTCCTCTGAGGGATAAAAGGTTGGGAGCATCCTGAGGGGACCTATCACCCATAAAAGGGATACGAAATCCCTGCTTGAAACCTTGAAGTAGATACTCCCCGTCCTCCCCCTTCGGGTACGATGCGAGCCAGCGCTCCAGCATGTCCACCTTAATTGGGGAGGGGGCCTTTTGGAGAACTAGCTCCATCCGTGGCAGCCTTGCCAGCCCAGTGTCCACCCCTCCCTCTGCCTCGCGCCCCCCCAGGCCTGGGACAAGCAGAGGCTGCGTGGGGGCCAGAACATGTGGGACACTCATGCTTATACCTGCAGTTCTTTCGATTGCAGGAACCATTTGACGAGAAAGTCCAGCACAGCAGGCGGGCTGGAACCCCCTGCCCCGCCGGTTGGCGGGTAACCTGCGCTGGAGCCGCTCGCTGGACCGCATGTCCACAATGGTATCTATCCCCCGGGGCAGGGCGTGTGGGTGTCATATACAAGAGCCACAGTCTCTGGCACGGCTCATCCCATCTCATCTCGGGGTGGAGAGGAATCCTCATACGGAATTCCTCATCATATGCTAGCCATGAGGGGCCCGGGAAATCGACCATCGCTCTATATATGTTGTCCAAATATTGGACCATGGGGATAGCTAAATCCGGCCGCACCCTCAAATATACCGCCATATATATTAAATAAGCGGGGAGCCAGTTGGCCCAGGTACGCGGCGGCTTACGGCGGCGTGCCTGCTCCTTGTCCTTCTCGTCCTGACCCTCCCTTTCCTCCTTGGTGGGCTCTCTGTTCAGGAGTGAGAAGATATCTACGTACTCCCCTCGCCATATCTTTTCTCTAGTAGCCTGTGCCAAGTGATCACCCAATGGCAAGGAATACCCTGCCGTCGGCAAATCCGAAAAGGGGACAGCCGGCCTAGTAAAAGGGGCCTGAGCTAACCCAGCCACCCCCAGAACATTCCCAGCAGTGTAAGGACCAATGCCCACCCCATTGCCCAAGGTGGCAGTCGTTGTCGCCGGGTGGGTCGCCGACAGCGTGGCCCCCGCACCACCCGCGCGAGGCCAAGGCCATTGAAAGGCCCCCCCTATATTGGGAATGTGTGTGGATGTACTCGCTTGCACCGTATACTCACATGCTGCACCCCCGCGGGCCGCCCCCACTGGGGGTTCCGGCCCACTGGGGGCGTCGGAGCTCACGACCGACATAGAGCTCATCACCGGGGCTTGACCCGCACCAGGTTGCTGGCTGGGGAGCTGCGAGGCAGTGGCCGAAGCCGCGCCACCCGCCTGCAGCAGCTCGACCCTCCCCGCCGGCTGTTGTCCTGCTGCCGACAGCGCCTCAAAAGGAACCCCGAAGGGGGCGCCCGCCTGACTGGCCCGGGCCAAAGACACCTCCAGGGCCGCAATGCGGGCCAGTAAGGTGTCCACGTTGACCATGGGCAAAGGGCTGGCCGGCCCGCCTGATCCAGGCATGGGTACAGGTCCCTGCACCCCGGGGCCCGTATATGGCCATTGGCCAGCGCCGAAGCCCGGCAGAGCTGGTGGAGAAACCTGCCAAGGCAGGGGGCCGCCCCACCCCCCAAGGCTAGAGGGCCCAGGGAGAGGCTGCGGCCCAAAAGGAATAGGCCCGACGGAGTGGGCAGGAGAAGGAGCGGTGTCCACCGCTCGTGGGCCACGGGCCGTAGCGCCGTCCGCGCCCACACTCTGATCGCCCACAGCGGGCCAAGGGGCAATAGACCCCATTCCGCCGGCCCCGGCCGGGGCTTGCGAAGGTGGCTGCTGAGGAGGCGGCACCACGGTCCTCCGACCTGGGTTGCGCCTCCTAACAGCCCGAGCTGAACTCGAAGCTGCCTTCTTCTTCAAAGGCATCTCCACCGAAGCAAAAAGGGAAGCCGGCAAAGCAGAATCGCTACCAAAAGGCTTCCCGGTAAGGTAACGAGCGACGGAGACACAGGGGAAAAAACTTCTCCGCTCCGTCGCTGAGGTAAAATGGCAGCTCGGCTGCCTCGTGGCCACCCCTTTTATAAGGGAGCTGGCCACGCCCCTAACTACCCGGATTCTCTGTCCTGTGGGGGGGGGCCCGCAAAGGGCGCGGCGGCCATTTTGGCGCCGCGCTTGCATTCTGACTTCACTCTCCAGGATGTCTGGCTCAGGTTCAATTTCTTCATCATTGTGACTATCAGGAGTGTTGAGTTCCTTTTTGTAGAGTTCCTCTGTGTACTCTTTCCATCTTTTCTTAATCTCTTCTGCATCAGCTAGCTCCTTTCCGTCTTTGTCCCTTATCATGTTCATTTTTGCTTTAAATGTTCCCTTGATTTCCCGGATTTTTTTGAAAAGATCTCTGGTTCTGCCTCTTTTGTTGTTTTCTTCCATTTCTTTGCACTGTTCTTTTAGATAGTTTTCCTTATCTCTCCTTGCTTTTCTTTGAAATTCTGTGTTCAAATGATTGTATTTTTTCCTTTCTCCTTTGACTTTTGCGTTCCTTCTTTCCTCTGCTATTTTAAGAGCCTCATCAGACAACCACTTTGCTTTCTTACTCTTCTTTTCTTTTGGTATGGTTTTCTTTGCTGCTTCCTGCATGATGTCCCTCATCTCTGTCCATAATTCTTCTGGCACTCTATCTATTGAGTCTAAGCCATTGAATCTGTTCATCACCTCCACCGTGTATTCTTTAGGGATGCTGTCTAGGTGATATCTGTCTGGTCTCTTTGTTTTCCCTATTTTCTTTAGTCTAAGCCTGAATTTTGCAATCAGTAGGTTGTGATCTGAGCCACAATCTGCTCCAGGTCTTGTTTTTGCTGACTGTATGGAGGTTCTCCATCTTTGGCTGCAGAGTATGTAGTCAATCTGGTTTCGGTGTTGGCCATCTGGTGATGTCCATGTGTAAAGTCGCCTCTTGTGTTGCTGGAAGAGGGTGTTTGCTATGACCAGTGCGTTCTCTTGGCAGAACTCTATCAATCTTTGCCCTGCTTCATTCTGTGTTCCAAGACCGAACCTGCCTGTTATTCCCTCCACTTTTTGATTGCCTACTTTGGCATTCCAGTCTCCTAGAATAATTTGAACATCATTTTTTGCTGTTTGTTCTATGAGGTGTTGTAAGTCCTCATAGAACTGGTCCACTGTGGCTTCATCTGCACCCGTGGTTGGTGCGTATATTTGGATCACAGTAACATTGAAGGGTTTGCCCTGAATTCTTACTGACATCATTCTGTCATTTTTGAGGTTGTATCCCATTACTGCTCTTCTCACTCTTTTATTGACAATTATGGCTACTCCATGTCTTCTAAGGTTTTCTTGTCCACAGTAGTAGATGTGATGGTTTCCAGAGCTGAATTCGCCCATCCCTGTCCATTTGAGCTCACTGATGCCCAAGATGTCAATGCTTATTCTTTCCATCTCATTTTTTACCACTTCCAGTTTACCTTGGTTCATTGATCTCACATTCCATGTCCCTATACAGTATTGCTCCTTACAACATTGCATTTCCCCTCCCCCTTTCCTGTCCCTCCCCTTTCTCCCCTCTGAGGTGTTAAGCATCCTGTATCACCTAGCCTGCCCTTTTGTTTTGTCTTTTGTTTTGGTCCATAGGGTTCTCTTGGCAAGCTTTGTGGCGTGGTTTGCCGGTTTCTACGCCATTTTTTTCCTCGCATCATACATCATATCACAGTTTTAAAAGTTTAAAACAGTTTACACAACATATTATCATGCCTAATTATCACACTCTAAAACACAGTCTCTATGTTAATTGCTATATTAAGTCAGTATGAAGTCTCTATGTCAGTCGCTATATTAATTCAGCTACATTTTTCACATCAGCTACTTATCCTTGTGTCCTCACTCCCCAGGTGGGGTGGTTGTCTCTGGGTCCCTTGCTCCAGGGGCATCGCAGTGGCAGGCAGTGGATGTTTTCCCTGTGTCTCAGCTGTTCCTCTTCCTCTGCCTCTGGCTGCAGTGGTGGATGGTGACCTTCTCCCTCCAAGGCCTCTGGATGGTGACTGGGCAGTTGGGGCCTGGTCTTTCTCTGCCTCTTTCTTCCTTGCACCCAGGTTTTAGGATGGGGTGGGAGGGAGGGGCCGCTTCTTCACTCACCTCCCACCAAGGTCTCTGGATGGCTTCTGGGCAGTTGGGGCCTGGTCTTTCTCTGCCTCTTTCTTCCTTGCACCCAGGTTTTAGGATGGGGTGAAAGGGAGGGGCCGATTCTTCACTCACCTCCCACCAAGGTCTCTGGATGGCTTCTGGGCAGTTGGGGCCTGGTCTTTCTCTGCCTCTTTCTTCCTTACACCCAGGTTTTAGGATGGTTTTAGGTTTCTAGTTTCTCTGCAAAGATTAGTATGTGGGAAATGCATTAAAATGAATTATACCAGCAATCCAATCCTCGGTCCCTTGGCAGAACCTTTCCATCACAAGAGACAGGCTGACTCCCTTGGGCTGCATTCATTCTTCCAGCCAGTCAGATTATGCTTCTTCGAACTCAGTTGTTTACATCTCAAAGGTTAAGCCACTTCAACATCAAAATTAAATGTTTAAAATTGAACCTGAAAGTCATATGAAACCAGATCAGTGTAGGAGAAACGACAGAGAAACGATGTTAAACGACAGAGAAACGACAGAGAAACGACAGAGAAACGATCCTAATAGGGCTGGTAGTAATTGTACTGGTACCTAAAGAAAACTCAAAGCTAGAAATATGTCATAAGAGGCCTCTTCCTCCCTGCTCCAAAATTTGAACTACTTAAGACTTCAACATTAGAAGTCATTTACTTAAGTATTAATACTTAACTAACTTTGTCATACTTGTAAGACATTTAAATATTTCACAGACATTAGGCATATATTTCATGTTTACTCAGCAAAAGGGTTCTCCTTCCCTCTTGCCCTTTACAGATTGGTGAATAAAAAAAATAGATGAATTTTATTGGGCCAATACATGGAGGCAGCAGGAAAGTTTATGTTTGTAGTTGGTCATAATGGAGCATTCAGACCCAGGCCCATTGGTGTAGATGGTCTTTTGGGGACTCATGAAATGATATAGCTGGGAGAAAAAGATTGCTAGATGCTCATTTCAGCAGGATCAGAATAAAGAAGGACTCTTTATATTTACAAAGGACTGTGGTGGCTTTGTGGTTAAGACACTGAACTTGATGACTGGAAGGTCATCAGGTCAGCATTTTGAGACCTGAGTGCTGTGTGATGGAGTGAGCTCCCATCTCTGTCCCAGCTCCTGCCAACCTGGCAGTTCGAAATCAAGAAATTGCAAGTAGATAAAAAGGTCCCCCTTTGGTGGGAGGGTAAACAGCATTCCATGCACTCCGGTGTCTAGTCATGCCTGCCACATGTCCACACAGATGCAGACAGTGCTGGCCCTTTCACTATAAATGGAGATGAGCACCAAACCCTAGAGTTGGATACAACTGGCTTTTGAGCAAGGGTGACCTATTTACAAAGTATCAAAGCATCATAACCAAAGTATGGGCTCCAATCTCAACTGTGCCCTCTGGGGGAGAATGTATGAATAAAGAAGATAAAATCTTCCAAAAATGTTTCATATTACAGGACAGTTTGTTGATGTAGGGTTACAATCTGTTGTTTACAGACACATCATCCTAGAGATTTCCTCGCATAAACACTACTAAAATGAACTGATCTATTATTCTGGAATTCTGACCAATGGTTCCACTATCCTAATCTTTCTTCCAACTTTGGCTACTGCAGTTCCATGACATCAAAATGATCCACCTCTCTGACATCATAAAGGTCTGCTTGCTATTTTTTGGAGCCCACCACTGCCCCCACCCCGGCATCTCTGATTTTGGCCTTTAATCATAGAGATATCTCAGTACCACTCTTCTACCTTTCTTCATAGATTGTTCTCCTGCCACTGTTAGCTCTCTAATATATTAGGCCATCCCAACAAAAAAGAATACAGGAGTGAAATGTGTTTTTATATGTCATACATTACAGCAAATTCATGATTCAGGTACAGAGAACCACCCTTTTAGAGTCCCTTTTGCAGGTAGAGTTCTCAAGGCAGAACAGCAGCAAATGTTCAGAGAGTGTACAAGATCTGACAACGAGAAACAACATCCATAAGCTATTCAATATAATCAACCAAAAAGAGCTTTTGCTTATATGTCTTCTCTTCATTTTGGTGGAACACTATTTCACAAAATACATTCAGAATTAAGATACTGGTGTGTATTTAGCTTAATTAAATATTTAATCAAATGTCATCCAGATATTATTTCTGCTTCTACAAATTTCCATAACCCCCTTTGCAGAGTTTTGCTTTTTTATGCTTTCTGTTGACTTTTAGAAAGTTTAAGGCTGTTATAAGGCTTCGCTCTTGCTGACAGCTCCTTGAAAGATGTTAGCTTCCATTCATGATCTGTATTGTACAAAGAAGGAGCATTTCCTTAAAACCAGGAAGGGAAAAGTATGACTTATGGAACACTAGCAGCCTTTCCATCTGATCCCCTCCCTCCATCATCATATCTTCCAAATTTCAGTGATATGCCTTTTGCAGAATGATAAAAATGGGGTACTATCTTTGCCTTCATCAAAAAATCATATCTTGTTTCAGAATGCTCTAGCCTCCAGTATACCACCAAGTCTCCAGATGGCCAGTTTATATGATATATGTGATAAAGCAGAGTGGGTAACCTCCAGAGGTACAGAGACTTTCAATGTCTGCCCCTGGATTCTGAGGACTGCATTCTCTCTGAAGATCCTACCCCATTAACATAACATAACATAACATAACATAACATAACATAACATAACATAACATAACATAACATAACATAACATAACATAATGCAACGCAATGTAATGTATTTGTTTTAAATCAAGAAAGGTCCTAAGATTGTTGAAAATGGAGTAAAATTGTTCCATGTCTCCAAAAAGTGGAGTTTTTCAGCCCAAACTGCATCCCCCCCCCAAAAAAAAATATATATATAATTTGGGAGACCATGAATTCTGGGAATGCCATTTGAAACCTATGGACCACATGTTGTTCAGTCCTGTTGTAAGAACTTTAAAACATGGGTTGTACTGATAAGTAATCTATATAAGTGTAACAAGTTATTCTTTTTGATAATGAAGAGACAATAAAGTTGCTTTTCAAAACTCTAGGTGTGACCATACTGGCCCTTTTTGTGCAGGTTGCTTTAGTCTAAATATGATCACTTAAGGTCAGGGGGAAAAGAGATATGCCATTTGCCACAATCGTTGTATATGGACCTCAAGTCCATCATTGATTCATTTAGATTAAATTTTTAAAATTACATTACTTTTCAGTGAAGTGCCAATCAAAACCACAGCAATTTCTTCATCAACATTTTATTATTATTATTATTATTATTATTATTATTATTATTATTATTATTATTATTATTATTATTATTATTATTATTATTATTATTATTACGTTTAATTTCTATCCCGCTTTCCTGACACAAGTGCCACTCAAAGCGGCTTACAACATGTAAATACAATAAATGTACAAGCAGGTTCAATACAAAAAATCAATCACAAATTACATTACAGTAACCACAAAATACAATATAGCAATACAGAGCAACACCAATATCATTTAACATTACAATACTAAAAAAAAATCCCCAGGTGACAGAGCACAGCTCATGTTCCAGATGGAGCCCAGCTCATCAGTGGAGGAAACATCAACAGCTGCTAGGCCAGTCCATCTCCCTGTTTCTCGAACTCTCCACCCACCCCTACTCACACTAAGGGAAGAATGAGGAAACCAGGAGCTCTGGAGGTAGCTAACCCAGTCTCTCCTCCCCGCCCTGCTCCCACCAGGGCGGGTGTCCAGTAAGTCCAACAACTCCAGGCTTGATGAAACAGTCTTCAGCCGTGCTCCCACCTCCCAGGAGGCTGATGTTTGGAGTGGCGGCGGCAGCTTTTTCATGGCCCCTGCTGTGATGTCAAACAGCTGGGCTTCGCTCCCACCTCCCATGACCAGCAGGGCCACGGGAAGGAGCCGAAGGTGCTGGCGTCCGGAGTGGCGGCGGCGGCTTTTCACGGCCCCTGCCGTGATGACAAACAGCTGGGCTTTGCTCCCACCTGCCATGACCAGCAGGGCCATGGGAAGGAGCCGAAGGCTCTGGCGTCCGGAGTGGCAGCAGCGGCTTTTCACGGCCCCTGCTGTGATGTCAAACAGCTGGGCTTCGCTCCCACCTCCCGTGACCAGCAGGGCCATGGGAAGGAGCTGAAGGCGCTGGTGTCCAGAATGGCGGCGGCGGCTTTTCACGGCCCCTGCCATGATGACAAACAGCTGGGCTTCGCTCCCACCTCCCATGACCAGCAGGGCCACGGGAAGGAGCCGAAGGCGCTGGCGTCCGGAGTGGCGGCAGCGGCTTTTCACGGCCCCTGCCGTGATGTCAAACAGCTGGGCTTCGCTCCCACCTCCCGTGACCAGCAGGGCCACGGGAAGGAGCCAAAGGCGCTGGCGTTTGGAGTGGCGCCGGCAGCTTTTCACGGCCCCTGCCGTGATGACAAACAGCTGGGCTTCGCTCCCACCTCCCGTGAACAGCAGGGCCACGGGAAGGAGCCGGAGGGAATCAGCAATAATATAGCAAAGACTACATTTTTTAAAGCAATTTTACTTCCCCCGGCCCTCCACAGAGGAGCAGGGGAAGTGTTCAATTTGCTGATATTTTGAAGTGACTTACCTATTAAGCCAATTAATGATACTAGAAATTGACACTTGAAGTCTTGACAACTGCAAGCTTAAATGTTGGTCCATTTCCAGAGATAGGGCTCAAAAATCATATTGATTGCTAGAAAAAATAGCTAACCACCCCTGCTCCAACAGTCCATCTGATCAAGTCCTCACATAATTCTGTTGCTTAGTATAGTATGTCATACTAGATTAGGACTAGAGTACTAGAGTAGGACCATTGGATCTGGGGGGATTTGGTGAATTACTTCCTCTGAAAATCCTATTGATTCTGTAAATTCTATTGATTCAAATAATCCTACCCTAGTTGTGAACTTATTATGCTAAGCAACAGAATTTCAGCCAATGGGATAGGAAAAATAGTATTTTTCTTAGGTAAACAATTATGTTTTTTAGTCCCTTTTTAAATTTAAAACAGTCTTCAAGATTTTTAGTGGCATTCTAACCATATTATGCTGTTTTATTTCCAATCTGCAGACCTTTGTTAAGGTATAGAAGATAATAGAAAAGTAGCAAGCCACACAGCACGACACTTCGGAAACTAATTTGAATGCCATTAGCAATGATATGTTTCTACACTGCAGCTAACAATGACACCAAATTTATTTCTTTTAAAGAAACTATTGCAACAAGTAACAAGGGCAAATAATTTCTTAAAAGTAAAAAATTCTGAGGTCAGCATTCTATTTATTGTACTTTTACCACTCATTATTAGTATTCTATTCATCTCAAGCCATGTTGACATATGAACCAGGATTTTACTTAATCTCAGCCATCACCTTTTGTCAGACAGCCTGCCATGAAACTGGCTATCCCTTCTAGAAGAAATTTATCTGCAGCATTGACTGACTATCCCCCACAGGTCCCATGAATTGTATCAGCTTCTGGAGCTCTTGCATGTGCATCTAAGTAAAAGTAATAGTACCTATGAAAGTAATGTCATGTCTGAATTCTCCATGAGAAACATAAAGGCTCAATTCAGCCATCATCCAAAAGTTCACATGGTTTGGAGAGAGAGATTAATAGAGTCCTACAAATTTTTGAGTGGGGTAAAGAGCTCATAGTCATGCCAGTTTGAGATCACCTAATCCTATATTATCTGGAAAGTTCAGCAGGATCAGTGCTGGTTTATGTTTGGATGGAGACAAGAAGTGCTGTAAAATTTTGGTATTAGAGGCACTAGGCCTCTGAATACCAGTTGCTAAGATACCAGAGAAGGAGCATGTTACCAAAGCTTGGCATATCAGATGTGAAACAAAACAAAAGGTTGTTTAAAAAATGTTTGGCACCTTAAAAATACTAACTGCTACATTTTGGCACTAGCTTTTGTAGATCAAGTTCACTTCCTCAGACTTGATCCATGAAAAATCACATTAAAATATAGCAGTTAGCCCGTTAGGTGCCATAACATTCTCTTCTTTATTTTCT
The DNA here is from genome assembly GCA_035047345.1 of Bradypodion ventrale. Classification (NCBI taxonomy): domain Eukaryota; kingdom Metazoa; phylum Chordata; class Lepidosauria; order Squamata; family Chamaeleonidae; genus Bradypodion; species Bradypodion ventrale. The sequence goes on along the minus strand of JAWDJE010000002.1, from coordinate 101,281,173 downwards.
TGTTTTGTTTCACGTCTGATATGTCTGCACAGGCTATAACACAGCTACCCCTCTAAAAACAACAAGAATATGAAGTCATCATATTTCTAATGACTTTCAGTGACAAACCATTTTCAGAGGAAGCCACACATACAATGCATTATAGTAATCAGTTCTTGAGATTACCAATATGTGAACCAACATCATGAGACACTTTGTGTAAAGAATTGGGCAGAGCTGGGCTATCTGCCTGAAACGGGAAAAGGCTGTCTTGGCCATAGCAAATATTTACTTCTCCATAGAGAGAGCTAGGTCCAGGATAACACTCATATCCTGAACCTGATCTTTCAGGGGAAAAGTAATCCCATCTAGACAATGTCAAATACCATCCAACCAATCAGATGAACCTCCCGATATCCAGCCAATGAAATATATTCAAACTGAATAAGTTCCATCCTGTTCTTCAGGTAAACCATGATGTACTGAACCAGAAATGAAATGACAGACTATCAGCAGTTTGGCTCAGTTTAGTGGAAGTCAAAATTTCTTCCTGTGAAGTCATGAAATGCAAGAAGTATAGGTACAGTAACCTGAATCCTGACCCTGGATTTATAACCAGCTGTTTGGAAGTTCCATACAATCTTCTTCTGAGAGGTTGTCCCAAACAAACGTTTAAAAAATCAAAACACTGTAAATCCTAAACACATCCAGGCCCTTGCTCTTATGCAAAAATAGCTCCTAGATGCTCTGATAAAAGTAAGTACTATATCAAAACACTGACTTTATATAAAAAATTGTAAGGGAACATAAGTTACTCCAGTAACTTATTATACCTCAGATAATAGTGCCTTGAAAGTTTTGCATTTGGTATTCTTGAAATGTTTTGAGGTAAATAGCTTTGTATGTCTGAATTCTGTTACCATTATATTGTGTCTAATCCATTTTTCGGCAACTTAATGTTTTTGTACCACTACACAACAGCTACTTCCATGTGAAAAGGGAACACAAACTCATAAAACTGCAATAAAATATTTATTTCTCTTCAGCAACAGGATTAATTTTATCACTGTAGATTTATGACCCTGGAAATTCTTTGCTGGATATTTAATATATCAAGAGAACAGAACAAGGAGACCATGTTAGTAAAATGGCTTAAGAAACTTGTGATTTACTGAAAAGAGCAGATTTAGGTGGAGGGCATCTCCCCTCCCTTTTCCAGGGAACTTGATAAAATAGCAACAAAATTGAATTAGCTTGGCATAAAGTTTAATTGCCTGACAAAAAATTGATACTTCTATTGTGTTACTGTTTATGTACAGCATATATCTGAGAGTGCTTTTCTGCTGTGATTGAGAGTTAAAACAGAATAGATTTACAATTTTATCAACTGGAGAAAGTTTACTTACTTATGTTTTGGATGGGCAGCAGCTATCCTTCCGTATTATTTCCACCTCATCTTTTTGGATCTATCAAGCTCTCCTCAGAAGACCACAGTCACAAGTTTAAAATAAACAGGTGATCTGCCAGGGAACCACCAGAGGCAACTATCACAGTGATGAGATCGAGTCTTCTTTCTTTTAAAAATAAACAGTAACCGAGCCCTTGAACAACATTTTAAAACCAGAAAATAATGAAAACAAACAAGTTCAGCTTCAAATTTAAAATCCCTTAGGATCTAAAATGACCTGACAAATGTGATGTAGATGCTATGAACATATTTATAGTTTTTAATAGCCACTTTAGGTACTATGATTAGGATTACCACATGTCTAGGTAGCAGAAACTAGCTCAGAAAGGTGAGATAATATCTACACTTCTCTGGGTCCACAGGCAGGAAGACAAATCTCAGAGTGAACAGCACTGGATAAAAAAGGCACTCCCTCCAGTGGAGGCTAGTGATTTTTATTTTCCCCCCAGGAGTGGTGAATATGTTATGCATTTTAATATGAATTTTAAAGGAGCTGTCCAAGGTTGCTGGACTCTCTTTCTCTCTCTCTCTGTAAAACAGCTCAAACAGTGCTGTCTAAAGCTCAGAGTAGATTCTCTGCCATCATAGAACAGGAGGCATCCGCTTTCATTCACTCACCAACTCCCTCTCCAGTTCTCTCACTTCTTCTTTTTCTCTTCTTCTTTGCTTCCTCTTTTATCCCATCCGGTGTTGAGGGAGATGCAAGGTTCTTGCTCTGGCACTTCTAGCAGCCTCCGCCAGTTTAATTTGGTGTTCTTGTAATAATTCTTTGATGTTATCTCTCCTCCTTCCTCTGGGTCTGCCTCGTGGTCTTTGTCCTTCTTCTCCTTCCACATATGCCTTGTATGGTATGGAATTCCAAGACATTCTCTCTAAATGGGCAAACACTTTATTTGTTGTCTCTGTATGCAGTGCAAGATTGGTTCTGTTCCAGTTCTTTCCCTTATAATCTTATCCCTGATTTTATCCCATCCTCAGCCATCTCATTTCCGTGGTGACCAACCCCTTCATGCCTGCCTTTTTGGCGCACTGCTCTTTTGGCTCTCTGTGATATCTGGGAGTAAAGCAGGGAACACCAACATCATGGCTCATGAGACTTCCTAAACCAGTGGTGGCGAACCTATGGCAGGCATGCCAGAGAAGGCACATAGAGCCCTCTCTGTGGGCACCTGTGCGGTTGCCTCAGCACAGAGTTCACCCTGCCCTACTACCCAGCAGCCCAATGGGAGCACCTCCTTCTTCCCCAGCACAGAGTTTCCCCTGCCCCTCTGCCCAGCAGCCCAATGGGATCATTTCCTCCCCCCAATTGCCGTGCTAGTGCATTCAGAAAAATAAGTGGATTTGAGGCTGCAGTTTTGGCACTCGGTCTCTAAAAGGGTGTCATCACTGTCCTAAACCATGGTGGTAACTGTGCAAAGTGTGTGTGGACAAAAAATTCCCTCCCAGCCTTTGCTTATCCCATCTCATGATGTCTATGACTTCATGAGGGTCTACGCCCCTGTTATAAGTCATTTAAGGTTAAGAGTTTTAGATTCAGATTCCAGATCAGTCTAATGGCTTGCCTGGATCACTGACTCACTAAAAGGAGATCCTGCTGCATTCCTTACACTTATATTAGACCTGAACTGTAAGTTCAGTTTCTAAGAATACTTCACATTCAAGGAGGAGTTCAGTAAAGTTTAATAAGTTTATTTAAAGGAATAGCTTCAACAAAAAGAGGAAAGGGCATTATATGGATTAAATGTTTGGCATTCACACAAAGAAAGAATAGAGCATTCCCAAAATTAATAAGTGGGTGTTCATCTAACCTGAGGAGGTGCCGCAAGCTACAGAGGACATCCTGAGACTTCCATCTCTCTAAAACTGATTTAATGTAGGCTGAAATCCAGCAATAAGTCACAATTTGAATCAGTAAAATTTACAGAGAAAGTGGCTCACCAAATCCCCACTGATTCAATGGGCATATTCTTGCTGTGATTTATTACTCAGTTCAGGCCATTATTTTATATGGTATGTTTTAATAGGCTGGCTACATTGCTCAGTGGTCTAGATATCTGGCTAAAGAACCAGAAGTTGGGAGTTTGATTCTCCACAGTGCCTCCTCAGAGAAGAGCCAACCTAAGTAGCCATGGTAAAGCTGCAGAGTTCCAGGATGCCTCCAGCAGAAGTGAATGATAAACCATTTCTTTGAAAACCCTGAAAAGAATCACCATTAGTCAGAAGTAACTTGATGGCTGCTGCTGATGATGATGTCAGTCTAATGCTCAAATTCTACCCCAACTTTAGATCACACTTTCCTGTATACATGTCCCTCACATCTGCAGTCTGTTTGTAACATGTGCTGTTCTAATGTCTCTGGCAAATTATGCCTCCTGATATTCTCCACAACCATTGCTTCACTGCCAATTTTTTTCTTTCTGGCTCTCCTTTAATATCCTTACTGTTAATGCTAGGGAACAGTACCTTGCTTCTAGCTGGTGCCAAAACTGTATAGTAGTTGATAACAAGCTTAGCACCTATTTATTTTGCAATAGTTCATTTAATGTACTTGAACTGTAACTGTTAATTACACAAATACTGTCTATGTCTAATAGTTTATATTCTAAGCCTATGTGTTATCCTTAGTCTCAATCTGTTTTTTGGCATTGTGGCATTTTTCTTACAGGCTATACTTGCCCTAAGTGCATCTATATAAACCTATGCTCCATAGCTCAGGGCCTATGCATGCTTATTCATGCTTAAAGGCAGAATGCCCTTATACAATATGAGCCAAAGAAGGCATTCACTAACTACACCTATATCAGGTTTTATGTCTGAAATCTCAGAAAATGGGTTCCTGCTGATTAGTCGTGACCCAGCTACTGTGATTTATGCAGATTTTAAGGCTCTTTAACTACTGAAAGCAATCAGAGGAATGAAACCATCATTTTTTTATCCCTCTTTTGCTAAATCAGAAAAAGGTCAGAAAAGGAGACGGAATAAGGTTCCCCCATCAGAACTAGAACTTGGCAATATCAAAGAAACTTCTAATCCAGGGTGATGAATATGTATTTCTTTCTCAATTTCACAGGTTTTTCTCCACATCAGTTATTATGAGGTTTGAAGCCAAAGAAATCTAGAAATTGCTCTGCTCCAAATATATAATATATTAAGTTCCAATCCAGAACCTTGCTTTTAAATAAATGTACACTCGTCATTAACTTTAGATGGAGTTGAGGCACATGCATATTATGGCTCCACCTGGTTATGTGAATCCTGTCATGTGAATTCACACGGATTCATATGACAAGGGTGAAACAGGAGAGCCTTATGCTAACAATTCAGTTTGTGAACAAGGGAAAGGTGATTAAGTGGATACTGATTTTTTTATTTCATCATCATTAGAACCTGTATAAAGCACATTGGGCAGCAAGTATTATCCAGCAATTTTGCTTGTTCACAACTGCTTTGGCATCATCCCAAGAGACATTTATGGTTTTAAGTTCCTCCTTTGGCATTTGACACCAGGTTTTCTGAGGCCATGTAGGATGTGACCAACAAATCACATGACAAGTGTTCTGAATCTAATCTTTGTAGCACATCTTAATTAGTGATATGATCACAATATGAAATATAGAGGAATCTTCTCACCAATCATTTATTAATTTAGGGATTTCTGAAATCCCACTTTAAATTTTATTAGGTCTCATTGTAAAAAAAAAAAAACCTCCACAACATAACTCAGATCTTCATTTTTCAACTATTAATAAAGAAAGAAGCCAGAAGGTGAGTGACCCTATTCAGGTGAATAGAGAAGACCCTGCTGTCTTTCTCTCCTTCTGCTAATTCTGTCTAGGTTATAGACAGGCTCCATATTCCCTCTTCTTTCTTTCTAACTTGCTTGAGCTGCTGCAAGTCTCTTCCTGAGGCTTTTTGCATTTGCTTTATTTATGAAAAGAGGTTCTCAGGTTAATGTTTCACAAAATTTTAATGTTACAGGCCAATGGACATTCTGTTTATGCTAGGTAAAGGTTTCCCTTGCTCGAAAGCCAGTCATATCCGACTCTAGGGTTCAGTGCTCATCTCTGTTTCAAAGCCGAAGCTGTCTGCTTCTGCAGATGTTTCTGTGGTCATGTGGCAGGCATGACTAGATATCAGAGCGCACAGAATGCTGTTACCTTCCCACCGAAGTGGTCCCTATTTATCTACTTGCAATTTCTTGCTTTCGAACTGCTAGGTTGGCAGGAGCTGGGACTAAAACATGAGCTAATTCCATCCTGCAGTACTCGGGAATCGAGTATTGCAAAATTGTATGTTACTTTTGTCAATTACACCCACCAATTATTATTATTTCTATGTCCTGTAGTGACTTACCACATGGGATTCTGTCCAGCAGAATGAAGACACGAGATTTGTGGGGGGCTAGGTGGGTTACTTCAGAATCTTCTCTCCACTCCTCTCCCTCTTTTCATCTCCTTCTCCCAGCAGCTCTCTTTATTAACAGTTTCACACAAGCATACAGCATATGGCACACCATCATCCTTCACCACACTGTCACGCTATGCTGCACTAGGCCTACACAATTGATGATTGATGAATGAAACTTATTTCTGTATCCTTACAGAAGGAAATGTTCCTAGATCACTGGTTCAGGATAGTCCACGATGGTCCAAGAGCAGGACATTTTTGCCATCATAGGGAATGAACAACCTGTGTTACTGATCAGTTTATCAGAGAATTTGTTCTCACGATTAACCTGGTCAATCCAGAAGGATGCAACAATGTCCTGCCTTTCCTATAAAGAGTGCAGAGTAGACTGTAGTCATACTGGAATTCAGTATATTAGTAATGTGTATCCTGTCTGGCCAGGTTATTCTGCTATACTAATAGAGTAGGCCATACTGCCAGTGACTTAACGCTGAGTGTCAGGTGGTGTTTAACTAATCTCACAACCCTGAGGACTAGTGACCTTGGGTGGCAAAGTCCACAGGGAAGGGTGATGGTCCCCAAGTGGTTTAATTCCCACTTGAATCCATATTGATGGAAGGCAGCAGCTTCATCAATACTGACCTGGCAGGGGTGTGCAGGCCACCATGGGAAGGCACTGGACAGGGAGTTGTGGGGATGCCTATTGGACGGTTGGGGGTTGGGGAGAATCCCATACATTGCTATTGGCACACAGGGCACCAGAGGCAAGGGTGGGGTGGGACAAAGCCAAATTGCCCAATATACCAGCACACGCCTGTGGCCTGGGGTCGATGAGGACTTTGTGTGCCAAAATGGCTCAGGATCAGAAAATGACTCATGGAACTGAATCAGTGGTATGGGTGTCATGCTGCAATGCGGTAAACAAATTGAAGGCGACTGCATTATATTGTTCCCAGGACAATCTTCATGGCTAATCACCATGAGGATAGTCAATATTCAGAATCAGATATGGCATTTTAAGAAGAAGTAGAAGGCATGTGCACTGTCTTTAGATAAATGTGTGAAAACAAACAGAGACAGGGATTATTTGTGCATTTCTGGGGTGAAAATGGAGCAGAGCAAACATCCCAGAGACATCAATAGGATGGAGAGAACACCACATCCATGGCTTTTTTGGTATTAAATCTAGTATTCTTGTGTTATGTTTCAGAGTGGAGAAAGAAAAATTCAGAAGATACTTAGTTTGTGGCACTGTGAGAGAATAATCCTCTTTACTTAGGAAATTAACCATCCTCATTTTTCCTGATGCAAAGTCATTAATAGAATCACCAATGTTCATAATATGGCTTTAGCAGCATTACATTTCAGAAAAGAGAAAGGGGCAAGGACAGCAAAGGTAGGATGTGGAGAGGTTTGGGGTCCTTGCATTGTTCTTTTAAGAAGTAGGGAAAGAAGAATGTGCCCATTGACATTTTAATGTCCTTTATCAAATCATTCTAAGCTGCTGCCTTAAGAATCCTTTGTTATCTTATCTTAATAATAATAACAATAATAATAATTGCATGTAATCAAGTCCCTAGAGCAGGGGTTCTCTACTTTTTCAAGCCGAGGGCCGGGTCACGCTCCCTCAGACAGCTTTGGGGGCTGGATGGCCATTTTGTCCTGCCTGCCACACACAACACTTCTGGGTGTGGCGAAGGTGGTGGTGAGCCACATGAAATGGTCTTCTTGGATGCATATGGCCCCCGGGGCATAGTTAGAGAGCCCCTGCCCTAGAGGCTGCAAATGGGGGCACAGTAAAATGGAGTCCAACTTATGGCAACCCCTTCCAAGGTTTTTTAGGTATAGAAAACTCAGAAGTGTTTTACCTCGTTAAAAGAGCTGGTTAATAGTTGGATTCCTTTGCAACAGACTGACACCCTTTTATTGTTTAGATTAATAGAATAGATATAAAAAAGGATTCTCCGAACCATACAAGATTTATTGCTCTTTATAAGATACTTGGAATATGGCTAAAATTTTTCCAAGAAAGCCTCATTGTAAGATTTTTGATATGACTCTACTGTAAAGGGTGAATAATGGAGGGAGAAGGGGAAGAAAAGTGCAGAAATATGATTGTATAAATTGATTAATATTGTGATTGCTAACTTTGTTAATTTTTTTAAAAAAATATGCACAAAAGGTGGTTTACCCTTCCAGGACACCTTGCAACAGCAGAGCTTGGCCAAAGCTACATGAGAGGCACAGTGGGGAAGCACTAACCTGCTGAACTATTTAGCCAGCTTAGAGGTGCCAAACAAATCCCTCCAAAAATGAAAGTATCTCACTTTTTTTCTCCCTCTGGAAACAGAAACTGACTTTCCTGAGATAGTTTTGAGGAAGTCAGAAAAGGTTCTGAAGGAAGTCTGTACTTTTCTCATAAAACAGGCTTTATCTCCAAGGGTAATACTGCCTAGACATGTCTAGCAGATGTTGTTTTCTTTGATTCCCTGCTGAAGCCAAGCTTCATTTGTATTGTTGCTTTGGAGCCAAGAATTCTGAAGCTGTTCAGGTCTGACACCTACCATTAAAGCTTTTACAAAGAGGGTATAAGTTTCCACTATCCTCTCTCATTAGCCCAGGGATTTTGGATTTCACTCAAATCATAAGAATTCACTGATAATCTGAATCAGTCAAAAGACCTCTGTGGAAACAAGCAGACATCAGGGCAGACCTGCAAGGTTCCATGCTATTAACAACAACAAAAAAGGACTGTATACTCATTCTGTCAGATTTGTTGTAGTCTATTGTAGTGAGTACCTCTCAAGGATTGATGCCTTGCCGTGGCAAGGGGACTTGTGTGGTTCAATGAGGCTGTTAGTATAAAGAGATATGGAATATAGCTTTAAAAATAGATTAAAGATAAAAAATTGAATTAGCAAAAAAAATTTTTTTAGAGAGATATGGAGAGAATTTGAATTAGTGAAAGGAAAAGGAATAAAGGCAGAAGAAAATGTATTATCTCTTTGGAATGTGGATTGGAATATGAGAATTTAGTGACATGGAAAACACTTAATGGAGAAGGTTTATAACTCCCACAGTTGGTGAGTGTATGTAAAGAGTTATATTGTAATATATGTATGTTTGTTTAGAGATCTTTGGTTGCATTGCATTTTTGGGTCTTTTGTGTATTGTAATTTTTAAAAATAAAAAGAATAGATGCCTTCAAAATGTGGTGATGGAGAAGACTCTTGAGAGTCCCCTGGACTTCAGGGAGATCAAACGAATCAATCATAAAGAAATCAACCCTGACTACTCCTTGGAAGGACAAATACTGAAGCTGAAGCTCAAGTACTTTGGCCACCAAATGAGAAGAGAGGACTCACTGGAGAGGGCCCTGATGCTAAGAAAGAACAAAGGCAAAAGGAGAAGGGGGGGGGGAGATGAGATGATTAAACTGTTCCATTGACATGGTGGCCATATATCTGGGCAGACTCTAGAGAATGTTAGATGATAGAGGAGCCTGGTGTGCCATGGTCCATGGGGTCACTAAGGGTCAGACTTGACTGTACCACTGAACAATAACAAATTGTGGCAATATCAGAGAATAAACAAAAAAAGAACAAAAAAAGAACAAAAATCATTGTGGCACTTTAAAGAATAACTCCTTTATTTAAATGTGAGCTTTCATGGATCACATCCACTTCATGACATGATCCACAAAAGCTCACATTTAAATACTGGAGTTAGTCTTTAAGGTGCCACAATGTGTTTTGTCTTTTTTTTATTGTTTTGTTTTCTCTCTGACATACTTGCATAGACTAACACGGCTACCACTTCAAAAATTGTGGTGAGTGCACCCTGATAATTGGAGATCTGAACTGTCCCTTACTTAACTTGTGCATGAATCTGACATTGATGTGTGTACATGTATCAATGTGTGTATGTGTCTGTGTGCATACGTGGATGTGAGTTTTAAACACATATATGGAGAAAGAACAGAACAGAGGGGGAGCTGCAAAGCTTTTGTACCACTCATTACCAGAAAAAAATTACAGCTTTGCATTTTTCATCTGATTAAATGTACAGTATTTGTAGGTCAAGGTTCTTCGGGATATAGATTTTTTATGACATATTTATTTGTCTAATTCTCATAATCATTATGTTAAATTGAACAAATTAGGAACACACAGCAAGAGGAGATTGGATTATGGAAGCTTTAAAAGCTTTTCTGTTTTTTCCATATAATTATTAAAGAAAGCATGTTCAATTAGCACAAAACACATTAGCAACAATTAAACAAAACAGAGGACAACAAATTAACATTTGCTAATTCAGAAATAGTGAAATAGCCTCCATAGTGATCCCGACAGCCATCTATGTCTGCGAGACTTGGAAGGCATCAGCAAGTATCAACAAGAAACTTGATGTCTTCCAGCAGAGGTGCCTCTGACGAATTTTAAAGGTCTGCAATTTTGACAACATTACCAATGAGAAGGTGCTTTGAAGGAGTGGCTTCTGCAAATTACATAACATCGTTTGACAAAGAAGACTCCAAATGGCAGGCCATATTTTCCATATGGAGAAAAACAGGATCCCTAAATTGGCAATAAGTTGGATCCCTCCTAAAGCCAAATGACAATGAGGATGCACTCGAAACACACTGTAAAGAACTTTCATGGGAGATGTAAAGACCCTGAAAATGACATGGGAGGATGCTGAAGTACTCGCCCAAGACCAAAACCATCAGAAACCACTTGAACCCTGATATGCTACATGGCATGGAAGGATCTAAGTAAATTTTTCAGAAATAACTTTTTAAATTTTTTATAGGATGCTATCTACCCAATGGGTTAAAATTGGGTTTAAAGGAGTTGGAAACCCTTCTGAAATAGATACAGTGTGGAATATTTTCTCTCTCTTGTCATCCAGACAGACGTAAATGAGACTAATAAGCTAGTTTTGTTCCCTGTGCAAATGTTGTTGTTGTTGTTGTTGTTGTTGTTGCTGTTGTTGTACTTGTATGCCGCCCCACTCGCAGAGAGACTCTGGGCGGCTCACAAAGACACAAAATATACAGTTAAAATTACAATGTTCACAATACAAAAACATTTCAGCATATCATCATCATAAATCAACACAAAATGCAGTATCAAAAAGTATCAATGTCACAGTAACAAAGCATTACAAAAAGCAAAAAGTAAGAAACCTCAATTGCAAAATCCCAGAACACTCATATGAGAAGGTCCAAGAGTAACAAAGACAAAAGTCAAAAAGTCACTGCACTTGTCCTCCACCTGGCTGGTGGGAAGGGATAATTAAACAACACAAAACACAGTGTCCAATGATGGCGGCAGCAGCGATTTTGGAGCCGCCCGGCTGCTGCTGCTTCCCTCCAGGCCAGCTGGCCAAGCGGGCGTCTGGTGGTGTCGGCAGTGGCGGAAGTGGCAGTTTTGGTTGGTTTTTTTTAAAATAAATTTTTATTGAATATAAAAAGATAAACATTATGTTGTGTTCCTAATACTATGCCTTTGCAACAATGTAACACCCATCAACTGTAACACTGTAACCTTCTGTAATAGGACGCGAGCTAGCAACCACTAGGTGGCAGTAGCGAGCGTCCAGCTCATATGGTTCCAATTACGCAATAACTCCAGCGCGGGAAGATTCCTGCCACTGCCTCACCTGGACAAGAAGGGCGTGACCAGGGATGTCGTCACGCGGGCGATAGCCAATGGGCTATCGTGGAGCCACATTCAAATGTATAGCCACTGTATATATTGAGCTGTTCGTCCACCATTACCACATGTTCCCCCGGACCACCATGCAATAAAGATGTGTTAAGCCAATCCTTCGGCTGTTCCTGTGTCTTGGTTCTCATACACTAAATTGGCGACGAAGGTGGGATATGGCTTCCCACGAGATCAAGACACATGCCGGTTTCGACATCAACAAGCCGGAAGACTGGGAGCTCTTTGAAATGGACTTCCAAGATACGCTGGTGGTGTCCGACATTACGGACGAGGGAAAGAAGAGGGCCATCCTCACTCAGATGCTTGGGAATTCCGCCAAAAGAGTATTGGTGGACCTAGTATCACCGAAGAAAGTGAGCGAGCTGACGGCCAAACAGCTTCTAAAAGTGATGCGCGACCATTTCCAGCCCTCGGTCTCGATGTTTTTGGCTCGAGACGCATTCTGGAAGAGAGTTCAAGCGCCTGGTGAGTCCATCGCCGCCTTTGCAGCGGCCCTGCAGTTGGCCGCCGGCCCATGCAAGTGGGAAAATCTGGAAATCGCCCTCAGGGACCGCATGCTGTGCGGCCTGTGGGATGAGGAGGTTCAGCGAAAGCTGATGAACCAGGAGCCACCCCCAACGCTGCGCGAGGTCGTGAAGGCGGCCCAGGCCGCGGAGGCCATGAGGGCCGGAGCCAAGGGGTTCCGAGAAAGGCCCCCACAGCCCGACAAGGCAGCGGGCTCGGTGCAGGCGGCCAGGCGCACGCCAAAATCTTCCACGGAGAGCAGCGACGATGAGGACGTCCGGAGGGTTCGGAAGGACGGCCGACGCTGCGACGGCTGTGGAGCGGCCCACGACCGCATCAAGTGCCCGTTCCGGAAGGCCGAGTGCCACAACTGCGGACGCCGGGGACACATCGCCAAGGTCTGCAGACGGCGGCACAGAGACCAGAACGGCCCGTCAGACCGCTCGCCGAAGACCAAGGAGGGCGCCCAGCCCGCGAGGAAGCAGGACGGCGTGGGCCGCATCTCCGACGACAGCAGCGACGAAGCCCCCATGTACAGCGTGTCCTTGGGACACCCACGTTATTTTGTTGAGGTACTGGTGCAAGGGGCCCCTGTTAGGATGGAGATAGACTCGGGTTCCTCCTACTCAATCATGTCCCAGCAGGAGTTCTTGGGAATTTCCCCCCACGTGCGACCTAAGCTCAAAGCGTTGAGGTCCACGCTGCGGGACGTACAGGGTAATAGCATTCCGGTGTTGGGGGTTGGAAAATTCAAGGTCCAATACAAACAACACGCCGCGGAGCTTCCCCTGGTTGTGCTCAAAGGGGGAAGTTGCAGCCTCCTCGGGACTCAATGGTTCAAGCCCCTGGGTTTGTTCATTGGGGGGGTGCATGCCGTTGGGACTGACCCAATACAGGAGGTGTGTGACGCACACCCCAAAGTCTTCAAGAAAGGACTCGGAAAATTCAAGGGACCCCCAGTAGCGTTCGACCTGGATCCGGAGGTCCGCCCTATAAGACTCAAGCCGCGCAGGGTGCCTTTCGCACTAAAGGACAAGATAGAGGTGGAACTGGACAAATTGGTGGGCCAGGGGATTCTTGTTCCTGTTGATTCTGCGGAGTGGGAAACTCCGATTGTAACTGCGCTTAAGGCCAATGGGGAGGTTCGCATATGCGCTGATTATAAGTGCACCATTAATAAGGCGATCCGCCCAAATGCGTATCCGGTGCCGGTAGTCAGCCACCTGTTGGCCAGGTTACATGGGGGAAAGTGTTTCGCAAAACTTGATCTAGCGCAAGCCTATCAGCAACTCTCAGTAACCCCAGCTGCAGCTGCTGCGCAAACGATAGTCACTCATAAGGGGGCGTTCCAGGTGACGCGCCTCCAGTTCGGCGTGAACTCGGCGCCGGGTATTTTCCAGTCGCTCGTGGAACGCCTCTTAAAGGGGCTGGAGGGGGTCTTGCCATACTTTGATGACGTGTTGATAACGAGGGGAAGCGAGGCAGAGCTGGCTGAAAGGCTGGACAAAGTGCTGGCAGTGTTTGAAAAGGCGGGGTTGAGGTTGTGAAAAGACAAATGCGTTTTCTTCGCAAAAGAGGTTGAGTTCTTGGGTTTCCGGGTAACACCTGCGGGAATCAAACCCTCCAAATCAAAGGTAGCCGCCATTCAAAACGCCCCTCGCCCCACCTCCAAGCCTGAGTTGCAGTCGTTCCTAGGGCTCTTAAACTTTTACCACTCCTTCCTGCCTCGGAAGGCGTCGGTAGCAGAGCCGCTTCACAAGCTACTCAAGAAGGATGAGGCGTGGAATTGGGGCGAGAGCCAGGAGAGGGCATTCAGTGAACTGAAACACCTCCTAGCGTCTGACGCCATTCTCACCCATTTTGACCCCAAGAGACCGGTGGTTCTGATATGTGATGCATCCCCAGTGGGGGTGGGGGCGGTGCTGTGCCACGTGTTGGAGAATGGGAGGGAGGCCCCGGTAGCATTCTACTCCAGATCCCTTTCCCAGGCAGAGCGAAACTACGCCCAGACAGACAGGGAAGCGCTAGCAATAATCGCGGGGACTAAAAAGTTCCACGATTTCCTCTATGGCTGCCCCTTCACCATAGTGACCGACCACAAGCCCCTGCTAGGCATTTTCACTGCAGGCAAGCCCACACCTCAAATCCTGTCCCCTAGGATGTTAAGGTGGGCCATCTTCTTGAACGCGTACCAGCACGCGTTGGTGTACCGGCCAGGAAAGGAAATAAGCCACGCGGATGCCCTGTCGAGGTCTCCCCTCCCCAACGTTAGCAGCATTGTGGGCGAGGAAGAACAAGACTGCCAAGTGCTCCTAATAGAGGTCTTAGATTCGCCCCCCATTGTACCTGCAGACATCGCCAAGGCGACCGGAAAGGACAAAACGCTAGCTCTAGTCAGCTCCTGGGTGCAGAAAGGGTGGCCAGCATCCTCCCCGGCGGCAGAGTTCGCCCCGTTTTTCAGGAAGAGGCTAGAGTTGTCCATAGAGAGGGGGTGCCTTCTGTGGGGCCAGCGGGTGATAGTCCCCGAATCCCTGAGACCTAGGGTGCTCAAACTGCTGCACGTCAGCCATCCTGGGATTGTCCGCTACAAGGCTCTGGCCAGGAGCTACTTCTGGTGGCCCCAATTAGATGCCGACATCGAGCACATGGTGGGCACTTGCGAGAGCTGCCAATGCTCCCGACCCGAAGAACCGCGTCTACCACACAGGGAGTGGGACGCGGCAAAGGGGCCATGGTCCCGTGTGCACATCGATTTTGCGGGCCCATTTAGAGGGACACTTTTTCTCCTAGTGGTGGATGCTTACTCCAAGTGGTTGGAGGTAATCCCAGTTACGAGCACCTCTTCAGCAACGACAGTAAAGCAATTGCGGAGGGTTTTTAGCACGTTCGGTATACCCGACACCCTAATTAGCGATAACGCTAGTTGTTTCACGCCCGCCGAATTCAGGGCATTCACCGAGATCAACGCCATTCGGCACATCACCTCCGCCCCTTTCCACCCGGCAACAAACGGCCAGGTAGAGCGCCTCGTGCGCACCACCAAAGACGCGCTGAGGCGCATGGGCCCCGGGGACCTTAACCTGCAACTGTGTCAGTTCTTGCTGGGCTACAGGGTGACTCCCCTAGCTTCAGGGTATTCACCCGCGGAGCTCTTAATGCGTAGGAAGCTGACCACGATTCTGACCAGGCTAGACCCAACGAGGGTGGAGGACACTGGGAGGAACATAGGGTTAGCGGACACCAAGAGTTTCGAAGTAGGTGCCCCGGTGCATTGCAGGAACTACGCTAGCGCGGGGCCAGCATGGGTCCCGGGCGTCATCGTTGGCCAGACGGGTCCCATGTCGTATTGTGTAGAGACCAGTGCGGGTCTACTCTGGAGACGGCACGCAGATCAACTCCGGCGCCGGGTTCCGGGCAGCCAAAGCGCGGACGGCGCGCAGAAGGATTCAACGTTAGGGTTCTCCCCCACCCGTTCAGCCCAAGGGGGAGGAGAAGGGGGCCAGTGGTCCCCACCAAGGGGGGAGGGGAAGGAGTCTGTCCTCATAGATAGCCTGAGGGATGTCCCCAATGATCCAGTAGATGATTTTGAGTTTCAGTTACAAAACCGGGGGTTTTTTTCGGAGTGGTCCCCCACCCATCCAAGCGAGAAGCGGGGTTTTTCGTTAGCCCCCGTGCCCCCGGTTTTTCCACAATGGAGTTTGTCCCTTCCCCAAAAGCTGCAGAACCGCGGCAAGTCACTAACGAGTCTCCCTCTCCCGTTGCAGGACAAGAGACCAGGGGACAGAGAAGCAGTAGTGCCCCCGGGACAAGCCAGACAGCAGAACGCCCAAAACGCGCCTGCAATAAGCCATATTGGATGAGAGACTTCGTCTCATCCTAGGGGGGAGGGATGTTGTGTTCCTATGCCTTTGCAACAATGTAACACCCATCAACTGTAACACTGTAACCTTCTGTAATAGGACGCGAGCTAGCAACCACTAGGTGGCAGTAGCGAGCGTCCAGCTCATATGGTTCCAATTACGCAATAACTCCAGCGCGGGAAGATTCCCGCCACTGCCTCACCTGGACAAGAAGGGCGTGACCAGGGATGTCGTCACGCGGGCGATAGCCAATGGGCTATCGTGGAGCCACATTCAAATGTATAGCCACTGTATATATTGAGCTGTTCGTCCACCATTACCACATGTTCCCACGGACCACCATGCAATAAAGATGTGTTAAGCCAATCCTTCGGCTGTTCCTGTGTCTTGGTTCTCATACACTAAACATTACAAAGAAGAAGAAAATACAGAAAAGAAAACACATAATTTAAAAGAAAAAAACATATTCAATTTTTATCGAATCCAATTACATTAAACATAACATAAACACTAATAATCACCCTGTGTATTTACAAGTTATAAGAGCCTGCGGGGTATTGCCTTTTTTACCATTTCCAAATATATATATATTCTGGTACAAGGCTATTGCTCTGATCTCCATTCAGTGAGTATTCCACAAAAGGTTGCCAAATTTTCCAAAATCTATTTTCTTTAATTTTTCCCTTATATTTGTTTATTTCCCATGTCAGTTTGTCATTCAATGCAAGATCCCACATCTCTTTATACCATTCCTCTACTTTTAGAACTCTATCAAGTTTCCAGCTCCTTGCAATACACATTCTAGCTGATATCAGCATAATAGCTATTAGTTTGTCTTCATTTAATTTCAAATTCTCCACATCTGTTAACAGCACCATGTTTAAATTCAATTCACATTCTACCCCCATAATATCACATATTTCCTTCTCAATTTTTCCCCAATACTCTTTTACCACTTTACAATTCCACCACATATGTTCATATGTCCCTAAAGAGTTTTTACATCTCCAACACATTTTACTTTTAGCATTGTCCATTTGAAATAATCTCTCAGGAGTCAGATACCATTTCCATAACATTTTGTAATTATGCTCTTTCATTCTTACCGACATAGTTCTCATATATCTTTTTTCCCACTTATCTTTCCAATTTTTTCCCTGAATTTTTATGTTCAAATCCTGTTCCCAGCATGACTTCAAAGTTTCTTGTGGATTACCTTCATTGTTTAAAATTTTATAAATCCTGCTTACTATACCCTTTAATCCCATATCTCCTTTTCGTATCTTTAACAACAGTTGCTCAAATTCTGTTTTATCCCTCTCTAAACTACTTTCTTCCTTATATTTATCAGTCCATCTATCCAACATTACTTTCTGAAGCCAGTTCAGATTCAACTGTGAATAAATTACTGCTTTATTCTCACTATCTTTACAGGCACGAACCCAGTTCTTCAACAAAGAAACATTTTTCCTTTCCAGTACCATCTTTAAACTATTATCTAATTGTATCGGAAAACTTTTAATATCATCTAATTCTATTATAGGAGATAGTTCTGGACTCAATTTCTTTTTGACCTTGTTCCAAATATCCAACATTGTTTTCATCATTCTATTTTTAACACTGATTTTCCCTTTCTTGTCGCCTAGAAATACCCCTTTACCCATTTTAACTCCTTCATCTCTATTTCTTCCCAGACAACCTTCTCCCTTGCTAAAAGTTTTATAATATTCTTAATTTGAAAAGCTCTATAATAATTCCTTAAATTAGGTATTCCCAATCCTCCTTCTTTCTGAGATAAGTACCAAAAATCTTAACAATTCTAGGCTTTTTTCCTGCATTACAATAATTATTTATTATGTTTTGAAAATCTTTAATTTCCTTATCAAACAACCTAATTGGCAACGTCTCAAATAAAAAATTTATTTTTGGCAACAACATCATTTTAGTTAATGCTATCCTACCAAACCATGACAATTTGATTTTTTTTATACAATTCTATTTTCTCTTTAATTTCTTTTTTCTGTTTATCATAATTTAATAACTTAAGGTCCTCAATTTTATTTGAGATACTTATTCCTAAGTATCTCAAACATTCTTTAACTTGAATTTTAAATTTAGCCTTAATTCTCTCTTGTTCCTCCTTCTCAACATTACAGGCTATCATTTCTGATTTATCCCAATTGATTCTCAGACCTGTTATCTCTTCAAAATCTTTTAGATGTCCTTGTATTTTTTCCAATGCCTTTCTAGGATGCTTCATTATTATCAAAGTATCATCTGCGTACAAACTTATTTTATTTCCAGCCATCCCTTCAATGCCTTTATCCCCTCTTATAATATTCGCTAGCAACTCCATTGCCATTATAAACAGTACTGGGGATAATGGGCAACCCTGTCTTGTACCTGCTTCTAATCTTATTTCTCCTGTATTTTCATCGTTGACCCTGACTTTTGCAAATCCAAATTGATATAACTGGTCTATCATGTTACAAAATCTATCTCCAAATCCATAACATCAAATTATCTCTTTAATTGTAACCCATTGCAAAGAATCAAAAGCCTTAAATATATCTAATGACAATAATCCAACTTTCTCTTTTGTATGCCCTGCTATGTCAATCAAGTCAAGAACCCTCCTAATCAAATCAGACATATGACGTCCTTTCAAAAATCCCGCTTGATCCTCCTTTATATAATTGCCCATGAACCCATTTAATCTTTTTGCTATTATTGCTGTAAATATCTTAGCATCTTGATTTATCAGAGAAATAGGCCTATATGATTCTACTTTTTCAACATCCTTTCCAGGCTTTGGCAGTAAAACAATTATAGTTCTGTTCCATGATGTCGGTATCTTTCCCCCATCCAATATATAGTTAAACAATTTCACTAATCTTGGAACTACACTATCTTTAAATTCCTTATAAAAATCCGCTGTCAGTCTGTCCTCACCCGGGGATTTACCTAGCTTCAGGTTGGCTATTGTATCTTTTATCTCTTTTTCTGTTATTCGCTCCTCCATTCTATTTTTATGTTCCAATTCTATTTTTATTTGCACCTGTTTTTCTAACTGTTCTCTCAACTTTTTTATATTGATATCTCTTTTAGTATACAAACTCTGATAGAAATCTTTTACAATCTCAATCTTATCATTAGCCTTATTACATCTCACCCCTAATTTATTTATCAAAATTCCAATCTCTCTTTTCGTCCTCTTTTCTTTAGCATCTCTTGCCAATAATTTGAATTCCTATTACTATATTCAAAATACTCTCTCTTCAAATATAATAGATCTTTTTTTACCTTCTGCATATCTTTTCCTATCAACTCTGACTTTAACCTTTGAATTTTATCAAATGCTTTTTTACTATTTGTCTTTATATGTTCCTCTTGCAGATGCTTAATCTTGTTCTCTATCTCAGACTGTTTGTCTCTACGTTGTTTATTTTTAATACTAGCCAACCTAATGCATTTTCCTATAAATACCTACTTCATGGTATCCCAAACCACATTATAGCTAACCTCTCCATTATCATTCCAGGCCCAACTTTCATTCCAATTTTCAATTATCTTTTCTTTACTCTTTTGATCATAAAATAATTTTTCATCATATCTCCAATTCCTCCTATCCTTTTTCCCCCCATCAAATCTCAATTCCATCCAGAGTTTTGCATGATCAGATTCCTTAAAGATCCCGATTTCTACATCATCTACATTTTTAATCAAATTTTCTATGGCCAGGATATAGTCAATTCTGGAGTATGTATTATACACCTGTGAAAAATAAGTATAAGCCCTTTTTTGTCCCTTAATTTCCCTCCAAACATCTTTTAATCCCAAACACTTCATCCATTTATCTAGTATCTTCATTTTGACTGGTCTTCCAGCTCTAGCTACATTAGTACAATCCTCCGGGGCCCTTATCAAATTAAAATCTCCTGCCACAATCATATTAACTGATCTCTCTTTTTCCAATATACCCAATACTTTATTTAAAAATTCTTCTTGATGATCATTCGGGGCGTATATATTTACCAACATTATCTCTTCATCCTTTATTTTCCCTATAACTATTAAATATCTGCCATCCAGATCGGAAATACTCTTTAACATCTCAAAGCCAAGTCTCTTCGAAATCAAGACTGCCACCCCCTTGCTTTAGAGGTTCCATAGGACTTTTCATAAATCTGCATCCAACCCAAATAAATCTTATTTGTGTCCTCTGTTTTTTGATGTGTTTCCTGGAGAAAGACTATGTCCGGCCTATCTTTCCTCAAAGCAAATTCCAACCTCCTCCTCTTCATTTGGCTGCCCGTACCTTTCACATTCCACGTCAATACTTTAAAAGTCCTCATAATTTATGTAACATCCTTGCATTTTGACCACCACAGACTCTTTTTTGTGTAATTACCTTCACCATACATATAACTACATTTTTTAAAAAAAACACCAATCAAAAACATTTAACATTCAAAATCACCCTCCCCACTCTTCTTACCAAAAAGTGGCCCTTATTCTTCAAAGGGGGGAGGGGAGAGACATATAAGATGTGCATTCTAATTAAAGCTCTAGCGCCAACTCTCCTCTTCAAAATCTAACCTAATTAAAGCCCCTCATCTTTCCCTTACCCGTCTAATCCCCCTCTCTAGTACCCTACCTCACCCTGGCACCTCCGCCACCTGTCCCTCATCCTCCTCCTCTGCTCCTCCTGTGGCCCCCTTCTCTTGTTCAATCCCTGACTCTCTTTGTGTACCCCCCGCTTCAAACAAGGCCTTCCTCAAGGCTCGCCACTCTCGAGATGCTGTTTTAACCAATCCAATCTGGCACAGATAATCTAATGAGTCCATTTCAATATCTATTGTATGCATTTTTTTCATAGAAGAATCTGAGCTGTTGAGGAAACTTCCAATGATGAACAATTTTACGTTCTCTTAATAATTGTGTCACAGGTTTCATCTTATAGTGCCATACCCGTTCCTCAACATCACAACCGTCGTTATAAACCTCAACATCACAACCATCAATTTTTAAAACGCCAAACCCAGCTTGTTTTATAAACACCATCACCTTCAACTTATCTGCCCAATTTGCAAATTTAATCAACACATTCCTTTGGACTTTTCTCCCCTTCCTTGGGCCCAATCTAAAAACACTTGCAATATCTTCATTTACAAAATTTTTCCCCATGTTCAAATTATTCAGCCAATCCACTATTCTTTCTTTTAGCTTATCTGGTGTTTTCTCCAACAAATTTCTCATGACCACGTTCTGTTTTCTCATCACCTCTTCCATCAAATCCAATTTCTTCCCAAAACCCTCCACTTTCAGTTTAACCTCTTTATGTTCCTCATGAAGCCCTTTCATATCATTCTGCATTAATTTCATATCTTTTTGCACCAGATTCAGAACTTTATCCACTTTCTGACTATTAGCTTCCGCTTTTATAGAAAAATCAGTAAACATACCAACAAGTTTCTTATGGCTACCCATTAACTCCTCCTTATCTTTCACTCTCACATCCCTCATTTCTCTGAATCCTTTCGTGGTCGTTTCATCCATCTTATCAATTTTTTTAAACAACTTCCCCAGCTCTACCAAGATTTGGGTTTGGTCCATTACTCCCGTCTGCTCTACTGCTGCTGTTGCAGATTATAAAGATGCATCAGCACATGGTGCTTTCTTCTCCTCTTTTCTTGCATCAGTCTTTTTTGGTCTTACAATCTCATCTTCTTTTCTCTTCTCCACTTTGGTTATAAAGTCTTCAAACAAAGCACCCAGAGCCAAAACACTTTTATACCCAACAAGCACTTCACCCCGATTTTTTTCCAGCTTGCTTTAGTATTCCCCCCCCCCAAACAACCAAACCCCACTCCAACTGAAGAAAGAAAAAAAAAGCTCTTCAAATCACTCAGAGCTGTACTGTTATATCCAAAGAGGAAGACCAACTACTTTATATCCACGATGTCCAAAGGAAGTGAAAAGAAAAAAAAAGCAGAGCCACAGGGTAACTTATCCAAACTCCAAGCGTTAACGGGCAGAGGAAAAAAAAAGATGAGAAGCAGCTATATTTCCTTCACTCCAGAAAACCCGACTGCATCCCCACACAGATGAAAGAAGGAATATTTATACTTCCAGCCACATTGACGGCTCCCGAACCCGGTCTCTCCTCCAATCTCCCAGGCACACCAGCTGTGTTCCGCGCCTTCCAAACGGTCTCTTCCTTATTCCATCTCAGCTCGGCTGAAATCTTCACCTTTCCCCTCTCCGACCTCCATTTCCAGCCTCAATTTCAGCATTCCAGCCATTCCACCATCGCTTCACACTCTCCACTCCTCTCCTCTCAGCCGTCCTCAAAACTTTTAACTTTCGTTTCTGTTCTTCCTCACCTCCATTACTCCTTCCCGGCTTTGCCCTCCATTACCAGGCTTATCCCCCCTCCTTCCCTCCACACTTACTGTGCCCTCTCAATTGTCCGGCTCCAAGACCCTGTTCACCGCCATCAGCGTCCTCTTTAACTTTATTTTTCCTTTTCTCTCTCTTAAAGTTCCAAAGCTCCGAAGCCCATTTCACTTTTAAAAATTGCCAGAAACCCGTCCGACCCGAGCTGCGAGCTCAGCACAGCCGACGCTGCGCTTCCCTTGCCGCCCGATCCTCGAACTCCGTCTCTGGCGAAAATAAACTCACTTCAAAAGACTCCCAGGCTCCAGAAATAAACTCTCTAGCAAGTCGGTTCCAATTTTTTGTTATTTAGCCACTTTAAAGTCCCATTCTCGGCACGAGCAAAGCAATGTATGTGTTAACCAGGCACCATCTTAGCCACACACCCCGGAAGTGGCAGTTTTGTAGCCACCTGAGCCACCCAGCTGTTGCTGCTTCCCTCCAGACTGGCTGGCCAAGTGGTGTCTGGTGATGTCGGCGGCGGCGGAGGTAGCAGTTTTGTAGCCGCCCAGATGCTGCTGCTTCCCTCCAGGCCGGCTGGCCGAGAGGCGTCTGGTGTTTTTTCCCCCCATGAGGTTGTGTAAGAGAAGAAATTTCTCCCTCAAGTTAGGCATCTGGTTGTTAAGCCAGAGGTCTAGCGTTCAATTCCCCACTGTGCATTTCAGAAAAGCCAGCTCTATGTGGCCTTGGACAAGCTTCACAGTCCCATGATGCCTCCAGAAGAGAATGTCATAAGTCACAACTGTTTTGAAGGTGCATGTGTGCGTGTGTACATGTGTGTGTGTTCATGCATGTGTGTGTGTGTGTGTGTGTGTGTGCATGTGCACACGTGTGCACACATGTGGGCACGTGCACACACACACTGAATAGACTTACGATAGTTTCTTGTCAGCAAATAAGATTTGGGCATTTAAAATAGAAACAAATAACAAAGCACTTATAAGTACTTGACTGATTGTAAGATATTTTGCAAAGCAGGGTGAAAAGAACGAAAGAAAGAAAGAAATCACACTTAAGTAGCTGCCCTATTTTCTAATTCTATATCATGCACCTTAATACAAAATGTTTAAGAGCCCATTAAAATCTTCTCATAGTGTGTACGATTCTTTGCCAAACACTTGTTCAGTGTTTTGAAGAAAATGCCTTATAGGTTAGCCACAAAGAATTATTATATTTCTAAAATGTCCTAGAAATATAGCACCATTTTAATTACAGAAGAAAATCTGGCTTGTTCACTGTCATCAGATTTGAGGTGTTTCTTACTATGTTGAACATCTTAAAAATCTAACAAACATTATGACATCCAAGCAATATAACTGATATTTAAACATTTTTATTAAGGCAAGCATGTCTCACTTCCTCCAATTTTTCTTTATTATGATATTTTTATACAATTAATTGCAATTTATTGAAAAATGAAGATGAGTGAAAAAAGAAAGTAATAGCCAGTAAAAAAGAGAGGAAAGAATAGGAAGCAAATTGGTATGAGTTGATGGAATTTGTAATCTAACAGCAACCATAGGGCCACAAGAAACAATCTTTCCTATAAACTTCATTCGGCCTAGATCAAAAGTCCATTTAGTTGTATATTCTGTTCCCAACACAATCCTAGATTTTGTGTTTTGTCCCCCTTCCCCGATCTCCCTCACTTTAAAAAAATTATTAATAACAATACATACAAACATATATAGAATAACAAAACAATAAAAAAGAGAGAGAAACCCTTTACACACATAATTTCCTTATTATCTAGCTCTATAACATTAATATACACCCACAACCCTTGGAACCATACATTTTCCGCTCTTCCTTTCCCTCCCTATTTCCAAAAACTCATAGTTTCTTTATATGGCTGAATTCCTTTTGAACCTTGTAGAACATATCGGATAAAGTCTTCACATATATTGAAAAAAACTTTTTTCCAGTCACTCCTTTTTTAACTCTCAGATCACAGGTCAACTTATCATTTAAGGCTATTTCCCACATTTCTCCATTCTTTTATATATGGAGATGTTTATTTTCCAATTCTTTGCAATTAACAGTTTCATTGCTGTCACCATTATTATTACTAATTCTTTTTTATTTCTATCAATTTCAATATCATTTAGATCCATTAATAATGCTATTTTCAGATGCAAACAATTTTTTGTTGATAATATCTTATTGATTTCATCAAATAATTTCCCCAAATAATTCTTATCTCTTTACATTGCCACCATAAATGTAAATAGGTCCCACCTTCAACTTTACATCTCCAACATTTTTAAAAAAATAAGTATTATCAATTTGATGCATCTGAATTGATGTCATATACCATCTCCATGGGACACGCGGCGGCAAGGAATATAGCTGCTGTGCGCTTTGCTGGCCCCGCCCCGTAGAGCCGGGCACTTTAGCCGGGTGAGGAGGCGGAGCCAAGCTCCCCTTTAAAAGGGAGGGCTCCGCACACCCTCACCGGCATTGTAAAAGATCGGCTGGCCCAAGGGCGCGTTTGTACCCTTCCCAGGCAATCTCCACCGAGACTCAAGCGGCGTTTCGCTGGGCTGCTTGCCCCTTTGCTGCTCGATCTCAGTCATAGGCTGCGGTGCTTGGCCACAGACCGAGTGGCCTGCGACAAGCAGTTTCACCACCGCTTTTCACCTCGTTTGACTTGGCTGGTTGAGCCTCATTTCTCCCTCCCAGCCGACCTTGGCAGTGGCACCCGAGCTGCCTTTTTCGGGCAGTGCATGGTCACTGCTCCAAGAAGTGGGCCTGCTCAGGCAGGCCACCGGGGGCCTGACGCTCTGGGCCTTCAAGGCCGGCACCACCCCTCATGGCAGTGGAGCCCCCTGATGGGCCTCAGCCCACTGGTGTCCACCAGGGCCTCTCACAGCAGCAGGGCCCGGTGTGGGGCCTGGGCCAGCAGCCCCTGGCAACAGGGCCTCCTGGGGTAGATCTATGGCTATGGTCAGCTACTAGCCGGTTGGCCTGACAATCGGCCCGGCTGTTGGCCAAACCATTCACTACCAATTGACCCCAGTTCCTGCCCAGATGACTGTTTGGATCCCGACTGGGTGTTGCCTCCCTTGTCTGGCCCTGTGAGTTTTAATTCGGCCATGA
Organism: Bradypodion ventrale; assembly: GCA_035047345.1. Lineage (NCBI taxonomy): Eukaryota > Metazoa > Chordata > Lepidosauria > Squamata > Chamaeleonidae > Bradypodion > Bradypodion ventrale. The sequence goes on along the minus strand of JAWDJE010000002.1, from coordinate 101,255,686 downwards.
GCTCCGATGCTCACGGCAGCCGTAACCCCAGTGGGGGCGGTTCTTGCAAGTGCACCGGGTGAGTATGCAGGTCAAGTAAGCTCACATTACATGAGTTCTGGGCCTTCAACCTCTGCAGTTCAATGACCTTGGCCATAGCAGTCAGCTCCAGCGTTTCCACACAGGCCCACATGTTCCAACCCCGCAGGTTGGCCCTTCGAGGGCTCCCTATCCACCTGTACTGCCTGGGGTTACACCGCAGGTCCCTATGTACCGTATCCAATTGGCCTCATGGCCCCCTGGTTAATACGGCCTACCATTCTGTCCCACGTTCAGCCATCGACTGCCGGTATTTCATGTCACTGGGGGATCACAATTTACCAGATACTGGAGACAGGTCTTGCGCCGGTAATACGTGGACTTATTCAGTATCTTAAATAGGGAGATGACAGGGTGGAGATGGTGAAGGAGGACGACCGGGATAGGGTATTACCCCGCCACCACAACCCTCCACGTACTTGCGCTGACTGGCTGTTGGCTTCTTTGATTTATGATGCACTGCCAGTCAGAACCTTCCTGGATATAGCGATCCCTTTGATCCGGTGTCTGAATATTACATACGGGCATAAGTGGTTTTCCTGGGCCAATCATGGCTTGCCTACGATGAAAAATTCCGTATGTGGCCAGCCCTCCACCCTGAGATACCTTGGGATGGGCCCAACCAGTTGCTGTAGCTACTTTATGTGACACTGCTCCACCCTGCCTCAGGTGACCACTACCATTGTGGGCTTGTCGCACTGCAACCCGGCCCAGCACAGTTTCCCCACCAGCCAGCGGGGCAGGGGGTTCCAGCCTGCCTGCTGTGCTGGAATTTCTCATCTACAGGGGGCTGTACACGGCACCAGTGCATATTTAAGCATGAGTGTTGCATTTGTGCTGGATTCCATTTGACCACCAATTACTTCCGGCCAAGCGGGCCGTGTAGTCGGCGCCGTGGACAGCAGAGTTCAGGTCGTATGCCCCCAGAGGCAGCAGCAGATGTGAGAGGGCCCATCCCGAATCCCACTTGAGGTGCTGACTTCGTGTTTGTGTTTTCCACCTGTGCACCTTGATGGCTTTAAATTGCTCGGCTTGCGCCCTGTGGGCCAGTATGTTGTGATAAGGCCATGCCCTTTTGGTTGTCCCATACCCTGTTCAGCTTTAAGCGCTCTAGTTCTCCTTGCATCCGGCATTTGTTCGCCGGTCTTGGGTACATAATGTGCCTTATAGTTGGGGTGGAATTTTGTTGTCGGAGGTATGCCTCTGAGACATGCGAACAATTGCTGGTCACTATCCGTGAGATCAGGGCCGAGCTGGGAGTATCTTTAGCTCCTGGAACGACCGAGGGCCCGGCCACTTCGTTGCTATAAATGGGGATAGAAGTTGACACCAAAGCACAGATGTCCAGGCTACCTACGGTCAGGGTAGCCCCAATCTCGGAGGCGATCATGTCCATGTTAGCCAAGCACAAGGTTTTGTTCCACAACCCACAGGTGCCTCATGGATATCTTAACTCCCCTGGCAGGGTGATTACAGTTGGCCGGGCCTTTCCTGGGCACCTGTGTGATGCCAGGGTTGGTTCATCTAGGAAGCACCACAAAGTCCGGCTCACGAGAGGTATGCGGGCTGACCTTTGGGTCCAACTCACATTTCTGCCCAATTTCAATGGAGTTACTTTGGTGTACTAGCTTGCTGTCACGCCTAACTTTCAGGCTCTGCCAGATGCTTCGGGCCAGGGTTGTTCGGCATTTAATTTGATGGCTGATGGTGCCGAGGCCAGTGGCACCAGGCATGGCAGTGTTCAGAATTTCTTAGGGACCTTACATTCGTGGAACTCTCCCCCGTTCTGGGTGCCCCCCTTTTTTGTTGTGTGCATCAGTTGTGAGAATTCAGTGGTGCACTCCGGTGGTAATGCGGCCGTCATCTACATAGTAAATGCCCGAACAGCTTGTTTGCCGAGGGCCATTCCCTTGTCCGACAGTTTGTATTGCGCTCCTTGCGCCACATACCCCTTCCTAGGCATCTTCCAGGCATTGATAACTGTATTGCAGCCAGTCCCTTACCAGCGCACCCGCAAGGCTTATTGAAGGCCTTATCAGTTTTTCCTTACATCCTGAAAGAACGTGTCCCTGTTGGAATCGTGGCCGTGCCGGTTGGCCATGTTCTTCACTACATGTACACTTGCACTGTGGCGTACTGGCTGCCTGTGCCATTGGTGGCTACCTGTCTGCTTTGGCTTTTGCTGCCGGGGTCCGGGGCCACCAGGACACCACGGGAAAATTCCGTACCGGCGGAGTCTTGGAGGGTTGGGCTTGGGAACATGGCCCTCACACTGTCATGTGGCAACGGCATCCCCGGTGCTCCTTTTGAGCCTGGCCGAGGCCGGGCCAGCTCTTTGTCATGACCAATTTGAATCACCCCTTTTCTATGATATCACCTCAGTGGCCTTTGTCGGGGCTTTGAGGGCGAGCGAACTGGTTGCCCGCTCAGTGAATGACTGGTCGCTTTGACATCCTTTGGCTGTCTGGGGTAACTCACAAGGGTCCCTCTTTTGCCACCAGGATGGGTTACCTTGACTAACATTAGTTCGGTAGGGTCACCGCGGCTGCGCCTTCCAATTTGGGCATTGCATGGGCTTGGTACGGCACCCATGTGGCAACGAGCACCTCACTGGCTCTTGTTCTTTTGTTCTTTATTTCAGCTCCTGGGCCCCTGGACGCTATGGCATGAGTGGCTCATTGGCCACAACTACTATTCTTGGGATGTCCGCCATGCTGCTTCGTCGAGGTGGGGCATGCAATTGGGCTTTGGGCTGAAGTGCACTGGAAGTGGAGCGGATTCTGTGGAATGAGATGGCACAATTTCCCCTTCCTCCTGTCTACTGGGGATTCCAGTACACCTGAATTTTGGGTACTCCATCTGGGTGATAATGTCCTGGGATGGGTCACTAGCGTGGATTTAGCCAACGCTGGCCACAGGTCTGAATTTGGGGGTCCCCGTCATTCCACAGGCAATTTCTCCAGGGAAGTGGTATTCCCGCCGCTTTGACCGGGCTTGGTGGTCTGTTGCTCAGGCAGTGGCTCAATAATTTGGGGAACAGGATCTGGAGACTGTGGTGGAGTTCCCCACATCTGTATGGAGGAGGCCAGGTCACTGGCATGGATTTCGCCAATGTGGGCTTCAGGCCCAGATTTTGGTCCTATACTTTCCACGGACAATTTTCTGGGGAGGTGGTTTTTCCTCGCCGCATTGACCAGGCCCAGCAGTCTGTTACTCAGGCAGTGGCTCAGTAATTTGGGGTGCATTGTTCGGGGATGGGGGGATCACCCCACGATCCATAATTAGGAGACCAGGTCACTGTCAGGGACTTAGCCAACATTGGCCACAGGCCCGACTTTTCTGGTCTTGTATAGTTCCATACGCATTTTTCAGGGAGATGGTGATCCTCGTCGCATTGACTGGCTCAGCGGTCTGCTAATCAGGCATTGGCTTGGCGTTTTGAGCATTGGCTCGACATCTCGAGCATGGCTTGATAATTTGAGCATTGGCTTGCCATTTGGAGCATTGGCTCAACATTTTTGAGCATTGGCTCGACATTTGGAGCATTGGCTTGACATTTTTGAGCATTGGCTCGACATTTTGCGAAGTATGGCTCATGGACCGTGGTCTAGCATCCCACGATTCGTATGGTAGATGCCAGTTTGTATCGCAGAGGTGGTGCACATATCAGCACGGGGCATCGACATTTTGGCTTCCAAACGGGCATTGGCCCGATATTTTTGCCGAACATGGTTCGGGGACATTGGTCCAGCACCCCATGATTTGTATGCAGGATCCCAATTAGTACCGCAGAGACGGAGTGCCCTCTCTGCACGAGGCATTAGCCTCTTTTTGGCTGCATTGCAAGTGGGCCTGGTGACCGAGCTGTCGGTCTGGGGGGGGGGCAGTTGTGTTAGACTCCTCCCTGTGTGGCGGCTAGCACTGGTAAGGAGAAATTGGATGACCCCTAGGAATCCGGCAGGTGCACAGTTGGTTGGCCACCTGAAGGACAAGGTAGAGGGAAACTTGGGATGGCCAATCAAAGGCGCATCATGAACAAGGTGATGCTATGCTCAAGACAGCCTGCAACACCTTGAGATTTTACCGGATGTACGTTAGAAGCTGGAATTAACAAGTAGCATTCTGACTGGGGTCAACAATTTGTTTCATTGGTAAACAAATTGATACAATGTAGCCAATTAAGATCCGGAAATGACGTCTACTCCTTACCAGTGCTATTTCGGCCCGTTTGCCCTTAACAGTAGTTAAGGAAAGTTGAAAGTTATAAGTTAATAAAGTGACCCAATTTTAAATCCATCATAAGTGTCCATCTTGTTATTGGGGAGTGGGTCCGGCAAAGTAATTTATGACAACGTTCTTTAATTCTCACGGATAATTTTTTTTATAATTCTCCCTGTCCATATATTATTCCACATTGATCCATCTATTTTAGCCCCAATATCTGATTCCCATATTTATCTTATTGTATTCTGGGTTATACCTTCTTTATTAAGTAGATCTATTTCCTAATCATTTCTGCCTTAAATGCTTAACTATTTCTTCAAATCTTATTAATTCTCTCCCCTGAATGTAATTTTTCTCTCCAATCCCTATCCCATCTTTCGATTTAGATTTTCTCAAACCAATTTAGTTTCATAGTTTGATATAATCTTGCTCTTACATTTCTATCTTTACATTTTTCCACCCAGTCCAAAATGGTCTTCAGTCCTTCCTTTTCCAAACCTTCTAATGCTTTTTTAATCCTTTATACAACAATTATCTATATCTTTTATCTCTTACAGAAGGGATACATCTGAACATATTTCATTTCTTATTGCTTTCGATGTTTCTAACATGTTTTTTTAAAATTTATTTTTAATCTCATGTTTGTCATTTCCCTTTGAATTGTTCATCAACAACTGTAATCTCTTATTACTGTTATCTTCCATCTCACTTTCTTCCAGATTAATTTTTCTTTTATGAGTATTCTTAAGATTGTTCTGATTTGAAAAACTCTATAGTATTTTTTTTGAATTCAAGTATTCCTAATCCACCTTTCTTTTGGGGCATATACCATCTAGGCAAAGGGGCCTGCCGCCGCTGCCGCCGACAGCCACCCCCAGCCGGGGGTGAGGAGGAGGAGGAGAGCCGGGCGAGCGGCAAAGGGGCCTGCCGCCGCCGGGCAACCACCCCAGCCGGGGGTGAGGAGAAGGAGGAGAGCTGGGCGAGCGGCAAAGGGGCCTGCCGCCGGCGCTGCCGGACAGCCACCCCCAGCCGGGGGGTGAGGAGGAGGAGGAGAGCCAGGCGAGCGGCAAAGGGGCCTGCCGCCGCCGCCGCCGCCGGGCAACCACCCCAGCCGGGGGTGAGGAGAAGGAGGAGAGCCGGGCGAGCGGCAAAGGGGCTTGCCACCGCCGCCGCCGGACAGCCACCCCCAGCCGGGGGGTGAGGAGGAGGAGGAGAGCCGGGCAAGCGGCAAAGGGGCTTGCCGCCGCCGCTGCCGGGCAACCACCCCAGCCGGGGGTGAGGAGAAGGAGGAGAGCCGGGCGAGCGGCAAAGGGGCCTGCCACCGCCGCCGCCGGACAGCCACCCCCAGCCGGGGGGTGAGGAGGAGGAGGAGAGCCGGGCGAGCAGCAAAGGGGCCTGCCGCCGCCACCGCCGGGCAGCCACACCCAGCCGGGGGGTGAGGAGGAGGAGGAGAGCTGGGCGAGCGGCAAAGGGGCCTGCTGCCGCCGCTGCTGGGCAGCCACCCCAGCCGGGGGTGAGAAGGAGGAGGAGAGCTGGGCGAGCGGCAAAGGGGCCTGCCGCCGTCGCAGCCGGGCAGCCACCCCCAGGGGGGGTGGGCGGAATGAGGAGGAGGAGGAAAGCCAGAGTCCCAGGCAAAGGATAAGTAGCAGATATGCAAATGTAGAAGACCTAATATAGCAACTGACATAGAGACTTTATACTGACTAAACATAGAAACTGACATAGAGACTGTGTTTTAAAGTATGATAATATGCATGATAATATGTTGTCTTAAATGTTTTAAACTTTTAAAAACTGTGATAAAATGTATGAGGAGAGAAAAATGGCGTAGACACCGGCAAACCACGCCACAAAGATTGCCAAGAGAACCCTATTGACCAAAACAAAAGGCAAAACAAAGGGGCAGGCTAGGTGATACAGGATGCTTAACACCACAGAGGGGAGAAAGGGGAGGGACAGGAAAGGGGGAGGGGAAATGCAATGTTGTAAGGAGCAATACTGCATAGGGACATGGAATGTGAGATCAATGAACCAAGGAAAACTGGAAGTGGTAAAAAGTGAGATGGAAAGAATAAGCATTGACATCTTGGGCATCAGTGAGCTAAAATGGACAGGGATGGGCGAATTCAGCTCTGGAAACCATCATATCTACTACTGTGGACAAGAAAACCTTAGAAGAAATGGAGTAGCCATAATTGTCAATAAAAGAGTGAGAAAAGCAGTAATGGGATACAATCTCAAAAATGACAGAATGATGTCAGTCAGAATTCAAGGCAAACCTTTCAATGTCACTGTGATCCAAATATACGCACCAACCACTGGTGCAGATGAAGCCACAATGGACCAGTTCTATGAGGACGTACAACACCTCATAGAACAGACACCAAGAAATGATGTCCAAATTATATTAGGAGACTGGAATGCCAAAGTAGGAAATCAAAAAGTTGAGGGAATAACAGGCAAATTTGGTCTTGGAGTACAGAATGAAGCAGGGCAAAGATTGATAGAGTTCTGCCAAGAGAACGCACTGGTCATAGCAAACACTCTCTTCCAGCAACACAAGAGGTGACTTTACACATGGACATCACCAGATGGCCAACACCGAAACCAGATTGACTACATACTCTGCAGCCAAAGATGGAGAACCTCTATACAGCCAGCAAAAACAAGACCTGGAGCAGACTGTGGCTCAGATCACAACCTATTGATCGCAAAATTCAGGCTTAGATTAAAGAAAATAAGGAAAACACGGAGACCAGAAAGATATCACCTAGACAGCATCCCTAAAGAATACGCGGTGGAGGTGATGAACAGATTCAATGGCTTAGACTCAATAGATAGAGTGCCAGAAGAATTATGGACAGAGATGAGGGACATCATGCAGGAAGCAGCAAAGAAAACCATACCAAAAGAAAAGATAATGGCAACAGGCCCAATCAGTTCCTGGAAGATAGATGGGGAAGAAGTAGAAGCAGTGACAGATTTTACTTTCTTAGGATCAAAGATCACTGCAGATGGGGATTGTAGCCATGAAATAAAAAGGCGACTGATTCTTGGGAGACAAGCAATGAGAAACCTGGGGAACATAGTGAAAAGCAGAGACATCACACTGAAAACAAAAATTAGAATAGTCAAAGCAATGGTTTTCCCAGTAGTAATGTACGGATGTGAGAGCTGGACAATTAGGAAGGCTGAACGCAGAAGAATAGATGCCTTTGAAATGTGGTGTTGGAGGAGGGTTTTGAGAGTACCCTGGACAGCGAGGAGAACAAATAGGTCAATCTTAGAAGAAATTAACCCTGACTGCTCATTGGAAGATCAAATAGTAAAGATGAAGCTAAAATACTTTGGACATCAAATGAGAAGGGAGGATTCACTTGAGAAGGCATTGATGTTGGGAAAGGTGGGGGGCAAAAGAAGAAGGGGGAGGCCAAGGATGAGATGGCTAGATGGCATTGTAGACACAATGGGCACAGAGCTGGGAGGGCTGAGGGGAATGGTGGAGGACAGAGGCGCCTGGAGAGCAATGGTCCATAGGGTCGCAAAGGGTCGGAACCGACTGTGCGACTGAACAACAACCATCTAATGATACACATTTTACCAGTTTTGTCTTCCTTTTTCAGACCTTCAACCTATCTTTCCCACAAACCTGGAAAATGGAATTCACTTCTCTTTTTTTCCACTTTGTATGTCTGGCTTTTACATAGTTTTCATTTCACTTAGTCAAATTAGCTACCTATTAATACACAATGAAGTAAAGTGACACACACATTGAACTCTTGGTGATTTTACTGGGCTATATGTATCTGGTGTATCTCCTAATTGAGGTCACACTTGTTGCCAGTGGAAATATCTCTGTGGGCTGAAAAATTATTCAATGCAATAACAGTGAGTGCATTCTACTAGCACCTCCCTTCCTGAACAAGAAAGAGTTGCTTCAGAGAAGGCTGATATGTGGAGAATGAATCATTGAAATTTCACTAGGTTTTGTCTTGCTAACAAATCAAACGTATGTATATAAAAAATAAGGAAATCATGCAGATGCATAATTCCATTAAGACACCATAGCAGATGGGGAAAGGGGAGGTAGAACTGCAACATATGAAAAGAATATCAACAAAGAGCCTTACATTTTGAGAACAGAGGCAGTAGTAAGAGTATGGCTGAATGCCCTATAATTAGGATGCATTAGGCTTCCTGAGATTTTTTTTGAGGGGGAGGGGGAGAACTGCTCTTTGAAGTAGATGTAGAAAGGCTATGGAATGGGGATTATAATTCACAGGGTAGTGAAATTATATTCCTTTAAGGCAAAGAGAGAGAGAGAGATGCTGATGATGATGTTGATAAGAATGAGCAGGAGCAGAGTTAATGTTAAAATAAATGTTGGAACAAGAACAAATATGCATAACTATGTTATGCAGCATGGTAGGCTATGTTATAACAGTAGCCACAAAAACAATAGCAGTAACAACAATGTACTGTCAAACTAAATCTGATTTATGGCGATTCCTTCCAGGTTTTTAAAAGATATATTGTACTAAGACATGGTTTACTATTGCCTTCCTCTGAGGCCACAGAGGTACGATGAAGCTTGCCCAAGGCTAAACAGGTTGCTTCATCTCTTGGGACCATACCTGTCAAGTGTGGCTCTGGACAATACGGGACCTGTGCAGAAACATTCTGCGCAGGTCCCTTCTACACATGTGTAGAAGAGACCTGAGCAGAAGAGGATGCACAGTAACTTCCCCCCTGCCACCAAATTACGGGATGGCGGTGGCTCCAGGCATGAAAGGAAGAAAAGTGGTGCAAAATTATGGGAAATCCCGGCCAATACAGGATACTTGACAGGTATGCTTGGGACACACAGTGAGGAGTTGAACTCCAGACTCAGGCTTTGCATGCATCCGTCACTGAGTTATCCAGCCAGCATCTATATTAATATTGATTCGAAGTGCCACAGCATTTGTTGTCTTTTTGTTTTGTTTACTCTCTGAAAATATTGATTCAGTTATAGAGATAGATAGTTCGGACCCTGAAAATCAAGTTGTATGTCCAGGTTTCAGAAGGAGAAACCTGGGGCATAATTCAGATCTGTTGACTAGGAATTGCAGGCGCACCCCCCCAATAACGGACACAGACAACATTGAAAGTGGATAACAGCAAAGGGCCACATTTATTGATTCAATGCCCTAGTCCGAATTATAAATTTGTATTGGTAAAACGACCAATCATAATTCCTAAGGCAAGCAGGCCGAAGTAACACTGGTAAGGTACCACCCCAAAATTGCCAACGGCAATTGGTTACAATGTATCAATTTGTATCAATTTGTTTGTCAACAACAAACAAATTGTTGACCGTAGTCAATAACTAACTCATGACCCCACCCTCTGACGCGTATCCGTGAAATCACAGGGGTGATGCATGCTGGTTAGCAATCACCATCACCCCATCGCCTGGTTCGTCGTTGACCGGACAACGTTTAACTAATTTATTCCTGTCTAGTGTTGTCCAGTCAACTGCGCACCTGCCGGATACTTGTGGGTCATACTGTTTACCTTACCAGTGCTACCCGCCCATGTGACCAAAGTCAACAGTAGTAATGGAGAAAGACCCCTATATCAAACCATAGCCACAGTGTGGGGTGGGCAAAAAAGCCAGGACCCGAAGCCAATATGGGTCCCAACCAAAAATTCCCACCCGGCCCCGAAGCGACCATAATCACACTGTTAACTAGGGAGGGGGTGGAGGGGAAAAACTTCTCCGCTCCGTCGCTGAGGCAAAATGGCAGCACGGCTGCCTCGTGGCCACCCCTTTTATCAAGGCGGTGGCCACGCCCCTAACTACCCGGATTCTCTGTCCTGTGGGGGGGGGCCCGCAAAGGGCGCGGCGGCCATTTTGGCGCCGCGCTTGCATTGCAGGCGCACCCCCCCAATAACGGACACAGACAACATTGAAAGTGGATAACAGCAAAGGGCCACATTTATTGATTCAATGCCCTAGTCCGAATTATAAATTTGTATTGGTAAAACGACCAATCATAATTCCTAAGGCAAGCAGGCCGAAGTAACACTGGTAAGGTACCACCCCAAAATTGCCAACGGCAATTGGTTACAATGTATCAATTTGTATCAATTTGTTTGTCAACAACAAACAAATTGTTGACCGTAGTCAATAACTAACTCATGACCCCACCCTCTGACGCGTATCCGTGAAATCACAGGGGTGATGCATGCTGGTTAGCAATCACCATCACCCCATCGCCTGGTTCGTCGTTGACCGGACAACGTTTAACTAATTTATTCCTGTCTAGTGTTGTCCAGTCAACTGCGCACCTGCCGGATACTTGTGGGTCATACTGTTTACCTTACCAGTGCTACCCGCCACACGGAGGGGCTTCACAGAAGACCTGACGCCCCCCCCCAGACCGTCAGCTCGGTCAACAGGCCTGCTCGCCAGTCACCCAACAGGAGGTCCATACCTCCTCGCGACAGATGGACCCCATCCCCTGCATAGAGGTCATAATTTTGCAGACTAATATCGGGGTGATGACTAACCCGCCCCCAAGCCCTGGTGGTAAGAAACCGCGCCACCGCCTTGTTGACCGCGCGCCTCGCGCGGTCAAGCGCAAGGAGGTTAACGCCCCCCCTGTAAGAGTGGCGCGGAACAATGTCCGACCAAACCAGGGTTGTGGCAGGCCAGACATAGTGCAAGTAGGCGAGTTCCTCGCAAATCGCATGCTTGAGCGATAAGCCGGTGACCTGGCCCAAATCATTGCCCCCCAGGTGGATAATTAGAATGTCAGGCGGGTCAGCCCCCAGGCCAGAAAAAAGGAAAGGCCTCAGCTCCTGCCATAACATCCCAGGCTTACCATGCCATGCGAGACTGGCGTGGTCACCCAGTCCCAGTCGGGGTCCCCACTCTGTCGCCGCAGCGTAACGCGCTGCCCTGTGCACATAGCTGTGGCCCACCAGCCATACTGTCACCGGTGTAATACGACACCCAGGGTCTGCAATAAAATTGAGAAAAAAGGAAGGTAAGGTGACTGAATTGGTACTCATGGCGGGAGTGGGCGCACATAAAACTGAAAACACTGTGAGCCCCACCTCCCCATGCTGCGTATGTCAGCCCCCGAGTACCCAAAAGCAGCTGCTGTAGAGGCTGCACCAATACGGAACGAATGTGTGCCATAACGGGCACCTGAAAAACCCACCCTGGTGAGGGCTATGGCTGTCACCTTCCAAAACTGAAATTTAGTAAGGGGAGACCCATCTTGGTGACAGAAAAACGGGCCGTGGTGCCAGCCACGCAGTGCCAGGTACTCCTGTAGGGCACCAACCGGACAGATGTCTGCCAAAGAACACCGTAGCAGTCTTACTCCACTGCCTACGCCGTGCTGATCTGTTTTTGAGGAGCGAATCCTCAACTGGGCCCAGTCTTTGGCAACGTAGACATCTCCGAGTTCCAGTGCCCTACCACTTGCATCCGCCTTAGACAGCATCACGAGTTCGCTGACGCGGAGCGCTCCAAAAAATGCCACCGTTGTGGCTGCATGAAAAGGGCTGCCTCATAATGATCAAAACAGAGGCCTGGCCAGCCCCGGGCCAACTGGGTAAGAACCCCTGGGGAAATAGGGTGCCGGTCGTCCGGGCAACGCCCGCGCTCGCGCACCCACCCCTCCAAAACGTGTCTCACGCGGAAGTCAGAGGTGGTATCCACATGACCCCTTACTTTGGCCATAAAAGCCAACGCCGAGAGCTTGGATGCTATGGTGCGAGGTGCAAGGCCCTGTGCATGGAGGTGGACCATGAACCGCAGTACATGGTCCACCGGAATAGGCCAGGTCTCTGGCAAGTGAAATTGAGTGGCAAAAACCCTATATGAACTGAGTGCTTGTTGATACGCCTTACGCGTGCGTGGCGCTAGTGAAAGGCCAATCGCCCGGTTCACCTCTCCTTGCCAATAGTCCACATCTCGTCCGGGAGTGGCGAGGGAAATTCCTCCGCATCCGGGGCCAAGGCGCGGAACCGGGAGATCTGCAGGCGGGACAAAGCATCAGCAATATCATTATTAACCCCTGGGACATGCCTGGCCCTGAACAAGACATTGAGGCGCAGGCAGCGCAGCACAAAATGGCGCACTAGATCCATAACCCTGGGCGATTTAGAAGTCTGTGCATTGACAATGTGTACCACAGCAGCATTGTCGCACCAAAAATGCACTACCGAATTAGCCCACTGTTCGCCCCATAGCATCAAAGCCCCCAGAATGGGAAAAAATTCCAGGTATGTGAGATCCCGCAGGCGACCTGTGCCTGCCCATGCCGGTGGCCACCCACCATAGGCCCACTTCCCATTGAAGTACATCCCATAACCCAGGGATCCTGAGGCATCAGACTGGATCTGGAAATTGGGGGAAGCCAGGAGGTCCGACCTCCAAAATGAGACCCCGTTAAACTCCCTCAGGAATTGCAACCAGACGAACATGTCTGCCCTGATAGCCCGGGTGAGCCTAACTCTGTGGTGGGGCCTGGATAACCCTGCCATGGCGTCGCATAAGCGCCGGGCAAAAGCCCTGCCCGGTGCGACCACCCTGCAGGCAAAATTAAGGTGCCCATGTAGCACCTGGAGTTCCCTCAGGGATGCCTTACGCTTGGCCAGCAATTCCGAGATAAGGGTCACTATCCTGGACACCTTATCGCCCGGCAACCTAGAAGCCTGCTCTACTGTGTCAATCTCAACCCCCAGGAACACTAACTTGGTCGATGGGCCCTCGGTCTTTTCGGGCGCTAAAGGGACACCAAGTTCCTGCATTAGCGTCTGAAATGTATTGAGGAGACGTGCACACGTGTCCCAGCCCCGTTCACCCCCGAATAAAAAGTCATCCAGGTAATGGGCTACAGACCGGGACCCTGACCTGCGGACAAAAGCCCACTCTAGGAAAGTACTAAAACGCTCGAAGGCCGAGCATGATATGGAGCAGCCAAAAGGCATGGCCTTATCAAAATAATATTCCCCTTTAAATTTAAAACCCAGCAATTCAAAGTCACCCGGGTGCACTGGCAAGAGGCGAAAAGCTGACTTAATGTCGCACTTGGCCAGCAAGGCACCCGGGCCACACGAGCGCACCATGCGCAGCGCATGGTCGAACGATGTATACCTGACCGAACAAAGGTCATCAGGTATAGCATCGTTGACCGATCTGCCGGCTGGGTAGGACAAATGATGAATAAGGCGAAACTCACCTAGGGACTTTTTGGGAACCAAACCCAATGGTGAAACCTTAAGGTTGGGAAAAGGGGGTGCAGGAAAAGGTCCAGCGACCCTGCCCGCGTCTAATTCCTTTTTAATGCTGGCCGCAGCCACCTCCTCCCTTCCTCTGAGGGATAACAGGTTGGGAGCGTCCTGAGGTGATCTAACACCCATAAAAGGGATACGAAATCCCTGCTTAAAACCGTGAATGAGATACTCTCTGTCCTCCCCCTTTGGGTACGATGCGAGCCAGCGCTCCAGCATGTCCACCTTAATTGGAGAGGGTGCCTTTTGGAGAACTAGTTCCCTCCGTGGCAGCTTTGCCAGCCCACTGTCCACCCCTCCCTCTGCCTCACGCCCCCCCAGACTTGGGACAAGCCGAGGCTGCGTGGGGACCAGAACACGTGGGACACTCATGCTTATACCTGCAGTTCTTTCGGTTGCAGGAACCATTTGACGAGAAAGTCCAGCACAGCAGGCGGGCTGGAACCCCCTGCCCCGCCGGTTGGCGGGTAACCTGCGCTGGAGCCGCTCGCTGGACCGCATGTCCACAATGGTATCTATCCCCCGGGGCAGGGCGTGTGGGTGTCATATACAAGAGCCACAGTCTCTGGCAGGGCTCATCCCATCTCATCTCGGGATGGAGGGGAATCCTCATACGGAATTCCTCATCATATGCTAGCCATGAGGGGCCCGGGAAATCTACCATCACCCTATATATGTTGTCCAAATATTGGACCATGGGAATAGCTAGATCCGGCCGCGCCCTCAAATATACCGCCATATATATCAAATAAGCGGGGAGCCAGTTAGCCCAGGTACGCGGCGGCTTGCGGCGGCGTGCCTGCTCCTTGTCCTTCTCATCCTGACCCTCCCTTTCTTCCTTGGTGGGCTCTCGGTTCAGGAGTGAGAAGATATCTACATACTCCCCCCTCCAAATCTTTTCTCTGGTAGCCTGTGCCAAGTGATCGCCCAGTGGCAAGGAATACCCTGCCGTCGGCAAAGCCGAAAAGGGGACAACAGGCCTGGTAAAGGGAGCCGGAGCTAACCCTGCCACCCCCAAGACATTGCCAGCAGTGTAAGAGCCTAGGCCCACCCCCGTGGGCATGGTGGCAGTCGTTGTCGCCGGGTGGGGCACCAGAGGGGTAGTCCCCGCACCACCCGAGCGAGGCCAAGGCCACTGAAAGGCCCCCCCTATATTGGGAATATGTGTAGATGTACTCGTTTGCACCGTATACTCACATGCTGCACCCCCGTGGGCCGCCCCCACCGGGGGTTCTGGCCCACTGGGGGCGTCGGAGCTCACGACCGATGTAGAGCTCATCACCGGGGCTTGACCCGCACCAGGTTGCTGGCTGGGGAGCTGCGAGGCAGTGGCCGTAGCCGCGCCACCCGCCTGCAGCAGCTCAACCCTCCCCGCCGGCTGTTGTCCTGCTGCCGTTAGCGCCTCCAAAGGTACCCCAAAAGGGGCACCTGCCTGACTGGCCCGGGCCAAAGACGCCTCGAGGGCCGCAATACGTGCCAGTAAGGAGTCCACATTAACCATGGGTAAAGAGCCGGCCGGCCCACCTGATCCTTGCATGGGGACAGGTCCCTGCACCCCAGGGGCCGTATATTGCCATTGACTACCGCCGAAGCCCGGGAGGGCTGGTGGATTAACCTGCCAAGGCAGGGAGCCGGGCCACCCCCCAAGGCTAGAGGGCCCCGGGAGAGGCTGCGGCCCAACAGGAATAGGCCCAACCGATTGAGCAGGAGGATGAGCGGTGCCCACCGCTCGCGGGCCGCGGGCCGGAACTCCCTCCGCGCCCGCACTTTGATCGGGCCAAGGGGCGATAGCCCCCATGCCACCAGCCCCGGCCGGGGATGGCAAAGGTGGCTGCTGGGGAGGCGGCACCGCGGTCCTCCGACCCGGATTACGCCTCCGAACCACCCGAGCTGCATTCGCAGCAGCCTTCTTTTTGGAAGGCATCTCACCGCAGCAGAAAGGGAAGCTAGCTAGTAAACGGAACTAAAAGGCTTCCCGGTAGCACCAACGAGCGACGGAGACGCAGGGGGAAAAACTTCTCCGCTCCGTCGCTGAGGCAAAATGGCAGCACGGCTGCCTCGTGGCCACCCCTTTTATCAAGGCGGTGGCCACGCCCCTAACTACCCGGATTCTCTGTCCTGTGGGGGGGGGGCCCGCAAAGGGCGCGGCGGCCATTTTGGCGCCGCGCTTGCATTCTTGAGATTTACCTGAAAGAAACAGGTCTTCCTACTCAACAGGATGTTTCACAGCATTTCAGATCCTTGTATGAGAGTATGGCATTACCAATTTATGCTTCAAATTTTCTATATATTCCAAAACTTAAAACTAAATATCACCAAATTCTCTGTGACTTACTTTATAGGGCAAACATGAAAAACTGTGATCTTAAACACATATACCATATTCTTTGGACCATAAGATGCACCTGACCATAAGACGCACCCAGATTTCAGAGCAGGAAAACAAAAAAAATGTAACACTGTATTTTGCACCAGCAACCAGTGGTGGCGCTGCAGGGGAAATGGGCAGGCCAGGCCAATTGCACTGAGGAAGGAAGTGATACTCTAGCCTACCTCCTTTCAACCAGGAAGCATGTTTTCCCCCTCCATTTTGTCCACATGGAGTAGAGACAAAGGCATCAAGGTAAGTGAAACCCTTTCTTTCTAAGCACAGGTTTGGTTTCCCACTTAAATGCATTGGGAACATACAAACAGAAAACTTGAATACTGTACAAGAAATTTATTTCCGATGCATTTAAATGGGAAATTGCGATGTTTGCCCTCTAGTGGCCACTTGTTTTTCATATGTCCCCCGCCCCCCCCCCCCAAAAAAAACAGCTGAACAGCTGAGAGGCAGCAGTAGTAGTCTTCGGCCAGCTGCGGCTCTTGTAAAATATCCTTTTACAACAGCCACAGCTGGCTGAAGACCAGCATTTGGACTATAAGATGCACCCTCATTTTCTCCCCACTTTTGGGGGAGAAAAAGTGTGTCTTATGGTCCAAAAAATACGGTATCTGGGATTTCTAGATAATATAGAGCTCATGTCTGTTGTTATTTAATATGTTCTGCTATACATCAGCATCTAATGACTAAGATATCCAGAATAAAAGAGGTTTTCCCAAGGATGCATTATTTGGCATTGAGATAAATCCAGTTAAGCTTAGGTTGGGAAAACAAAAAGAAAAAATATGTGGGTGAAATCCAGCTTATTGATAAAAGGGTTCAAATAAAACTGGTACTGGGTATTAGCAAAATAATGTTTATTTATTTATTTTTCAAATTTGTATGGCCACCTTTTTCGTCGCCATGACCCAAGGCAGCTCACAGTATTGGTTAAAACCCATCCCCCATACAATTAAAACCAAAAACTAAAACTATATAAAAAAATCTAAAATATCCACATTTTAGTATATTTTATTTTAATATGCTTTAAAGGCAGTCCATAGTGTTCTTTAAAATCAATAATGAGTAGATCTTTGGAGCATTGTACACTTAGTGCTAGACCATTTGAAATCCAATTTGTCTACTCAAAATACAGCTAGGTCTGAGTCCAACTCACAGATAATGTTGTCACTATCGCTAAATAAGAAAGCTGAATAGGTAGGAATCTAAACTGATGTAACTATTACATAAGTAAAGAATAGTGTTGGTATTAATTGTCTGGATTATTGGCTGGTGTGTTAAAAGTGTATAGAAGAATTATGAACATGTATGTGTAGAGTATGGGAAGCATATTTTATGCATCTCAATAACCCAGAAAATACATTTTACTATGAAATTGAGTTCATTTCCCTACAGTAATTTTGCCTAGTATAGCATATTGTACCAGAAATGTCGTAAGCAGAAGATTCAAAATAGCAATTCCAATTCTCTGCCACTTGGCAGGGCTACAATGAATTCGGTAATGAATCATCTGCCACGAATTTTGTTTACTTACGTTCTGTTCACAGTCCATTCCTTGTGTTAGACAAGGAAACAGTAAACATAAGTTTTACAGAGTCATTATCATCTTTCCCAGCTTAATGTTTAGTGAATCCAGGAATTCAATGAATTCTTATGAGTTCCATCATGAACTAGGCCTAATACTAGTCACAGGCCCAGGTTGCACTCAATATTCCAAATGAATGTTGTCTGAAAACATCTATAATGACTTTCTCAGCAGAAATGTTTTTAAAGGGATATTCGTACTCTGCTCATATATTGGTACAAGTAAATCTAACTTCTTTGAGACAAAGGACATAGTTCAGCACTAATGCCGAGCCAATTTATTTGGTATTTCAATACCATTTAATAATAATAATAATAATAATAATAATAATAATAATAATAATAATAATAATAATAATAATAATAATTTTGTGTCAGAAATTATTCTGAGTTGAAAGGATTTTTGCAGAAGAAACTCTGCTCAGGGAATGGGACAGAGATGGGAGTTCAATCTATCATGCAGTACCCAGTTCTCAAACTTCAGACTTGCCAGTCTTCCAGCTAACAAGGTGAGCTTCTTAACCACTGAGACACCACAGCACCTACCATTAAATGCCATCAAATATTGAGTAGATTAAGAGTTAAACTGTTTGTAACAGAAATTCTGTAATACCCGCCCAAAATAAATTCCTTCAAAAAGGCCACACTTGAATCATCAAATGTACAAATCAAGCCGGTATTTATCTCTTCATTAGAGTACCAAGAGTTGTATACTAGAAAGAGTGATGGATTAGGCCTCAAGAGACCTGGAATCAAATTCCTGCTTGGCCATAGAAACTCAGTAGGGTTAGACAAGATGGGTGGAACTGGTAAAAAACACTTTTTAAAATATCTCACTTACCTTGAAAGATGTGTTAGGATGTCTATTGTTTAATGTGGTTTGACCACACATAACACATTATCAATCCTAATGACCAATCATAACATAAAGCTAATTTGCCATGAGTGTAGCTGAAGATACCTCATACAAGAATAAGTAATTGGTTTTTACTTCTTATGGAAATATTGCTTTCAATAATGTGCTTTGTTTGATTCTCTGGACTTTTAAATGGATTACATTCCCAGTATTACTCAGCTAGATGGGATACTCGTGAATGTTTTTGTTAGAGAAAAGGATAGACACAATTTTCAATCAGTTTTCTCATTTCAACTCTGCTACACGAGGAAAACAAAACAATGTGCCACTGACTGAAAATGTTTAATATACATTCTAATTCCCATAAAAGAGACATTCTGTTATTGAGGAAACTATAGGAAACCATTGCATTAACTTCCAGACAGTTCTGTTTGTTTGTTTGTTTATACCCTACCCTTCTGGTACATGTACCACTCAGGGTAGCTTACAAACATATCAAAACATTAAAAACAGCATCAAATAAGGAAAATAAATAAGGCACCGCTAATGTAAACACACACACCCTTATGTTCCGATAAAAATAACTGAAACATGTATAGTCATTCTGCAAATAATGAAATTATTATTCATTATATTACAATTGTAATATAAGTAATTTATGCTTAGTTATTGCAGATAGGAACCTAGATAAATAAAGTTTCTATCTGCTTGTTCATTTGTTACTACATCACATGAAAATGGATGGATTTTAACTAAATTTGGAGTTTGTATTTGTGGTGCTGTAACTTAAAAGGTACGCTATGCGGCATAATGAAATCACCTTGTAGGCATCCCAATTAAATTCTCATAAACGTGGGATGGATTTTAACTCAGTTTGAAATATAGACTGTGCAGAATACACAAGAATTACTTTGGGGGCCCTTGGGGGCATCCCAATTATTTTTCATTGCCTGTAGTGTGTGTGTGTGTGTGTGTGTGTGTGTGTGTGTGTGTGTGTGTGTGTGTGTGTGTGTGTGTGTGTGTGTGTGTGTGTGTGTGTGTGCATGGCACATCATCTTAATGACTTTGATGAGTTGGGCTGAGAAATTAAGATATTGCAACTTAAAGCCGTTCTTTACTCAAAGTGCTCATTTATTGGGAACTAGGGGATTCTGGGATGTTGTAAAGGATGAGTACCAAGGCAAAGAGGTTGAGTGAGAACGTGTGATTGTCGCAAAGAGAGAAGGAGCAGTTCATATGGCCAGAGAACAATCCCAGTAAGCAGCCCTAGTTTCATTGTGAATAAAAGACTGTTTGATGAAACCCACAGAAGGAGCAAATACATCTCCTTTGACAATTATCTGCTCTTCAAGAAAACTATGGGAATTCTGCAGGCTCTGTTGTGGAAGAGTGAAATGGAATTCAGGATATAGTTGATATCCAGTATCAATTGGGGTGACAGTCAATCTCATAGGATTTAACTTGAACAAGCAGAGTCCATTGGCTGCTGAATTATAGTGAACTTGCTATTGAATCTCTTTCAAGCTCTGTTATTGCTTGTCAGAATTCCTCAGTCAAAATAGTGACCTGCTTGCTATCTGATCTCCCTATTTCTTTCTGACTTAACCACAATGTTATTCAGAAGCCTGTTGTTAAATCTGAGGAACTAATTTCCCGCTGAGAATATATAATGTTCATTCATAAAAAAAGAAAAGAAATATAAATAGTGGATATCAACTGTATCCTTAATTCCATTTCACTCTTCAACAACAGAGCCTGTAGAATTCCCATAGTTTTCTTGAAGGGAAGATAATTATCAAAGGAGATGTGTTTGATCCTTCTGTGGGTTTCATCAAACAGTTCTTTATTCACAGTGAAACTAGGGTTGTTTACTGGGATTGTACAATCTGGTCAGTAAAAGAGGACTTATTTAAAATCATAGCTTGGGCAACATTGGACTACAGTTCCCAGAATTCTAGAGGTTTTAGTCCAAAAGCAGGAACTTCTCCAAAATGAGCAAAATTCAGAGCACCTGCGTAAGGCATTGCAATGCCTGAAGAACAAACAGGCTCAGAGGATTTCAATCAAATGAGTCCAACCACGTGCTATAAGGTACTTGATCGAGTCTAGGTTTGCCTTATTCCTTCCTTGTCTCCAAATTAAAGACAAATATTAGCACTGTATTAGTGGTTGCTGTTTGCATACATGTGCAAACAAATGTGTGTGTAAGTATGTGTGTGCGTGTGTGTGTGTGTGTGCAGGCACAAACTTCTGCACACACAATGTCACATAAAATTACCACCCTGTCGCTCACATGGCTGATTTTTTATTACTGAATACCAGATACCTCACTAAATTATTAACGAGGATCCTGTTATATTTATTACCGAGCTGGCTGATATAACTGCCAATTGTCAAATTTCAGTTTCCTGTTGTTGATTTCCATGCATGAGGAAACAGCACTGCTGGATTGGTGCCAATGCTTCATCAATCTCTGGAGCTGACTTCGACCTCGGGATATGTAAGAGCAGTGGATAAATTGGAAGATCAATGCCTTGTCCCTCCTGCTGTGCCAGCTGCTATTGAGAAATTAATATGAAGATCATTATAAATAAAAGATAAAAGATTATATGGCTTACAGTGTAAAATATTAAGGCCGGTCACAATGTGCTCTGTGAATCTAAACCAGGAAGCCAAGTATTTTAACCCTGTAAGAGCTCTGCAGAAGGGAAAGCTCTGTCTGAATATGAGAGGCACCCTTTAAAGTTTCACTAGGCTATGTAGAAACACAGATGTAACAGAATTCAAAACAATGTACTGGAAGTTGAAACCCAGCAAGACCAGCCATCTGGTGCAGCTGTATAGCACACTTTGACTATACAATATTTTCAAATTTTTAAGGTAGTTTTCCCTGTGAGATTAACCTAGAAATATGTGCTGGGTTTCTAAAATGAAGGAGACCTAAACTAATGGTTCTCTGCTCTCTGTGTCTTATGTTCAACTTTCTCAGCATTAACAACAAAAGGGGGGGGGGGAGTCAACTTTTTCTAAGAAGGGTATTTATAGGTTTCTAGGCAGTTTGTTGCTAAGTTTTTCATTTGTAGTAGGTTTGTGCTTATAGAAACAGGGGTTAAGAATGCAAGCGCGGCGGCAAAATGGCCGCCGCGCTCTTTGTGGGGGCCCCACCCACCCGGACTCGGACATCCGGGTTAGTTAGGGGGTGTGGCCACTCCTCCATAAAAGGGGTGGCCACGAGGCAGTCTGGCTGCCATTTTGCAAAGCGACGGAGTGGAGAAGTTCGCTCCGTCGCTTCCTCCCCTGCTCGCCTGTTTTGGAGACTCCTTTTGTTAATATTTTCAGGAGAGAGACATTTATGTGTCTCTCTCTTTTAAAACCTCTGATCGGAGGTTTCCCTTCCTCCGATCAGCACCGGACTGCAGTGGCTCAAGTGGCTAAGATGCTGAATGGGAGGCAGAAGGTCAGCAGTTCGATTCCTGAGTACTGCAGGAAGGGATACTCTTTACTCAGGCAGCCCCCTTGGTCGTGCCTGAGGGGGCTCAGCCCACCCCCTCTATTTTTTGGGGGTGCCACCGGGCAGGCACAGGCCTGCTCCACTGGGGTTCTTACCCCCGCGGCTTCTTTGCCCCCCTTGGGGCATAGCAGCCCACTTGGGCATGGTGCGGGTTTCCGCCCCGCCGTCATTCCTGCACTTCATGGGCCGGATTACTGGGCATGCCCCTGTTCTGGCCAGGGATTATCACATGGGTTTTCCCACGTCAATTACCCGGTTGGGCCATCCGGCCCATCCGGCCTACCTTGTCCCGGTGGGTTAGATGCTGTGGATGTTTCCCTGCCCGCAATTCGGCACTGGGGGCATCAATGGACATTGCTCCACCACCTTCGATGGCGGGCGTGCCAACTCGGTGGTTCCAGCCCACATGCCGGCCATGGCTGTGCAGCGGGCTGCCAACAGGATCGAGCTGCTGTAGGCCATCAGGCCAGCACAGGCTGGCACCTCGCGGCTCCCCATCCGGCCTGGAAGCACGGGGACACAGAGCTCGAGGGCCATCGCGAGCTCTGACGCCCACCACGGGCCAGAACCCCCAGTGGGGGCAGCCTGTGGGGGTGCACCGAGTGAGTATTCTGGTCAAATCAGCACACCTGTGACACTAGCTCATCACGCTGGGGCGGTATAGTGGCCATGGTTGCAACAGGCCAATTACACCCTGATTCTTACTGGGGTGACCGCCCCTATGCTTTTACTTAATTTCTCTGGGGCCCGAAGGGCCGATTACGCGTTTACTCACTCTAATCCGTACCAACGGTGGTTCTGCCAACGGACGGTTACTCTATACCCCTGGGTGTCCATTTGTCCTGGGCTATTAGCAAGACTATGGGACTTGGGGAATATATTCACATTTTTTCCCCTCCTGCAACGTTAACACGCTGATGAGGGCATTGAGGGGCAGGGCGACAGGGATAGGGAGTTGCCCCATTGCCGCAAGCTGCTTCCCTATGGGCCAATTGGTTACTGGCCTATTGGGCATCCGTAGCAGGATATGTAAGGGCCCGTCCTGATTTGGCCATCACAATGGTCCAGTACTTGGACAATGATTACTGGGCTGTGGTGGTTCCCCCCCCCCCTGGCCCATCATGGTTAGCTTAGGTCAAGACCTTATGATTAGGGCGGCCCTTCACCCTGAGATGCCAGCTATGAGCCCTGCTAGCACTTGTAGTTAATATATATGACTCCTACGTGGCAGTGCTTATGCTCCGTATGGAGGGCCTACTCTCGGGCACCACATTTGTCCCTTGATCTGGAGCTCTCAGATTAAATTAGCTGCTGCCATCTTCTACAGGGAACGTGTTTTTGCAGGGCACTCGACATGATTATGTGCTGCTCGATCAGGAGTGAGCTCTGTGGAGGCTTAGCTCCTCAAGGGCTGATCAGCCGGAAGAAGGTACTAGCCTGGTGCTGCCATAGGTCCGGTTGCTTCCCCACAGGTGTTTGTGGCGGCGCGTGGTTCACGTCCTGGCCTGTTGTTTGCTACCAAGTCAGGTCTACCCTTACTGAACTAGAATTGGTACCCATTCCTTCTGGTTAGGCGCCGCATCAACTGTGGCTGCGTTTGGGTGCCTGGAGCCTGACATAGGTTGCATGGGCAGGTGGGGGTTTGCCCTATTTTTTTTTCTGTCTGTCCGTCCCTTCACTGAATGAGTGCCTCGTTCTGCCCTCTATTCCCCCTCCTGATTTTACAGACCCTGTGTGTTTCCGCACACTGGTGGTAGTGTGGCTTGTGGGCCACAATTCTGTGCACTGGGGCGGCACAGTATGCTGCTTTGACAAAATGGGGACCCCATCTCGGGCTACGCGTACCCGTGCGTATGCAGTGGTATGGTGTGCACGGCATTTAGGTGGCGGGAACTGTTGACATTCCTGATGTCCATTGGGGATTCTGGGCCGCCACATGTTTTACTTCTGCACCTCAGAGGCGGTGATCTGCACGGATTGCTGTCCCGGACTTATAGACTTCCGAGTGCAGTGACCTGACATTTTTTGGCCATTTATGGCCGTCTACATGATTGCTATGGTCATACATCATGCCGAGGCAATATCATAGGTGAGACTTTGACCCAGCGGTCGGACCGTGCCCGACGGTCAGGGGACAGGGCTGTTGCCTGGTTCCTGGTCCAGAATGGCTTGGGGATAGCCATTTGTCGCCTGGGGATAGGGTTACAGGTATTCTGGAGATGGGGTTCACCGGTCAGCAAGTGGATGCACCTCTCTTTTAAATAACGTGCAATAGGGCCAGGTGACCAAATTGTCGGTTGAGGGGAGCAGCCCCTGCTGCAATGTGGCACTGTTGCCAGGTGGAAGGTGCCTCTCCGAGAGTCGCAGGTGATGCATGGCCGCATCAACTTTGCCTGCAGAATGGTAACACCAGGCAGTGCCTTCGCCTGGTGTCTGGGACACACTATGGCGGGTCTTGATAAACGACACCGCAGGGTACAACTGATTAGGGGTTTACGAGCGGACCTGTTGGTTTGGCTCACATTCCGCAGGACTTTCATGCTGTCTCATTTTGGAGGTCTGAGCTTCTGGTCAGTCCCAGTTCCAACTACAGTTGGATGCCTCCGGCTCATTGGGGTGGGGGGATTTATTTAAGGACAATGTGCCTATGGCCGTTGGCCCCAGGGATGGAAGGGCACGGATCGCTTACGCGACCTTATGTTTCCGAAAATTTTTCTCAATTCTGGGTACCCTTTAGGCTCTGGGAGGACAGATGGCTTAATTCTGTGCCTTGCTGTTGGTGTGGCAATGCTGCGGTATGCACATTGTCAGTGCCCAAACATCTTAATCCTCCAGAGTCATGCCCTTAGCTCACCTATTGTTCTTGGGTTTGTGCGCTTTGAGGCGCTCCTTAGGCCCAAACATGTGCCAGGCATTAATAGCGATATTGCTGATGCTTTATCCCACCTGCAGATCTCCCGGTTCCATGACTGTGCTCCAGATGCTTGGGAACTACCCTCTCCTCTCCTGGCTGAGATATGGTCATTTGGCAAGGAGACGTGAACTGGACGAGTGGCATGCCTTGGCAACTTGTATGCGCACAGCGCATCGGCGTCCACTCCTTCACTTTAGAGTCTTTTGTGGGCAAAGGCAATTACCCCAAAAATATGGCCACCATTGATCACCTGGGTATTATAATGTATCATCCGCCCTTGTGATCTGGGGTTGGCTTTACGCGCCATGGCCACCAGGCTTTACGCCTTGATATTCATGGGCAGGGCACAGGGTTTTCCTGATTATGCGAGGGTCTTCTGCATACGCCATGTATTCGACGGGTAGACACGTGTACGTGGCCACCGCCTGGACACATGTCACCCTATTCTCACAGATATTATGAACCACCTTGCACAAGGTTGGCATAGATGAGGTTGCAGTAGGTAGGAGGAGTCTCTTTTCGTGCAACTACCACTGTAACCTTTTTTTCTGGAGCTCGACAACTCAGCGAGCTGGTCCCATGGTTGAAGGGGGACGTTTTTTGTAGGGCACTAGAACTCGAAGATGTTCCTATCAACCAGGTGTGTGCTCAGTGGAGGATTTGTTCCTCAAAGGCCGATCAGCATGGAGTAGGCAGTGATGTAGACTGCTATGTTGTACATTTACTGACATCTGTCTGGTTGGTGCCCTACATACAGTTTTGACAGTGCCTGCTGCGTGCCCTGCCCTGTTTTTTCTGCCACCATGATGGGTCTCCCCTTACCAAATTTAAGTTCTGTAGGGTGACTGGTACTGCGCTTCACAGTGTGGGGCCTGTTATGGCACCCATTCATTTAGAATAAGCGTCGCATCGACCGCGGCTGCGTTTGGGTACTCGGAGGTGGATATGTGTGGGCCCGTGGGGGGTTTGCACGTATTTCCCTTATATGTACGTCCCCTCACTGTATGAGTACCTAGTTATGTCCTTACTTCCTTTTTCTCTTTTACATACCCTGTGTGTATCCGCACACCGGTGGCAGTGGGGCTGGTGGGCCGCAGCTATGTACACTGGGTGGCACGATATGCTGCGGTGACAGAGTGTGGACCCCAGCTCAGGCTACGTGTATCCACACGTATGCGATGGTATGGTATGCGCGGCATGGAAGGGCGGGAACTGTTGCCATTCCTGATGTTCATCAGGGATGCTGGACCACCTGATGTTCTTATTCTGCACCTCGGTGGCGATGATCTCACACGGATCACTGACCTTTCCTTAAAATGTCGAGGTGCAGTGATCTGGCTTTTTTACATCATTTATGACCGTACACGCGGTTGCCATGGTCTAACATTGTGCCGAGACGCCGTTTTAGAAGGAGACATGGTCCTCCGTGGTTTGGACCGTCCCCGGCGGTCAGTGGACAGGGCTGTTGCCCGGATCCTTGCTGAGAATGGCTTGGGACAGCCAGTAGACATCCGGGGATAGGCTTGTGTAAATTTTTGACCTATAGGCAGGAAATGGGGTCCACCTGTCGGCCAGAGGTATGAACCTCTTTCTGGAAGATGTGCAAGCAGGCCTGGTGACCGAGCTGACGGTCTGGGGGGGGGGTGGTGAGTCATCATGGACGCCTCCCCGTGTGGCAGGTAGCACTGGGTAAGGTAAAGGTTTATGACACATAGGTATCCGGCAGGTTCGCATTGACTGGCCAACACGTAGGTAGGTACAGGGGAAACAGGTTTGGCTGGTCAAGGGCGAACTATGAAAGGGGTGATGTCAGGAGCTTCACAGCCTGCATCACCTTGATATTTGAACGGATACACGTCATAGGGTGGGGTCAGTAGATAGTATATTGACTCCGGTCAACAATTTGTTTGTGTCAACAAACAAATTGATACAAATTGATACATGTAGCCAATTTCCATTGGCATTTAGGGTGGAACCTTACCAGTGCTACTGCGGCCTGCTTGCCTTAAAGAATTACAATTGGATGATACACCAATTGAAAGTGATAATTCGGACTAGGGCATTATTCAATAAAAGTGGCCCGATGCCTTTAATCCAATACCGGTGTCTGAGTCTTTATTTGGGTGGGTGCGCCTGCAATGAAACTTAGAGTCCAAAGTCACTACTCACGTGTCAAAAGCTCATATAAAGATAATTTGTGACAGGATATTGTTTTGGAGGTGGTTCATAGTACTTGCAGGAGGATGAAGTCTCTAGACAGAGGAAGTCCTGTTATGAAAATTCTGTAGTGCTAACCCTGGGATGGATAGTGTGGTGGACACAGTGGGCACAGAGCTGGGCGGGCTGAGGAGGATGGTGGAGGACAGAGGTGCCTGGAGGGCAATGGTCCATAGGGTTGCAAAGGGCCGGAATCAACTGTGTGACTGAACAACAGCAGCCCTGGGACTGCAGTGGCTCAGTGGTTAAGAAGCTCGCCTTGTTAGCTGGAAGGTTGGCAAGTTGGCAGTTCAAGACCTGAGTACTGCATGATGTACTCAGCACCCATCTCTGTTCCAATTCCTGCCAACCTAGCAGTTCAAAAGCATGAAATTGAAAGTAGATAAATAGGGACCCCTTTGGTGGGAAAAGATCTTGGAGACATGAAAGGAGCCTCATTCGGTGTCCCATGAGTGGAGTTCCTCCAGCAATAATCCTTTCAACTCAGAAAGCACCTTTGTATGCTTCTGACATGAGAGAGAGAGAGAAAACACACATCTCAGCCAGAGGACCATCCAACCTGTAAACATTGATGGTAAGACTGTCATGATATATTGGTATGATAATCAAGGGGGTGATTACACATATTGATTTACTTTACATTTATTAGGTATTGAAGTTCATATAACATATTCTCTTAAGGTTGAGAAAGGCTAACTCTCATAGGTAAGCCACACACTTTCATTACAAAGGGGGATTTCCCAAGGTAACAATAGAATGTCAGTTCACTGCTAAGAAGCAACTGCATTCTTATCTCTCAGATTCATATATCAAATTCTTTAGGTCAGGGGAAAAATACTCCAGTCATGCAAGCTTCTAGAAGATTCTCCAAGATAGGGACTTTCCATGAAGTAAAGAATTCCTAAGGGTGGGTAATCACTCATTTTGCCAATAAAAGCAGCTCATTTTTAGTGCTCAGGAGTGATCATCTAAAAGGAGGTAAAGCTACATCACCCCGAATCCAGAAACATGAAAAGCTAAGGCAGCTTTATGGGGGTGAAAGCCCACCCAGAAGAAATGCTTTCTTAGGAAAGTGAGTTATTTCTTATGTTAATTTCTTATTAATTTATAAATTAGAGTGGAATAGATTAATTCTTCGACATGTATCCTGTATATTTCTGGACTATTCTTCTTCAATAAAAAGCCTAAAAGACACCTTGAGAAGCGTCATCTTTGGGAGAAGAAAGCTTTACAGGGTGGGAAAGGGTTAACCTTGCTTCAAAGAGACATCTTGCTTGGGAAGAGACAAGGTTGCCTAGAAGAAGAGAAGGGAGGAGTTCTTTCTTCAGTCTTTGACCTTGAAGTCAAGCCGCTCTATGGTGTGCATATGCGTGAACATGGGAGAGTGGTTTGGTTGGTAAATAGAAAAGGACTGTGTTAATCAGGCCACATCACTACCACATTGGCCTCCCCACCCCCGGTTCATAACAAAGACCTTCTTGGAACACATGACGATGCTCTAGAACTTGAGGTGGTTACATAACTCTGCTTCATGTATTCACTGAAAAACCATTTCATCAGACACATGGAGTGTTTGTGCTCACTAGTCTGAGCTCCCACCTGAGAACATCAAGATATACAAGGTACCAACAGCCCATTCTGTACAATAATACTGCCCTCGCCCAGGTTTTGCTGCTCAGCTTGTACTCACCTTCAGGTAGGGTTGCCAGATGGTATCCTAAAGGAGGACATGTCCTCCTTTTCTATAATTTGTCCTCCCTTACCTTACCATACAGTAGGTAAGGGAGGATGGGAGGACAAATTATAGAAAAGGAGGACATGTCCTCCTTCAGGATACCATCTGGCAACCCTACCTTCAGGCAGCAGCTCCAATTGTAAACAACTATAAACACACAGCAGACACCATTATATGGAGAGAAATATGGGAGGAAAATCCTGCCACATGTATTTGCCAGGCTTACACTTGAGCAGTATTAAGGGTCCTAAAAATATCAGCCACAACAGGGGTTTATTTACTTGTTCATACTCTAAGGCCTTATATGCATTTTTCTGCCACCAGTGTACTCTGCTTTGCAGGTAGGGTAAACAGGACAATCTGTACAGAAGAATGAATGGAGACAAATCTGACATTAGGAATGGCAACGCAGAGAAACTAATCTACTGGGACACTCTCTTATGAATCTCAAAGTGATTATCATAGGAAAAAATAGTTACAAAGGCTTGATGCGGTGTTGGGGTGGGGGTATTTCCATGGGCTGGCCTGGGTGGCTGGACCACGGGAATCCCATTGCTGCTGTATGCGGCAGTGGGGGTGGGGGTTTCGCAGCCTGCCTTTTTTATTTTTATTTTTCGCACACCGGCTGCCTCAGCATTCTGCCGCTCATGGCAC
The DNA here is from genome assembly GCA_035047345.1 of Bradypodion ventrale. NCBI lineage: Eukaryota > Metazoa > Chordata > Lepidosauria > Squamata > Chamaeleonidae > Bradypodion > Bradypodion ventrale. The sequence continues at coordinate 101,226,236 of JAWDJE010000002.1, read as the reverse complement.
ACAGGATGCTGGGGCTTGTAGTTTGGCATGTGCGATTTCTGTTTGTGTAGCGGTTTGTTTCCTGCGGCTTCCTTTTGATCTGCCACGGCGCATTTCCGAACGTTCCTTTTGCTCGCGCCGCTCACCTGATTGGCTCTGGTGCGGCGCAGCACAAGGAACATTGGGAATTGAAGTTCCCTTTTTTTGTTTGCATCCGGGGGGCTCCTGCCCCACTGGTGCAAAATTCAACCCGACAGTTACCTGCGAACTGGGTTCGGGCAAGTGAACAGAGGCTCATTACGGGCTAGTAGGGCTTGACTAAACATCCTTTGTCACATTCCAATGGTTAATGCACCATTTTATATGTATAGATTTAAAGGGTATGAAATAATTGCCTCCTTTGACATATTTTGACCTATGCCCTAAGACAACCACACACACACACACACACACGTTCTTATTTGTGGTTCAGCTAAGACAACCAAACCCACCTGGCAGACAACCAATCTCCCAGATTATGGCCTGCAATTTTAAGTAATTAAAATTAAGCAAGTAATTAACTAAGTAAGTAATTAAAATTATTACTTTAACATATGCAAATATACATTCTCCCTATGGAAAAGAAAATAAGGCAAGCTACTTTCAAATAGTAGGTAGTTGCCATTTAAATTCTAAGATCAAATAAATAGTTATCAATATAATTACATGCTTAACCAACACTTTATATTTTTATTATTCAATAAGTCCAAGTAGCTGGGTTGAGTCATGGTCCAGGTGAGGCTTACTTTCAAATTTCAGGCTAAACACACAGCCTGCTACAGCCTCCTACAATTATAAAAGTAACTAATACTATTACAATTACAAAAAGAGTAATATTATCCCTAATTAAATTAAAATTTTCAAAGTAGTAGTCATATTAGTCTGTGCAGACATATCGGACAAGAAACAAAATAACACAAAAGTAGAAACAGAGAAAAAAGGAATGGACAAAAATGTTGTGGTACCTTAAAGACTAGATTTATATTTTAAATTGAGCTGTCATGAATTAAGTCCACAATCCTTGGTCTTAATTTTATTTGTAACACAAATACTGTAAATAATGGACAGGTTCTTGGGGAAAAGAATTAACAAAAAAAAACCCTGTTATTTGTAAAAGGTTACTTTCATGATCTCCTTAAGACACATCTCTAAAAGTACTATTGTATAATATAGACTAGCAAAAGATGGTTGAACATGAATTCTTTTGCATTGTGCAAAGACAGTGTCAAGAGGAAAAGAGAGTATGTTGATAATCACCTCACTGATCTTTGACTTCCATCCATTTGTCATTTGATGTTCAAGTTTCAACTAATGTGCAGAACATAGGCTACTTTGCCCTTGAAGACAAATATATATATATATGTATACACACACACACACACACACACACACACACACACACACACACACACACACACACACACACACGTTCTTATTTGTGGTTCAGCTCCCTGCTGAGTGACAAAGGCTGCTTTCCCAGATTCCTATGAAGAATTCCCAAACTGTGTGGTGGTTCTTTCCCCTGCCCTCCCCCTTTCTTTCTCATTCCCTCTTTGCTTTTTCTTAAGGGTCACAAAGCAGGCATTACAAAAAGGGTGAAAAAAATTAAGATCAAGGCCTTCGTCCCCTGCAGCGCAAACCTTGGCTGAGAAATGAATATGAAGATCTCTATAAATAAAAGATAAAAGATGATATGGCATTTGGAGTAAAATATTAACACCAGGCACAATGTGATGGATCAAAGTCCAACCAAATTAACCCCCTGGGATAAACAGGGGGTTAGTTTATTTTGGAGGTGAGAAATAGAGGCTTCTCTCTCTCTCTCTCTCTCTCTCTCTCTCTCTCTCTCCTCTCTCTCTCTCAAATCCTCTATGTATATGGACAGAAACATGAGCTGCACAGGGCTTTGAAGGAGTACTCAGGTGGGCCATTGTTGCTATGAGCCTTGCCCAGGGGGGAGAAGGAACGACACACACTTCATGAATCAGAGTAAATGGCTTAATAGCTTTATTTTCCATACCATTTTATAATGAAAAAACTGCTTCGTGGTTATACTACTAATTAACAGAAAAACTTGTTTTTGCTCTTCTAACCTAACAGAGTGTGTTTGTTCGGCTTCTATTGACAAAGGGATTACCTGGCCAAGGTTTCCCAGAAGAGTCACAAACTCAGCTAGTTATTTATTTAGAGTACACATGAGAACAATGGATGTTAGCCTGCACCCAAGTCACAGGTTATTCCCTGGTCAATTAAAAGGCAAAGGTCTATTGACCCTGCTTAATTAGTTAAGAATTCTAGCCTGTTGTGACTCACCCGCCTGATGTGCTGTTTTGAGCTAAGGGCATACCGTTAAAAACTCCTCAGAGAAAAATCCCTTCTCTGTCCCAGTAGGCTATAATTCTTTATATTAAATAATATAATATATGATTTTAGTATGATCTTGGGCACACACTAATTATCATCCCTACAGGCCATTCAGCAGGCAATACACTGGGTTTTTTTTCCTCTTCTTTATTCTCCAGGTAACACCTGTAAAAATAGGGAGTTCACTTTTCATTTAGAACATAAAACTAAAGTAATCATTTAACCATTTGATTCAGGGATGCAGAGTTATCATTAGAGACAGGTACATCTGGCAGAAGTAGATTTTCAATATCACTCGTCATAATTATTATTATAATTATACTTTCATATCTATACTGCTTTCCTTCCCCTATGGGTATTCAAAGCGGTTTACAAAATACAATATACAAGATGCAGTGTACAAAATATAAATTACAATATACAAAATATAACTTCAAATAATAAAACAGATAACAAAAGGTCCTAAATGGAGCCCAGGCTCGACGCTACCAGCGGAGCCCCAAGGCTCAATGCTGCCAAACGGAGACCCAGCTCAACGTTACGGACGGAGCCCGACTCATGTCCTAAATAAAGTGGTGTAGCCATGATGCCACACTCAACTGCTCCCACTCCCCCACAGCCAAACATACCAAGGGAAGGAACCCGGGATGTCAAAACGAATGAAGCAACGAATCCATCCATCCATCCCATTAGGATTTGCCCCAATAGTTTCCCCAACTTACCTGCCTTTAGTTTAAATGGATGTTGATGTGAAGCTTCAGTGTTTGAGGGTCCAGCAATGTACTCCATAAATTGATTTTCAGAGTGTATTACACTTTTCTTGAGCTGCCCTGAAGGGAGGCTTAAATAGAAGAAGCATCCACCTCCTTCTGAGAGAAGACATTCCATTATCAGACAACTTTTACCATGAGGAAATTCTTCTCAATATTCAGTCAAAATCTCCTTTTTTGAAAGTTGAACTCTCTAGTTTGGGGCCTATTCTCTGGAACAGCATAAAACAAGCTTGCTGTTTCTTCTAAGTAATGATCTTTGTATAGCTGAAGTTGGCTACCAAATCATCACTCAGTGTTCTTTATGTAAGCCAGTGGGACTTAGTTGATTAATGATGGGATCTTTTAGAGTTCACTAATTAGTAAATTCATTATAGGTCAGAATCCACTTGATCATATATAACAACAACTAGGATTGTCCCACATTATAATTTATGTACATTTTAAACATGTTTTTCATTGGTGTTTTTTTTTATTCTCCCAGTGTCATGCAGTTTCTCCCCATTTACAGAAGTGCATTTGTATATGTTTGTGTGCATTTTAGCCACTTATAGTTTCAGATATAAACACTGGCTGAAATCCTCCTGATTAGTGTAGTAATTCACAAGTTACCATAAGTTGAAGTGTCTTGAGAGCAGATGACAATAACCAGACTGATGCTACACAAGTCTACCAATTAATCCAGTGTACAACAAAGAAAATGCAGGCGAAATTCAGAAAAACAAAACAGAATAGAAATCTAAATGTTCACATCTTTCAAGGCAAAGGTTTACCTGTGCATGATCATAAGATTGGTTTGTTGCTTGCAACCAAAAAAACAGCAATAGCAAGGTGACTTCAGCTTGTCAGGGTATGTTAAAAGCACCAGCCTGAAAAACTAAGAAGAATGAATGAAAATTGGAAAAATACTATGAAATCTGTACTAGATAATTTTAAAGAGAAAATATGTAGTAATTTGCCTGCAGTCAAGAAGCACATCCATTCAGAGAACTCTACAAGATTCCTGAATAAATGAAATGGAACAATGTTGTGAACTTTTATCCTCATTTTAAAAGTAGATGGAATTTAGGCAACAGAGGCAAGTGACTTCATTTTCAGAGTTGCAATTAATTCATTCCAGGTTTTAGCCTGTATTTTACAAGAAGTTATCCAAGGTCCAGAGACTATTTTGGAACCGGAGGCAGTGCCTTGCATCGCACCTGTAAAGCACAGAATTGAACCTGAGGTGGATTCCCAGCACCTCTGAATTTGGAGTTACCAACCTTCATTCAATCTATGACTACAAATAGTAACCTATCTCATTACTTGCATATAAATACCCCTGGATGAATACAGGGACTACATAACCTTTTACTGGATAACAGCAAAGGGAAAGAGGACATTGGATATGTTTTCTGGGTGCAGAGGGGATAACAAATGAGCATGAAGAGGAAGCAACAATATTATATACTGCAAAAAGAAAATCACTGCACATAAAATATATCCATACAGCAAAGTAGGCAGTGTTCAATGAATTATAATCAGTAGGAATTTAACATAGAAAACATGAGTTCTCCTTCGTATAGTTTGTGAATCCCCACTATTGGGTTATGCACCTATGCAGAACATTGATTGGAGGCTTTAAAGCTGATTGGTGTAAAGTTTTGGCGGTAAGACCACCCACGGTACCGCCCACCCTTAGGCGCCAGTTCACCATTTTACCTCAGTTCTCTTCTTTCCGCCTCAGCAGCAAGACGATCGTTGAGAGCTTCCTCAATTTTTTCTTGTCAATTCTACGGAAAAGACTAATTTACAAACATTTTTTTCTAGCGATCTTGTCTCTAGGGCAGGATTGCCACCCCAGTGCTGTTTCTTCTTGTAGGACTCAGTCACTTTCCGCTTAGGTTGCCTCCCCCCCAAAGGGGGTGGCAGTAGGTCGGCCCTTTGGGGCATTCTTCTCGAACGTTCTCCGTTCTACTTGCCTTCTTTGGAGGAATTTTTCATGGCCTCAGCTGCTTTCAAGCAGCGCACATCTTGCCACAAGAGGTTCCCAGCTTGAGACGGACACAGCCAGTGCCTGTTTTGCTTGGGAAAGTCTCACCAGAGCAAGTCTTGTGAGCACTGCAAAGATTTTACACACCTTGTGGTCCAAAACAGGAGTAACCGACTCAAGACGCACCTAATGGTGATCACCCTGGCTCCAGCTTCAGCGGCTTCCACATCTGCCTCTACAAGTGGCCTCCTGCCTGAAAGGGCTCCAAAGTCTTCTTTTTCAACCCTGATTCACAACAAGAAGAAGAAAGACAAAAAATGGGGACAAGAAGAAAAAGCACAGAGGTGAGGCTCGCCGTTCTTTGCCTTCTACCCCTTGCCCGCCAATTTCTTCCAGTCCTTCTCCACCTTTCTCTGTGGCAAACTGTCCCTCTCCTGGGACTTCCACCTGGGGTGGCCGCTCCTCTTCGGAGTCACCAAACAAGGCATGCTGGGCTGGTGCAACCGCATGCCCCGTGCTTCTTTCACTGTCACCTCCTTCGGGTGAGAGGGGCTGTACCATGACGCGGCAGGTTCCTGTGTCTCCAAGACCACAAACTCCTACGGTCGACACCCCGGCAGCCAACTTTTCACTCCCACCATTTCATCGCCTACGGCTATCTTAACTGCTGGCCCATACCTGTCAAGTTTTGGATTTGAAAATAAGGGAAATTTTGGCCACACCCCTCAGTGGGTGTGGCCAAATCTTTGGGCATAGCCAAATATAGCCATGTGACTTGTTGGGCTCTAGTCATGCCTGCCACATGGCCATGAAAATGTCTACAAACACAGACAGCACTGGCTCTTTGGCTGTAAATGGAGATGAGCACTGCACCCTAGAGTTGGATACGACTGGCAGATTTTACTTTCTTAGGATCAAAGATCGCTGCAGATGGTGATTGCAGACTGAAATAAAAAGGTGACTGATGCTTGGGAAACAAGCTATGAGAAACCTGGGAAACATAGTTAAAAGTAGAGGCATCACCATGCAAACAGAAATTGCATAGTCAAAGCAATGGTATTCCCGGTGGTAATGTATGGGTGTGAGAGCTGGACCAGTAGGAAAGCTGAGCGCAGAAAAATAGATGCCTTTGAAATGTGGTGTTAGAAATAGGTCGATCCTAGAAGAAATCAAACAAAGGTGGAAATATAAGTGATGATAACAGTGCTACTGCATTTGACTAGATTACAAAACAATTAAGCAAAATATTCGGGGCTAATGGTTAGGAATCCAAGAAAAAATAACACCGTTAAGACCAATAAAGATATATAAAGATATCAGGAAAGCTGAGCGCAGAAAAATAGATGCCTTTGAAATATGGTGTTAGAAATAGATCAATCCTAGAGGAAATCAACCATGAGCGACTGCTCATTAAAGGTCAAATAGTAAAGATGATGCTAAAGTACTTTGGAATCAAATGAGAAGAGAGGATTCACTTGAGAAAACCTTGATGCTGGGAAAGGTGTTGGACAAAAGAAGAGGGTGGCCAAAAATAAGATGGCTAGATGGTATTGTAGATTGCAATGGGCACAAAGCTGTGTGGACCAAATAACCCTTTTCCCATCTTCGTGGGGGACTTTTGTTTTGTTTTGTTTTTTGTTTACTCATTTTTAATTTAGAAATTTTTCTGGGAAGCAAAGAGCAGAATAGTAAACCAGCCCCCTAGGGTTACCAACTGCTTGTAAGCAGCTTGGCTTTAATGAACTAGCCCTGCACATGGCTAGACACCCACCCACCATCCACCCCATTAGGGATTAGTAAGGGATTAATTCCCCCTAATTAACCAGTCTATTTGTTCCTCACTGCAACAAGTTGAAGCACCAGCACCTGAAAATGTCGGATCCAGCTTAAGGAACGGAATTAGTAAAGTAAAAAGCAACCTCTGTAGTTTCCAAGCCTCCCGGCAGCTGAGGAGTTCATCTCCATATATGAAATATATCGCTCACCTAGAGTAGACTGACTCCCGTCCCATGGTGGCTCCGATCAGCAGCAGCAGCAAAAACGAAATGAACATGACCATGTGGCAGGGAAGGGAAATGAAAGAGAAACTACAGAAGGCCCCCACTACCACCTTCTCTCTCTCTTTCCACAAGCAAAAAGCCACACAGCGACCTCTGGTGGCAGGAAAAACATAATGCAGCTTCGCCTGTGAGGGCTCCAGTCAGGATTTTTTTTTTTAAAAAAAGGGATATTAAGGGAAAATTAATAAAACGGGAGGGGGCAGGAAGAGGGGTAAAAATAAGGGGTTTTCCCAGGGGAAATGGGATACTTGACAGGTATGTGCTGGCCAGATGGACCTCTTCAAGACTATGTTCAAGGTCATGGCAAAATCCTTAGCCAAACAGTTTAAGGCCACCATTCCTGCAGCGCCTGCGGCTCCAGGCTTGACCACCGCATTCTCCAGGGATTCTGACCCTGCTGTCACTCTGCCACCCTCTCGAGGGTTGAGCAGTTGCTCCGCTGGCTCGGCCATACTGGATTGGCATGGTCCAGACATTGAAGCTATGAGTGCCCAGTCCGTCGACCCACCCAGGCCGTACTGGCGCGGTCCCAATGTGACTGCCAGAGTCCCCCCTCATCTTCCAATGATTCCAGCTCATCTTCGGAGGAGGTTGAGGGGGATGGGGATGCAGAGAAGATGCCCGACCAGGTGATTGGTGCTGTCGATCCGCCTAGAGGAGAGGACCAAAAATCCCCCACGGCAATGCTCACCTGTTTAGGAACTGCCCTTAATATACGGGTCGACCAGCCACCGTTGGAAGGTGAGGACCAGATGACAGCCAAGCTGGACAAAAAGTCCATCCATCCCGTCCACATCACCATGCTCCCTTCCATGCTGACGTCTGCAAAGGCCACCTAGAAGAAGCCCATTTCGGCCCACTCTGTTTCATCCAGGCTCGATGGGATTACAGAGTCTTGGATGAGGACGTAGAGTTTCTTCAGGCGCATCCCCTATCAAATTCCCTGGTAGTGAAAGCCTTTCAGCATAAAACTGCAGTCAGCGGCTTTCCGGTGCCATCAATGCCTGAGGGGAAGAAGCTCAAAGTGGTGGGCCGGAAGTTCTATGCCAATGGGTCGCTGTTTCTCTGGGCCGTGAACTATTCAGCAGCTATGGGCCTCTACCAGTCCCATCTTTGTGAATGAGCCAAGACTCTTGCTGCAAAGCTGCCGTCAGACCTCCAAAAGGAACTCAACAGTCTTTGCGATGAGGGCGATTTCCTGGCAGAGCAGCAAATGAGGATGGTGCGTCATATTAACGACTACGTGGCCAAGGGCATGTCTTTGGCAATCCTTCTGCAGCAGCATGCTTAGCTTCGGGGAACTACCCTAGATGACTCCATGAAGAAGCTCATTGAGGAGTTCCCATTTGATGGCCAGGGCCTGTTTGGCCAAGACACAGACAAGGTTTTAAACGAGTTGAGAGAGACCAACTCGACTGCCAAGTTCTTGGGCCTCACTGCCTCGTCTCAACCTTCAAAGGCCAGATATCAGCCATTTACCAGCCACTATCACGGCAACCCACAGCAACACCAACAGCAGGGTGGGCCTGCCGACCACCCAAACCTGGCTTTTATTGTCCCCGGAGACAACAAGGGAGGCAACATTTCCAGCCTTATGGCCAAGGTAAACGCAACGAAGGCAAATCAAAGTCTCGTGTTTGACTTCCCTCTGGCCAAGACTCTCTCACTCCATCTCCTGTACCTCCCCCTTCAGAACTTCCTTGAGGTGTGGTCTGATGTCACGAATGACTGGTGGGTCTTGAAGATCTTGTCCGCTGGTTATGCCATCGAGCTCGACTGGATGCCTCAGGTAGGAAAACTCCATTTCACACCCCGTCTCTTCATCTGGAGAAAGAAGTTGCAACCCTTATATCCAAGGGGGCCATTGAGCTGGTACCACCAACCAATTGGAACAACGGTTTCTACTCGAGGTACTTCGTTGTCCAGAAGAAAGATGGAGGCCTCCGCACAATTCTGGACTTGCGTCGCCTCAGCAAGTTCATCAACACCAGGAAGTTTCAGATGGTGACCCTCCAGACCGTCCTTCCCCTCATCAACAAATGGGACTGGTTTATGGTGATAGACCTTAAGGACGCTTACTTCCACATCAGCATCCTCAAGGAGCACAGACATTTCTTCCGCTTCCGGATAGGGGACTCTGTGTACCAGTACCGTTGCCTACCATTCGGTCTGGCCATGGCACCATGAGTCTTCACCAAGTGCATGGCTCCAGTTGCCGCTTTCCTCCGCAAAAAGGGGATCAGGGTCATCCCGTACATCGACGACTGGCTGATAGTCTCCCCCACCAGGTCGTCGGCCATTCGGGACACGGAGTACACTGTTCATCTCATGGAGAGTCTTGGCCTCAGGATCAACTTCAGCAAGTCGAAGTTGGATCCGTCACAGCGAGTGGACTACATTGGAGCGGTTCTGTACTCACTGGCAGTCAGGGAATTTGCCCCACAAAAACGCTTACTGGATATTGCACAGGTAGTAAGCGATTTCCGTACAAAACCCTTCATCTGAGCAAAGAAGGCTCAATGACTCCTGGGCTTAATGGCATCCACCATAGCAGTGATCCCACACACCAAACTGACGTTCCGGTCTCTGCAGTCTTGGCTTCTCCACGAGTTTGATCCTTTCATGGAGAGTCAGTCCAAATGGTTGTTTCCGGCTCTGGAACTGGTGGACCAGCTGGTGGACCACACCTCTCAATGTGGCTATGGGCAAGAATTTTTATCCTCTGCCGCCGACTCTTCAAATTTTGACCGACGCAAGCAACCTCAGATGGGGAGCTGCTTGCGGGACTCTGATGGTCAACAACACCTGGTCTTGGGACGAGATTGTCCATCACATCAACTACCTGGAGTTGCTTGCCATATGGAAGGCCATGCGGTCCTTCAAAATATTGTTGTCCGGCAAGGTGATCCAGATTGCTTCAGACAATACCACCACGATTGCATATCTGAACAAGCAAGGGGGGACGAGATCCACTATGTTGCTTTATCTAGTGGTGCAACTTTGGGAATGGTGTCTCGAATGAGACATCTTTCCAATCAGAGTACACATCCAGGTCAAACTGAATGTGCTGTCCGGCCATCTGAGTGATGAATCACAAGTGGAAACTGGTTAACGTGGTCTTTCAGTCCCTTTGCAAGTCGTGGGGGACTCCGAGCATCGACCTCGTTGCATCGGAGTCCAAACACAAGTGTCCCAGATACTGCTCCAGGGCGGGCATCAGACAGAACTCTGAGGGTGATGCCTTCATGAAACGGTGGTATCAGGACTACCTCTACGCCTTTCCCTGATTTCCTCTGGTTCAGAAGGTCCTCACGAGGATGTACCAGCAACAGGTGCACGCAATTCTCATCACTCCAGCATGGCCGTGTCAACCCTGGTATCCACTTCTGTTGCAACTGTCGTCGCAGTCTCTCACGCTGCCAGACTCTCCGACTCTCCTACAAATGGATCAAGGGCAACTTCACCACTCGGACTTGCTCAGTCTTCACCTCGCCACGTGGAGGATAATCCCAGATTATCCAGGATTTTGGAACTAGCACGACGCCCCTCTACGAGGAAGTCCTATGCCTCCACGTACAGGCGATTTTGTGCCTTCCTGGATACTCAACAGGTGTCTCCACTCAATGCTGGTCTGCAAGATATCATGGCATACCTCCTCCATTTGGCAGAGTCAGGTCTCAGCATTGCTTCCATCAGGGTCCAGTAGTAGCCCACTCTCCAGATGGATTGCCCGCCTCTGGTGCCTTCCATGACCAAACGGTGAAGCGTTTCCTCAAGGGTCTGCGCAACGCTTTCCCTCCTATTAAGACTCCGACCACACAATGGTCATTATCTACTGTCTTGAATGCCCTCACTAACACTCCCTTCGAGCCGATGGCTACTGCGGATGCTCGTCTCCTCACCTGGAAGACTGTGTTTCTTGTGGCTATCACGTCTGCTAGACGAGCTGGTGAGCTGGTTGCTTTGCGGGCAGATGCCCCGTTTATCAAATTCTACAATGAGTGCGTGGTGCTCCACGCCAACATCAACTTCTTACCAAAGGTAGTCTCCCAGTTTCACATGGCTCAGACTATATCTTTACCAACTTTCTTTCAAAACCCCAGCAATGCTCAAGAAAGGACTTGGCACACGCTTGAAGTGAAACGAGCTTTATTGTTTTATATCAGCAGGACCCGTGTGTTCCGTAAGTCACAGCATCTTTTTGTTGCCTATAGGGGAAAGTCCAAAGGTGAACCCATCACTTCTCAGAGGTTCTCCAAATGGATTACATCTACCATTTATCTCCCCTATGAGACTGCCTCTTTGCCACCTCCTCCATACGTCAGGGCACATTCTACCAGAGCGGTTGCTACCTCCACTGCCTTTTTGGACGGCATTTCGCTAGAGGACATCTGTAAGGCTGCCACTTGGTCCAGACCTTCCACATTTGTCCAGCACTACTGGATGGACACCAGAGCCACTGTGGATGCCAGACATGGTCATGTCATCCTTGCCAGAGGGCTCCAGGTGCCTCTCCCTTGAGGGTCCATCCTGTCTGACTGACATACTTCTTCAAGGATTCATCTCATCCGGCTGCCCACTTACCAAGTGAGTGTGATCTTGCTAATCTCCCAATAGTGGGGATTCACAAACTATACAAAGGAGAAAGTTGGGTTTCACTTACCAGTGATAACTTTCGTTCTTTGAGCATATAGTTTGTGAATAAACACTACCCACCCTACCTCCCCTCTTGAACAGCACGGATGAGATCATTTGGTTTATCCTGTGCCTTACTTAAGTATGGAACTGAGGTAAAATGGCGAACTGGCGCCTAAGAGTGGGTGGTACGGTGGGCAGTCTTACCACCAAAACTTTTGACCAATCAGCTTTAAAGCCTCTGATCAATGTTCTGTGCAGGCACATAACCCAATAGTGTGTATTCACAAATTATATACTCGAAGAATGAAAGTTATCACTGGTAAGTGAAACCCAACTTTCTTTATATTTTCATTTAAACTCTGGGAATATAATGTCATCAGGTCACAGATATTGTTTTTATATATACAAATGGAAATCAGCAAGATTATTAAACTGGAGGATTAAAAAAACCTTTTCGTTTTTTTATTTTATGCCCTTTAATTATGCACATTGACCCTATTTCCTTTCTGAAAGATGAAATGAACCAACCAGTCTGGTTGAAAACTATACATATTGGCCTTTAAAGGCCAAAGATATTGCCACATGAACATCAGTCTGCAATATGGGGCCTTCCAGTCACACTAGACTACAACCTTTACCATCCCTAGTAATTGTGCTATGGATTGTAGTAACTGTAATCCAATTTATGAGGGAGGTGATTTGGATAGAATACTGAATCTTTTTAAAAGCACAGTGTCCAGTTAGCTCTAAAACTCTAAGTTCATCACATGCAATACTATCTAAAGGGTTTCTTACAAAGAAATTGAGACTAGCAAAGATGGAAAGATGATGTAATAGGTTTTTTCCTTGCAAAATATGGATTTTTTGAGTCTTGGTCAAATTAAGAAACACCAGGTGTGACTGGTGGTTCTTCTGGTGAATATGAACATTAATTGCTAGGGTACAAGGATTAAGGATTATATTAAATGTTTTAATTAGGGGGCTAGAATAAAATGTTTTGCAGCACAGAAACACCACATATCCTTTCAGTTACTAAAATGAGGGATATCTCAGTTAATAAACATAACTCTTCTCTGATCATCTAAAGAAGAAAAGATATTATTTACTTGTTTTGAAATTAAAATCTATTGCAAATCTCACAGACATTTTGCATACCAATAAGCCCTGAATTCTCTCCTCCTTACCAGCTGTAGTAATTCCACACTAAAGATATATATCAGGGTGAAATCCACCTGATTAGTCCACACATGTATCTTCACACCATAGTACAGAGTTTCACAAGGTTTTTGCACCATGAGCTGTACCACTACCCTTTGGACATCTGAGTGGGCCGGACATGTGGTTTCCCCCCCATCATAAACACTGCCACAAACTGTGACTGGTGCATTTGCACATGCACATGTGCAGGCACATTTACGACTGTCATAAATGCATCCGCTTCCGCTTCCGGGGGAACCACAGTGGGCCAGATGGAATGGTGCTGGGAGCTGGGACCAGCCCATGGGCCATAGGTTGCAAACCCCTGCCATAGTATTTGCAAATGCAAAATGGTAACTGTAAATGTGACCAATACAGTGTGGCCAACACTGGCATTTAGTTCTCCTCTTACACATCTGTTTCAGTGGTTAGGAATCTGAGCTGGAACATTGACAGGTCAAGATCCAAGTGCTGCATGACAGAGTGAACACCCATTGTCTGTCACAGCTCCTGCCAACCTTCTTCATCTTCTTCTTCTGTCATATCTGAATTTGAATATAGGTGTTCATCATAGCAATCAACCATGAAGACTGTCCTGAGAATATAATGCAGTGGCCTTTCATCTGCCTTCCACATCACACATGACACTCATACCACTGATCCAGTTTTGCGAGTCACTTTCTGGTCTTGAGCCCTTTTGGCACACAAAGTCCTCTTCAGTCCCAGGGCAGTATTGATGAACCTGCTGCCCTCCATCAAGATAGATTCAAGTGGGATTTAATCCACTTGAGGCCCTTCTTCCTTCCCTGTGGAATCGGCATCCATTAGTCCTCAGGGTTGTCAGGTTAGTTAAGTGCTGCCTGACTCTCGCATTGAGTTGCTGGCAGTATGGTCTACTCTATTATCATAGCAGGGCAACCTGGCAACCTAACAGTTCAAAAGCAAGAAATTGCACATAGATAAATACTGTGGTGGGCATCAGCAGGTTCGCACCAGTTCGCCAGAACCAGTAGCAGAAATTCTGGCTGGCCCTGCCCACCCAAGTTTTGAAATAAATCAGTCCTAATTTGGGTGAAATGCAGGGCTTTCCCCCTGGCCACACCCACTATACCATGGCCACAGTGTGGTAGTAAATTCTTTTGGAGCCCACCACTGAATAAATAGGTGCATCATTGACAAGAAAGGTAACAGCATTGCATGTGCTCCTTTGCTGTAAACAGAGATGAGCACTGCCCCCTAGAGTCAGACATGACTGTCTTTCAAGCAAGGGAGACCTTCACCTTTGTCTTTATAATATGGCGTTTCTGTGAATGGTGTGTGGGTTATGTCAGAGGGTGTGTTTGTGAATGGAGGAAGTAGAGTAAGTTTCAAGGATGAGTGAGGGAGGGAGAGAATGGTGCAAAAGTGTTTCATTAGGCTGGGTGTTAAGTGTGAAAGAAAGAATGCCCACTTTAGATGCTGACCGCAACTGCTTTGTGCTCTGGAAAATTCTCCTCCCCAGACATTCACCCCTAGAGGTTTTCCATGTAGTAAAATAGCTTTTGGCCAAGAAGACTCTCCTTATTCTAGTAACATAAACATTTCTACCTATGCTTATGTTGCTGGGTCTACTTAGAAGTATCTCACTACAGTACTTTGTTTAACCCAAAAATAGTTCTTTTTGCACAAAGTTTATATACTTGTATGTGTTGGGGGAGAGGGATGCCATTTTAAGGCCAGGCTTTAACTTTCTAGTAGGCCTCTATGACTTTCTGAATGTATGAATAGTCACCAATATGTAGTCATTACATTTGCTATTCAGTATTGCAAACTCAAAGCAGGCGGTCGTCAAAAGCGCTCTCAGGAATTCTGGTTGATATTTTGCCATTTGCTTTCCCATTTAAGGAAGAAGAGTAATATATGTTCGTGTCTATACAGTCCCAGAGGACTCACATTTTCTGTAATATATTTCACTAATTAAAGTAAAATGCCTCGTAGAATATATTTTTAGTAATTTCTTTGAGTTTCATTAATTCTGGTTACTGTCAATTTAAATTCACTTCTGTGAAGCGAGACCTGCAACTGCAGTCTTTTCCTTGGTTAACACAGTCAGTGGGACTCACAAACTACAAGTGCAAAGAAGTCATGAAAGCTGGAAATGAACAGGTTCCAATAAATCTTATTTTATGTTCAAGAACTTGGTATACAAATGTTGATAGGAAAACACATAAGGCTTTCTTTATGCTGAAAAACAGATGCTTATCTGAGATTTACCCACCTTTCATTTGTCTTGGGAAAGAATTGTAGTTTGTTCAAAATCAATGTGGTGTAGTGGTTAGGCTGTACCAGGGAATGTTAGAGGTGTACTTCAGATTTGGAAGCAACTTGAAAATGCAGGCTGCTTTTGAAAGATTCAGGAAAATATAATTTAGAGGAGCACATCCCTTAAGTGCTGAAACATTTCTGATTGTCACATGGCATTCTCATGCCTGCTATAATTTGCAAGCAAACTTGGTCTCTTTTCTGATTTATCATCAGAAAGTAAAGTAGGAACACATTTGAAATCATATTCAGATCTCCCAAAGTTATATCTTTGGAATGCAGACATGATTTATTCTTTTAATGGTCTGCTATCTGTTATGCAAAATTTGACCCTTATGGAAGCAGGCATTCTCCAATGAAAACTGAGAAGTTGTTGGTAATTTGGGTTTCACTTTGGATTCAGGGGACATAGATTGTGTCCAAAATGGATACATTTCTCCACAAGCTTTCTCTATTAAGAAATAGCAATGAGTAAAGTCTGGAAAAAGAATGGAGGAATATAATTTTGTTGATTGGTAACCATCGCTTCTGAGACTGTGGTGGCTTAGTGGTTAAGACACTGAACTTGACAACTGGAAGGTCAGTAGGTCAGCAGTTAGAGACCTGAGTGCTGCATGATGGAGTGAGCTTCTGTCTCTGTCCCAGCTCCTGCCTACCTAGCAGTTCGGAAGCAAGAAATTGCAAATAGATAAATAGTTACCACTTTGGTGGGAAGGTAAAAAAGTGTTCCGTGCACTCTGGTGTCTAGTCATGTTTGCCACATGACCATGGAAATGTCTGCAGACGCAGACAGCACTGGCTCTTTTGCTATAAACAGAGATGAGCACTGAACCCTAGAGTGAGATACAACTGGCTTTCAAGCAAGGGCAACCTTTACCTTTTCCTAACCATAGCTTCTAATCACAGAGAATGGTTTTACCAGGGCTTTTCAGTTCCAGTGATTTTGGTGATTAATGTTGGCATAATGTATCCCAAGGCTGCACTTTACTTGTTCTATTTTTTTAAAAAAAGAATTGAAATGCTAAAGGTATTTTGTCAGTAACTGTGGGACCTGAAGTTATATCACAGCTTGTGCTTGTTTGGAAACCACCAGACATTTTGAGTCCTCTTGAGTGCAACCATGTACTCATCCATCCTGTCCTACAGTGCTTTCTATGACTTACTATCAATTAGGCATGGCAGGAAATATTATTCCTCATTTATCCACCTTTTCAACACATGTACTTATGGACATTTCTTGTGAAGAGACGTTGTTATGAAACATGCCATCTCCTTAACGTTAAAAAAAGGAACAAAAAATAGGAGGGGTTAAGGGGCATAAATATCCTCTCTCACTTGAACATTCTTTTTATATCCACCATTCTGTAGTTATCCTTCAGAAATTTTACAGGCTTTCCTTTGGGAGGGAGAATCAATGTCACCTGAATGTTATATGCCATTTTCATAACATTTGTCCATAAAAACATTAACTGTTGCATTTTTTTTAAAAAAAACTTAATGATGACAGAAGGGGAATTTATTCCTTCAAATTTCATCAATTTTTGCCACTTTCCTAAAGCTGATTTTAAAAATCATATTAAATCAAAAAGTCACTGGAACTATTTGTCTGAATTTAACTGGTATAAACCACTCTCCAAGCAGCTGCTATGCCTTCAAATTGAACTAGCTGGAAAAAGAAGGTACAGAATACAGAGCCATTTGGAACTGTCTCTAAAGGAGACCCTGAAAGGGTAATTGCACTTGGTGCTTCAAACAAACAATTTCATACGTACCATTCTGTCATATGAATGAGCTTTATCATGTGGCTTGTCTCTGCGCTGCTTCAAGAGAAATAACTGTAGAATACATATAAACAATCCATGCTTAAGTGGGTGGAGACAGTCAGCTGATGGCTCACCACATCACAGCAACTTCACATAGACATAGTAGGGATGTGTAGAATACTTCTTTCCCATCAATTTAGGTTGTGTCAACTTCATGAAAATTTCATCAAGGAATCTGAAACCTCACTAGATTCCTCACCTCCAAATTAGAATGGGATAAGAGGCATTTCTGTTTTCTTATCATGATCTCCATAATTGTGCAAGTTGTCGCCTAGTGCAAAGTATACACACACAGCAAGCAAAGAAGGACTTGCTGATTATTTAGAGAGAAGCAAAATGCATCTACTCATTCAGATCAAAGCAACAACAGTCATTACTTTGTGCAAGTCATGTTACTGCACAAATGAAGTTTTGCTTTGTAAGGTTTTGTGGATTTTGTGCGAAGCATTTTTTCCCCATTTCTTTCTTGCCTTTTGCTAAGCATAAAATTAAAAACTTTTGTCTCTTGTGCAGCAAGGAGAGTACCTTTCTAGTTTCTTGTCTTCTTAAATCTCTGCCTTGGAGATGTTTTGGAGCACCCTAACACTTACTTCTCACTGAGCAGACAAACTGTATCCCTACTCAGCCAAGGCCGTCACAAGTAATTACCCATCCACTACTGCCCCTATGAAACCTGCAGTTTTTAGAAAGTGAAGGAAAAGTTGCTCTGCAAGCATTGGGAAGAAATTAATTGCCAGGGGTAGATGGGATACTAATAGAACTATTTCAAGCCAGGGTGACTAAATCTGTTAAGATTTTGACAAGAATATGCCAACAAACATGGAAAACAAATCAATGACCCACAGACTGGCAATTTATAATATTCATTCCAATTTCCAAGGAAAGAAATAATAAGGAGTGCAGTAACTATAGGACCATTACACTAATTTCCTATGCAAAAAAGTGTTGTAATAATTGCTTTTACCTGATGTTCAAGGTGGATTCGAAAAAGAGTCACTTGAGATTAGATTGCAAATATCTGAAAGCTACTGATGCACATCAAAGAATTTCATGAAAATACCAGTCTATGCTTTACAGACGTCGGAATGGACTATGCGACTGAACAACAAATCATGAAAAGCTACCTTTTCTTTCAGCACGTGATTGTCTTGATGTTTAATACGTATTGTGGACAAGAAACTATCATTAAGACAGGATATGGAGAGACAGAATGGTTTCCCATAGGATAAAGTGTGAGACAAAGGTACATTTTTTCTTTTTATCTGTTCAGTCTGTGCACAGAACACATGATATGGAAAGTTCAACTTGATTCAAATGGAGGAGTGAAAATTATTGGATGAAACAACAATATTTTAAGATATGTAGCTGACACCATCTTACTGGCAGGAATAACAATGACCACAAATGATTTTTAGTTAAAATGAAAGTGTCAAACAGGATTGCATTTAAATATCAAGAAAAAAACATGACTACAAAGGAAATATAGAAGTGTGATGATGACAATGAAGAAACTGAAATACTGAAAGAGGTTTGTTTACCTTGATTCAATCATAAATCCAACTGAAATACTGCAGCCAAGAAATTAGAAGAATATAAGACTTGGAAGGGCAACAGTGAAGGAATTAGGAAAGATCATCAAGTGTAAGGACATGTCACTGGAGACCAAAGCCAAGATCTTTACCATAATAGTGTTTCCAATCACAAAGCAGTAAAGAAAGCAGATAGGGAAAAAATATTTGTTTGAAATATGGTTCTGGAGGAGAGCTTTGCAGATACTGTACTTTATTCTGCCAAAAACAACAACAACCACAAAACAAGTGGGTCATAGATCAACTGAACTGTTACTAATGCAAATATGATGAAAATGAGGCTGTTGTACTTTGGGAACATCTTGAGAAGACAAGATTCTTTGGAAAAGACAATAATGCTGGGGAAGGAGGTAGGAGGCAGGAAATCTGAGATGGTTTGGCACCATGAGGGAAGCCCACAGACATGGGTCTACAAGAACTGAACAGGATTGTTGAGGACAGGATGTTCTGGAGATCCATCATTCATAGGGTCATCATTAGTTGGAGACTAACAACAACAACAAAAATAACAACAGCACTGCCTTGAAAGAAACAGTTTCTATTTTCCACTTCTGGTCCATTGTACTGAATAACAGAAATGCAGTGGGGAAGAGGAAAGGCAAAACTGTCACCAGGTCCTCCTGGCTTCTAAAAGTTTCTGCCTTTTTATATCTGCCACTGGTTGAGTTGAGCTCATTTTGCAAAGAGGTTCACAAAGAGAATGCTGAAGTTTGAGCTGCAGGGGGTAAAGCAAGCCATATCCTGCTGGTTTGTTTGGTATTCGGAGTTCAAAGAGGATGAAGCACCAATGCCTGAATGAAGCTTGCAGATTAGCAGCATTGCCCGAGGTTTCCCAAAGGCAGGTCAAGTTCAGCAGGAGTACAAGTATTTTCAGAGCTTTCCCATGTAGTTAAAAAACAGGCTTGATAATATGTTCATTCTCAAATCACTTCAGAAATCCAGCAGAAGGCTGTTAATATTGATATGGTTAATATACATCAAACAGGATTCTTTTAATTTTTTCAAATCGAAAAATTCTCCACAGTGTTGACATTTCCTCAGTGAACTCTCAGGATTGTTTGGTTTCCAAGACTGTAGGGCCCAAGACATATTTTGTTTTAAATAATCCTTCATAAAAAATTCAGCTCTCCATCTAATATGATTGAAACCCAGCTTACTGTGTTTTATAATGCATCGCACCAGTAAGATGATAGGTGTTGCATTATTCAGGACATGATAGGGAAAATAGTGATAGATGTGTGTTTTCAGGGAGAGTGATCAAAGAAATCAGTGCAACTTGATCTGTCATGTTATCTCATTTTATTTACTTTTCAGAACTCAGCCAAATATTAAAGATAGAGAAAAATCAATATCAATTTTCACCTTTGTCACGTCCCATGCTTCAATTATTAATGAATGTTAAATTTGACCACATTTCTTCATACCACCTGCTCTGCAATAATATTTCAGAACCTTTATTAAAAATGTAAAATTGTCATTGAATTTCCAAATACGATTCTCCAGTGGCTAATTCAGCTTGTTTTATTAATAAGCGAGTTCTGATGAGTAATACTAATTTAATATGCCTGCATGTAAGATTAAACCATAAATTATTCCTGCTGAAGGTGATGAGATTTGACTGCTATGCGGTTGTTAGGCAATAACCTTCTGCAGTACCCAAGCAAGCCATTGTTCCCCTGAAAAGATGATCAGTCAATATCCTGATTAAGGCATGACGTTTTTGCTGATATAAACACACTTCTTTGAATATTATATACGAAATGAGTACACATATTATATGTGAAATTGTATAAAATTTATACATAGATGGCAAGATGATCAGCAAAGGTTGAGAATAGCTGTATTTTGCATTATTTCATTGCTCTTTATGTAACACAGCGGTGCCCAACCTTTACCCCCCAACCCCCGGAATAATGAGACAGACACAGTGCTGGAATTAAACTCAGGGCCACTTTATTAACATGAACTTCAAACTAAACTGTTTGCCTGTGGCAGGGGCTGAGTAGCGTGATTCTAAGTGATGCAGCCAAGGTGATCACTTTACCTTCTCCACTCACGTCAAGGTGAATACCGGCTTACCAGGATCATCCTGTTCTTCAACAGACCCCATCCCGGTTCACCATTCGGGTATAATGGTAAATGCTGTTCTCAAGCCTCAAGGTTGTAGTCCAACAGCACGTCCCTCAACCACTGAGCATGCCCGTCACCCGGAGGCAGAAACCAAAGGTCTTCCGGCTTCTGGCCGACTGACATGCCCAAGGTCATCCCCAAATAATTCTAGGCCTTCACCTACTATTTAACTATGTGCTATCCACCAAGTGACCAAAATTGAACCACCAAGCCAATTGCCCCAGTCCACAACAGTGTGAAGTGGGCAAAAACACCTCTGTCCCATGGCCAATCAGGGACGTGTGCAAAAATCCCCACTTGGCCCCGAAGCAACAGGCTAATCCCACACTGCTGCTTCGAGGGCAGGTGGGTGGGCTTTCATTTGCCTACTTTGCTCCAATCTGAGCTGGGATCGGGGAGGATAAGCCCATAATCAGGCATAGCTCCTCCCCTTCCCCAGCCCGGCACACCCCTGGGCGTGCCCAAGCTTCTGCCTCACCCAAGGGAGGGAGGCAAAGGCATGCTACTGGACAGCTGACCTCTGGCGTGTTACCTTTTGCACTGTGGGCCTGACCATGCCCCTGGAAGAGCAAAGCTGGCCAGACCATGCCCCCCACCCCAGAAACAGAAGCGGGTGCATTTACGGCTGTTATAAATGCACCCCTTCTGCATTTATGTCAGCTGTGGGCACATTTGCACATGCATGTGCACATCTGTGCATGCATGGGCATGTTTTACAGCTGACGTAAATGCACCCGCTTCCACTTCCAGGTGCGAGGAAGACAGCAACGGGTTGGCCTGTGGGCCGTAGTTTGCGAACCCCTGATGTAACATATAACTATCATTAAGACAAGAAATTTTAGCATAATAACTTTTCTTACAATACTATAAGAGACTCAACAAACTCTATGGCAAATAGTTTCTTTGTTCTTTTACAAGATGTAGTAGAAGGGGAGTGGAGAGAAATTCCACTACCTTACTACTCTTATAAGCTTCACCAAAGACAAGTTACACAATATTTTTTTGAGAAAGAAAAGAAACAAACATAGCCATCTAAATCTAAAAATCTAATCTAAAAAGAGATTGGCCTGCTTATCCCAGCATAATAAAAGCTGTTACAGTGTGCAGTGATGCTGAGAAAACATTTTGGCATTCACAGGGGGAAATAGTATCTCTTTTGAGAGAGAGATATTAAAAGTAAAAGTTGCATTAATTTAAGTTTGCAGATTGAAGACGTGGCATAGGACAAGTGATACCCGTGCGTGAGAGCTTAATTTTTTTCTGTTCACATATTGGGCAAAATAAGCAGCAAAGGAGAATTGTTAGCCACTCATCTAGGAAGTATAGAAGAGTCCTTTATTTAAAATGAAGCAGAAACTGCTTACTGGGATAGCACAATCAGTTGAATAATAGGGCTTGGAAAAGTAATTTCTTCCTTCCTTCCTTTCTTTTTGGAATGACATTTTTTTCTGATCCCCACAGTTAGCATAGCTGCCACAAGGCCAGTAGATGGTTGGAGAATTCTAGATGTGTAAACAAAATAATTATAATAACTCTTTACTTACTGTCTTTACTTTTAGAGTTAAATCGTTTCACAACATTTATTAGAAGCATCCACATTGAGGGGAAAAAACAATTTCCTATATTTTTGTTCACTAAATGCCAATTACAGCACCAGGAAACAGGAAATTTAGAAATTTATGCTTCTGTGGTTGTGGGTGGCCATATGCATTAGAGCACTGTGCTTTGCTAATTTTTGTACAAAAGAGGGAGTTTCAGTAGTTTCAACTATGGATATTTATTCTTTTATACAATTATTAAAAGTACAGAAACCATGTCCACTTTTGTGTCTGGTCACTTTTGTGTCTGGTTGTTATATTAGGCACGTATAGTACAGTATTAACTGTTCATTTCTGTCCCCCATCCATCAAAACATGTTTCATACGATGCCTTTTACTCTTTGGATTGACTTTGAACCACCTAATGCATGGTTCTAGTTTTTGCCAAACAGTTCTATAATTTTATTTTATTGGTCCGGCCCTGGCGTCTAATGGATTCTGAGATATTTCAGACGGAGGTGGGGCCTTTTCCTCCGGACAGGCTGCACGATGCTACCGAGACCATGGTCGCCCTTTGGGAAAAGGAGGCAATGTCAGACTTGGATAATATCACGCCAATGTGGTCTCTCCCTGCTCGCAGACTACGTAGCGCTCTCCCTGGTATACAGATGAGTTGAGGGAGATGAAGTGGGTTAGGAGATGCCTGGAGTGCCGTTGGGTGAAGACCCGGAATGAGTGCGACCAAACATGAGTTAGAGCCTCTACTAAAGCCTATCTAGTGGCGATGAGGGTGGTGAAGTGTCAATACGTCACCTCCCTCATTGCCTCTGCTGACAATCATTCAGCGGCTCTGTTCCGGGTCACTAGGTCCCTTCTGGGTAAGGAGGTGCCTGGGTCTGGGTGGCAGGCTCAGCAGACAATTTTGCTGACCATCTTGCAGAGAAAGTTGCTCGCATCCATTCAGGATTTAATCCTGACGTGAAAATTGATCGCCTGGAGAGGACCGGAGCAGAGTCTAGCCATGTTATCTGGGATTAGTTTGATCCGGTTGGCCCTGATGAAGTGGACAGGTTCCTTGGAGCTGTGCATGATACCACTTGCTTATTAGATCACTGCCCTGCCTGGCTGGTTAGAGCAGCCAAGGCTACAATGGGTAGTTGGGTCGGTGCAATGGTGAATGCATCTCTGAGGGAGGGGGTGGTTCCAGCAGTTTTCAAACATGCACTGGTTCACCCTCTTCTGAAGAAGCCATCGCTCGACCCTGCGGTTATTTCAAACTTCAGACCAATCTCCAACCTTCCCTTCATGGGGAAGGTGTTGGAAAAAGCAGTGGCATGGCAGCTCCAGGGGGTTCTGCATGATACTGATTATCTGGACCCGTTTCAGTCAGGATTCAAGCCCGGTTATGGTACCACACTCTTGGATGATCTCTGGCGGGAGCGGGACAGAGGTAACCCCTCTGTCCTTGCTCTTCTTGACCTCTCAGCAGCTTTCGATACCGTCGATCACGGTATCCTTCTGGGCCAGCTCCCAGGACTGGGGGCCCAGGGCACTGTGTTGTCCTGGTTTTCCTCATTTCTGATGGGCCACATTCAGTCGGTGTCTTTAGAGAGCGGGTTTT
Source organism: Bradypodion ventrale (assembly GCA_035047345.1). Lineage (NCBI taxonomy): Eukaryota > Metazoa > Chordata > Lepidosauria > Squamata > Chamaeleonidae > Bradypodion > Bradypodion ventrale. The sequence continues at coordinate 101,202,215 of JAWDJE010000002.1, read as the reverse complement.
CCAGCCCTAGGTTGCTCCCATGTGGGGTGCCTCAGGACTCGGTACTCTCGCCTCTATTGTTTAATATTTACATGAAACCGCTGGGCGAGATCATTCGTTCCCATGGGGCGAGGTATCATCAGTATGCAGATGATACCCAGTTATACATCTCGGCCCGTGAGGACCCAAGTGATGCAGTCAAAGTCCTAACCAGGTGTCTGGAGGCTGTCCGGGTTTGTTTGGGGGACAACGGGCTTCAGCTGAATCCTGGCAAGACTGAGTGGCTTTGGCTGCACTGGTTGCCAGTGTGCCTCCGGGTGCAATTCAAGGTGCTGGTTTTGACTTTTGAAGCCCTTCATGGCATTGCGCCAGGCTACCTTAGAGACTGCATCGTCACAAGAAATTCAGCCCATCCTACCAGGGCAGACAGGAGGGGCTCAGTGGTGGTCCCATCAGTGAGAGAGGTACATCTGATTGGGGTCAGGAAAAGAGCCTTCTCCGTGTCTGCCCCAGCCCTGTGGAACCTCCTTGCACTGGAGATGTGTCTCCAGACGGATCTACTCCCCTTTAGGAAGATGCTGAAGACATGGTTGTGTCAGCAGGTATGGGGGATGAGTACCCCCATCTCTCAGGCCCGCTGTCTTGTCTAGCCTGGGAGATGGACTTGCCCTGTCTTGGATTTCTGTTTTAATGTGGGTGGTGGGTGGAGAGGACTGTTTTTTTAAATGACTATTCAGGGTTTATGTGTTTTAATGTGGATTTTAGCTGGGGTTCTTTGCGGTAATCTTTTTAACTGTTAATGTTTTAATTTTTTTAATTGTATTTTTATTTCTGTTTTTCCCCTTTCCCTTTTCCTCTTAAGTTGTTAGCCGCCCTGAGTGGTGTCCCCACCAGGAGGGCGGGATACAAACAAACAAACAAACAAACAAACAAACAAACAAACAAACAAACAAACAAACAAACAAACAAACAAACAAACAAACAAACAAACAAACAAACAAACAAACAAACAAACAAACAAACAAACAAACAAACAAAACTCCAAAATATGGAACAAGACTTATTTAACAAAATCAAGCATTTTTTCAAATAATTGTTCCAGTTATATTTATATTTTTAACATGTCTGGTATGATCTATGTCTTTTCTTTGTATGGGTGTCTATAACATTGTATTTTTTAAAAAATAAGATGGGCTGCTAGAGCTAACCACCCTTGCCCTAAAAATGTACGTGATCTTTTATAGATACAGTAGAACCCTGTATAACGAAAAAACCTCTCTCCGTGGGGCTCTTTGTTATACAAATTTTATCATTATACATAGCGCTATTGATGATACCCGGCATAACGAAAATAAAATGTTCGTTATACAGGATTTTGCTTTGCGAGGTATACCTCACTTAATGAAAACCTTGTATAACAAACATTTTATTTTCATTACGCAGGGTATACCTCACCTAATGAAAACTCCGTATAATGAAAAATTCATAATGTGGGGTATCACAGTTAGTGCAAAAATGCTTCATTATATGAATTTTTCGTTATACGAAGCATTTGCTATACAGAGTTCCACTGTACAGTATATATATAAAGCCATTTTGATTTTATAAAAAATATATATGGCAGCCACCATAAAAATCACTGCATTTCCCCCCCCAACTCAGTGTGGCCCACCATTTCTTTTTTTTATTTATTAATTTTATTAGTTCATTTTCATGAAAAAAAACATTACAAACATACAAATCATATAACAAAACAAGAATACATAAACCTCATAGAAAATATCCACATAAATGATAGTTGAACTGTTATCCGTTATAGTATACATACTATTAAATATCCACTTTGAGGTTTAATACTATAACTATAACTTTCAAAAAAGCTTTCAATAATACAATTGTTTATCCACAACTATCAAGCTCCAAATTTTCAATTTACAAATCACCCAGTGTATATTTACATTGCCCTGGAAAGTTTGGTCTCTATATTATCTCCAAAAACTACTTTGAGATGGTACAGGTCTAAAACATTCCATACCCATAAGGGAGTGATCAACAAAAGGCTTCCAAATATTCCAAAATCTATTTTCCTTCAATTTATCCCTTTTTACTTTTATCTCCCATGTCAATTTATCATTCAATGCTAGATTCCACATTTCTTTATACCATTCTCCCGTCTATATAATTATATCATTTTTCCAATTTCTAGCAATACATTGTCTACCCATAGTTAACATTATTTCTAATAACTCTTTGGCAAGTTGGCAAGTACCAAGTATAGAAAGTATAAAGCAGCACAGGAGGAAAAAGAAAAAGAAATAAAGCAATTACAGGAGGAACACTCAAAAAAGAAGGATAATTTTTTTTTTTGCTAAATTACAAAGACTTAAGGCAGAATTATTGGGTAAGGATATAGAAAAAGTAAAAAGAGACTTGATATATTTAAATAGAGAGTATTTCAAATTTAGCAATAAAAATTCAAGATTACTAGCAAGAGTGGCTAAAGCTAAAAAGGAAAAAAAAGGGAAATTGGGGTGTTGGTTAATAAACAAGGGATGAGATGTAATAAGGTTAGTGATAAATGTAAAATTGTGAAGGATTTCTATCAAGCATTATATGCAAAAAAAAGATAGATGTTGGGAAACTTAAAGGAGCATTGGATAGGCAGCTCGGGAATGGAATAAAGCAGGAACACTGGGATAAAATGGAAGAACAGGTTTCTGAGAAAGAGGTAAAAGAGGTAATTAGTGGTTTGAAGCTGGGGAAAGCCCCGGGAGACGATGGACTATCGACAGAGTTTTATAAGGAATTTAAAGATGTTGTGGTACCAAAGTTGGTAAAGTTATACAATTATATTCTAGATGGTGGACAAATTCCGACTTCATGGTATAGGACCATAATTGTTCTGCTGCCAAAAATGGGAAAGAATTTGGAAAAAGTGGAATCATATAGACCAATCTCTCTTATAAACCAGGATGCCAAGATCTTCACAGCAATATTGGCTAACCGGCTAAATAAATTTATGGGAGAATATATAAATGTCGATCAAGTAGGTTTTTTAAAAGGAAGGCATATGGCCGATTTGACCAGGAGGGTGTTAGACTTAATTGATAATGTTAATCAAACGAAGGAAAAGGTGGGGTTAATATCTTTGGATATTTTTAAGGCATTTGATTCGTTACAATGGAATTGGCAGATATGGCGTGTTTTCCGATAAAAATAGATAAAAAAATAAAGGAAATATTGGATAAAAATGAAGTTTCTTTGGTGAAAGAATGGTTAAGAATTTGTGGAGATGAAATTAAGAAGAAAAAACTGTTTGAACAGTTAAAATTGGATTGGTTTCAGATAATGAAGGTTGACAACTGGAATAAAAAATATAGAAGAGAATTATGTACAGATAGAGAAAAGACTGAATTCGAGGAACTGGTTTTGAAAACTCGAAAAGGAGATAAAAGCATTAAGGGTCTAGTAAGCAAACTCTATGCTTTAATAAATAAGGGTAGTGATCCACAGGAAGATCTGAAATTGAAGTGGGAACAGGATTTGAATATAAAATTAGGAAATGATGAATGGAGAAATAAGTGGAAAAAGAGGATAATGAGAACTATGTCAGTAAGAATTAAGGAACATAACTATAAAATCTTGTGGCAATGGTACCTGACACCACTGAGGTTACATCAGATTGACAATAAAAGGGATAATTTATGTTGGAGATGTAAAGACACTGTTGGAACTTATGAGCACATGTGGTGGAGTTGTAAAATGATAAATGATTTTTGGAGAAGAATAGAAAGAGAGATAGGGGAAATAATGGGTAAGAAAATCAAGCTGGCGTCAGGTACCATTATGCTAACAGATGTGGAAGGTATGTGTTTAAATAAGGAGGCCCACCATTTCTAGTGGACAGCAGTTGAGTACTTAAATTGTTTTGGAAGTTTTTTTTAATGTGTATTGTTATATAAAAAGACGTTAAATTGTGTTGGATGGTGCCGGGCTGTTTTAAATGGTGTTGAAAGGTTTTGTGATTTTTAAACTGTTTATTTATACGCACGGGCTGTTATAAAATGTGATCAGCATTTTTTGGTTTGTTTTTTTGGATTAAAAAAAGGAGGAAAGGATGATATAATTTTTTACAATTATTTTTTAACCAAATAATGTTTTACTATGTGAATTTTTTTAAAAAGTTGTACCTTGGATAATAATTTTAAAAATGTGTAAGTATGTGTTTTTTTAAAATCCAATGTTTTTAAACTGTGTTTAGATGTGGGGTTTTTTTTGAGTGAAAACTGTACACAGGATTTAAGAAATGTTTTAGAAAGTTTAGATTTTTTTGTGAATACTTTTGACTGTTTTTTCTCCTGTGGCCTCTGGGTGGTGCTGTTGAGGTTTTCTTTTACTTTGACTGTTTTTCTCTACTGGCCTCTGGGTGTCGCTTCTTCCGGTAAGTAGTCTCTTTCTTTCCTCATTTCAGTTCCGGACATCATGGAGGAAGGTTGTTTGGGTGAGTTCTCTGGTTTAATTTCTTTTGGGGGTTTGTAGTGCAAATTTTTTTTGAGGGGGCGGGGGTTTTCTGTGTGTTTCTTCTTGGTGTTATTTTTGAGTTTGATTTTGGTTATTTTTGGATTTTTTTGTGATTTTTTTAAATTACTGGTTTATTCTTGGGGTAAGTAAAGTCAGTGGGCATAGCGCCGTCCACTGGCTTTGCTTACCTGGGAATGGGTTCACTTTCAAGGGGGGGGGGGGCAAGGCACCATTGCCTTTGCCCTGCTTGAAAGTGAAAAACTTTTGGGGTAAATAAAGTCAGCGGGCGGAGCGCCATCCACTGACTTTGCTTACCTGGGAATGGGTTCACTTTCAAGGGGGGGCAAGGCACCATTGCCTTTGCCCCCACTTGAAAGCAAAAAACTTTTGGGGTAAGTAAAGTCAGCAGGCAGAGCACCATCCACTGGCTTTGCTTACCTGGGAATGGGTTCACTTTCAAGGGTTGGCGAAGGCAATGATGCCTTCGCCCTCCCTTGAAAGCGAAACACTTACTCGGAAAGTAAAGGCACTGGGCAGAGCGCTGTCCGATTCCTTTGCTTTCCAGAGGAATTGTTTTGCTTTCAAGGGGGGGAGGCATCAATACCTTCCCCCCCTTAAACTCCCTCTGTTGTTATGGTTTTTTCCACCCTGGCTTAACTTTTGTTGAGGCCGGTGGTGGTCTCGCCGTGTCTTCGGTGGGGTAGTGTGGAGGAGAGGGAGTCCCTCTCCTCCCCATTGCTCCATGCAAGAAGGCCGGAGGGTGTTTGCGTGGCTTTAAGGTGCTGCGTCCGCCTGCGGCAGACTTGCACTCCCAGTGTGTTTTTTATTTTTATTTTTCGCGCGCCGGCTTCCTCAGTGTTCTGTGTGCTCATGGCATGCAGGATGCTGGGGCTTGTAGTTTTGGGTTTGTGTTTACCATTTGTGCAGCGGTTTTTTCTGCGGCCGCGGCGCGTTTCTGAACGTTCCTTTTGCTCGCGCCTCTCAGCCTGATTGGCTGTGGCGCGGCGCGGCCCAAGGAATGTTGGGAAATGGAGTCCTTTCTTTTTGTAAATAAAATGGATGTTACTCTAAAAATTTTACCTTATACTTCCCCTGTAATAACTGAAAGAAAATAAGTCAAATGGCTCCTATATTTGTAAATAAATTGATATTTTCCTCATCAAAAGAAAAGAGCCATAGTAGGATAAAATTGGAAACAAGAGCACAGATGCAACTGTGGGATAGGGGGACAAAATATGCATGTTGGTGAGATAAACAAAAAATAAATACTACAAGCAACAACAACAAATAGTACTTTGTGCATATCCTTAAATTGTTGTGGCACAATAAGGCACATCATTGGGTTTGGATATGAGACAGGGAAATACTTGTACTGCCATTCAGCTTTTAAACTCATTAAATAGTCTTGGCTGTTTTATTTCTTTTAGTTCTCATGACAAAAGTTGAGGATAAATGAGATGAATAATACTGTAGGCCATTGCTGATTTACAATGAGATGAAGAGTTGCCAAAAGTGTGTGTAAGCACACTTTGTATTGCTTGAACAATATGCAGTGATTACAAGATCCGTTATTGATGGTTAGGTCATCTGGATTTTTTTTTATGTTGGGCTGTGTAAAGGAGTCCCTGCCAATTGTATTCTCACCTCCTTTTGCAATGAGATAGACAGCTATTACTATCATTCTAATATTATAATTGGATGTTGCGGCGGCAAGGAACTTTGCCGGCTCTAGCCCCAGCTGCGGGTGAGCCACCACACCCTCGGGCCTCCGCCCCCAGCCATCGGGGCCTCAAAAGCCGGGAGGGATGGTGCGGCGGCGAGGAACTTTGCCGGCTCTAGCCCCAGCTGCGGGTGAGCCACCACACCCCCGGGCCTCCGCCCCCACGCCATCGGGGCCTCAAAAGCCGGGAGGGATGTTGTGGCGGTGAGGAACTTTGCCGGCTCTAGCCCCAGCTGCGGGTGAGCCACCACGCCCCCGGGCCTCTGCCCCCACACAATCGGGGATGCAAAAACCGGGACGCTTTACTGTTATAGTGTTTATGAGGATTGATGATGTTGTATTGCCTATTCGTTTGATGTAATTCTTTTTTATGATATCTGATATGTTTAACTGCTGTAATTGTTATAATTATTATTGTATAACTATGCTTGGTGCTATTTTGCATCACCTGTGTTCATTTTTTCTATTGATTATGTTGCACTTATATGCTGTATTGCTTGTTTTGTGAACCGCTTTGAGTTGCTCATTGGGTGAGTAAGCGGTATATAAATTAAAATTTCAATTCAATTCAATTCAACTAGCCAACAAAACTTCCAGCCAAACATTAAAAAAAGGAAAGATTTCAACAGTCTGTTGTAATGTTCTAGGTCAGGGTACTTCAAATCTGGCTCTCCAGGTGTTCTTAGACTTCAATTACCAGAAGCCCAAGTCAGCACATTTGCTGATCAGGGCTTCTGGGAATTGAAATCCAAGAACATTTGGAGAGCCATGTTTGAGGAACCCTGTTCTAGGTTGATAGAATAAAGGTAAAGGTTTCCCTTGCTTGAAAGCCAGTATCTGACTCTAGGGTTCAGTGCTCATCTCTGTTTTAAAGCCGAAGAGCCAGCGCTGTCTGCTTCTGCAGATGTTTCCATGGTCATGTGGCAGGCATGACTAGACACCAGAGTGCACGGAACCCTGTTACCTTCCCACCAAAGTGGTCCCTATTTATCTACTTGCAATTTCTTGCTTTCGAACTGCTAGGTTGGCAGGAGCTGGGACAAAGACGGGAGCTCATTCCGTCCTGCAGTACTCGGGAATCGAACTGCTGACCTTCTGCCTCATAGTCAGTGTCTTAGCCACTTGAGCCACTGCAGGTTGACAGAAGGTATTAAAATTCTCAGTCTCTTAATATATTGATTTTATTTATATATAGTATTTATAAACCATCTTAATTTAATGCTGAAGCACTACTTGAAATAGTACATAACAGAAAATATCAATTATAAATAATAACACAAAAAACAAAAGCATCATTGAAAACTATACACTCCTGTAAACCCAGATGGCTACTAAACACAACATGCAGCTAGTCAACCAATGATAAACATCAGAAATAGACATTAAAACCCCAAGTCATCACCCTTCTTACTGAGGAATGATTTTGGCAAGGCCTCTTTGCAGTAGTGGGATCCAAAAAAAATTACTACCACGCTGTGGCAGTAGTATGGTGGGCATGGCCAGGGGAAAGCCCTTCCTTGCACCCAAATTAGGACTACTTTATTTCAAAACTTGGATGGGTCCTGCCAGCCAGAATCTCTGCTACTGGTTCTGGCGAACTGGTGTGAACCTGCTGATGCCCACCACTGCCTCTTTGCATTAGAAAGTTTTAAACTATTTTATAAACAACTGCAAGGACATAGCGTGACAAATCTCTACCAGGAGATCATTGAATGCAGGAAGAACCATCACTGAAAGGGCTCTTCTCCAGGTGTCAGATTTTCTTGCCTCTTTTGGGCTAGCTACCCTCAACATCATGGCCTGGGAAGACCTTGTGGCATGTGAGGCATTTCTCTGAGACAAAAGTTCATCCAGATGACAAGGTCCTAAACCATACATGGCTTTGTAATTCAGTACCAGCACCTTGAATCTAACACAGAACACAATGAGTAACCAATGCAGATGCACCAGAACTGGTGCTATATGACCATATTTACACTTTCCTATGACGTCTGGTAGCCACATCTTGGAACTGTTGAAGTTTCTATACCAGTCTCAAGGAATTCAGACAGCATGACAGTAGTTAATTTTAGAGCTTACCAACCCATGGATCAAGGTGGTCAGGGATGTCCCCTCCAAATACGAGTGGAGCTGGACAATCTGCTGCAGCTGGAAAAACATATACTAGAATAACAGTATGTTATTTGAACAGATAATAGAAGCACTCATAAAAGAGAACTACACCAACTACACCACCTACGAGACCTTACCCACAGACAATGTTGTCTATAGAGAAAAGGATTCTGGAAGAGGGGCTCTAGAAACATCTATCTTTCAGGCTTTTGTGCATGTGATATTTCTCAATCAAGAAGCACTGCTTAAAGAGAAAATGTGCCTATATGTATGGGATGGGCGGCCACACGCCTCTACTGAGAACCTATAACTTAAAGGGCCATGCCTCCTCAGCAATTTCTGCTTCAGACTTTCTACCACAGGGCCGAGGGGAGCCCTGCGAGAGAAGCCGAAGCAGAAACTGCTGAGATAGTGTGAACCTTTAAGTTATGGGTTCTCAGTAGAGGCATGCAGCTGCCCAACCCAGTAATTTGGCGGCCCAGTACAAGCCTGCCTATAGAGGATGTCCACACAAACATATATCTCATTATCTGGATTGATTTTGGTGTAGTTTGATTTGCAGAAAATGATGGCATCCATGCAGAAGGATTCATCACTGAAAAGACTCTCCTCCAGGAAAGGCTCCATTCTACCTCATTTTGAAGCTGTTCTACTCCTTTCTGGCACAGCAACAGGCCTGCAGTACCTTTTTGCTGTGATTCCGAGCACTCCTAATTATCCCATTTGTAGCCTGGCCAGTTGGTTAGTTCACACCAAAATGGAGCCATGGGGTCAACTCTATGACATATTTGGTGGCTGGTAGCATTAAAAATAGTGAAAGATAGGCAAGGATTCCTCGTCCACACAACAACTAAAAGCCTCTCCTCTTTTAAAGATAAGAAAACAATCTGAGTACCACAATTCAGTGGGAAAGGCATTGATGTCTGTGCTGGTGGGAAGGCACAAACCACAGAAGGATTCTAGCTGATCCTCAAGCAAGCAATGTTTTCTCTCTCCCCCCCTTAACCCCCACCTCTAAATTGCTCTGATGTGCCTACGTCAGGATTTACACAAGGAACAAGAAACCGTTTGAGGCACCAATTCTTCAAAAATATACAAAAACAGCCTTTTGATCAATAAAGATTCTTTAATCTATCAGATATGTTGTATTTATGTCAACATAAAACAGGTCTTCTCTAAACTCGAACAAAAAACAGATATGTTCTCTCAAAATTCTTTTCAATGCTGTAAAAATACTTAAATCCAAAGCAGTGTAAAGATGTAACAAAAGCAATTTTTTCACAACATCCACAAAAAATCCAGACCAAATAGGTCTCAAGGCAATATGGGACTCCCTCGGAATTAAATAATTTCTTGAGCAAAATAGCTATAAATCCATTCAAAATGTTAAGAAGTAATACTCAGCAAGTTCAGTGGGGAGACTGTCCGCTATACTGTCATTTCGACTGTAAACAATGTGTCTCGAAGCCCACCCAGTTTGAGGGTTTTTACTAAATAGTTTCTTCAGGAAAGTAAATGTAAATTTTATCAGTGGAATAATGAACATACTTAAAAAAAAACAACTGTCTGCATACAATTACACAATACAATATATTAAAATATATACTATCCAGAAATACCCGTGTTACCTTAAACAAGTGTCCTTCGAGCCTCCACCAATACTCTTTTTCGGTGCTCATAGACGTTACCTGAATCTGTTCTCTGACCTTAATTTAAAGCAAGAGCTCCAACCACCTGTGGATTGCTGCTCTAATCAGCAATAGAAGAGTATCAAACCTGAATGCCTGCACCCTGTTTCGTAAAGCAATGTGTAAGTTTTTTCACAGAAAACATGACAAATCTATTTCCTGATTTAATCCATTTGGGTGAATGGTGTTAAGGTGATGGATAAAAAAGCCTTGCTCTCTGTAACAAGAGTCTATCTACATCCCTCATGCATGATTTAGTTGTACTTATTTTTTCAAGAACAACAAGCCTGAATTGTGTTTTTTATCCATATAATGAGCTGTCAAGGGGGCTTGCAAGATCTGACCCCTGATTCTGGAGTGATGCTCCACTAGCCTCACTTTAGGTTTTCGTGAAGATATGCCCACATATTTTAATCCACAAGGGCAGATCCAGAGGTACACACAGTGTGTACTGTTACAATTGGTAAAACTATCTAAAGTCTTATAAAAATCCACCTCAGGGAACAACACGATCTTTGTTTCCCAAGCATTCCTGCCTTTCCCACAACTACCGCACCGATAGTGCCCTTTGATTATAATTCTAGTATGTTCTTCTCTAGGTGTAATGTCCATTTGTGTTATTATATTGCCCACAGTACTGGTCCATCGCAACCCAATGGTGGGTTTGCTCTGACAGCCTGGTATGCCTGCTAGTACAAACCAATATCTATTGATAATTTTCTGTATGTCCCTGGCTCTTGGTGAGTACTCAATGGACCATTGGATCCCCTCCCTATCCTTTCTCTGTTAACTTTTCAGTAATTCTTCTCTTGACACATTTCTGACTTTCGCTAGAGATTTGTCCAAAATCTCTGTGGGTTACCCTCTCTGATTTAGGTTATCATTGATAAGGGTCACAGATCTTTCAAAATCCTCCTTACTGGAGGAGTTCCTTTTGGCTGTAGCAAAAATCTCACAAGGTATTCCATTCCTCAAGTGCGTTGGGTGAAAAGACCCATAAGGTAAGTACGCATTTCTGTCCGTTTCCTTTTAAAACAATTTAATTCTTAATTTATGATCATTGGCAACATATACTATGAGATCTAAGAAAGGAATGGATTCTCTATTAGCATTCTGCATTCATTTTAAATTTTGGTTCTGCGAGTTTAGCCTATCGATAAATTCTGGGGGAAAATTATAATCATCAAACACAAAAAATAGATAATCAATTAATCTTTTAAACAAAATAATGTGTTCAAAAAAAGGGTTGTGGGCTGAGTTTAGAATAGTTTTCTTTTCAAATGAGATCATGAAAAGGTTTGCTATACTCAGTGCCATGGCGAACCCATGGCTATGCCTTTGATTTGAAGGTCAAAGCCAGCATCGAACCAAAAAATGTTTTTTTCCAGACAGATGTCTATCAGGTCTAATAGAAAGTGTGTGTGTGTGTGTGGGGTTGAGAAGGATGGGATAACAGTGCCTCCTCAGCTACCAACCGAGCTTGTTCAAAAGGAATGTTAGTATAGAGCAGCCACATCCATAGTTAACAACCCTCCCAACTCTGGAATCCCAGTGCCCTCCACCTGTGCTATAAAATCCGCTGAATCTCTAATGTACAATGGTGTGTGTTTAGTAAACTCCCTAATGTGAAATTCAATGAATTTAGAGAGAGGTTCTAATATTGAGCCCACCCCCGATACAATAGGAAATCCGGGGATTAAATCACATAGGTAAGCCACCTTATGAATCTAGGGCAAAACATAAAAAATAGGTGTTCTAGGAAACTGGCTAAGCAGAAACTTATGTTTTATATTGGACTCTTTGCCATCCTGAAATAAGAGAGATGATGGAGAAACTCCCCACTCCTCCATGTTCATCTGCTCTTATTATTTTAATTTTTTTGAATATATTTCCCTACTGGTGCACTTCTTTTCTAGGCAAATGGCATACATTGGTGGTTTTACATACACCATGCTAGGTAGATGTATTGCTGCTTTGCTGTATTATTTATTATTTAACATCAACAAAAAGGGATAGTCTCCATGGCCTGCTGAATGACAGGTGTGGGAAAAAGCAGGGAAGGGACACAAAGGGGCATGTTGTTAATTGAAAAGGGGACAAATTGTAGCAATCTAAAAACCACTGTGGACCATTATCATGGGAGGGAAAAAGGTCAGATCAGTGTGGGCAGAAATAATGTTCATGTAAGAAGTCAATGGATCACACTAAAGATAAGAACCGTCTAAGCATGATCTAGACTGCTCCAAATTCCTCCATGCGGACAGGCCCCTTGTCCTTTATTATCTATCTAGACCAGGGTTCCTCAAACTTGACTCTCTAGATGTTCTTGGACTTCAATTCCTGGAAGCCCTGGTGTGCTGACTTGGGCTTCTGGTAATTGAAGTACAAGAATGCCTGGAGAGCCAAGTTTGATCTAGACATTGGTATCACAAGTGGCTAAAAGATGCTGAATAAAGAGATATAAATATATACAGCTGTAGCAGTATGGGCTAGACATGAGCACATTTACTAGAAAGTAACACACTAATCACACACATACTCACTTGAGAGGGAGTAAGTCCCACTAAAGTCACTCCTGTATAATTGTATTTAAGATTACGGCATTAGTCCCAGTGAACTAAGAAGGATGGACTTCTGAGTAAGCATGCGTATAATTTTTCCTGCATGTCTTTGCTAGATTTCTGGAAGACCCCCATCTTAGCCAAGTGCTGAGCATCATGTTATGGCCTAGTGCCTCCAAGTATATAAGACTGACCCTGGCATACTCCTTTAGGACAGTGTTGTGTTCTCAATAATATGCCTTTAACATATATATCATGTGTTCTCAATACTATGCTTTGTGTTCTCAATACTATGCCTTTAACTTATATATCAATGTAACCCGTTGCAATTAGGACGTGAGCTAATGACCACCTGGTGGCAATAGCGAGCGCCCAGCTCACAGGTCCCAATTCCCAAGGAACCACAGCGTGGGAAGATTCCCGCCACTACCTCACCTGGACAAGAAGGGCGTGACCAGAAATGACGTCATGCCAACGGTAGCCAATGGGCTATCGTGGAGCCACATTCAAATGTATAACCACCGTATATATTGAGCTGCTCGTCCGCCATTACCTCATGTTCCCCCTGGCCACCATGCAATAAAGATGTGTTAAGCCAATCCTTCGGCTGTTCCTTTGTCTTGGTTCTCATACACTAAATTGGCAACGAGGATGGGATATGGTTTCCCACGAGACCAAGACACATGCGGGTTTCGACATCAACAAGCCGGAAGACTGGGAGCTCTTCGAAATGGACTTCCAAGATACGCTGGTGGTGTCCGACATTACGGACGAGGGAAAGAAGAGGGCCATCCTCACTCGGATGCTGGGAAATGCCGCCAAACGGGTATTGGTGGACCTAGTATCACCGAAGAAAGTGAGCGAGCTAACGGCCAAACAGCTTCTGAAGGTGATGGCGACCATTTCCAGCCCACGGTCTCGATGTTAGCGGCTCGAGACACGTTCTGGAAGAGAGTTCAAGCACCTGGTGAGTCCATCACCGTTTTTGCAGCGGCCCTGCGGTTGGCCGCCGGCCCATGTAAGTGGGAAAATCTGGAAATCACCCTCAGGGACCGCTTGCTGTGCAGCCTGTGGGATGAAGAGGTTCAGCGGAAACTGATGAACCAGGAGCCGCCCCAACGCTACGCGAGGTCGTGAAGGCGGCCCAGGCCGCGGAGGCCACCAAGGCCGGAGTCAAGGGGTTCAGAGAAAGGCCCCCACAGCCCGACAAGGCAGCGGGCTCGGTGCAGGCGGCCAGGCGCACGCCAAAATTGTCCACGGAGAGTAGCAACGATGAGGACGTCCGGAAGGTGCGGAAGGACGGCCGACGCTGTGACGGCTGTGGAGCAGCCCATGACCGCATCAAGTGTCCGTTCCGGAAGGCCGAGTGCCACAACTGCGGACGCCGGGGACACATCGCCAAGGTCTGCAGACGGCAGCGCAGAGACCAGAAAGGCCCGTCAGACCGGCCGCCAACGACCAAGGAGGGCGCCCGGCCCGCGAGGAAGCAGGACGGCGTAGGCCGCATCTCCGACGACAGCAGCGACGAGGCCCCCGTGTACAGCGTGTCCTTGGGACACCCACGTTATTTTGTCGAGGTACTGGTGCAAGGGGCCCCTGTTAGGATGGAGATAGACTCGGGTTCTTCCTACTCAATTATGTCCCAGCGGGAGTTCTTGGGAATTTCCCCCCACGTGCGCCCTAAGCTCAAAGCGTTGAGGTCCACGCTGCGGGACGTGCAGGGAAATAGCATTCCGGTGTTGGGGGTTGGAAAATTCAAGGTCCAATACAAGCAACACGCCGCGGAACTTCCCTTGGTTGTTCTAAAGGGGGGAAGTTGCAGCCTCCTCGGGACTCAATGGTTTAAGCCCCTGGGTTTGTTCATTGGGGGGCTGCATGCCGTCGGGACTGACCCAATACAGGAGGTGTGTGACGCGCACCCCGAAGTTTTCAAGAAAGGACTCGGAAAATTCAAGGGACCCCCAGTAGCGTTCGACCTGGACCCGGAGGTCCACCCTATCAGACTCAAGCCACGCGGAGTGCCTTTCGCACTAAAGGACAAGATAGAGGCGGAACTGGACAAATTGGTGGGCCAGGGGATTCTTGTTCCTATTGATTCCGCGGAGTGGGAAACTCCGATTGTAACTGCGCTAAAGGCCAACGGGGAGGTTCACATTTGCGCTGATTATAAGTGCACCATTAATAAGGCAATCCGCCCAAATGCGTATCCGGTGCCGGTAGTCAGCCACCTGTTGGCCAGGTTACATGGGGGAAAGTGTTTCGCCAAACTTGACCTAGCGCAAGCCTATCAGCAACTCTCAGTAACCCCAGCTGCAGCTGCTGCGCAAACGATAGTCACTCATAAGGGGGCGTTCCAGGTGACGCGCCTACAGTTCGGCGTGAACTCGGCGCCGGGTATTTTCCAGTCGCTCGTGGAACGCCTCTTAAAGGGACTGGAGGGGGTCTTGCCATACTTTGATGACGTGTTGATAACGGGGGGGAGCGAGGAGGAGTTGGCTGAAAGGCTGGACAAAGTGCTGGCGGTGTTCGAAAAGGCGGGGTTGAGGTTGCGGAGAGACAAATGCGGTTTTTTTGCCAAAGAGGTTGAGTTCTTAGGTTTCCGGGTGACCCCCGAGGGAATCACACCCTCCAAATCAAAGGTAGCCGCCATTCGTAATGCCCCTCGCCCCACCTCCAAGCCCGAACTGCAGTCGTTCCTAGGGCTCTTAAACTTTTACCATTCCTTCCTGCCGCGGAAGGCATCGGTAGCAGAGCCACTTCACAAGCTACTTAAGAAGGACGAGGCGTGGAAGTGGGGCGAGAGCCAGGAGAAGGCATTCAGTGACCTAAAACAACTCCTAGCGTCTGACGCCATTCTAACCCATTTTGACCCCAAGAGACCAGTGGTTCTGATATGTGATGCATCCCCAGTGGGGGTGGGGGCGGTACTGTGCCACTTGTTGGAGAACGGGAGAGAGGCCCCGGTAGCATTCTACTCCAGATCCCTGTCCCAAGCGGAACGAAACTACGCTGAAACAGACAGGGAAGCGCTAGCAATAATCACGGGGACCAAAAAGTTCCACGATTTCCTCTATGGCCGCCCTTTCACCATAGTGACCGACCACAAGCCCCTGCTAGGCATTTTCACTGCTGACAAACCCACCCCTCAAATCCTGTCCCCTAGGATGTTAAGGTGGGCCATCTTCTTAAACGCGTATCAGCACGCGTTAGTGTACCGACCGGGAAAAGAGATAAGCCACGCGGACGCCCTGTCAAGGTCTCCCCTCCCCAACGCTAGCAGCATCGTGGGCGAGGAAGAACGAGACCGCCCGGTGCTCCTGATAGAGGTCTTAGATTCGCCCCCCATTGTACCCGCAGACATCGCCAAGGCGACCGGCAAGGACAAAACGCTTGCTCTAGTCAGCTCCTGGGTGCAGAAAGGGTGGCCGGCATCCTCCCCGGTGGCAGAGTTCGCCCCTTTTTTCAGGAAGAGACTAGAGTTGTCCATAGAGAGGGGGTGCCTTCTGTGGGGCCAGCGGGTGGTAGTCCCCGAATCCCTGAGGCCCAGGGTGCTCAAACTGCTGCACGTCAGCCACCCTGGGATTGTTCGCTCCAAGGCTCTGGCCAGGAGCTATTTCTGGTGGCCCCAATTAGATGCCGACATTGAGCACATGGTGGGCGTTTGCGAGAAATGCCAATGCTCCCGACCCGAAGAGGCGCGTCTGCCGCACAGGGAATGGGACGCGGCAAAGGTGCCATGGTCGTGGGTGCATGTTGACTTTGCGGGGCCATTTAGAGGGACACTTTTTCTCCTCGTGGTGGATGCTTACTCCAAGTGGTTGGAGGTAATTCCAGTTACGAGCACCTCTTCAGCAACGACGGTGAAGCATTTGCGGAGGGTCTTTAGCACGTTCGGTATACCCGACACCCTAATTAGCGATAACGCTAGTTGTTTCACGTCCGCTGAGTTCAGGGCGTTCACGGAGATCAACGCCATTCGGCACATCACCTCCGCCCCTTTCCACCTGGCAACAAACAGCCAGGTGGAGCGCCTTGTGCGCACCACCAAGGACGCGCTGAGGCGCATGGGTCCCGGGGATCTCAACCTACAAGTGTGTCAGTTCCTGCTAGGATACAGGGTGACCCCCCTAGCTTCAGGGTACTCGCCCGCAGAGCTCTTAATGCGTAGGAAGCTGACCACGATCCTGACCAGACTAGACCCAACGAGGGTGGAGGACACAGGGAGGAACATCGGGTTAGAGGCCACGAAGAGTTTCGAAGTGGGTGCCCCAGTGCATTGCAGGAACTACGTGAGCGCGGGGCCAGCCTGGGTCCCGGGCGTCATCGTTGGGCAGACGGGTCCCGTGTCGTATTGTGTGGAGACCAGTGCGGGCCTACTCTGGAGGCAGCACGCGAACCAGCTCCGGCGCCGGGTTCCAGACGAACAACGCGCGGACGGCACGGAAAAGGATTCAACGTTAGGGTTCTCCCCCACCAGTTCAGCCCAAGGGGGAGGAGAGGGGGGCCGGTGGTCCCCACCTAGGGGGGAGGGAAAGGAGTCCGAATCTGTCCTCATAGATATCCTGTGGAATCCTTCTAATGACACCCTAGGGGATAATTCTGACTTTCATTTACAAAACCGGGGGGGGGGTTCCGGAGTGGTCCCCCACCCATCCAAGCGAGAAGCGGGGGTTTTCGTTAGTCCCTAGTGCCCCGGTTTTTCCGTCCCTTCCCCAAAAGCCGCAGAGCCACGGCAAGTCACTAACGAGTTTCCCTCTCCCATTGCAGGACAAGGAGCCGGGACATGCCAGCCTGCAGCACGCCCAAAGCGCGTTTGCAATAAGCCATCTTGGATGAGAGACTTCGTCTTATCCTAGGGGGGAGGGGTGTTGTGTTCTCAATAATATGCCTTTAACATATATATCATGTGTTCTCAATACTATGCTTTGTGTTCTCAATACTATGCCTTTAACTTATATATCAATGTAACCCGTTGCAATTAGGACGCGAGCTAATGACCACCTGGTGGCAATAGCGAGCGCCCAGCTCACAGGTCCCAATTCCCCAAGGAACCACAGCGCGGGAAGATTCCCGCCACTACCTCACCTGGACAAGAAGGGCGTGACCAGAAATGACATCACGCCAACGGTAGCCAATGGGCTATCGTGGAGCCACATTCAAATGTATAACCACCGTATATATTGAGCTGCTCGTCCGCCATTACCTCATGTTCCCCCTGGCCACCATGCAATAAAGATGTGTTAAGCCAATCCTTTGGCTGTTCCTTTGTCTTGGTTCTCATACACTAAAGACAGCAACCATTTCCAAGATGGCCCTGCTCCATTAGGTTCCTGCCAATGTTTTCTCTGATGGTGAACTGAATATTACAAATGGTGGGAAAAGTTGTCTCCCTTTGCTTTCTGAGGCACTAGCTTAGTTACACTGTATTTGTTTTGCATGTCTCAGACAAGCCTCACCCCAAAATAAATAAATAAATAAATAAATAAGTAAGTAAGTAAGTAAGTAAGTAAGTAAGTAAGTCCATGTTTCAAGCCATATATGTACTCCTGATTTAGACCACAACATTTATGGGCATGTTTTTATTCACTTGTGTTGTCTACATACATCCTGAGATGGGGGAAAAGGGTGGCTATGTTTACTGACTGGCTGGCTGGATGATTGTTGATTAATGGCCATTTTTCCCAACTTGTGGGAACTAAAAAAATAGGCCAGAGAACAAGACTTTGTGTGATTCTCTTAATTGCTCCAGTAGACTACCAGCTTGTCCCTTTGTTCATGCCTTGCAAACCTGTCATCAAATGTGTGGATAATTTTAAATGCATATGAGGTGGGATGAGCTCATCACAGAGAAGCAAAAAAGTGTCATTGTGCAGACTAATGTACACATGTGTGCTTATTCATATGACTTTTAGTCCTATACACATGT
Organism: Bradypodion ventrale; assembly: GCA_035047345.1. Classification (NCBI taxonomy): domain Eukaryota; kingdom Metazoa; phylum Chordata; class Lepidosauria; order Squamata; family Chamaeleonidae; genus Bradypodion; species Bradypodion ventrale. Next base: position 101,183,708 of record JAWDJE010000002.1, on the reverse strand, counting down.
ACACATGTATGTACACAGACATACACACTGACACACTCTTGAATTCCTAGCAAACAGACAATAAGCAAAGGATTTGCTACTTTATTGCATTTAATATTATGCAAATTGTAGTTGTACCATGTCATACAGAAATAATTACAAAGATAGCATTGTGCAAATCAAGCCCAAGCTTCTTTCATATACATTTCACATCCCAGTGTAAGGTAGGTTAGGGCTTAAAAACCTAACACATGCTAATGGATAAAACACTAGGATTTAATGCCTTGGGTCAAGTGTAAGAACATAATGAAAATGTGAGTTTGTGGCTTAAAGCCCTAACACACACTTAGGCACAAATTCTATGCAGATCTAATCTCTGAAGAGTATGAAGTAAAATGCTGATGAAATTACTGTTCACTTGAAAAAGACATAAATCTGGTTTGAATGATATGTTACAATGAGAGTAAAGTGGTCTCAGGGATAACACAGATAACAAATAATTCTCTATTTTTTAAAAATTTGCACAGACATAACAGCAAACTGAAAAAAGTCATCTTGGAGATTTGTAACTATGTGACCGAAACATTATTCATTATGTAAATACACCCACAAATCTCTATCTTGATTGTTTTATTTCTTTAAGAAATCAAAGGGGTGGGCTGTGCTAGGAACACCTGCTAACTTTGATCCAATGCTTACCATATATACTTGAGTATAAGTCAGGATTTTTAGCCCCCCAAAAGCGGTCCAAAAATGGGACTCGGCTTATACTTGGGTCAATGCAAGCACTCAAAAACATACCCACACAAATGTATAAATTAATTAATTTTACCGTATTTTCGTGTATTTTAATTATTGAAACTCAGTAGCAACTGCTGCATTTTCCACCCCTGACTTATACCTGGGTCAATCTATTTTCCTAGTTTTAGAGGTCCAAATTAGGTACCTTATAGTCGAGTATATATGGTATGCTATAGAATGAAATGGAAAACTTCACCCCACCCCAAATATGGCGTGATTTTCACCTGCTTGCCTGGTAAGCGCTGCACCAAAGAGTAATGAAGAGGTGCCTTTGGCTCTGGATGTGAACTGCTTACAATTCAGTGTATGAAAATAACCAGACACAACTTTGTGCAGGACCTCTTCCTTGAAAGAACACCTCACAAGGAAGCATCGGGAACTGCCCTGAAGATGCATGACCAATGTTTACTTGATTGTGTATATATTACAGCAGGAAAGAGGCCTGTGAAGTACAATAGCATTAATGCCACCCTCTGCGGAGTCTTTCCTGACAGACATGCTGGAGAGCTTTGGGCAGACATGCTGGAGAGCTTTGATCCATTCCCTGTGCCTATGGCTCATCTTAGTGGAGATGTGGGTAGACACAGTGCCTTAGTTTGAAGAAGGACTTCTCAGTGCAAAGCATGAGATGATGCAGTTAAACAAAATAATCAGTCCTTTCTTAGAATGAAGCATCATGGGTAATGTGGCTTTGGATACTAAAATTTCTTTAATTGGAAGGACAGCCCCAGCAAAAACCTTTTCTCCAGAAATAGCTCAGTGGTTTGCTTGTTTGTACCTAGCCCATCTAGCACAAGCTACTCTGGGCAGCATACAGACATAAGGAAAACACAAGAATGGAAAATATAGGGGGTGTGTGAACATAACAAACTGACCCATAAAATGAGTAACTACATCCTGCACATAAAAACAAAAACAAAAACCCACAACACATCATATTGTAAAAAAAACTTTAAATGAATGTGGGCAAGAATGTATCCAGGAGGCAAAATATCTCTAAAAGCCTCCCTGAAGAGTTCTGCCTTTCTCAGTTTGCTCAGGAGTTCAATTCCCCCCTGCATCTCCTTGACATGGGCTGGTCTCAATGATCCATAAGGTCATTTCCAGCATTGCAGCTCTAAAATTATTATATACCTGTAAATATGCATTTTGTTTTGAATAAGAGCAGGTAATTTGTGCATCAAGTTTCTGTACTTGCATAGCAGCTTAGCAGGCATGCACAATACAAATAGCTCTCTCTTTGCATTCACATTGACTGGAATGAATTCTGTCTTTTTCAATTAAGTAGTTTCCATTTATAGGCTTCTAGGGTTGTTTCCTCTGTTGCTCAGGTGCATAACAAGATATTTTTGCAACATGTCTCTAATTCCCTTTGAAATGAGAATATGAAGTAGTAATGCTGTATAGTAAGAAAATTAAGGCTAGGCTTGTTAACGGGGAAAAAATAATTCCCAGTTGGTGGATATTAGTGTTCAAACCACATGTCTCTAAGAATCTCTTTTTTTAAAAAATCTATTAATATGTTTTTATTTTTAAAAGAAAAATAAAAACTGCTGTGGACATGATTATTAATATTTATTTTTATATTTAGGACTGAACCAAAGTATTTCTGAAAATGCATTACTTGTGAGAAGTATTTCCTCTATGGATGATACAGGAGCACTTCAAAAATGAAGCCCAAGGGTTGACTCATACAGAGATCAGGCAGGACAAAATCTCAAAACCATTGCTCTGATTCTAAAAGTTTCATAATTTCATAACATCATTTTTGTTTTTCTGAAACCAAATTAGATGAAAAAATCAGGAAGAATATAATAGTGACTAGTACTGGAAATGGTGCTGCTTTTCCTAGTAGAAAAAGCAATGGCCAAACGGAGTATCACAAGAAGACAGCAAAAAATCTGTTTGAGGCTGGGAGAACATGTTTTAGTATACAATCACCATGCTATGTATTCAATGTGTCTAAAAGTCAGTCGGTGTACAACTTTTTCAGAGAAATCCTTCATCAGAGATTACTTTTACATTTCTTTACAGTTTCTGTAAAACAGATAATAATTTTTTAAACATTTTTTAAACATTTCTATTATCTTAGTAATAAAGCACTTTTCTAATAGTAGCAAATATCAATGAATGTTTGCAATGTTGATAGGATTTTTCTCATAACATTTCAGAACAAACGGTTGAAATCCTGTTGGGTAGGTTATTCTGTGTAAGGAAGATGTGTGCAGCAGCAGTGATTTCATTTGGAAATTAAATATTTTTTACTTTTAGCTCCTATAGTTTCCATATAACCCTTTTCATTGTCAGAAAGCTGTGAGGTCTGTGGAACAGAAGGAGGTGAGTATTTTATTACTACAAATTGCTGCCAGTATGGCATCTTTACTGTCTGTAGGCTTTGATTCATACAAGGGAAAGATGACAATATTGTCCAGGGCCTTTTTGCACAAACTGTGGAAACCTAAACAACAACTCACAGTGTTCCTTATTTCACTTGCTCTGTTGGGGGTGAGGAATTTCATGGAGGCCAATACATTCGAAATCTAAACAGTCTGTTTTGATGGGTCAGGACACCCTGGCCAAAATTCTGTTATGAAAAAGCACATTTCTGTGGGCAATTACATTGGATGCTTCTCTCATGTTGGTTGGCTCTGATTCTCATAATCAGTTGCATAACTAGTCACAGGCCTGAGTTAACAACCAGTATGTGACTGGTCATACATGCAGTTAGGTAAGTAACAGGGATTCTGTCCCATCCTATTGGAAATAGGTTATTTTGCAAGAATTCTCTGCACCCTTCAGTCACAGTATTGTGGTATTCTTTTGTACACAGTGTGAAATCATCCTGTTCCCTCAATTTGACAGAAACAATGGTGAGTTAAATTGAGGCTATTTAAATGCCTATAAAATTTGCAGATCACACAAAATTAGGTGAAATAACCAATACCCTGGAAGACTGAAACAAAATTCAGAAAGATCTTGATAGGCTTAGGTCCTTAGCTCAAAACAAGAGAATGAAATTTAACAGGAATTTTCTTCTCCTTTGGATTGTGAATTGACCACCTAACATCTGACTAGTAGAGGCAAGGAAAAGAAAGAAAGAAAAATGGATAAACGGACAGAGCTTATTGGAGACCAGAGGGAAAGGGGGAATGCAGAAGGCTGTTTGGTGGTGACTGCAGGTTAAATAAAAACCTGTTTGGGCATGGTTTCACAAAGGACAGACAAACCAATAAAAGCATCACTTCACCTTTTCTCAATTTCAAAAATAGAAAAAAGTCTTCTCAATTGGAAAATCAATTATTTTGACAGTCAAGATACACCCAAAGGGAATGCTGGTTGTCCAGGAAGATCTACAGCAGTGGTTCCCAATGTGGGGCACACATCCCACAGGGGTACTTCAATTCCCAGAAACCTAAGCCAGTACATTGGCTGATTGGTGCTTTGAGGTGTTGTTGTGTCTGAACCCCAGAAGGATTATTTGGACAGAGCAGGCTCAAATAACAGCATGGCTTATTTCAAGGAGCAAACAACAAGGAACAGGTGCAGGAACAATAGTTTTTATACAGAACACAATAGATACGTTTACCCAAGGCTTCCGGAGAAGCAGGAAAACATTAGCGAATCAGCTTCCACAAAAGTAGCGCCTATTTTGCAAGGTGGATGAGACATAAGCAACCTTAATACACAACATTCCTCCCCCCCCATGGGGGACCCAATCCCCATATCTTTGGGGTGGCCTACAGGTCCTTTTAGGATGCCCCATCTGAGGGGAACTCTGAAAAACTGGTATAGAACACCCGCCATTGCTGGCGGTTTCTGTGGATTCTGTAGCCAGAACCTTGGGTACCCTTGGGCTTCTTGGGTTGGTTTTAACACTGAACAGGAAGAGTGAGGAGCTGGATCTCCCACTGCTCCGGATACAGCGCATTCTCGGACGGGGGGGGGGGCTATCTGGGGAAACATGTGCTGGCAATGATTCAATGGGAAGTGGCTAGCTGAATAAATCCAAACCCACTTCAAAATCTGGGGGCTCTGAGCCTTCCTCCGATCAACTTGAGCTAAAGGACTCGTCTAACTTGACCTCCGGGGAAGCATTTTGCCCAACAACCCGGGGGGGGGGGATTTGGTCTGCATGCCTTCTCCAAACTAGCCCATTATCCATAAGCACTTTGTACAAGACTGGTCCCGTCTGCTCTAGGACCTCTCCCTCCAACCATTGGGACCCCTGGGCATAATTGCAACAATATATGGACTGTCCCACCAAGAAATCCTTAGAATTGCACACTTCAAAATTTCACCCCTTATCTACTATACGGTGCAGGTCTAAACTGTCAAAGACTGAGGACAATTTCCTTTTCATGAGCAGATCTGCTGGGGAGAACCCAGAGGCTAGAGGGGTAATCCTGTGGGTGAACAGAAACTAACATAACTGCAAGTCTAAATCACCAGGGCCTCTTTAACTGTTCAGACCTGCCTCTCTATTTGCCCATTTGTAGCAGGGTGGAAAGGGGCAGCCATTATGTGGAAGTCCTGGAATTCCACTGACATAAAGGTTGACGCATTGTCAGATATGACAATGACGGGCAACTCGAAAGTGCAAAAACAACCTCCTTAGTTTGCGAATTGTGACGGCTGCTGATGTGTTCGAAACTGGGACCACTTCTAACCATTTGGAAAATGAGTCAACAATTAATAAGAATAAGGCACCCCGGAATGGCCTGGCAAAGTCAATGAGAACCCTTGACCAGGGGCCTTTTGCCGTGTCCCATTCCCTGGTGGACTGGTGGATCTCCTCAGGCCTTGATAACTGGCAATCTCGACAATGCCCCATCCAGTCCTCAATGTCTGAATCAAACCTAGGCCACCAGAAGTAGCTCCTAACAAGCACCTTAGAGTGAACAATGCCAAGGGCAGCTTATGTGTAATGTGTGAAGGACCTTCCCTCGAAGTGCTGGGGGAATGACCACCCTTTCCCCCCAAACCAAACACCCCTGCTCCAAAGACAGTTCATGCCATTTAGTGTAAAAGACCCGAAACTCATCAGCCAAGGTGTGTGTGTGTGTGTGTGTGTGTGTGTGTGTGTGTGTGACAGCCAACCTTTTTGTACCCATGACATAACCTTAGACAGTAGGGAATCTTTCTTAGATGCAACCGCAATGTCCTCGATGGACACAGGCAGGGAATCTAACACTTTGATCATAAGGACTTGATGGTCCATTATAATCTTGCCCACAGACTCGATGGGGGATCTGGAGAGTGCATCCGCATTTGAAATGGATGCACCCAGGTGATGCTGCAAGTTGAACTGATAGGCTTGCAAAAACATTGCCCACCGAAGCATTTTTGGAGACAAAATCTGCGGCATTGGCTTATCAGGGGCAAATACACCCAGGAGTGGTTTGTGATCCATAATGATTGTTAACGGGCACCCGTAAATGAAATCATGGAATTTCTTGGTCCCTGTGATAATGGCTAGTGCTTCCCTATTGAATTGTGTGTACCTCTTTTCTGTATCTGACAAGGATCTTGAAAAGTAGGCAATCAGTGCCTCACAACCCTCCCCCAGGTCATGGCAAAGAACTGCCCCAACCCCTACAGGGGAAGCATCACAGACCAGGACAACTGGCTTACTGTGGTCAAAATGAGTGAGGATAGGGTTGGACGTAAGGAGTTTCTTAACCTTCTGGAATGCTTGCTCCTGTGGGAGACCCCAATGCCACATGGCTTGTTTCCACACTGAACTGTGAAGAGGGGTCGCCACGCTAGCATTTTGGGGGAGGAATGAATGATTGAAATTCAGAAGCCCCAAAAAGGATTGCAGCTCAGTTTTAGAAGTCACAGGGCATGCAAAACTGCAGAGACTTTAGAATCGGCTGGCATGACACCCTCAGCGAAAACCTTAAACCCCAGAAAATCCATCTCAGTGGCAAAGAAACAGCATTTCTCCCTTTTCAAGTGGAGACCCTGTGGGAATGCATCTGGATTCTGTCAGGCTGCCTCTGACACATTTTGTAAACAAAAGCCTCTTTGCTTGCTATTCTCCTTATCTCTCCTTATTTGGGTTCTGACTTTCTGATTGATTATGTAGCTTAAGTTTCGTTTCTGCTATACTCTGCTTGAATAAAGAGAAGCCATGATTATGCCTTTGTTCAGCTAAGAGAGCAGTCGTGTGTCTGTTTCCTCTTTATTTCTCTATCTCTGTTCCTCCCTACAAAAAGCCTAATGAAGCTGGCCTTCGCTAGATTTCCTAACTCTTAACTTTCCTCTGTTTAACTGAAGCTGTAAACTGCCTTTAAAGAGACTGATCTTATCTCTAAATGAATCGGATTTCAACAAGTGGTGCTCCGTGGTGAGGCGATTGAATGAAATTCAAAGGAATGCTTTGAAGAGATCTGCTTCAGCGAACAGCAATTAGCATCTAATTAGCACCTCATAATTGCGACCGGACAAGGTCTTCACTCACTCGCGACCAGAGGAAAGGTCATTCGAGCGCTCGAAATTCATCCAATTCTACATTGGGTCCCACACAGGGTGAGTGAAAAAAGAAAAAGAAAAATATTTTTTTTAATTATGGGATGTGTGCTTACTTTGCAAATGCATGAACTTTGTAAAGATATCTCAGATCTTTTGATTAACAATGGGCGAAAGGCTGATGAGAAGAAGATACAGCAGCTGGTTAAAGCTATAGAAAAAAATCTGTCCTTGGGTTAAATTTGATGAATGTGTGGACTTAAAACAGTGGAAACAGATCGGGAGAGAAATGCAGAAGCATAATGGAATTTCTGTATCAGTATTATTTACATGGGAGGAAGTTAGAGACTGCCTTCAGAGACTCACTCCAAAGAATATGTTATTCTCTCAGAGGCTTGATGGCCCCCTCACACAGCTTTTGCCTCCAGCCGAGGGAGGGGCTATGGCAACTGCCACTCCATCATATGAGCAACAACAGCTTAAGCCTCCTGATGAAGGTGGGGGTGGAAATGGAGATGGGACATTATATCCTGCCTTGCAGCAATCAAGCACTTTTAGCCCTACAAAGACACATTTCTCTGCTGCTTTAACTGCAGCTGTGCTGGATATGGAACCTGTTGATGTATATCCAGTGAACAGAGAGCCGCTGGCAAATGAGACTGCTGCAATACTGTCTGCCGAGTCTGAAAAACAACTAGTGCCAGCTGATGGGGAACAAATGGTGGGGACCTCATCACAGATTGAAGCTGTTAATGCATGCAGAGTGGCAGGAAGCAAGGACTGTGTTTCAAAGAGCAGCTTAGGGGATCTCAGCCCCCCCCCCCCGTGAATCAACCCTCATCACAAAAGCAGGAGAAGCTGAGTAGTAAACTTGATACCTCACGTTTGGGCAGGAAGATCCTGCAGAAATGGAAGGATGGCCCAAAACCCAAGACAAAAAAGGGGTGCAAGTACAAACTAACAGATGCAGTTTGTCATAAGGTTGAGAATCAGATGCTGGAAATGAAAGAAATACAGAAGAAGATGGGGGTGAATCTTTCCTCGATGGACAGCAGGCTGTTGCAAAAATACAAGGAGTTTTTGGCTGATTTTGAACTGCCCAACCCTCAAACAAAGAGATCCAGAGTGAGCTGTCCCAAGTTTCAAGCATCAGAATTGCAGGGAAAGCAACTTGGAATTCCCTGTGATTTTCTTCTGTGTGAAATTAATTGCAAATTCTGGAGAAGTTCTTTGTGCCTTCACACCTCATCGGCCTGCCTTAATGCAGATGGGTGTGGCTGGAGCATGAAGGAATGTGTGTTTGCCTGAAAAGCTGAAAAATGGGGGGTTGTGTGGGATTGTCTTGTGAATTCAGTGAGACTTAATTTATGGCTTAATTTCAACTTGCCATGCCAAGAACTGTGCTGGAGAGAAGATAGTGTTTGTTTAAGTGTTTAAGAAGAAAGCTTAATCAACATTTGGACTTTTAATTTGGACATTTTAATTGGACTAAAAAGAAAAAAAAGTTTGTGTGGACTCTAAGCAAAGAATTGGCTTTGTTTGCATTTTAAAACCTGAAAACCTTTTTTAAGCAACCTGCTCATGCTATGAGTGTGAAATGCTCTAATGATATTTGTACTGTATTGATTTACCATTCTATGCTGGTTTTAAGTTATTGAATGCAATGGAGACCTCCTTCATGTAAGGAAGAAAAGAAATGTTCATGTTTTGTTTATGCTTAAGTGTTTGCTTATTCTCTTGCAGGAGAAAGATCTGTCTTTGCTTATGTTATGTATTGTCTTATGAAACTGCATATCTCAAGGTACCTTCAGAAGTACATGGAAGAGTTTTTCAATACCCTACACATGTAAATGGGTTTGTGATATTGCATTTGTGTTATATGTCACTCATGTTTCACGTTTAGTTACATGGTACTAGTAATAACTGGGCATGCTCCTGTTTCTTAGGGGAGTGTCTTCTTAAGCCATTGGTCGTTTATTGGCAACAAGGGGATCCTGAGTGGAAGGATTCCTGCTGGAGCAATCCGCCCATGGAGAGAGAAGAAGGTTACTCAGCTCCAGGATGGTGGTTCACCAGTAGACTAAATTTGCTGACATTTGTTCTTTTCTTTCTTACTGTGCTTCCAGCTGTAAGAACAATACCTCATGGGGGCAACCCCAACTTTTGGATTCGTCATGCTAACTATATGTTTGAAGTTCATGGTAAGAATGCAACGTTATACTATGAGCATCCACTGGCAGTGTCTCAAATGGCCTTTCTTCCGGCATTGTTCAACACGCCAGAGTTGGTTATTGGACATTTGCAACATCTTGATAGATCTACACTCTTCTCTAATCCTCCAGAACAATTTAACAACATCCGCTGGCGAAGCATGACATTCAAGAAATACACTAAATGACTTTGTTTCTGCTGTCATAGTTCTGGAGTCTGGAATAGTAAATGGAAGTACTGGACTCAAGCAAAAAGGGTTTTGCAGAATGTAGGCAATTATACGGGTTGTGATGATTATTTTTGGTTATGGGGTAGTTATAACAGTTCTTATAAGCTTAATTATACCTTGTTTAACACTACTATTGAAGATATATATGATGTGTTTCCTATGTTTACTCCTGATTATTCTGCTATAGATAGTGGTTCAATTTGCAATGGATGGCAAATCAAGGATCCTAACATGTGGTTCTTTTTTAATGGAGTTGCCACGAATTTCCATCCAGGACAATATCAATGTGCAGCATTGGGTTATTTTACTTTACCCATACAAGTGCAAATGCCGCCTCAGGCACATGCACGGCGCCGGAGAGCTGCTGCCGGCCCGATGGGTTCTGGTTGCAATGATGAAGTGATAATCGATGTTCAGCTGTCTGATGGTAGCTCCTGGGGGAGAGCTATAGGGAGTGCTATCACTGGAACACTCACATTGGGATCATACCCAGGTGTCATTTCCCAGGAGAATAGAAGGTCCATTTTGGAACTCACCTGTAGGCTGGAGAAATCAATCAATGCCACAGGGAGGGTCATACGGGATCTTCAAATGGAAATCACTGAGCTTCATCAAGACCAAATGCAGGACAGACTGGCCATAGATTACCTGTTGGCAAAATCCGGAGGATTTTGTAAACTGGTCGGGAACCAGGGATGTCGGGTAAAATTCCAGGATCTGAATAATACTATTGAGAAAGAACTTCAGAATTTACAGGAGAGCATTATTAACAATGTACGCACTGATGTTAATCTCTTTGATTGGGTGACTTCTTGGTTGCCTGATTTATCTGTCCTTAGACAAGTTTTCTTTTATGGGTTCATTATTATTATCTGCCTTATACCTTTGTGTTTTTGCATTAATTGTATTCCTAATCTTATTTCCATGTGTAACACATGTCCACTGCGTAGAAGGGAGACATCGGGTTTTGCACGACGGCAATTGTACTCAATGAGGTATCACCCTCCGGAACAAAGTACCAGGAGTCAGGAGGGGTACGATGTCCAGGAGGACAGTGATGATGTATATGATGACATGCAGGGGTATGATTAGCCGTCTCTCTCTCTCTCTCAAATTTAAATGAAAAAGGAGGACATGTGGGAATGCATCTGGATTCTGTCAGGCTGCCTCTGACACATTTTGTAAACAAAAGCCTCTTTGCTTGCTATTCTCCTTATCTCTCCTTATTTGGGTTCTGACTTTCTGATTGATTATGTAGCTTAAGTTTCGTTTCTGCTATACTCTGCTTGAATAAAGAGAAGCCATGATTATGCCTTTGTTCAGCTAAGAGAGCAGTCGTGTGTCTGTTTCCTCTTTATTTCTCTATCTCTGTTCCTCCCTACAAAAAGCCTAATGAAGCTGGCCTTCGCTAGATTTCCTAACTCTTAACTTTCCTCTGTTTAACTGAAGCTGTAAACTGCCTTTAAAGAGACTGATCTTATCTCTAAATGAATCGGATTTCAACAAGACCCGCATTGTGAAAACACTCCAACACACTTCCCAATTTAATAGGAAGACCCTTAATCAACTGCTCCACTAGACCCGTGTTGACCCTGAATTGGAGGTGATTAACCTTAAAGGCACCCATGTGAGTGGTAATTGTTTGGCATAATGCTGAGGCGGGGGTAACAGGCAGCTGCTGATAAGCCTGAGCCAAGTCAAGCTTGGCGAAACAGTTACCCCCATGGAGTGAAGCCAAGAAGGTGGCTGACCACTGGTACAGGATAAGAATTCGGGTGAATGGCCTTATTTATAGTACACTTGTAGTCTGCATAGATGCAGATGTCACCATTGGACTTGATGGCCGTAACAATCAGAGTTTCCCACTCAGCGGAGTCCACCAGCTCCAAAATGCCCTGCGTAACCAGTTTATCGAGCTCTGCTTCAATACGATCCTCAAGCGCAAAGGGCACCCGGCGAGGTTTCATCCTGACGGGGACAACAGTAGGCTCCAACTCAAAATGGACTGGAGGGCCCTTATATGTACCCATCCCCGAGCAGAAAATGTCCAGAAATTTATTACAGATGGACAGAATGGGGTCAGACCCCACTGAATTAATCCCTAAAATGGCAATAGCCAGGGGCCCAAACCACTGAGTCCCCAGGAGGTTGCTTTTACCAGTCTTGACCACAACAAGGGACAGGAGGGCAGATATGTTATGGAAATGCACATAAAAGTTCCCAACATCCAGCACAGAAATGTCTCTGCCCTGCACGTCAGTCAACCTGACCTTCAGGGCCCGTAACTTGGGATGGGCAGACGGGGGTATGTGGAAAAACTCTTTCTGGGTGATGATAGAGAAATAAGTTCTTGAGTCAATCTCCATATTGACCGGGCATCCCTGGATGTTGACGTCAACTAAGAATTTCCCGGAGACAGTCTGGACACTAGAGCTGGAATGGTGGCCCTTGAAGACCTTGGATATCGGGTAGTCCTTCTCCCGGTGAGCGCTGTCCTTATGCAAATCCCTGGAAACCCTGGCAGCAAACCTTGGAGATGTGCCCCTTCTTGCCACACCGGTGACATTCAGCATCCCTAAAGGGGCAGTCAACGTGGAGGTGCCATCTTCCGCATCCTTGGCATGGCGCAATGGCATCCTTGTGTGGAGTCGCAGGCGCCTGTTACCGCCGTCTGACCTGGCCTATGTCATCTTCCCCTTCAGAGTCTCCAGAGGACAGCGATGCACTAGAAACTTGGTGTTTATGAACAGCCGCACTCTTCTGTACAGGGTTGGCCTGTGTCAACTGCAAGAACTGAACCCCATCTTTGGCTATGTCTGCAGCTTGAGCCTCCTCAAGCACTGCCGCAAACATTGGTATGTCCTGTTTCATCAGATGCCATTGCGTGGCTTCGTCTCTAATGCCCACCACCAGCCTGTCCCTCAGGACTATGTTGAGATTCGCCAATTGATAAGGAATGGCAGCATGTCAGAGCACAGCAATGGATTCAGCAATGGATTCCTCGGCCTTCTGATCCCATATATAGAAGGCCACCCATGCCAAAATCACAGCAACTCTAAGCCTGAAATGGTCCCGTAGGATGGTCAAAATGTCTTTGAGCGCAATGTCTCTGAGTAGCCTCAGCAGTACAAGATCGTTGAGGAGCTCAATGCCAGCAACCCACAAAACGCGAGGAACAACGACTTTTTTAATGCTGGGTAGATCCTCTGAGAAGTGCAATAGTTTTCAAACTGGAACGATTCAGGATTTGATATGTTGAAGGGGCTCATCGACACTGGGGTGGTGTTGTGTCCTAATGGTTTAATCCTCCACATGGATAACAATGTATCGGAACCAATGTAACCTTGCCTATGGGTAACAATGTAACCTTCAGCTGTATCACATAAACCCTGTAATAGGACGCGAGCTAATGACCACCAGCGGGCAGCAGCGAGCGTCCAAGCTCTCTTGGTCCAAACTCATCAAAGGCAACAGCGCGGGAAGTTTTCCCGCCACCACCTACACCTGGACAAGAAGGGCGTGACCAGCAATGACGTCACGCAGACAGTAGCCAATGGGCTATCATGGAACCACGTTCAAATGTGTTACTACTGTATATAAAGAGCTTTTGATCCGCCATTACCTCATGTTCCCTCTGACCACCATGCAATAAACCTGAGTTAACCCAGCCCGAGGCTGTGTCCTGTGTCTTGGTTTTCATACACCAAATTGGCGACGAAGGTGGGATTATGGATCCCCAAGGAGCAGCCGGGGCGCAGAGCGGGTTCAACATCACCAGACCGCAAGACTGGGAGCTTCTTGAGATGGACTTCCAGGCGGCACTGGTGGAACTCAAAGTCAAAGAAGACGATGAGGAGAGGAAGAGGGCCATCCTCACCAGAATGCTTGGGATAGAAACCAAGCGAACGCTGGTGGGCATCATTGCACCGAAGAAGATGAGCAAATTCAAAGCAGATGACATCATGAAGCTGCTGCGTGAGCGTTTCCGACCCTCGAGGGCAATGTTTCCCGCTCGGAGCGCGTTTTGGAGGCGAGTCCAAGCGCCGGACGAGTCGGTTGAGGCATTCGTAACAGCCATGAGAATAGCCGCCGCCCCCTGCAGATGGGACAACCTAGAGATGGCCCTCAGGGACGGAGTTCTGTGTGGCCTGAAGGACAAGGAGGTGCAGCGCAGCTTGATGAACAAGGAGCCACCACCCACGCTGGCAGAGGTTGTAGAGGCCGCGGAAGCCGCGGAGTCCACGAATGCTGGAGTGGACGAAATGCACCAGTGGCGTGAGTGGCGTCCTAGAGCCGGCAAAGCGGAAAATTCGGTGCACGGAAAGTCCGGACAGTCGGTGCACGCAACCCGACGGGCCTCAAAGTCGTCTACGGAAGGCAGCGACGGCGAGGAGGTCCAGAAGGTCCGAAGAGGAGGGCGCCGCTGCGATGGGTGCGGAGCGGCCCATGAGCGCGTGAGGTGCCCATTCAGAAAAGCCGAGTGTTACTCATGCGGCCGTCGGGGGCACATCGCCAAGGCGTGCAGAAAACGGAAGGAGGGCCGGAGGCAGTCGAAAGACCGTTCGACCAGACCGGACCGTCCAGCAAGGTCCAAAGATGGCGCCCAGACCACGAGGAAGCAGGACGGCGTGGGCCGCATCTCGGACGACAGCGAGGACGACGCTCCAGTGTTCAGCGTGTCCGCGGGACAGTCCCATTACTTCGTTGAGGTACTAGTACAAGGGGCCCCTATCAGGATGGAAATTGACTCGGGGTCCTCCTATTCTATAATTCCCCAGAAAGAGTTCTTGAAAATCGACCCCCACGTGCGACCCAAACTTAAAGCGTTGAGGTCCACGCTACGAGATGTACAGGGGAACAGCATTCCAGTGTTGGGGGTCGGGAAATTTCGGGTCAGTTTTAAGAGACATTCTGCGGAACTGCCCCTAGTTGTCCTTAAGGGGGGAAGTTGTAGCCTCCTAGGGACGCAGTGGTTTCAGCCCTTAGGTTTGTTCATAGGGGGAGTGCATGCCGTGGGGGTGGACCCAATACAAGCGGTGTGCGACGCGCATCCCGCCGTTTTTAAAAAAGGACTTGGAAAGTTCAAAGGACCCCCTGTAGCCTTCGACCTAGACCCGGAGGTCCGCCCGATAAGACTCAAACCGCGCAGGGTGCCGTTCGCACTAAAGGACAAAATAGAGGCGGAACTGGACAAGCTGGTGGGCCAGGGGATTCTTATTCCTGTTGATTCCGCGGAGTGGGAAACTCCAATTGTAACAGCGCTGAAGGCTAACGGGGAGGTGCGCATTTGCGCTGATTACAAGTGTACAATTAACAAGGCGATCCGCCCTAATGCATACCCGGTGCCGGTGGTCAGCCACCTTCTGGCCAGGCTGAATGGGGGAAAGTGTTTCGCTAAACTCGATTTGGCTCAAGCTTATCAGCAACTCCCTGTGACTCCCGCCACGGCCGCGGCACAAACGATAGTCACACATAAAGGGGCGTTCCAGGTGTCGCGTTTACAGTTCGGCGTGAACTCGGCACCCGGCCTTTTTCAGTCGCTTGTGGAACGCCTCCTGAAGGGGCTGGAGGGGGTGTTGCCTTATTTTGATGACGTGTTGATAACAGGGGGGAGTGAGGCCGAACTGGCAAAGAGATTGGATAAAGTTCTGACTGTCTTCGAGAAAGCGGGGCTACGACTGAGAAAAGACAAATGTGTCTTTTTCGAAACTGAGGTTGAGTTTCTAGGGTTTCGGGTCACACCAGAGGGTATTAAGCCGTCCAAATCCAAAGTAGCCGCCATCAAGAATGCCCCTCGCCCCACATCCAAAACCGAGCTACAGTCATTTCTGGGGCTCCTCAATTTTTACCATACCTTCCTTCCACGGAAGGCGTCCGTGGCCGAGCCACTCCATCGGTTGCTAAAAAAGGAGGAAACATGGATGTGGGGCGACGAGCAAGAGAGGGCGTTTAAAGAGTTGAAGCAACTCCTAACATCTGAGGCAATCCTGACCCACTTCGACCCCAAACGGCCAGTGGTCCTAGTCTGTGACGCATCCCCGGTGGGGGTGGGGGCGGTGCTTTGCCACGTGTTGGACGACGGAAGGGAAGCCCCGATAGCGTTCTATTCAAGGTCCCTGTCCCAAGCAGAGCGCAATTACGCACAGACCGACAGGGAGGCATTAGCGATAGTAGCGGGAACCAAAAAATTTCACGATTTTTTGTACGGTCGACCGTTCAAAATCGTGACTGATCACAAGCCCCTATTAGGAATTTTCACTGCAAGTAAGCCCACGCCATAGATCCTGTCCCCAAGAATGCTGCGGTGGGCTATTTTTCTCAACGCATACCAGCATGAGTTGGAATACCGGCCCGGGAAGGAGATCAGCCATGCCGACGCACTCTCGAGGTCTCCTTTGCCCCTGTCGAGCGCCCAAAAGGGAAGAGTAGAGAGAGATCACCAGGTTTTGTTAATAGAGGTTTTAGACTCACCCCCAATAGTACCAGCCGACATTGCCAGGGCCACCGGCAAGGACAGAACGCTAGAAAAAGTTAGCTCATGGGTACAGAAGGGGTGGCCGGCGTCATCCCCAGGTACGGAATTCGACCCATTTTTTCGGAAAAAAATAGAGTTGTCCCTAGAGAGGGGCTGCCTCTTGTGGGGCCAACGGGTGGTGGTTCCTACGTCCCTGCGACCGAGGGTACTCGAACTGCTGCACGTCAGCCACCCGGGCATCGTCCGGTCCAAGGCGCTGGCCCGGAGTTACTTCTGGTGGCCACAGCTGGACGCGGACATTGAGCACATGGTCGGCACTTGTGAGGCATGCCAGGGCTCCCGACCAGAGGCGGCCCGTCTCCCGCATAGGGAATGGGACACAGCAAGGGGGCCATGGTCCAGGGTGCACGTAGACTTCGCTGGCCCATTCCGAGGAACCATTTTCCTCCTGGTGGTGGATGCGTTCTCCAAGTGGTTGGAGGTTATCCCAGTAAAGAGTACGTCTTCCGCCACTACGATTAGCCAGCTAAGGAGAGTCTTTTCCACGTTCGGTTTACCCGACACTTTAGTCAGCGATAACGCTAGTTGTTTCACCTCCGCTGAATTCAGGGCATTCATGGAGGCAAACGCCATTCGGCATGTCACATCCGCGCCGTTTCACCCGGCCACGAATGGCCAAGTGGAACGGCTGGTGCGTACAACAAAGGATGCGCTGCGGCGCATGGGCCCGGGAGACCTAAATCACCAAGTATGTCAGTTTTTGCTAGCGTATAGGGTGACCCCCTTAGCGTCAGGTTACTCGCCGGCAGAGCTGTTGATGCGGCGAAAACTGACCACGATCCTGTCCAGGCTAGACCCGACGAGAGTCGAGGACAAAGGAAAAAACGTAGGGTTGGCAGTCTCGAAAGGTTTCGCCACCGGCGATCCTGTTCACTGCAGGAACTACGCCAGCGCAGGTCCAGCCTGGGTACCAGGGACGGTTGTGGAACGGACGGGGCCAGTGTCGTACCGGGTCGAGACTAGCACGGGTCTTCTCTGGAGGCGGCACGCGGACCAACTTAGGCACCGAGTGAGTGGGGGGCCGGTCTGTGGAGCTCAGCAACAGAGTTCAGCGTTAGGGTTCTCCCCCACCCGTTTAGCCCAAGGGGGAGACAGCAATGGACAACAGTCCCAAGCAAGGGGGGAAAGCAGCGGCCCCGAGTCATACCCTTTTGATACGCCAGCTCTATCAGAGGCTGGGGAAGGGGGAGAGGAGTTCGCGACCGCTGCCCCCGAATTTAATTCTGATTTTGATTTTGCGAGCCGGGGGGGTTTTCGGGAGTGTTCCCCCACCCGTCCAAGCGAGAAGAGGGGTTTTTCGTTAGCCCCCAGTGCCCCCGGTTCTTCCCCATTAAAGCACACACCTCCCAACAACGCCGCGGAGCCGCGGCAAGTCACTAACGAGTCTCCCTCTCCAATTACAGGACAGGAAACCAGGGGACAAAGAGAAAGTAGCAAACCCGGGGGAAGGCAGCCCGCACCGAGACCCCAGCGTGTTCGAAATAAGCCATCTTGGCTGAGAGACTTCGTCTCATCCTAGGGGGGGGAGTGTGGTTTCGAGACTTCGTCTCATCCTAGGGGGGAGGGGTGTTGTGTCCTAATGGTTTAATCCTCCACATGGATAACAATGTATCGGAACCAATGTAACCTTGCCTATGGGTAACAATGTAACCTTCAGCTGTATCACATAAACCCTGTAATAGGACGCGAGCTAATGACCACCAGCGGGCAGCAGCGAGCGTCCAAGCTCTCTTGGTCCAAACTCATCAAAGGCAACAGCGCGGGAAGTTTTCCCGCCACCACCTACACCTGGACAAGAAGGGCGTGACCAGCAATGACGTCACGCAGACAGTAGCCAATGGGCTATCATGGAACCACGTTCAAATGTGTTACTACTGTATATAAAGAGCTTTTGATCCGCCATTACCTCATGTTCCCTCTGACCACCATGCAATAAACCTGAGTTAACCCAGCCCGAGGCTGTGTCCTGTGTCTTGGTTTTCATACACCAAAGGTGGCCACTGCCATTGTTATCCCACCTTCGTCGCCAATTGTTGTGTCTGAACCCAGGAAGGATTACTCGGACAGAGCAGGCTCAAACAACAACATGGTTTATTGCAAGGAGCAAAGAACAAGGAACAGGTGCAGGAACAATAGCTTTTATACAGAACACAATAGATACATTTACCCAAGGCTTCCGGAGAAACAGGAAAACATTAGTGAATCAGCTTCCCCAAAAGTGGTGCCTTTTTTGCATGGCGGGTGAGGCATAAGGAACCTTAATACACAACAGGTGTTGACTTAGGCTTCTGGGAACTGAAATCCAAAAACCAAAAGTTGGGAAACACTGATCTACACTCTCTGGAATAAAACTTTAAAACACAACAGGTTGCCTTCAAATGCAGTCCCAAAGTTAGGAAATAGTTAGTCGTAAATAATGAAGATCCAAGTACATAACTAGCCAATCAGATAAGCCCTTCCAGCTATGCCACCCTCAGCCTGGTACCATTATCTTTTTTCTTATTGCTGAAAAGGAGGAAAAATCCTGGAGTGGGAAGAACAGCAAATCAAACCCATTTCCCTTTCTGACCCCACAATTCTATCATGCATTAAGAAATGTCATTTCCTCTTCCTATAAATCATCTTCTTCCGAATTGCTGTGGAAGTAAATAGCACTTAAGTCTCACGGGTCAGCAACACAATACAGTGGACCCTCGACTAACGACATGTTCGAATAGCATCATTTTCGATTAACAACGCTTAGACGCTCCCAATGTGATTATTCAAATAATGACAAAAATGTCATTATTCGAATAACGATGGTATTTTTACCATCATTATTCGGATAACGATGTTTTTTGTCATTATTTGAATGACAATGTTATTCAAATAGCGATCCTACTTGGGGAACCAAGTAACGTTGTTATTCGAGGATCCACTGTATATAGTATTTCATTACCTTAGAAAATCAGGGAGAAATACTGTACATTCATCAAAGCCAGAAGATGAAATTGATGTTAATAGCTACCAATTTTCCAAAATAATGACATCACATAACTAACAACACAAGCAGCCAATGAGGCAAATCCTGGATCACAATACTATTTCTGCATCCCAGCAAATCTTAATAACATATCTCCCCACCCAGTCCCTTATTTATTTATTTATTTTTAAAATTTGTATCACTGCCCCCTCGCTGAAGCAACTCTGAGCGGCTCACAACAAGACATAAAACATAAAAACATCCCCAATAAAAAATCATCTAAAAACAATCCATTAAAACCCACCCACCCCAACTGTAGAAGAGGGAAAATTTTATATGTGGCAGCGGGTGGGGGTCACCTCCACATTGGTGCCCCACACCTGCCTTGCCAGCCAGGTTTTAAGTTCTTTTCTGAAGGACAGCAATTCCATCTGGAGCCGTAACTCTATCAGCAGGAGGTTCCATAGGGCTGGAGAGGACACTGAGAAGGCTCTCCTCTTTGTGCTAGAGAGACAACAATCCCCTGTAGCCGATGGTACAGTTAGAGAGCCCCTCCGGTCCACTCTGGTTGGACAGACAGACTTCTTGGGGAGACACAGTCTCTTAGGTATCCTGGCTCACTACAATTGTAGGGCTTTAAACGTCATCACCAGCACCTTGTATTGCATCCGGAGGTAAACTAGTAACCAGTGCAGCTTCTGGAGCAGTGGAGAGACACAGGCATAATGCCCACACCCCATTACTACCTGGGCAGCCATGTTCTGGACCAGCTACAGCCTCTAAATGGTCATCAAGGGCAGCCCCATGTAGAATGCATTACAGTAATCTAGTCTAGAGGTGACCAGAGCATGTGTGACCATGAGCAAGGAGTCCCCGTCCAGGAGCAGGCACAACTGGTGAATTACACAAAGTTGTGAGAAGGCCTCCTGGCCATGACTGCCACCTGCTCTTTGAGCAGTAGTTGTGAGTCCAGGAGATAGTAGCTCCCTGGATAATGCAGGGCCCCTAATACATAGCCACTCAGTCTTGCTGGGATTCAACTGTAGCCCGTTGTCCCACATCCAGACCCCCACAACCTCCAGACACCTGGATAGGACTTTGACAGCATTGCTTAGATCACCACAGGCCGAGATGTACAACTGAGTATCATCAGCATACTGATGATACCTCACCCTGTGGGAATGGATGATCTCACCCAACAGCTTCATGTAGATGTTAAATAGGAGAGGAGAGAGCACCAACCCCTGAGGCTCCCCATCTTGGAGGGGCCGAGGGCTGGACCTTCACTCTCCAACCACACCAACTGGGCCTGGCCCTTCAGGAATGATGAGAACCAGGACCACACAGTGCCCTGGATCCCCAATCCTTTGAGCCATTCCAGAAGGATACTGTGGTCAACGGTATCGAAGGCTGCTGAGTCGACAGTATCGAAGGCTGCTGAGAGGTCAAGAAGAGCAAGGACGGAGGGTGCCCTCTGTCCCACTCCTGCCAGAGATCATCCATCAGCGCGACCAATGCCATCTCTGTACCATATCCGGGCCTGAATCCAGATTGGAAGGGGTCCAGATAATCCACTTCATCCAGGACCTCCTGCAAATGATGCGCCACCGCCTTCTCCAATACTTCCCTAAGAATTGGTTAACACTGCTGGGGCAAGGGATGATTTCTTTAGGAGGGGGTGCACCAAAGCATGTTTTAGGGATGCAGGAAACACCCCCTCCCATAATGATGAATTAATTATTGCCCTGACCCAGCCACCTGTCACCGCCTTGGAGGTTTTCACCAACCTGGTGGGACAACGATCTAAAGGGCATGTGGTGGTGCGAACAACTGCAAGGAGCCTGTCCACTTCCTCGGGGGCAACTGGATCAAACAGATCCCAGATAACATGGCTAGACTGCACTCCAGTCAGCTCCAGACCCACGCCATCCATGCCAGGATTAAATCCCGAACGAATCTGAGCTATTTTCTCCACCAGATAATCAGCAAAATTCTCAGCCGATCCCTGCCAGCCAGCCGCTGGCCCCCAAGGAGAGACCTGGTCATCCAGAACAGGGTGGCTGGGCGACTATCCGCAGAGGCAATAAGGGTGGTGAAATATTGTCATTTCACCACCTCTATCGCCACCAGGTAGATATATAATATATAGATAGATAAATCTTTATTGTCATTGTCCTGCACAGAACAACGAGATTAGGGGGGGGGGGGGGGAAGCACTTATAAACCCAACAAAACCTAAACAAAATTCAACAATACAAAATTATCAACATACTCCCACCCCACATATACACATTTAACCCCTAAAATGGTCTAAAACGCTAAAACTCTAAAAACTCTAAAACTCTAAAACAAAACTATATACAGAAGCTCTCTCATATACTGCATTGCACTGCATTCAAAGCCAGAACCGCTTTGGGGTAGAAACTATTTCTCAAGTGGCTGGTCCTGGTCTTTATGACCCTATACCTTCTTCTAGAAGGCAGAAGCTGAAAGAGATCATTTCCGGGGTGCTTACTATCTTGCACAATCTCTACAGCTTTCTTATAACACCTGGTGGCATAGATTTGATATAGAGTGGGAAGAGTATGCCCAATTATCCCCTCCGCAGTCTTTATGACCCTGGACAGCATTGTTCTTTCCCTAGCTGTACAACTCCCAAACCATACACACAGACCATAGGTTAACACACTCTCTATGGTACAGTGGTAGAATGCCAACAGCAGGTCCTTTGAAAGATTGTTCTTCCTGAGGATTCTCAAGAAGTATAACCTCTTCATCAGATCTTTGGTGTTTGCTCCCCATGTTAGATCATCTCTCAGCTCTAATTGCGGCTCTAGCAAGTGTTCAGTTGGAGTCACTCTGGGTTTTCACCCAGTGGCGCTCTCGGCATCTCTTTGCCCATTTAAGCTCCTGCAGTTCTTCCGTGAGCCATGGGGATGAACGAGCCCCATGTGCACAGAGAGGCCATAGTGGCATGATTACATTCAAGGCCGCAGACATCACCCTGTGCCAGAGGTCAATGAGCACCTTGGGTGAATCGTGTAGGTGATCCAGAGGAACCCCCCCCCCCCCCCAGTTCCCTTTGAAATCCATCCGGATCCACCAGCCGCTGGGGGCGGGCCAATTTAATAGGCCCTACCTCCCTATGATGAAACATTGCCCCCAGAAAGTCTAGTCACCAGGTAGTGATCTGACTATGACACGTGTTATATCTAATTTCTGTAATCTCAGATCACTCTGCCACTGCTCCGACAGGAAGACTAAATCCGGTGTGTGGCCACTGCTCCTGGTTGGGCGCTGAATTACCTGAGTCAGGCCCACAGCTGCCATGGAAGCCATGAACTTCCATGCTGCCTCGGATACAACACCCAATGAAGGCAGATTGAAGTCCTCCAGAACCATAAGTCTAGGGAACTCCAACGCCAACAATGAGATGGCCTCGAGGAGCCCATACAGAGAATCTGTAACCCTGCAAGGGGGCAGGTACAGGAGTAAGATTCCAAACTGACCCTTAGGGCCTAGCCGCACGAGCAGGGCCTCAAAACCTGGAACTTGCAGAGCAGCGGCTCTGGCGACTCACAGTGACACTCTGGCTACAATGGCAATGCCACCGCCCCTCCCCTCCCCCCCTAGGCTGGTGCCAAATACCAAACCCAGCTGGACACATGTCTGGTAAAGGCACACGATCCTCTGGTGTCAGCCAGGTTTCAGTGATGCATGCCAGATTGGCATGCATCATTGTAGTTGTACACTACAGCTAATTTCAGTACAGAATGGCTAGAATCACATCAGCTGCCCTTGGGGGAGGAAAATGCAATCTAAAATTCCTTCCCACCAACAATAGCTTGAATTTCTGTGAAAGGTCATGGGAGAACAAACTAAAGCTTGCCAAATTGCTCTATCATCTTCAAATTGCCACCATTGCAAAATAAGATTTGGTCAGACTTCTAACCACAGCTCTTTAATACTAAGAAAAACAGTCATGTTAGAACTTCAACTATCTTCCCCCAAATTCCCTGTTAGGACTGAGCCAAAAATGTTCTCCATGTTTTCATTGATTGCTGCTACATTTGACAATACACACTGAATTGATGATGTTACTGCACTAGTCCTAAAATGAGTTTGCTTTGTCAAAGTTTAGCTACCACATTCCACCTCTGCCCAGTGTGGGGTGATTCCCCAGCCATATTAGTTGCCTGTGTCAGATTTCAGAACTTTTCTGAAGATCCTCCTTAGGGGTGGCTTTTCAAAGCCAAAGGCCATGTTTACTATGGGGTTCTGGGTATGACAAACAATGCAGCAGCCATTATCACTCTGTGCAATTTACATTGTTGGTGTTAAAGTGTTCTTTGTGCAATTTTGCTCAGTCTGCACAAGAAAGAGTTCCTCTCCTCCCCAGAGATCCTCTTGCCAGCGAAAAAGTAGATTACAATTCTTCATTCTTATGGATAAGAAAGAGACCAGTGTGGAATTAAATTCCAAGACACCAACAAGTCTAAGGAATCTAATATTAAGACAAAATGGTCATCCTTTGAATTCAACATTTCTTCTATGTTGGAATGTAGAACCTGGAAAAATCAGAGTTCCAAATTTCTCTACCATGTTGGTTTCAACACTGGCTGGTTTTATCGTCATTTTCCTGTGGCTCCCTGGCTTTTCAAGATAGTTAAACTCATGGCAGTTTACAGCTCTAATGAATGATAAAACAATGCATTGCATGGACACAATCCTATGTTGGATGTCTTGACAGGGAATAAAGTAAATAAAATCTCCCCTCCCCCATTTCTTTGCCATAGGAACCCGCCTTATTCATCAGTTTCAGCCAATCTTATGGTCCTGATGTCACTTGACTTGATGCAGCCTCTGGGTATGGGAAAAAGATCTTTTCATTGTGTGGAAGAAAGCAATTCTGTTTCCAATGCCCTAGGGGGTGAGTTTGATAATGGATTTTATTCTACAGCCATGCTCATTATAAACAGTGAAAACCAATGGATTGGTTAAACCCCTGCTTTCAATTAAAACTTTTGTAACTAGAAGATGTGGGAAAGCTGAAGCCATGCCATAAGTTAACTTTTGAATGACTTTTGCTTATTGTGCATGTAGTATTGAGCTGCATAGTTGATGCTTAAAGAGATAAAGAACAACCTTTACTCACACAATAGCATCATAAAACAAACTTCCATAAATAACCTCCGGAAAGTGCAAAATGTATATTACAGCAGAATTTCTCATTTAGATAAATTGTTTTAATTTCCTTGTTAATGTAACACGGGCTAAATCCTGTTGCAGTTAGACATAAAGTGTAACTTTTAGTGGCAGATTGTTGTAAATTCAAAAACATCTGTAGTCATTATTTGCTGTATACAGTAATACCTCATACAAAGTCCGCTTCATACAACATCGAATTCATACAACATCGCCTAATTCCTTGAAAAAAGTTGCCTCATACAAAGTCGCTGTGACTTTGTATGAGGCATTGGGGTTTTTCCCAGGTTGCATTGTGCCTGGGCAGTATAAAAGGCAGAACACATGCGTGCATTACTCTTATGGGTTTTGCATGAGGCAAAAAGTGTTTAGAAGTGGTTTTGAGCACGATTTTGGATTTTTTTGAATTTTTTTGTCAGAATTTTTAGAAGCATTCCTGAGATTTTTGCAGCATTCTTCAGGTTCTTTGACAATCAGGGTTTTTTGACATGTTTTTGTAATGTTTTTAGCCTTTAGACAATGATTTCTTAAAGTTCTGTCAGTTTCCTGTCAGTTTCCTTGACTTTTCCCTGAAATCTGTGCTGTTACAGTACAATGTATCTCTATGGAAAAAACATTGTACGAGGCATCGCGGTAAGGATTTGGACGTTGTATGAGGCATCGCGGCTAGGATTTTGCATGCCTCATACAAAGTCCAAATCCACATAAAATCCAAACTTGTGGAACCAAGTTTGGACATTGTATGAAGTATCACTTTAAAAAGAACTAAAAACCTGGCTGGCGGGCCAAGTTTGGGGTGCAGGTGGAGGGGTGGCTTCCGTTGGGTGGTTAATATAGGGGAGGATGCCTGCCCCACGGTTTCTTCAGTTCCTGCACCCCTCTCTTTTTAGGGGTGGGTTCTTATTGCTGTTTTTTATCTGTTTTATTTGTTTTTATCTGTTTTTACCCACTGTTGTGAACCGCCCGGAGTCGGCTTTGGCTGAGTGGGCGGTATAAAAATTTAACAATAAATAAAAAATAAATCACTGTATTGGGTCAAGTGACTATTCATGAAACAGCAATTGGTGGCTCAAAGTTATGCTTTTGGTAAATAGGCAACATCATTTCAGCCATTGTGTTGAAACAATCTATGCCTTGTGAACATTCATGCTGGACCATTGCACAGTGTTTCTCAACCGTGGGTCCCCAGGTGTTATTGGACTTCAATTACCAGAAGCCTAAGTCAGCACACCTGTTGATCAGGGCTCCTGGGAACTCAAGTCCAAGAACATTTGGGGGTCCAAGGTTGAGAAAACCTACAAGGTGCATTGAGGACCTTCCAGCAAAGTTGTGGTGTGCCCACAATGCAGCCATTTGCCTGCTCTTTCTTGCAATTAAAAATTATCTAATTGGTTTGGATCAGAGATGTAAAAGTTAGCTGTTTGGACTCCAACTCCCAGAACACCTTTCCTTAACTGGAGTTTCCTGGAGGAAAGACATTTTTTTTTACTCCAGGATGGAGTGAATGGATCCCTCTTCTACTACCCTCAAACTGGAGAAATCAGGAAGCTTCCTTAAGAAACAAAAGAGCTTTGTTACTCTTCTATGCTGAAAATTAGCCTGCTTTTTGTTTGGTGATTGGGAGATAAATAGGCTTTGTTTGCCTTTCTACTAGCAATATCTGTTCTACTGTTCAATTCACATCATTGGAAGCAATTCCATCCCTTCCTATCCAAGTTACATGGTGTTTCTTTGTGTCCAAAATCTTTAATCATTGAAGATGTTTAGACTAAAACAAAATTTTGAAGATGTTTAGACTAAAACAAAACTCTAGTCTCCTATCCTTTCATTTAAAATAGTTGTCACTTTTTTGCTTCATTAAAATCTCCTGTTTCCCCCCCAAAATAAGGTTACCTATGACATGGGAGTCAACATTTTTATTGCTGCCAGATTACAACATTGACTATCATCTCTGGATTATAAAATCTTATTGTTGCAGCTTCTTAAACAGTGTGGGACTGTGGTGGCTTAGTGGCTAAGACACTGAACTTGATGACTGGAAGGTCAGCAGGTCAGCAGTTTGAGACCCTAGTGCTGCATGATGGAGTGAGCTTCCATCTGTGTCCCAGCTCCTGCCAACCTAGCAGTTCAAAAATAAAAAAATTGCAAGTAGATAAATAGGTACCACTTCGGTGGGAAGGTAAACAGCATCCTGTGCACTCCGGTGTCTAGTCATGCCTGCCACGTGCCCACGGAAACGTCTGCAGACACAGACAGCACTGGCTCTTTGGCAATAAACAAAAATGAGCACTGAACCCTAGAGTTGGATATGAGTGGTTTTCGAACAAGGGCAACCTTTACCTTAAACAGCAAGAAGTGTAGTGAGAAAATAATGATTGGCTTTTTAGTTTCAAGGATTTAATGATAAATTAAATGCAGGCACTCACATATAATGTTAGTGTTGACAGGGTACCTTGTGTTGGTATATTAGTCCAAGCATGGAAATGTGTTGGTGTCATCCTGACAAACTGAAGTTCTCTCTCTTTTTCCTCCCCAAATTTTCTGGCACTGCACAAAGCTCTCCTCCTCCGGAATTAATGAGCAAAACCTAGGAAACAGATTTAAAGCATAAATGAAATACATATTTATATCTCCCAGGGCTTGTGAATGCTTGATTTACTACCTAGGGAAAACTATATAAACAGCCACAGTGTGCTTCATTATGTGTGTAATAAAGTGGTTAATGTTCTTTGCCCCGCTTTCGTTGTAACGGTAGCGGAAGAATTGCATTCTGGGCAGAGCTTTCTCCTGGGGAAAGAAAGAGAAGCCTTAGACTGACAATCCCCAAGCCCCAAACCTTGTTAAATGTAGTTTCAGGCCTGGAGACCTAATGCACTGATTGCTTCCCTAGAAGGAATCTCACTGCTTGCTCCATTTGGTCCTATTACTGAAGGTCTAATTACATCTATTATGCTGTTCAGTTTCACAGAAGCTTGGGGAGGGGAGGTGTACAGCGTGTGTACACACACACACACACACACACACACACACACACACACACACACACACACACACACACACACACACACACACACACACACACACACACCAGTGTATGTGTCAGGAGGAATCAAATGCATGGATCCAAAGAGGGAAGAAAGCCTTCCCAGGCCTCAGTCATTCAGAAAGGAACTGATGACCAAAGTAGCATACTTTGTGAGATTATATCTAAACCTCTGAGTGTGTTACTATAACAAGACAAAATGGAGATGGGTCCAATTTTGTATTATTGCCCAGGCAACAGGGAACCAATTACTCTGTCAAAATCTGAGGTGCTAAAGCTTAAAAGCTTCACAAGGCCTCCATTCTGGCAAACAAATGGTAGCCGGCAGGAAGAGAGAAAAATGCAGCAGGAGCTTGAGAAATGTGGGGCTGGGGGGAGGGTTGGGAGGGGGAGCAAGAAATGATTTCACACTAAGTAACCAGACTTCATTTCCATTCCAGATTGCCAAGAGCCCTTCCCACCCACCTCCCTCTTGCAAATAATGCAAACATCACATGCCAAGTTATGCTTTTGTGTAGCTTGGAGATTAAGACTGTTATCATGGTCCAATAGAGCTCAAAAGATGAAGGAGGCGGTAGGAAGGAGAAGTGGGGAGAGGGGAAAAAGACTCATTATTTTCGATGGCTTCACTTTTCCCATAGGGTTTCTATAGATCCTACTTAGTGGCAACTCATTCCAGCACTGATTAAGTGGGAAACACACAGAATCTCAAAAGGTCAAACCTATAATCAGATGCCCTGAGGGGTTGACATGGAAAACTGCTTAATCCAAGTTAGGTTTATTGCAGTTTTATAATAAGGTGCAGAAAGTGGTGTGACACTCCAAAAGAAGCAAATAATGGCAGTAGCCTTTCCTAGCCAAACTTTCAAATGCGTGGGGGAACCCAGAGGGGTTAGGGATGGAAAGTGAAAGAGGGGGACAGTCAAGTCAGGAAAAATATAAAAAGTATGTTTTGAAAAGCATGTTGGAAGCAAGAAAACTAACAGGCTCATTAAATCACCAAGAAAAGGGTGTGTGTGTGTTCTGGTGTTTGTTCCAAGATGGATGTTGTTTTTTCTCCATGGGGCTGGAACCTTAAAAACACTTCCTATCTAGGGAGCAAGCCACTGATTTCACTCTCTTTTTCTGTTATATGTCAACAGAGTTCTATATCTATCTGTCTGTCTGTCTGTCTGTCTGTCAGTGTACACAAAAAGAGCCTCCTTGAAGATTGACGTATTCTTGAACCACAATTGGGCATAGCTTGATAAATGGCATCCTTGTGTTGCCAGCTAATTGTTCTCACACTTGATCAGGTGAATGCAACTCACCAAACTCACCAAAGGGTGCCTTCATTTTGACAGATTCACATCTGGCCTAGTCATGGAAGAAAAATCAATCAATCAATCAATCAATCAATCAATCAATCAATCAATCAATCTATCTATCTATCTATCTATCTATCTATGGTCCTTGAAAGGGGGTACACAGAAAGCGCCTACTCAATGATTGTGGTATTTTTGAGCCACAATTGGGCATATCCTGGACAAGGGCAATCTTATTGTGCCACCTGATCTTTCTCACACTAGGTCAGGCAAAAGGAACTATGGAATGAATTCACCAAAAAGTGGCTTCATTTTGGCAGTTTAAAGTCTGACCTAGACACAAAAGAAGAAGATTAAAAAGGGGGGGGGCACAAAGGTAATCCCTCAATGTTAATGCCTGCTAAAGGATACAGGGTGGTTTTTCATTTGGGTGGTAGAGAAGGAAAACCACGGAAGTATGCTGTTTATGCTGTATGCAAATATACTTGAAGCCGATTGGCTCATTGACTTCCTTTTACCACCCTCTTTCCCAGGAGAGAGAGGGCTTCAAGTATATTTGCATACAACATAAACAGCATACTTCTGTAGTTTTCTCTTAAACACAGAGTTTTAAAAAAATGAAATTGAGGCACAAAAGGCTAAGACAGTAGACAATTAACTGATTAAAGTGTAAAAAACAGTTCCATGAAAAATCACCATAATATGAAATGCAGTCGAATAGGGGGAGAATAGGGGGAAATTTAAAATAGAATTATTACAGTAAGTCTGGCTTGCTGGCTTCCTTCTTCTCTGTGAGGGGAAGCAGTCGTGCCTATGGGGTGGTTCTTCCTCCACCAGGGGAACCCAACACTCCTCTGTTGCTCCTCCTCTTCTATGATCTTGGTTGTGCCTGGATTTTGGGAAGGGGTGTGTGGCCTAAAATTTCCCTTATTTTCATGTCCAAAACATGACAGGTATGCCAGCAACATGTCCTCATTGCCTCATTAAAGGTGAATTGTTATAGACTGAATGGCCAGTGGCAGTTATCAGAGTTGTAGGGGGAGGAAAATGCCTCACAAAGGCTACGTAGGGCACCCAGAATATTTCTTTTGGGAACATCCGGCAGGGCGGACCTTCGATCCAGCATCCTGCTATGCCTTAATGAGCACTCCTCACCCTAGCCTGAATCGCTGGGGTACAGGGACAGAGTAGCCTTCTGAATATGGCAGGTAATATTAATCACTTGGCAGAAGCTAGGCTTCTTAGTGCTGAGGCCTATGACACACAGCTTATGACTTGCTACTCCCCCTTCCTCCTCTTAACAGACAGAGCAATCCCTCTCACTGACTTCTGGAAGGCTTCCAGTGTTGAAGCAATGAGGACAAGTGGAGCCACTTCTACTCTGCTGGGTTTCCTTCTCCTTCTTTACAAAGGCAGGCAAAACACGACTGGCTTTTGAAGATTTATTGAAGGAAGCACAATACTGGATACAGATCTTAAATTAATCTACACTACATAAAACACAAGCTAATAAAACAAATAAATGAAATAAATTCTTGCTAGCTCCCTAGCAGGCTCAAACTTCTTGGTTTGGGGCGGTTCTGCCCCTCATGGCTGAGTGTTAGCCCCGAAGAGTCATGTTGAGGAGCTGTCGGAAGAAAGCTCCCACTGAAATCAAGATCATGGTGTTCAGAGACAAGGGTTTCACCCTTGCTCCAGAAATGCCCCCTGAGTGCTCAGAGTGGGCTCCTTTTATTGAGAAAACATGCTTTGGAATGTGGTGATCTAATGGGAAAGCACCTGTGTTCCCATGGGGATGGGACGTGCTGTCCTCGTGGACTGTTTGCAGGTGCAAGTGCCATCTGTTTGGCATGTGGCCCCCACCTTTGCATTCCCTGGGAAAATTCCATTCTGCAGGTGTCCTGGCAGTTAGAGTTTGATTGACATGAGTGGAGACGTCATTTCCCTTGTGGTGTAGTCAGCTGGTCTAGCTGTCACTCCGTAACCTCAGGTACTGCAGGTGTTTCTTGGAATGTGTCCAGTCCTGGACACTCACTTTTCCCTCCTCCCTTTGGGGAGGCAACTATTCTAATTATGCATCACTGTCATGTCAGACTAACAGCCTGACATTCCAAAGTGCTTTAAAATGAGAGCTGGCTTTCTAAGCCTAAGAAAACTACAATATGTGTCTTAACACTACATGGATCAAATGTCACCTTAAAATCAAGACAAAGTCGCATGTGGAAACCATGACAGCAGTAAAGAAACTGTTGCAACAGAACAGTAAATAGTTAATCTTGTTAAGAAAACTGTTTCTATTAAAGTTGGTTTATTACATTTAAAGAAGGACTTTTTTGTAACTGACTTCAGTATGGCGGAAGGTGGGTGGACCACAGAAAGTTGGGAAGCTTGGAACCACCTCTTTCTGCTTGACCCGCATCAGAGGTTTGTTTCTTCTTCAATAGGGTTTTTTCTTCTTTCATGTCTATGCCAGATGTGAAACTGCCAAAATGAAGGCACCTTTTGGCGAGTTCATTCTGCAGTTCCCTTCACCTGACCTAGTGTGAGAAATATTAGCCAGAAACACAAGGTTGCCATTACCAGGGCACACCCAATTGTGGTACAGAAATACCACAATCATCAAGGAGGCTCTTTCTGGGATTATTCAATGGGATTATTCCCTGGGGTAGGAAGGGGTAGAGAGCAAGTTGCTCCCCTGAAGATAAGAAACTCAAGCCATGGTGAAAAGAGTTCTTCACCTCCCCTAAAAAGAAAACAGACAGGGATGGGGGATCCAGAGGCCTCTATTAAATGAGTATATAAAGCAATTCCTCAGAGCAAAGACACAGGTGCACAAGATGACTCTGGAAAAGCAATTGGAAATTCCCTGTGGCTGTTGTGTAAATCCCCTTCATTCAGAGGTCAGCAGTCAGTGTTTTCAGCTAAGGAGCGTCTTCCACTGGCTACTCCTGGTGCTTCTGTTTATATTACAGTTTTTATCCGGGTGCTAAGAGAACCCTGTCAGATGAAGTGTAAACCACATTTACCTGTAAGTGCCCTACACTAGCTTGTGATGCCTAATCTGTTTTATTGATCCTACGAGCTGGTTTCTGGAGCCATTGATTTTCCTTGCTGTCAGTTTGTGGCCTTGACTCCTTAATGTTTATTTAGACTGGTCTCCATAAATTGCTTCTGGGGTTGAGGGCGAGGAAGGCAGCAGGAGGTCAGGAGTGCATGTATACCTGTCCAGAAATATAAATCACAGCTTTTGTTCTTCACTGTTGTTTGTGAACACTGTTTGCTAGGTGAATAAAAAGGAAGTCTTCTACGAAAACATGAAGAAACCATTACTAATTCCCCAGGGTTTGCAATTTTATTGCAGTCTAGGTTTTCAATTTTCTGTATCCTAATGGTAGCTCTTGCTATCTATTCAAACATGTAATGTTTCTTTTTGTTAAAGAGAGTGGGAGGGGGGAATTGAGGAAGGGAAAATTGTATTGGGGGGGGGAGAGAACAGCAGAACAGCTAGAGGCATTGTTTGTTTGCCAGCGTGGAAGTATATTCGGAAAGCCAGGGGACGTTTGTTTGTTTTGGATTTTGTATATATGAAAAAAGTAAACATATATGTGTTTATATATGTGTGTGTATTTATGTGTGTGTGAATTCCATCTTTGAGAAAAACACTGAGAAGCCGCTTTGGAGAAGTCTTTTCATTCAGGGGAATAAATGAACACCATCTGTGTTTGTCTATGTGTGGTTGAGGCCCAAGGGCCATTCATTTTTATCATGGAGGTCTTCCTTGATCAAAAATGGCAGTGCAGATGGAGCAGGATGCTTTAAAGTTGTGAACCGAGGGAAGCAACTTCCTCTCCTATAACAATCCTGGCAAATGAAGGAATGGCTGCAGCCCAGGTATCTGCTCCAGCTATAAATAATTCAAGGACACATCCAGAAAATTCCAAGGGAAAAGCCTCACAGCTCATTATAACTGTGAGTTGCCCAAATACTACAGCTTTAAATCACTGGAAATGTTTTGTAGCAGATAAGTCTTCCTCCAACCAGCCAGCCCCACCCCAACCTCCACTGTAGCCGTAAACATCACAGTCTGTACAAGTTGACAAGTGGTTCTCTTGAGACCTCGAGGACAGTAATCAATAGAGGGGCAGTTGGGGCCACTGCTGATGCTGAAAAATTGTGTACAGATATGATACCAAGAATAAATCATGGGAAGAGAGAGAAGCCTCTCCAAGACAGGTAAAGAAGTGCCCTACCAGGAAATATCTTCCTGAACACAATGCAGTTCTGTCAAACTATGTATATATAGTTTGGAAAAAGTTAAAGATCATTTAAAATAGTATGAGGAAGTAACATGTCAAAAAATAAATTGGGAAAATCAGAAGCATTACTTTGGAATGAATGTAGTGAGGATAGAGAAAGAATGAATAATAAGTATAAGATATGAATTAAAGAAAGTTTAAAGTATCTAGGAACAAATATTTCAGAAAATTTGGAAGATCTTCAAAAAAATAATTTTGGAAAATTGAAACTAGAAATTAAGAGAAGAATTGAACAATATCTGAAGTTGAAAATATCATGGTTTGTCAGGATAGCAGCATGTAAAATGAAGTTATTACCAAAGATAAACTTTTTGTTGGATTTTATTTATTTATTTATTTATTTATCATTCACATTTGTAAATGCCGCCCACTCAGGCAGAACCCGACTCAGGGCGGCATTACAACAACTCCAAAAAATACATAAAAACATCATAAAACCTTATAAAACCCACCCAATAAAAAACCCACCCAATAAAGAAAAATCCGACATCCACCCCCATTTAAAACCCATATCCCACTCACCCGTCCCACCTACCACACAGAGGGAAAGAGAGAGAGTCTTATAAAAGCCAGCCGGCAGGGGCCATAGTCCCGTTCGGGCCCCACACCTGCCCTGCCAGCCAGGTCTTTACTCCTTTCCTGAAGGGCAGCAATTCACTTTGAAGTCTTAGATCTGTTGGTAGGAGGTTCCAGAGGGTTGGTGCGGACACGGAGAGGCCCTCCTTCGGGTGCTAGTCAAATGTGCACCCCTCGTTGATGGCACCACCAGAGAGCCTCTCCGGTCCGCTCTGGTTGGACGGGCAGTCACTCTTGGGACGATGCGGTCTCTAAGGTATCCTGGCCCCCTGCCATATAGGGCTTTAAAGGTCAAAACCAGCACCTTAAATTGCACCCGGAGACAAACTGGTAACCAGTGCAGCTCCCGAAGCAGCGGTGAGGCATGGGCATATCGCCCACACCCCATCACCACCCGGGCCGCCGCATTCTGGACCAGCTGCAGCCTCCGAATGGTCGTCAAGGGCAGCCCCATGTAGAAGCCCTGCCAATCCAACAAAAGAAAGGATATTGCAATTCTTCAAAACATGTTAAACAATTATTGTAATGTTGGGGAATTGGCAAGAATATAAAAAAATATTGTATATGTCACAAAAAGAAGGGGGATTGGGTTTACCAAATGTTAAAAAAATATTATTGGGTGTTTCAATTAAAAAGTATTATAATTTTTTAGCAATGAAAGATGTTATTTGGAAGGAAATAGAAATGAAGGATATAATGCAATTAGGAAACTGATTTTTTTTAACAAGGAAGGGCCAAAATCTAAAGTGAGAAGTAAATTATGAAGGATGATGATTAATGTATGGAAAAATTTGAAACAAAGTTTGTTACCAAATATTTCCCCAAATAATAGAGATGGAAGATATAAATGTGTTCCTGATAAAAAGGATGAAAAGTTTAGAGATGCAATTAAAAAATATAATATACATTTATTAAAAGAATGGCTAGAAGTGGAATTGATAGAAAAAAATACGGCAATATACAAAATTGAATTTATCTTGGTTCGGACGAATAGCACTTTGTAAGATGAAGTTGTTGCCTAGGTTGAACTTTTTGTTTGATAACTTACAAATTCAAATTAGGGAGAAAGAGTTAAAAAAAATTCAGACTTGTATCAACAATTATTGTTACGGAGGAAAGAGAGCAAGAATTCCGAAACTTCTCTGGTATACTTCGCAGAAGTTAGGTGGGTTAGGAATACCAAATATTAAAAATTATTATATAGCATTTAAATTAAGGAGTATTTGCAAATTATTAATGAGGGAAGAAATTATATGGGAAAGGATAGAAATGTGTGAATTATTAAATGTGGAAAAGGCAATTTTTCTAGATAGAACTAAGAGCTTAAGTAATTTGAAAAATAAACTGCTAAAGGAGTTATTACATACATGGTCAACTCTGAAGAGAAAATTGGCTCCTGGTCTATCACCAATTATCGAATTGAAAGAAGTGAAATCATTCCCAATAAATGTAGGTTAAAAAAATAGAAGAAATTTTAGTAAGAAATGATGTGCTTTTGTTAAAAAAAATTGGTTGGAAAAATGTAAGGACGAGGTGAAAAAATCAGATTTATTTAGGCAATTAAATTTAGTTACAAATGATTAGATAAGTAATTGGAATAATAAGTATTTAGGAAAATTTAGCCCGGAAAGAAATAGGACACCAGTTGAGGACATGATATATAAGTTAAGAATGGGCCATATGGGCATAAAAGGACTGGTTAGTAAGATATATAAATTATTAAATCAGGATGATAATGTACAGGATGTCCTGAGGATAGATTGGGAAGAGGATTTAGGAATTAAAATTGATAGGACAAAATGGTCAAACATGTGGAAGAAAAGAATAATGAGAACATTGTCCGTCAGGGTAAAAGAGCACAATTACAAACTCCTGTGGAAATGGTATCTGACACAGTTTGTTTAAGTCAAATGGATAATACAAAGTCGCAATTTTGTTGAAGATGTAAAAATGCTCTGGGCTTTTATTCTCATATGTGGTGGTACTGTGGAATTATAAGACAATTTTGGACTAAAGTTGAAAATGAAATCAAAAAAATCTTTGATATAGATATTAAACTGAATGCATGTATGGTCCTGTTAACAGATGTTGATGATGTTAGAATTGATAAGTATAAAAAAGAGTTATTATCTATAATGTTAACAACGGCGAGACAATGCATTGTCCGAAACTGGAAGGAAGAAAAAATGCTTAAAATTGAAGAGTGGTATAATGAAATGTGGATGATTGCACTTAATGATAAACTTACTTCAGAACTACATTTATAAAAGGGAATGATTAAAGAATATAGATTTTATGAGATCTGGAAATATTTTTTGGAATACACATTAAATAAGGGCCAAGGAGGAAAACCAATGCCTGATCAACTTGGTTTTTAGAAATAAAGTAGGAAACAAAGAATATACTTAGTCTATAGGGCATTGTAAATATCACTGGGTGTTATGTGTTTGTTTATGTGTTCATTTATGTTGATATATTGATGTATTTGATGTAATGTTTATTTTTGTTATTAGAATTGTAATAAAAATAAAAATAAAAAGAATGGTTCTCAGCCTGTGCAGACAGGGGGGAAAGATTGGAAATTTACTTGAATTTAAATTGGCTTCAAACAATAATAGTGGATAAGTGGAATAAAAAATATAATGAGCAGGTTGGCCTAGGAAGACATATAATGGAGTTTGAAGAATTAATACTCAAGGAAAGGAGTCATGGGAATAAAAGAACTAGTAAGTAAAAATTATAAAAATTTAAACACAGAAGCAGTATCGCAAGATATGTTAGCAAGAATCTGGTTGCACTTTGCTCACCTAATGTGTACTAACTCCCTAGTTTTGGAAAAGTAAATGGTCAAGTAGAATTATGAGAAACTTATCTATAAAAATTAGGGAGCATAATTTTAAATTATTATGGCGATGGTATTTAACTCCAGTTCATTTAAATCAAATTGATAAGAGCAGATCTTTGAGCTTTTGGAGATGTCAATGGAATCTGGGAACATATGAACACATGTGGTGGAGTTGTAGAATAACTAGGGAATTTTGGGAGATAAATAGAAAAAGAAATGAAAGATATTATGGGTATTGTGATTAAATTAGATGCAAAAACAGCATTATTAACGGATTTAGAAGACAAAAAATTAGATGTGGCAAGTAATTAAAGAGATGGGAATACCAGAGCACCTCATATGCCTCCTGAGAAATCTGTACATGAATCAAGAAGCAACAGTCTTTCAGATCTGCATAAAAGACCCATCTCCATCTCCAATGGAGTCAAAGTATCTATGGATGGGTTAAAGAGTGTTTTGCACCAAAGCTTTCCATGGGCCTCCTTCTTACAATCCCCTTTTGTTTACCATTTCAAACAAGCCCACACAAACTTGTCCAATAAATTAACAATGTGCATCGGTTAGTAATATTGCTTGGATCATATACAGTACTACTGCATTTGAATTACACGTTTCATTCTACTGAGTGCCTAGGATGCTTTCTAATGGCTGGCAAAATAGCTTACATCCCTCAAATACCAAGAAGACCACATTCCTCCTGGCTTGTGGTGGCAGTCAAAAGATGATCTACTGAAGCATGTCTCATTTTAAGTCAACTTGGATAAATCACGTTTCTCACATTTTAGAATTATGAACACTTCCTGGTTTAGGAATACCACACAGTCTGGTTAGCCACATATCTTACTTCACAAATATTTTAAAAATGACTGCATTCTGAATTGATGAATGCTGAATGGCAGATTTCTTTAAGAGTCTGTTCTTCAAATGTGGAATAGGAAGGAAAGCTATTTGAGTATATTTTGCTGAAGAAAAATCAAATCAAACTATTTTCCCTTCCACTTTTTTCCACCTGATGTCATAAGGACATGGTGTTAAAGTTTTCCTTGATGACTGACATTTATACACCAAATGACATGTTGTTGGATGTGGCAGGGAATAATAATTCATTTAACTCTATAAATAACCAACATATGCTTGGTTAGGAAGAAACAGATGACCTAACAGAAGGCCAACTCTTGGCACCATTGACTTGCAATGGACAAATTCTGCCAGCACAAGTCTAGCCAGCTGGTTGCCTCAAATCCTCCCCTGCTAAGTCTGAAAAATTTTGTATGGGTTCCGTGCCACATCCCTTTCTATATCAATTGAAATTCCAAACAAACACACATTTAGGTGAGAATGTAATGCAGATGAAACGTCTGATGGCTCACTAGACTGGGGATGATGCCAGCAACACTTAGATATATATGAAACTGATTGCATTTTCATATCTTCACATTATTAAGTATAGAAATATAATTTCAAGGTCTGAAAAACAGTTGCCTTGCTGTTTTAGTTGAATGGACAAATGGGCAGTAGCTGAAATGCCTTTGTTTAATCTTGGATTAAGGTTTTACTATTCATTTATTTGTTTGTTGCGACAAGAAAATGAAAAACTAGGGAGATAGTACACATTAGGTGGGCAAAGTGCAACCAGTTATCAGAACTCTTTTCTGGTTTTGAAGTCAATCTGCTTTGATTCCAACATCATTGTGAGAATATCTATGACCATTGGCAGCTGATAGAATGAAAGCGCGGCGCCAAAATGGCTGCCGCGCTCTTTGCTGGCGCCCCCCCACCCGGACTCAGACATCTGGGTGAGTTAGGGGGCGTGGCCACCCCTCTATAAAAGGGGTGGCCATGAGGCAGCCGAGCTGCCATTTTAGAAATAGCGACGGAGAGGAGAAGTTTTCTCCGTCGCTGTTTGTTTCCTAAGCAGCGCCACAGTGGCTCAAGTGGTTAAGACGCTGAGCTTGACGAGTTGCCTCCCAAGCGGAGGGCTGTGGCGACCAAGCTGCGGCCAAGGGGGAAGAATTTGCCTGTGATGGGCAGGGGACAGCCGTTGGGTCGGAGGACCGTGGCTGCGCCCCTGCAACAGAGCAGGACAACACCTTTACCACCGTTACCCGGTGGGATAGGGCAGATTGGGATATTGCCATCGGCTCTCCAGCCTCAGGCCGGCCCTTCAGGGGTTTCGGCCCTCGGCCCGCAGTTGCCGGCCATGGGCCGGAACGATTGGGGGAGGGCCTGGTGCTGGCACACAGTACGTTTTACCCCCTCAGGGGCTGGAGTTTTGGGCATTGCCCTATTCTGGCCCAGAATCTCAAATTGGGGCCCCTGGCCCAATACCTAGCGGGCCGTATGGCCCACCTGGCCCACCTTATACTGGGGGTTTCCGTGGCAGGGGATGCCTGGTTAGCACGTTTAGCTGTGCTGGAGGCATCCTTGGCAATTCAGTGTGGGGGGTCCTTCCCTATCTACCGGGGCCCTTCATGTCTGCCGGCTACTTCGACTGCTGCCACACTGCAGCAGGCGGCCAGCTGGGTTGAGCTGCTTGAGACACTCCAGCCTGTGCCTGTCGCCGTCTCGCAGCTCCCTGTTTGTCCAGGACTGCAACTGGGGAGTGGTCGGGTGTGGCCCCAGAGCTCGATTTCGGTCGCGGGCTCCGACGCCCGCCATGGGCCGGAACCCCCAGTGGGGACGGCTCACGGGGGT
This sequence comes from Bradypodion ventrale, assembly GCA_035047345.1. Classification (NCBI taxonomy): domain Eukaryota; kingdom Metazoa; phylum Chordata; class Lepidosauria; order Squamata; family Chamaeleonidae; genus Bradypodion; species Bradypodion ventrale. The sequence continues at coordinate 101,144,537 of JAWDJE010000002.1, read as the reverse complement.
GCAACTGGTGAGTATTAAGTTCAAGTTGAACGCACCCACATCACAGTCCACTTCCAGCGGTGGGGTTCAGTGGTCATGGCCTCGCCAATTTGAGGCTAGTGGCCATTGGTTGCCAGCCTATCTCAGTGCCCCTTGGTTGCATTCTGGCACGACATTGGGGGTGGGGGTTTCCGCCCCCGGGGCAGTACGTAGCATCGCAGGGGCTGTACAGGTCCCGCTGCGTATGCCCCGTGTACATCATGTGCCGGTGACGGCCTTGCCAACAACTGGTTATTCATTGCCCCCTGGTGATCATGTGTCCCAGGTCATGAGGGAAAAGATTTGGTGGGGGGAGTACGTGGATATATTCTCCCTATGAACCAAGAGCCCAATAAGGATTGGAGGTACAGACAGGAGGACAGAGACATTGTGCGGTCCCGCCGTAGTAAGCCACCACGCACTGGGGTGTCCGCCCCCGGGACAGTGCTGAGCATCGCAGGGGCTGTCCGGGTCCTGCTGCGCATGCCCTTTATACAGAATGTGCCGTCGAGGGCTTTGCCGACGGCCGGCTATTGCTTGCCCCTGGGTGATTATTGGCCGTAGGCCATGAGGGGTATGGGCTGGAGGGGGACATGTGGATATTCTCCCTATTGAACTGCGAGCCCACTAGGAGGAGAGAGGGGGACAGGGTGACTGAGACGAAGAGATGTCCCATCGTCATGAGCCACCGCGCACCTTGGGCCAACTGGTTGTCAGCATACCTTGTACGTATAGTGGTGTGCCGCAGGGCTTACCTGCTTGGGCCATCCTGATGCTTCCGTCCATCGCTAATATTTGCAGGGCGATGGTTGATTAGATGGGCCCATGGCAGTTGGCTTAAGGTGAGGAATGTGGATGAGAGTGGCCCTATACCCTGAGGGGAGGTGGGATGAGCCCTGTCAGCAAGTGTGCTCGTGTACATCACTCCCACATGACTGGTGCCTGGTGATCGGTACCATGGTGGTCATGCTGAGCAGCGGGCTGCTCAGACTCAGGCTCCACGCTAACTGGTCGGGCAGGCGGTTCCTGCCCACCTGCTGTGTGCGGCCTGCTCAGCTGACGATGCGTGTACTAAGCGCCACGGTCGTTACCGACTTCGTGTCCCCTTTTGCGCTGGCCCTCACGCCGCCTCCGCGTGCCCGCGGGTTGGTGGGTTTTGGGGCAGAGGTAGGGGTGCACAGGGGCGATCAGAGCTCCATCGGAAGCAACTAACCTTGTCATAAGCCCCCCCGCCCCAATTAGTATAGTCAGCCTGGAGAGATGGCACTCAGTTCATCCAAGAAGGGATGGGGCGGGATACCTGCTGGAGGGTTTTCAATGGGGGCTTTTGTATCCATTCGGGGGTGTTGGGGGGTCCCAGGATGCTACTAATCTGGTTCCCTTGCAGGGTAACGAAGAGGGGGCTCCACTGTGCACAGCTAAGGGAGTTGGGGCTATGAAAGTAGCGGGGGGCCTTCTTTGAACCACCTTTCCTAAGTCGAATGTCTCCCCCATGAAGCTCGTCCTGAGCTAGAGCTAGGGTGAATGTCATTTCATACTCCATTCAGCTTACCCGTGGGTTCCCCATTCAGGGATGCCATTCCTGATGACCTTGTTTGGTCAGGTTCTCGTAGTTGGTTCAGCTACTATGGGTGGCATGCTCACGCAATCCTGGTGCTGTTCTGGCACAGTGTGATATGCACTCGGCTTTCAGATTATTGCCAGTGCACCCAATGATTTAGACCTAGTGGGTTTCTTTAGGTTCCAAGGGGAATTTTACTTAGGTAAGGCCAACCCCCTTCTGACTGAGTTAATTCATGTTCAGCACTCGACCGATTGGGGACTTTCATTCAGTGGCCATTTGCTCACAGGTCGGGGTCTCGGTCTCTAGCCCATTACCTCGACGGCTTTTGGTTCGGGGGTGAACGGGGCTTGGACACGTGCACGCGTCTCCTCATTACAATTCAGACACTCAGGTGGGAACTGGGTGTCCCCTTGGCGCCTGAATAGACCGAGGTCCCATCTACTAAGCTCACATTTCTGAATCGACTCTGTTGCGCGGGCATCCGGGTTAACCATGTATACGCTGGCTTGGATCTCCGTGGCGATTTTGGCATTGATTGCCAAACATAAAGTGTGCCCTCATGAGCTGCAGTTAATTCATGGCCACCTTAATTTTGTCTGGTCTGGCTCAAATTACTCCTGGGTTTAACGGGGTCTCTTCCTGGAGATCAGACCTGATGGTCTGCCCTAGATTTCAAGTACGGCCAGATACCTCCGGCTCCCAGACTTATGGGGGTTTACTCTGAGGGTGGGTGCATGGATCGCCTCCGCGATCTTACCTTCCTTGCGTTTTTTTCTTTCCATTTTGGAGAGCACTGATGCTATGGTGCAATGAGTGGGCCTACTCAGTGGTCCAATTTCGGTGTGACAATGCAGCAGTGGTGCACATTGTCAACACCCAGACATGCAAATCCCCCAGGGTCATGACATTAGTTTGTCTATTCTTTTGAGAAGCCTATGCCTAAATGTGCTGTTCTAGGCCAGACATGTTCTAGGTATTAATAATGACATTACTGCTCCTTTCCCCCACCTGCAGATCCCCCGGTTCCGTGCCTTACTCCAGAAGCAGAGGAATTCCACTCGCCACTTTTGGCCGATAGCTGGGCGTTTGGTGAGGAGAGGTGAACCGGGCATGTCATTGGCATCTCGCACGTGTAAGGCGTATCACTTTGCATTCATGCGTCGTGTTCAGGAGGGGTGGACACGGGAACGTGTCCGCCGCCCGTACACGCATCACCCCTGTTCCCAGAGTTTCTGACCCACCTTCCACGAGGCTGACATTACTTATGTACAGATAGGTGTGAGGTGGCTCTTGGCCATGCAGCTACCACGGTAGCCTTTTTGGAGCACTCCGCATCAGTGAGTGGGTGCCAGAGTGGCTGCCACCTGTGTAAGGCGGATGTGTCTCATAGGGCACTGAAACTCAAAGATGTCTCTGTCACACATGAGTGGGCTCGAGTGGGGATACGGTCCTCACGGGTTATTCAGCACGGTGTAGGCAGTGGTGTATACTGCTACGAAGTTTTTGAGACATCTGTCCGGTTGGTGCCCTACATAATTTTTGACAGTGCCTGCTGCGCGCCCCAGCCTATTTTCTGCCACCGGGATGGGTCTACCCTTACCATAGTAAAGTCCCTGAGGGTGACCGGTGCCGCGTTTCGCGGTGTGGGGCCCGTTTTGGCACCCATTTACTTAAGATAGGCGTCGCGTTGATCGCGGCTACGTTTAGGGTACTCGGAGGTGGATATGCGTGTACGCGCAATTTCAGATATGTACGTCCCCTCACTGTACGAGTACCTAGTTATGTCCTTAACCTTTTTCTCCTCTTTTACAGACCCTAGGGGTCTCAACACACCGGTGGCAGGGGGCTAGTGGGCCGCAGCTATGTACACTGGGCAGCAGTATATGCTGCAGCGACAGAGAGTGGGCCCCGACTGGGCTGTGTGCATCCGCACGTATGCGATGGTATGGTATGCGCGGCACATGGGGGCAGGAACTGTGGCCATTCCTGCTGTCTGTCGGGGATGCTGGACCGCCCAATGTTTTACAGGCACCTCGGCGGCATTGATCTTATACGGATCACTGCTGTTACTAAACCGTCGAGGGGCTGTGACCTGGCATTTTATGTCACGTATGGCTTACATACGGTCGCTGTGGTCTAACATCGTGCCGAGACACCAATTTAGGGGAGATGCGGATCTCCCTAATTCGAACTGTTCCGGCAGTCAGTGGACGGGGCTGTGGCTCCGTCCCGTCCTGAGCATGGCTGTGAGATGGCCATTGGATACTGGATGATAGGCTTATACAAAAATTTTGTTGGTAGGCAGGAGAAGGGGTCCACCTGTCGGCTGGAGGTATGTACCTCGTACTGGGTGTGATGCAAACAGGCCTGGCGACCGAGCTGACGGTCTTGGGGGGGGGGGGGCGGTGAGTCATCATGGATGCCTCCCCGTGTGGCGGGTAGCACTGGTAAGGTAAATATTTATGACCCACAGGTATCCGGCAGGTTCGCAATTGACTGGCCAACACTTAGACAGGTACAGGTGTAATAACATTGACCGGTCAATGACGAACCAGGCAAGGGGGTGATGGCAGGAGCTCTTCAGCATGCATCACCCCGTGATTTGACAGATACACGTCAGAGGGTGGGGTCAGTAGATAGTTTATTGACTACGGTCAACAATTTGTTTGTCTCAACAAACAAATTGATACAAATGGATACATTGTAGCCAATTGCCATTGGCAATTTTGGGAGGAACCTTACCAGTGTTACTGCGGCCTGCTTGCCTTAAGAATTATAATTGGCTGAGTACCAATTGAAAGTTATAATTCGGACTAGGGCATTATTCAATAAATGTGGCCCAATGCCTTTATCCATATACCGGTGTCTGAGTCTTTCTTTGGGGGGTGCACCTGCAATGAAAGCGCGGCGCCAAAATGGCCGCCGCGTTCTTTGCTGGCGCCCCCCCCCCCAGACTCAGACATCTGGGTGAGTTAGGGGGCGTGGCCACCCCTCTATAAAAGGGGTGGCCATGAGGCAGCTGAGCTGCCATTTTAGAAATAGCGACGGAGAGGAGAAGTTTTTCCCTCCACCCCCTCCCTAGTGAACAGTATGATATTTTGGTCGCTTCAGGGCCGGGTGGGAATTTTTGGCCTGAACCTACAATTGGCCTCCGGGTTCTGGCTTTTTTGCCATCCCATACTGTTGCTACGGTTTGATATAGGGGTTTTTGCTCTTGACTTTGGTCACATGGGCGGGTAGCACTGGTAAGGTAAATATTTATGATCCACAGGTATCCGGCAGGTTCGCAATTGACTGGCCAACACTTAGACAGGTACAGGTGTAATAACGTTGACCGGTCAACGATGAACCAGGCAAGGGGGTGATGGCAGGAGCTCTTCAGCATGCATCACCCCGTGATTTGACGGATACACGTCAGAGGGTGGGGTCAGTAGATAGTTTATTGACTACGGTCAACAATTTGTTTGTCTCAACAAACAAATTGATACAAATGGATATATTGTAGCCAATTGCCATTGGCAATTTTGGGAGGAACCTTACCAGTGTTACTGCGGCCTGCTTGCCTTAAGAATTATAATTGGCTGAGTACCAACTGAAAGTTATAATTCAGACTAGGGCATTATTCAATAAATGTGGCCCAATGCCTTTATCCATATACCGGTGTCTGAGTCTTTCTTTGGGGGGTGCGCCTGCAATGAGAACAATTAATCTGGCCATGGAGATTCTAGTATTTTTGTGCAACCTACGGTATCCCCACTAAGGCCATTGTTAATATACTGACCCTATGGTAAGGCAAAAGCTGGATTGAGACTCAATATCAAGAAAACCAAGATAATGGCAACAGGCCCTATCAGTCCCTGGAAAATAGATGGGGAAGAACTAGAAGCAATGACAGACTTTACTTTCCTAGGATCAAAGATCACTGCAGTTGGGGATTGTATCCATGAAATAAAAAGGAGACTGATGCTTGGGAGACAAGCTATGAGAAACCTGGGGAACATAGTGAAAAGTAGAGACATTACATTGCAAACAAAAATTCGCATAGTCAAAGCAATGGTATTCCCAGTGGTAATGTATGGTTGTGGGAGTTGGACCATTAGGAAAGCTGAGTCCAGAAGAATAGTTGCCTTTGAAATGTGGTGTTGGAGGAGAGTTTTGAGAGTCCCCTGGAAAGCAAGGAGAACAAATAGGTCAATTTAGAAGAAATCAACCCTGACTGCTCCCTAGAAGGTCAAATAGTAAAGATGAAGCTAAATTACTTTGGACATCAAATGAGAAGAGAGGATTCACTTGAGAAGGCCTTGATGCTGGGAAAGGTGGAGGGCAAAAAAAGAAGGGGGTGGCCAAAGATGTGGTGGCTGGATGGTATTGTAGTGGGCACAGAGCTGTGTGGGTTGAGGAGGATGGTCGAGGACAGGGGTGCCTGGAGGTCAATGGTCCATGGGGTCACAAAAGGTCGGAATCAACTGTGCGACTGAACAACAACAAAAATGGTAAGGAAAAGGTGAAGGTCACCTTTGCTCGAAAGCCAGTCGTATCGACTCTAGGGTTCAGTGCTCACCTCTGTTTATAGCCAAAAAGCAGGCGCTGTCCGCATCTGCAGATGTTTCTATGGACATGTGGCAGACATGCTTCAACAGTGGAGTGCATGGAATGCTTTTTACCTTTCACCAAAGTGGTACCTATTTATCTACTTGCAATTTCTTGCTTTTGAACTGCTAGGTTGGCAGGAGCTGGGACAGAGATGGGAGCTACCTCCATCATGCAGTACCTGGGAATCGAATTCTGACCTTCCAGTCTTCTAGTTCAGCATCTTAGCCACTTGAACCACCGCATTCCTGTAGACCCTATGGTACTATCATTCAAAAATTACAATTTTGGGCTACAACTCAGTCTGAGCGTAATATATAAATGAACAATGTTTGGTAGAGAAAAAGGAAAAGGAATCAAAAAGCACTCTACACGAATAGTTATCTGATGGACCTTACCCACGTGGTTTCTACAATTACACGGGGTGTTGATTTGTCAGTTTTTCTGTATCATTGAGCTGACACTGAAGAGGTATATATGTGGTCCAGCCAAGGGAAAGATATTCCACTGGAAAACATGACATCATCTTTATTCATATTATCTGCAGCAGATTTTTGCCAACTTTTAATGCATGAAATTAAACAGAGAACACATGCAGAATAAAAAGATCTCAGCAAAATAAACGAGACCCCAATGATTCAGTCCTTGCCAACTTTAGATAGGAGAACCACAATGCTTCTGTTACATTGCCAGAGCATTGTGATGGCTTAGTCTAGTGGTAAAACACAGTTTGATGCATGTTTATTAGGAAGGACCATCGATTGCCATGGGATTAACTCCCAATTCAGTATGGGTATGTTAGCATACTTAATCCATGCACTATGAAGTTTTTATGTACAGTACTTCATAATTGTGAAAATCCTTCCAAATAAATAAGACGGTGCAAGTTTTAATTATTTCAGTGGGGTTTCAACTGATGTTTCCATTTGAATATGCCAAGGATTTTGTCGACAAAGATGAACTGGAAAAAGCACAGATGAAGAGAATGCCATAATGCTTATTTGTTGTCAAGTTACATTGAGGAAAGGGAAGAAATAATTTATAGAGAGATAGATTTGGTCCCCACTCTGCCAGGCTCATGTTATTCCATAGCATACTGGTTGAACTATTTTGGAAATTGAGTCTGGAGGTTATGCAAGAAATGTGAGGCTGTTTCACACTGTCATCTGTTCCCCTGAGCAAATTTCCACCCTCCTCCTGACCACAAAGATGAAATGGAAAATGTTATTTTGGGGTTTAGAATCACACTTGTTTCCTTCAATTTGCAAATAACACCATCGTGTAGGCATGGGGAGCATTTTTTAAAATTGAAGTCCACACTTCCTTAGAGGTGACCTGCAAAGGTAGCACATACCAGTGTTGGGCAGAATTCAAGCCATGGAAAGTGCAGTCATCTGTAGTGGTGAGGAAAGATGGCACCTGTTGCTCAAATCATCTAGAAAGCCACATATTTCCCAGCCTTGCTACCAACATGGCGTTGAGAAAACCAAATATCTCTGGCAGGATTTTCCAACCAAGTGTTTTCCACCAACCAGCTTGGCCCTGTAGACCCAGTAGCTCAGATACAGTATGAATAGGGAGTCTTTATTTTTTCTCTCTCAAGCAACATATTTTCAATCTCAGAACCATAGGGACACCACACCTGCACTGGCTGTACTCAGCTGACAGCTTCTCTCTTCAGAAGAAAGAGCAACGTTGTTCTAATGTGCACAGAACATATGCTAATCAGCTGTACTCTTCAGGCACAAATGAGATAATGTGCTCATTGTTTAGACACTGGAATTGTTCATTACAAAATGACACAGTGTTTGCCAATTTTGTCTTCATTATAAATGTAAATATTAACTGGCGATATGAAAAAGAATACAAAAAGTCAACAGCAATTAATTGGCTTCTGCAGTAATTAGCAACTGTAAAGCAAACACTTAGGAGCCGTTGTAATTGTCTGCATTAGGAATACACCTCCTGTACAGATCTAATTAGCAATTTAAATAGTTCAGAAATTATATGCCTCTTGCCTTTACACTCCCTGAAGTACCGTTCATTAATGGGGAGAAAAGATTGCTAGTAAATGTCATTTGCATTGTCTCATGTTAAGAGCTCTACATCAAAGCTTCTGTGTTAGTGCCTCACACTGAACACACAGAACTGTAGTTTGTAGACTAATATGATCATAACAAGGAGTGACTTTTTTTGAAAACAGGTGGCACAAAATCTCTGCCCACTTTGACCTCAGGTTCCTCAATTCCTAATTAAATGTGATGCATGCATGCATGCATGCATGTGTTAGTTATATACCATCCATCTATTGTGAAGTTTTGAATTTCTGGTAAGATTCCCTTTAGCTGTGCAATACAAGTGCAAAGACTCACAGAGAAGAATAGTTACTTCCGAGTTCACCCCTTTTTCATTAACTGGCACTTCCATTCTCAGTAACTCACTCTGAAACATTTCTAGGGGAAAGAATAAAAAAAAGCTTTACTTACATTTAATTGACACTACAGATGTGTACATGCTCCTTTATTCACTGCATGCATGCTAGCAACAAACCAAACAAATCACTCGCAACAAACAACTGGTACCAACCAACAAAGAAAGAGAAAAGAATACAAAGCAGAGGGAGACAGGGCTCTCTCTGAATTCGAAGGATATTTTGATAATTCTGGATAGACAGTCACCCTATCTCAACAAAGTCACTCTCAGTTACTCCCACTATAAGCAGCATGTGAGATTGTTAAAAACCCCAGCACCATCAGCAGTGCTATTGGAGGCTTTTTTAAGGTTAGAAAGATAAAATATTATCATATTCATAACTAAAGGACCTTATACAAATATTACTACAACCAATATACAACCATTTAACTATCATGAATTTCACTAGAGGGCAGGGGGGGATAGATAGAGGAAAAGATAAATTCTGAGATCATGTATAAGGGATGTTTAGATATTTAGGAAGTTCTGGAGAATCTACCACAGAGCCAGGAGCTGCACTTCACTTCCGGTATGGAATAATGCTACAACAGATCCTTTGTATCATATTCAACATTTATTGGATTAAGAAGATAGACAACAGTTTAAACTGAGAAAAGGAATTATTGAAATTATCTGCAGTAGATTGAGCTGTTGGCAATAAAGGATAAAATGATTAGCACTTGAATCCCTCTCTTCACAATATCTCAAGATCTTCCCTGCACACTCCAACCATTAAGGCACTAGGAGGCCTGTGATTGATGTTACTGCATAGTATATATGTATACCATGTATATAAAATGGATGGATAGCTCAGTGGTTTTATGGACTTTGAGTGAGTATCTCATACTACAAGATTATTATGCAGCCCCTTCCCTCAATCATAGCTACTTTTCTCCACTTGTAGGAATATTTTCTTTTCTTTTTCCTGAAGTTCCAGAAATGTGCAGATAATATCACACTCCTGGTGATAAAAGTGGTTCCGAATATTTACTAAAAGAGGTATGCAGCTAGTTGCCGCCATCTTTTTGCCATTTATTTGGATACAGAATGGGTGGTCAGACTTTTGCATGCCTTTGGTTTGTACATTGTAAGATCAGATGTTATGACAGAAGGGAAATGGGGTTAAGCCATTCCCCCTAAATGCATGGTTGATATTCATTAATACTAAAACCTAAATTAGGCCATCGAGTTGAGAAGAGCATGGTATAAGAAACATGTGTATTTCATTGCTCAAAGGATATAAAAAAATCAGCTAAACATATTTTGTCATTTGACCTTTAATAAAGTTGAAACTGACACATTTGTCCATTCTGGAATCAAACCCTCCTCCCTTCCCCATGGACTCAGGAAGTCAATTAAATAATTTTAAGAACAGAAGCTTCTGTGAATCTTAAAGTGCATGCTTTGTGGTTCAGAAGCCATTTGGCACTCTGACATTTGGTACCTGGCCTTTTTATTTCTGACTGTTCTATCTATCTATCTATCTATCTATCTATCTATCTATCTATCTATCTATCTATCTATCTATCTATCTATCTATCTATCTATCTATCTATCTATCTAGTTAAATTTGCATACCACCTTTCCACAAAGAGTTCTGAAAGCATCTAACAGTAACAATAGAAATGCAATAAAATATAGGGATACAAAGCTGGAATAAATGATGAAGTAAAGAACAGGAGAACTGAATACGTTGTACAGCTACGAGCTGAAGTTAGTGTCAATACTCTTGTTTATTAATTAATGGAGGGTTGGCTAAATATAAAGGTTCCAACAGGAAAAGGGTTGGCTGAAAAAATGCAAGCTCTTGGTAAGGAGAACCTGAGATTGTGAACAGCCCCATGCAAGATCCCACTTGAGCTGTGATCACACGTGTTTCAGACTTTGCCAGACCATAAACAAAGACCTACAGTGCTGTCACGTGGGATAATATAATGCTTCAGAATAGTTAAAAAGCACAAGCTGATCTTTTGTTAATTCTTGATATTTTAAGGAAGGACTTGTGGTCTGTGCACACTGGGAGTCAATACTCATGTCATTAAAAACAGTTGATGTTACTTCCAAAGTTGAACTTCTTGTTTGATACTTTGATTCAATTAAAAGAAAAAGAAATTCAAGAATTCCAAAATATGTTTAATGTTTACTGTAATGGTGGAATCAGAGCCAGAATTAATAGAAGTTCATGGTATTCATCTCAAAAAGAAGGTGGGTTGGGTATACCAAATCTCAAGAACTACTATAGATCATTCCAGATTAAAAATATAGTTAATATTTTGAGGAAGGAAAAATTAATATGGGAGGACCTTGAGATGAAGGAATTAAATCATATAGGTAAGGCGGATTTTTGGGCAGAGAAGGGATTAAATTAGATGCTAAAAACAAAATGATGAATGTAATATTGGACATATGGGAAAAGGTTAAAAAAAGACTTGGTCCCCGATATTTCTCTGATTGTAGAATTAGAGGATTTTAAAAAAATTTCGATAAAAATAGATAGCAAAGTGAAGGAAATTCTGGATAAAAATAATATTATCCTGCTGAAGGACTGGTTAAATGTCTGTAAGGATAATCAGAAAAAAATAATATTTTCTCACAGCTGAAATTGAATTGGTTTCAAATAATATTACTAAATAAGTGGAATAGTAACTACCTGGAAAGTGTAAGCATAGAAAGAGATAAGACAGATTTTGAGGCAATATTGCTTAGAATTAGAAAAGGAGAAATGGATATTAAGTGATTGGTAAGTAAAATTTATAAAATTTTAAATAAAGAGACTAATTCACAAGAAACTTTGAGGAAAATGTGGGAGCAAGACCTTAATGTCAGTATCACAGAATCGGACTGGAAAAATAAGTGGAAAAAAGGATTATGAGAACAATGTCAGTCAGAGTAAAAGAACATAATTTTAAAATGCTTTGGAGATGGTATCTGACCCCAGTTCGATTACATCAGATAGATAAAAACAAAAGCCCAATGTGTTGGAGGTGCCAAAATAATTTGGGAATATATGAACATATGTGGTGGAGCTGCAAGGTGGTAAATGAATTTTGGGCAAAAATAGAAGATGAGATTTCTAGAATTTTTGGGGAAAATATAAAACTGGGGCCAGCCATAGCCTTGCTGACTGACACAGAACATATGAATCTAGGAAAGGATAAAAAAGAGTTGCTTTCAATATGTTTGACAACAGCAAGACAAAGTATAGCGAGAAAGTGGAAGAGTGATCAGACATTAAGGATAGAAGATTGGTACAGGGAAATGTGGGAGTTAGCTTTGAACGACAAACTAACATGGGAGCTGAACATAAAAAAGAGTATAGTAAAAGAGAATAGATTTTGACAAATTTGGCATTTATTTGTGGAGTTCGCTGGTGAGGGGGGGTGACCGAAGCAAGCCAGTACAGGAACATTATAGTTTTTGGAAATAGTGATGAATAAAGGACACCGCATTATCTAGGGCAATGTATAGTCACATATGGTGTAATGGTAATTTCTGCTTTGAATATTTTGAGATGGTCTAGAAAGGAGAGTTAATATAAAGATAAATAAGATAAAGTAGATTGAAATTAGATGGTTTATTAAAACTCATTATTCTGTTGATAATTATTATTGGGCTAAGAGGATATGAATTGTGGAATATGTTAATTTAAAGCTTTCTACCATTATCCTTATATTTTCAGTATATATGGCTATCTTATATTCATATTTTTCTATGCTCTTGTTTCATTTTTGTATTGTATATTCATTTTTCTTCTTCTTTTATAAGCATTTTATATTTTGTATTACTTTTAAAATTCAATAATTTTTTTTAAAAAAAATAAACAGTTGACAGTTGATTTGAATCAAGAACTGAAAAAGTTCTGACATAAATGTTATCATTGAGAGGGAAAATTCATACAATTAAAACTATTTGTCTTCTTTCTCACAAGGACAGCCAGGAGTAAGCAAGGTACTGTACAGTATAACTAAATGTACCCAGAAGCAACACTGGTTTGTAGGGATATGTCCTCAACCCCCCACCCCACCCCTACCCACCCTGGACTCCATATGCCATATTTCTCCACCCTGGAAGTGCTACCCATCTTACAGGCACTTTTCACAGACACTTCAGTATGATGTACCTGGGATAAAAGCCTAAATTAGAAGGCTTTAAGGCTTAACTAGGCCTGGCTCCACTCAAACATCCTATTCAGAAAGCAAGCTCCCAGATCCCAACTTACCATAGCAGTTGGCAAGGACAGGGACCTTGCTCCAGCTATGTTTATATTACACTCAAGAGCAGGGTAAACAAAATATGGTAAATTCTGAGTAATGAATTTGTATAATCAATTTATGCAAACTGATTATAAAAACAAAGATGTAGCAGAAGCAAACCAAATTTGATGTTTCCAGCACAAATTGCATATTTTACAATTTTGGATCAAATAGTTTATATAACTGTACCATATGTCAGTTGTGGTACCTGTTAAAAAGCATACAATTTTTTTCATATCCCTCCAGGACTGAGATTAGGGTGAACCACAATATATAAATTCTTTCATATATCTTTGGAAATGTATCCATTCATCAGCAGAATGGAATATCACAGAATAAAGAAAATGGGTTATCTCTGTTAAAAATTCTATATTTTCCAATAATGCTTCTTGAGGTACCTTATATTTAAAACCAAAGTGTAGTGTTGTTTGTTTTCAAAGTAAGACATTTTTGTACATGTGACTTATTTTATTCTCTCAGATATAGCATTATCCCAAAGCAAGAAATATAATGGGGCAGGGATTCATCAAAATGATTACCAACAATGAAGATACAGTGGTACCTCATACAATGATTTTAATCCTTTCCACGGTGCTTGTTGTTGTATGAAACAATTGCTATACGATGCATGCATCGTCTAGCAATTTTTCCTATGGGATTCATCGTACAACAATTTTCTTTGCTAAGTGGTTTTTCCCATTGAAAAATTGCTGTATGATTTTTTTTCCATAGGGAAAATTGTTATGCAGGACACCATTTCCCCCCAAATCCTAATTGTTATGCGATTTCATTGCTACACGGGGTGATTGTTGTACGAGGTTCCACTGTACAACCATATTTTCCCTTGAGGACAATTCACAACAGTTTCAGAATTTATTGGGACAGCCAATACTTTGTAAGCCAAAAATTAGTCTGTGCCCTATCAAAAGGCAAAATTATCAATTTCCCCTGTATGTTATTGAATAATAAAGAAGTATAGCAACAACAAATTCCATGGTTACAAATACTCCTCCCTGTCCACTTTCTTTGTCATAGATCATCAGCCACTTGCAAGATGGGTATTAAGCAAATATTTAAGATGTAATTCCTTACCAGGCAATAACCTAGAGTGACAACAAGTGACAAGCTACTTCATACTTAGGAGATTAATGTGCCAAGCACTTACTATGTCATGTTGAATGCACATCTTTCAAGTGATGCTATCCATTTACTTGCCATCTAAAATATAAGTTACTTCACTCTTCTGTGTAGAGAAAAGCAAAAAAAAAATATATCTAGGCCCATCCTTAATACACAAATAGCACCACAGCTTCATTCAGTATATCTAAAATAGCATCTTAAGTGAAAAATGAACTGCTCCTGTGCAATACATGACAACAGGCCAGCAATAGACCTTTGGGTGTTCTCAGGTCATGATGGTCACTATCAAGAATTCCATTCTTAAAATGAACATTTGAACAAATTGAATGTATTTCTCTTACCATTATCATTCCTTTAACAATGTTTTTATACTTTGTTCTCAATACATCCCCTGTACAACCAAAGCCCACTTGCAGTTATTAGTTTATTATTAATGCTGGACAATAAGCAAATACAATGAATCATGGATGCTATGATTGGAAGAGATTACACCTATAGTGTGCAATGCATGTCAGGATTGGGAAAGAAAAATTAGTGCTATATACAGCTAGTCACATTTTATTTAAAAAGTCTTATAATTATTGGTCAATAAAGGCATCACAAAACAGGTGAGGGATAGGAAAATTTGTCAGTTGTGTTTTCATTTATGTTTAATTTTTTAAAAGTTCAAATTATCTCTGTTCCAAATATGAATAAATTTACAAATTTGATCATTCTCATAAAAAAACTTGAACAAAATATTAATCCCGCCATAATTTAGCTATGCACAGAGTGAAATTGCATATTAAGGGAAGCACCTATTCTTCCTGTAAAATATTTTTTGTTCCAGATACACATAATATTCAGAGCTCCATGCTGGAGGATCAGATCTTCAGATGAAGTTTACATAATACTTTTTGATCACCGGTTACAATACAAAAGCAATGTACTTTGTAACATTTGTTGTAGGGAACTGCAGCTAATTTATGAAGTGTGAAGGCATGTGACTGGTTAGATGCCAAACTGTGCAACCAGGATTTGCTCATGCACTTTGTCAGTTAGCTGTCTAACACATGAGTTATAAAATGTTACTTATCTTTGAAAATGGCAAGTCTTCTTCAGTCAGTTGTTCAATTTTTCCATCAATGCAGTGTTTAAACTGATGTTTCTAATTTTTAAAAGTCCACACAACAACACAGAAGCTTTAGAGTTCCATGCAACTTACACAATGTGCATATCCTACAATCTGTGAAATTCATTCAATTTTGCAGTAACTGTCCCCCCCCAAAAAAACAACAACAACCCAACAATATATTATTTGCAACTCAGCATTTCCCAAACACATCTATGGAGAAACTGGGAAGGGTACAAGCAAACCATAAAGTAAAAGCAAACCATGGTTGATGTCGCTAAGACAATGACCAGAATAAACCGAGATAGCTGTACAATCCTAGCGGAGTCAGTCCCTCCAGACTCTATACCTAGCTACCATAGAAGCGTAGCATAAGGGAGGGACCCAGGCTTAGCGCTACCCAGCTTCCTGTATGGAGTAGGAAGTATAGATTCGGTCTGGCCCCACCCTTGTTTACCCTTGGGGCTTAAATAGTGTCTTCCTGGTGGTGGCTCCTGGATACAAGGTAGTGACCCGCCGGACAAATGTGACTAACCAATCATAACAGCAGATATATGTAGTAAACCAATGGAGAACAGGATCCAAAACTATAACCAATCACAAGGCTTGGTTTAGCCTAACAAGTGTGCCCTTTTGCAGGGGATTTCACGCCACTTTAGGCTTCAAGTTAGAATGGCAGGAAACTGCCATTTCCTCTTGCAAGAGCGCTCCCTGTGCTACTTGCAAATGTGCCTCAATACACAACATTCCTCTGCCCTAAGTTTTCAGTAGGGGCCCCTGGTAAAACTTAAGATAAAGAATCCTCATCCGAGGAGTGTTCTATCTTGTGAAGATGAACCCTGTTTGTCCCCTCTTCGCAAGTGTCCTGTGGTTGATGAGTTTTACTGGAGCTCCATGGCGCGATCAGGGGACTTTGCATCGTGTGTGTGTGCAACCTGAAACAAACCACTTTGGCAAGGCACGTAGCTCCTTTCCTTCCTGAGCCATGTTGGCTGTGAGAGATCCCATGTGTGGTGTATACAAAGAATCCCCATGTTCCAATCCCTTGCCCCATGTCCTTGCAAACAACTCTGGACTTTTTGCTCATGCCCCGTGCAACCCAACTGCTGCAACTGAGGCCTCAATGGAGAGAACTGCTCCCGGTCCAGCTCTCACAGCTGCCTTTAATAATGTGCTTGGTGAATGCTCTCTACCACCCGAGGAAAGCTCCCTTTGCCTTGGTGTACAGAGATCCTTAGGGCTTTGTTCTTTTCCTTCCAACCCTGGGGACTGAGAATGCTCCCACAAGCCCTCCCTTTTTCCCGGGGAGTGCGAGCCTGCACTTTGGCGCTCCTTCTCGTGCCAGTCTATGTTAGGGGGTGATTGTGAAACCTGAATCCCCCTCCAACCCCAGGGGATGGTGAGAGCCCACCCGCTGCTGGGGAAACTAAGAACCTTCTTGAACAAGATATGCCCCCAGTACAGTGTTGTAGGCCCCAAATCTCAATGGCGTGTTCAATTCCCGGCCACCAGAAATAGCTATGTAAAACATCTTGGGAGCAGAGAAAATCATGGGACCCGCTTAACAAGTGCTCAAGTAGTTTGGCCTGCAACCCACATGGAACACTGTCTTGCAAAGCCTGTATAAGTACCTTCCCAGTACTGAGAGTTTTTCGTGGTACCTGTAATACACACATGTCTCCGAATTGTAAGGAGGAGGAGGCCACCCAATATCCACCCACACAATAACATGAGACAACAACGGGTCAGTCTTTGAAGCTGCAGAAAAGTTCAGGGACATTTTGAGTGAAGCAATGGCCAAATCATCCCAATTGTCAGGATTTTCAAAGACTAGTGTATCAGGCGGCAAAAGTTCTTGTAACTCAAACACATCTGACTGTCCAGTCTTTTTGGCAAAGTCACAGTCCTTGGGCGCAGCATGCGCTTGTCAGGAAAACAATGCACTTAGTTCTTCTGTGGAGGAATCACTTTCAGGGGGCCCTAGGGACAAACCCTCCCTGGGTAGAAAAAATGCTTGGGGCTCATCCCTGATTCAAAGGACTGGTCCCCCCCCACTGGATGCCTGTAAAGTGGATGCCTAGGACCCCACACCAGTGGGACCCAATAATGTTAGTCTTACCCACTTTGGCAACAACGAGGGGTAGGCTCATGTAAACATAGTTATAATTGACTTCAAAGTTCCCTATTCCCCGAACTGGAACATTGCAACTCCATAAGTCCACTAACTTGCCTGGAAGACTTGAGCTTAGGCAGAAGGTTAGGCGGAATGCGACGGTACTAATCATCCGTCACAACAGAGAGAAAAGATCCGGAGTCCACCTGAAGATGGAAAGGTACCCCTTCAATACGGAGGTCCACACTGTACCCATTCCTCAGGTCTCGCCACTTGTCGTCAGCCCCGTAGCTCGTGAAGACCTTGGCAATGCAGAACTGGAGTTTCGGCTGGAGTTTTGGCAAAGTCTTGACATGTTGCTTACAGACCTTGGAGATGTGGCCTGTTTTCCCACAGTGGTAGCACTGGGTGCTCTTCAAGGGACACTCTGTGTGGAGATGGCGCTTCCCCCACCCTCGGCATGGCACAACCGACCCTAGTGTTGGTGTCGGTGCCTTCATTCCATGTGGTGAGCTTTCGTGGTCTTCGCGGACATGGCCAGAGGCTTCGGAAAAGGCGGCCGTGGTCATAGCTTGACCCGGCAACTCTTTATCTTCGAGGGTCAACCTGTGCTGGAAATGCTCATGCAGGGTGTGTAGCAAGGCTGGTATGGAGATTTTCTGGAGCACATCAGGCAGCAGAAGTCGAGAGTCTCTAGGCCACAGTGGGCCAGGAATGTCGCCTTCCACAATGTTGGCTCAACTTTTCTTACTGTGAAGTAGCTCTCCAGCTGGACTTCGTAGTATGGCCACAGGCGAGGCTTGCTGATGTTGAATGGTCGCAGCCAAAGGCGAACTTCGTCAGCCATCTTGTCGTTCTTCAATCCCACCTTCGTCACCAATGTTGAATCAGGCCCTTATAAGCACCAGTCTAGGACAACGATGAACAAACAGCAACAGGCTTTATTTAACAATCAATTAAAGATGAGCTTACAAGGTGTTCCGGATTCCAAGATAGCTATACATTCCTAGCGGAGTTAGTCCCTCCAGACTCTTACCTGGCAATGGTCAATAACTAGCTACTATAGAAGCATAGCATAAGGGAGGGACCCAGGCTTAGTGCTACCCGGCTACCTGTATGGAGTAGGAAGTATAGATCCGGTCCGGCCCCACCCTTGTTTACCCATGGGGCTTATATAGTGTCTCCCCGGCGGTGGCTCCTGGATACAAGGTAGTGACCCGCTGGACAAACATGACTAACCAATCATAACAGGGGATATATGTAGTTAACCAATGGAGAACAGGATCCAAAACTGTAACCAATCACAAGGCTTGGTTTAGCCTAACAAGTGTGCACTTTTACAGGGGATTTCGCACCTCTTTAGGCTTCTAGTTAGAATGGCAGGAAGCCGCCATTTCCTCTTGCAAGAGCGCTCCCTGCGCTACGTGCAAATGTGCCTCAATACACAACAACCTCAGAAGCACAAAATACCACTTTTGGAGGGGAGAAAAGCCACAGATGGATTTGATTCTGCTTTTGTGTCATGCGAGCAGCAAAAAATAATTACAATTCACACATTTTAGAAGTGGAACAAATCCTGACATACTTGATGGTTTCATCAACTTCCTAGTCTTCAACAAAGAAACTGTGTGTTACTAAAAAAAATGTGTGTGTGTGTGTGTGTGTGTGTGTGTGTGTGTGTGTGTGTGTGTGTGTGTGTGTGTGTGTGTATTCGATACTCCACACAGATTTATAGTATTTGGTGGTAAATTTACAAGTTCAACTGTATATGAAAAATGTATACACACCAAGGTGCAACTAATTGTTATTTAAGAAACATGATGCCATGGAGATACATCCTCAAAGATTGGTGTGATTAGATTGATGTTGCCATTTCTGGTGATTCATAATTCTCTAGAACTAATATTCCTAATGCTCTAGAACTGATATCCCCAATGATTAATGTCATATATCATTCCCAATAATGAATGTCATATACTTTAAAGTATATGAATGAGACTGAGCAAAGATGAAGTGCTTCAGGACAACAGAGAAGTCATCTGCTTGTGCATATCAATAGCAACTTCCATTACAAAAGTTCTGTTAGTTTATTATAGTGTTTCAAATCTATTTAGGGAGGAAATTTCAGATAATGTCTTGGATCTGTTCTTCTGATGGAGCCTTAACTGCATGAA
The DNA here is from genome assembly GCA_035047345.1 of Bradypodion ventrale. NCBI lineage: Eukaryota > Metazoa > Chordata > Lepidosauria > Squamata > Chamaeleonidae > Bradypodion > Bradypodion ventrale. Next base: position 101,125,102 of record JAWDJE010000002.1, on the reverse strand, counting down.
GAAGCAAATAAAGTGTTAAATACCACCCGAGCAAAGCATGGAAAGTTATTTTTCAAAAATAGTCCATCACAGTTATAGCTCTGGAAGTCCAACAGTAACTTTGTTTCAATTACAAATTTAATTTCAAATATAACTCTTAGTTCTCAAATGTAACTGAAGTTGAAATATGAATGCAGTACCCCAAAGACATGGTATAAACCAGGGATTCTCATCCTGCAGCCTGCGGGCCAAATGTGGCCTGCAGGACTGTTTCATGTGGCCCACCACCACCTCCACCACATCAGGAAATGCCATGTGGTGGAGGAATGGTAAAATGGCTGTCCAGCCCCTGAAGCTGTCTAAGGGAGTGTGACCTGGCCAACCAGCCTAAAAAGGTTGAGAACTCCGGGTATACCTGTAAACCAACCACTGAATCATGTGACGTGCTTCAGCCAGCATTTAGAAAATATAGAACTGAAGTAGAACTAATTTTAAATTATTTTAAAGGTCTATGCAAAATTGAGGTTGCACCATTTGAGTAAACAGGAGTGATGCTTGTGCAAGAATATATTGGCTACTTTCTTGCACAATCTTTGAAAAAGCCAAGCTATGTAACAAACAGTTGTACAAGTAGTTCAACATTTTGGCCTTTGGTTTTTTAAAAAATATACTCATACTACAATTCATGCATGTTTATCTTATACAATATAAAGTATTTTAAATAAGCATGTATAGGTTTGCGCTGTAGTCTACCTGTATAGTTTACCTAAAGCTTTTAAATAAGGTCAGTTCAGGGGTCTTTTGCAGAAGTCCCAATCCCATTAAATTATGAAACATAAATATAGATTACCTTCCACCAACAAGGTTGCCTCCAGGTTGTTAGATTACATCATGTATTATCTCCAGCCAATACTGCTAATATCTGTGTGAAGACAATAGAAAATGACTATAGATTTTCAGCGTAGAGGAAGGTTTATTAGTGGATGATTCCTAAATCTCTATAAATGTTGTTCATTTTGTGTAGAATACCTATAAGGTTTTGTCATATATAGGCCATCAATTAGCCTTTTCAATTATTTCACTTTTACCAAACTGGAGAAAACAAACTTTTTTTCTTTGCACATGTTTGAACGTAAGAGTTGAAGCAAACAATCCATTGGGGAAAAATCAGTTAAATCAATGTGGTGCCCTGCACTCACAGGCTGGTAGATTGTGTGAAAGCAATAACTTTTAATCCAGTTTGGTGTAGACATGGATTATACACAGAATAAAATTTAAACCATTTGTTGCATCAATACCCACTGGAAATCATCTGGAGTTAAATCATAAATTTCAGTAGAATTCACATGTAGCAAAGTGATTTCCCCAACTATTAACATTTTTTGAACCACAATCGGACATCCCCTGGTAACAACAACCTTGTGTTGCTACCTAATCTTTCTCAAACTAGGTCAAGCAAAAGTAACCACAGAATGAATGAACTAAAAGGTACCTTCATTTTGGCAGTTTCATGTCTGGCCTAGACACAGAAGAAGAGAAACTATTAACACAATTTCCTTCTAATGATGGAATGTCTCAAGTGACATTTATCAGATCTGCAACCTAAACCCATGATGACCAATCACAAAATAATTGTGCCAATTGGAGAAGACTTTCTGCAAAAACATGATAAATATATTGTGTAGGCAGACTTATGTTATTCCTCATTGCACTTAGCACTGTAGTATTTCCTCAGCTGAGCAGAACTAACTTGGAACCTATCAATGCCTATTCTCTTATCCCAGTAGCCTGACGGAAACTTCTACCTATTCTCCATTTGCACAAGAAGCAAGTTGCACCAGTCAAAGCACTCCTCTATAGCTATGCAATTCTGTGAAAGTTTTAATAGACAGGCCATGCCATGCACCTGTGTTTCTTCTGTGTTTTGCATGGTTGGCACCATGACCTGGCATTAAAGAGGCCAGAGGATTACAACAAACCAGAGACATTTTAGGCAGAAGCCAGAAAAAGCCAAGAAAACATTGAAGCGGAGCCATCTTTTAAATTGTGGCAACTCATCTATTCTATAAGCCATCCTCCTGCTGCTCACATTTGTATTTAATTTGTGAACAGTAGGCAGAAATTTGGAATTCACAGATACTCAGCTCCTCCCAGGCCACCACATATTTAGTTTGAAAAATAGTTATCTAAAGTGACAATGTTTTCTCCTCAGTTGGAGGTTTGCAAACGAACCATGCTGACTGACCCACAGAGAATATGATTACTTTGCTGTGACAGAGAGGAACTCCACTGGTCTGTCTACTTGATACTAAATACTTGTCACTGGAAGGCTTTTTTTATAAAATGAACTGTTTTAATACTTTTGTGAAGAGTAATATTTAAAGAATAGCATAACAAATATTTCATGGATGTGCTTCATAAAGACAATTTCTACTTCAATGAATAGCTCCGCTGTATCAATGAAGCAAAAACTCAGATGTTGAGCAACCAATTTTGAATTTTTGGTCTTTTATATCAAGCACTGGGGACTTTAGAAGGGTTTATATAATCTAAAGAGGGAGGAATGCGAGCACGGCGCCAAAATGGCTGCCGCGCCCTTTGCGGGCCCCCCCATCGGATGAAGGCATCCGGGTAGTTAAGGGGCGTGGCCAGCACCCTTATATAAAGGGCGGCCATGAGGCAGTCGAGCTGCCATTTTGCGATGCGACGGAGCGGAGAAGTTTTCCCCTCTTACCTCCGTCGCTTTTACCCTCACCGGGGAGCCTCTTGGCTGCTGATTTTCTCCCTTTTCGGCTTCCCATCGGCTAGCTGCAATGCCCTCAAAGAAGAAGGCGACTCCGAATGCGGCTCGTTCTGCGCGGAGGCGCACTCCGGGTCAGAGGACCGCGGCTGCGCCTCCCCAGCAGCCTCCTATGCCCACCAGGACCGGTGGGATGGGGTTAATTCCCCCTTGGCCAGAGGCTGGGGGTCCGCGTACGGGAACAGTAGGGGCCGTGGCCCTCGGCCCGCAAGCGGTGGCCACCGCTCCCCTTTGCCCCCCCTTGGTTTAGGTGGCTATGTCAGCGTGTAGGCCCTCTGGCCCGCGTTGCGGCCCTTGGGGCATCCCTGGCCCGGGTTAGTCACCCTGGGGCCCCTTTTGGGGTGCAGGTCGATGCATCGTCTGCTGGGCAGTGGCAGGCGACGGGACGGGTCGAGCTGCCTGAGGCGCGTGGCCTGGCTTCGGCCACTGCCTTGCAGCTCCCCAAGCCACAGGCCGGTGCTGATCAAGCCCCGTCGACGAGCTCTATGGCGGTCGTGAGCTCCGACGCCCCCAGTGGGTCGGAACCCCCGGTGGGGGTGGCCCATGGGGGTGCAGCATGTGAGTATGCGGTCCAAACTAGTGCACCTACACACATGGCCGCGTTTGGGGGGGCTTTTCAATGGCCTTGGCCTCGCACGGGTGGTGCGGCGGTTCAGTCGCCGACGCTCCACAAGGTGACTTCAACTATCACCCAGGGCCCCGTGGTGAGGGGTGCTTCTTACCCAGTCAGGAATCTTCTAGGGGTGACCGGGTTAGTCCAGGCTCCTTTACAGATGCTCGCAGTTTCCACCGTACCTGTGTCGGCTTTGCCGACAGCAGGTTATTCCTTGCCACTGGGGGACCATTTGGCCCAGACCCCCAAAGAGAAGATCTGGCGGGGGGAGTATGTGGACATCTTCTCCCTCCTTAACAGAGAGCCCACCAAGGAGGAGAGGGAGGGGCAAGATGAGAAGGACAAGGAGCAGGCGCGTCGTCGCATGCCACCACGTACGTGGGCCAACTGGTTGCTGGCCTACCTCGTATACATGGCGGTCTGCCTCAGGGCTTGGCCGGATTTGGTGATTCCGATGGTCCAGTATTTGGACAACATTACCGGGCGATGGTTGACTTCCCGAGCCCGTCGTGGTTGGCTAATGACGAGGAATTCCGTATGCGGATTTCCCTGCACCCCGAGATGAGGTGGGATGAGCCCTGCCAGAGGCTGTGGCTTCTGTACATGACTCCCACGCGCCCTGCGCCCAGGGAATGATACCATTGTGGACGTACGGTCCAGCGAGCGGCCCCAGCACAGGCACCCCGCCAGGTGGCAGGGCAGGGGGTTCCAGCCCACCTGCTGTGCTGGACTTTCTCGTCCAATGGTTCCTGCAACAGGAAGAATTGCAAGTACAGGCATGAGTGTCCCTCCTGTGCTGGCCCCCATGTGGCCTCCGCCTGTCCCAGGCCTGGAGGGATGCAGGGCAGAGGAAGGGGTGGACACGGGACTGGCAAAATTGCCGCACAGGGAGCTGGTTCACCGAAAGGCTCCCTCCCCAATTAATGTGGACATGTTGGAGCGTTGGCTCGCATTGTACCCGAGGGAGGAGGATGCGGTTTACCTCCTTCAGGGTTTTAGATGGGGGTTCAGTATTCCTTTCGTGGGTGATAGGTCCCCCCAGGATGCCCTCAACCTTTTGTCCCTTAGGGGGAGGGAGGAGGTAGCTGCTGCCAGCATTACTAAGGAGGCCGATGCGGGCAGGGTCGCTGGCCCTTTCCCGACACCCCCGTTCCCTAATCTTAAGGTATTACCCTTGGGCTTAGTGCCCAAAAAGTCACTGGGCGGGTTTCGCCTGATTCATCACTTGTTCCACCCAGCCGGCCGATCGGTCGGTGATGCTATCCCGGATGACCTTTTCTCAGTCGGGTATGCATCTTTTGACCGAGCGCTGCGCATGGTGCGCTCATGTGGCCCGGGGGCGCTGTTGGCTCAGTGCGACATCAAGTCGGCATTTCGCCTCCTGCTGGTGCACCCGGGCAACTTTGAGTTGCTGGGTTTTTAAGTTCCGGGGTGAATATTACTTTGATAGGGCCATGCCCTTTGGCTGTTCCATATCACGCTCGGCCTTTGAGCGTTTCAGTACATTCCTACAGTGGGCTTTCGTCCGCTGGTCAGGGTCCCGGTCTGTAGCCCATTACCTGGATGAATTTTATTCGGGGGTGAACGGGGCTGGGACACGTGCACACGTCTCCTCAACACATTTCAAACGCTAATGGAGGAACTCGGTGTCCCTTTAGCGCCCGAAATGACCGAGGGCCCATCTTCTAAGCTAGTATTCCTGGGGGTGGAGATTGCCACGGTAGCGCAGGCTTCTAGGTTACTGGGGGATAAGGTGTCGAGGATAGTGGCCCTTATCTCGGACTTGCTTGCTAAATGCAAGGCATCACTGAGGGGACTGCAGGTGCTACATGGTCACCTCAATTTCGCTTGCAGGGTCGTCGCACCGGGCAGGGCATCTGCTCGGCGCTTGTGCGACGCCATGACAGGCTTATTCAGGCCCCACCATAGGGTTAGACTCACCCGGGCTATCAGGGCAGATATGCTTATCTGGCTCCAGTTCCTGAGGGAGTGCAATGGAGTATCATTTTGGAGGTCTGACCTCCTGGCTTCCCCTCGCTTTCAGATACAGTCCGATGCTTCGGGATCCCTGGGTTATGGGATGTACTTCAATGGAAGTGGGCCTATGGTGGGTGGCCACCAGCCTGGGCAGGCACGGGTCGCCTGTGTGATCTCACGTACCTGGAATTTTTCCCTATCCTGGGGGCTTTGATGCTATGGGGCGAGGAGTGGGCCAACTCGGTTGTCCATTTCTGGTGTTACAATGCGGCCGTTGTACACATTGTCAACTCACAGACTTCCAAATCGCCCAGGGTCATGGACCTAGTGCGCCAGTTTGTGTTGCGCAGCCTGCGCCTCAATGTCCTCTTCAGGGCCAGGCATGTCCCGGGGGTCAATAATGATATCGCTGACGCTTTGTCCCGCCTGCAGATCTCCCGGTTCCGTGCCTTGGCCCCGGATGCGGAGGAATTTCCCTCGCCACTCCCGGACGAGCTATGGACCATTGGCAAGGAGAGGTGAACCGGGCGATTGGCTTGTCACTAACGCCACACACGCGTAAGGTGTATCACCACGCATTCAATTCTTTAGGAGATTTCTGTACCCAATTCCAGCTGCCAGAGACCTGGCCGATCCCAGTGACCCATGTACTTCGGTTCATGGTTTACCTGCATGCCCAGGGCCTTGCACCTCGCACCATAGCGTCTAGGCTGTCAGTGTTGGCTTTTATGGCCAAGGTGGGCGGTCATGTGGATAGTACCGCTGACTTCCGTGTGAGACATGTTTTGGAGGGGTGGGTGCGGGAGCGTGGGCGTTGCCCGGACGACCGCCACCCGATTTCCCCAGGGGTTCTTACCCAACTGGCCCGGGGCTGGCATGGCCTCTGTTTTTGATAAGTACGAGGCAGCCCAATTCATGCGGCTATGACGGTGGCGTTTTTGGAGCGCTCCGCATCAGCGAGCTTGTGATGCTGTCTAAGGCGGAAGCAAGTCGTAGGGCACTGGAACTCGAGGATGTTTATGTTGCCAAAGACTGGGCTCAGTTGAGGATACGCTCCTCTAAGGCAGATCAGCATGGCGTAGGCAGTGGTGTAAGACTGCTACGGTGTTCTTTGGCAGACATCTGTCCGGTTGGTGCCCTACAGGAGTTTCTTGCACTGCGTGGCATCCACCATGGCCCGTTTTTCTGTCACCAAGATGGGTCTCCCCTTACTAAATTTCAATTTTGAAGGGTGCCGGGAAGGCACTAGACAGTGTTGGCCTCTCTGGGGCTCGTTGCGGCACCCATTCGTTCAGGATAGGGGTGGCTTCTACTGCAGCTGTTTTTGGGTACTCTGGGGCTGACAAACGCCGCATGGGAGGGTGGGGATCACAATGTTTTCAGTTTTGTGTTCGCCCTCTTCAACCGTGAGTACCAGTTTAGTCACTGCACTGTTTCTCCCCCCCCCTTTTTTTCCTTGACAGACCCTGGGTGTCGTATTACACCGGTGACAGTATGGCTGGTGGGCCATGGCCACGTGCACAGGGCAGCGCGTTACGCTGCATGGGGCAGCGTGTTACGCTGCACAGGGCAGCGCGTTACGCTGCACAGGGCAGTGCGTTATGCTGCGGCGACAGAGTGGGGACCCCGACTGGGACTGGGTGCATCCGCACGTCTCAGGTGGCATGGTAAGCGCGGCATGTTATGGCGGGAACTGTTGCCATTCCTTTTCTACATCAGGGATGCTGACTCGCCTATGTCCTGGTTATGTACCTTGGGGGCGATGGCGTGGGAAATGTCACTGGCCTATGGTGGAACCTTGCGATTCGCAGTGACCTGCCCTACTCACATTATGTGTGGCCTGCGACAACCCTCAATTGGTCGGACACGATACCGCTGTACGCTTACAGGGGAGCGTTCGGCCTCGGGGCTCTTGACTGAGCCGACGCTCCATGAACGGGGCTATTGCCCGGTTCCTTTTCGACAAGGGTGGGGGACGCGTCATTAGCCTCCCCGCCATCAGTCTGCAAAATTACGAGCTTTACTCAGGGGATGGGGCCCATCTGTCGCAGGGAGGTATGGACCTCTGGTTAGTGGACTGGCGAGCAGGCCTGGTTGACCGAGCTGACGGTCTGGGGGGGCGTCGAGCCTTCTTTGAAGCCCTTCTGTGTAGCGGGTAGCACTGGTAAGGTAAACATTTATGAACCACAGGTATCCGGCAGGTTCGCAATTGACTGGACAACACTAGACAGGCATAAGTTGGTTAAACGTTGTCCGGTCAACGACGAACTAGGCGATGGGGTGATGGCTACAGCTAGACAGCATGCATCACCCCGTGATTTTACGGATACGCGTCAGAGGGTGGGGTCATTAGTTAGATATTGACTACGGTCAACAATTTGTTTGTTGTCAACAAACAAATTGATACAAATAGATACATTGTAACAATTGCCGTTGGCAATTTTGGGTGGTACCTTACCAGTGTTACTTCGGCCTGCTTGCCTTAAGAATTATGATTGGTCGTTTTACCAATAGAAATTTATAATTCGGACTAGGGCATGAATCAATAAATGTGGCCCAATGCCGTTATCCACTTTCATTTGTGTCTGAGTCCTTTATTGGGGGGTGCGCCTGCAATGCGAGCACGGCGCCAAAATGGCCGCTGCGCCCTTTGTGGGCCCCCCCATCGGACGAAGGCATCCGGGTAGTTAAGGGGCGTGGCCAGCACCCTTATATAAGGGGCGGCCATGAGGCAGCCGAGCTGCCATTTTGCGAAGCGACGGAGCGGAGAAGTTTTTCCCCTCCACCCCCTCCCTAGTTAACAGTGTGATATTTTGGTCGCTTCGGGGCCGGGTGGGAATTTTTGGCTGGGACCCACAATTGGCTCTCGGGTCCTGGCTTTTTTGCCCATCCCACACTGTTGCTATGGTTTGATATAGGGGTTTCTGTTGCTGCTGTTGACTTTGGTCACATGGGCGGGTAGCACTGGTAAGGTAAACATTTATGACCCACAGGTATCCGGCAGGTTCGCAATTGACTGGACAACACTAGACAGGCATAAGTTGGTTAAACATTGTCCGGTCAACGACGAACTAGGCGATGGGGTGATGGCTACAGCTAGACAGCATGCATCACCCCGTGATTTTACGGATACGCGTCAGAGGGTGGGGTCATTAGTTAGATATTGACTACGGTCAACAATTTGTTTGTTGTCAACAAACAAATTGATACAAATAGATACATTGTAACAATTGCCGTTGGCAATTTTGGGTGGTACCTTACCAGTGTTACTTCGGCCTGCTTGCCTTAAGAATTATGATTGGTCAATTACCAATAGAAATTTATAATTCGGACTAGGGCATGAATCTATAAATGTGGCCCAATGCCGTTATCCACTTTCATCAGTGTCTGAGTCCTTTATTGGGGGGTGCGCCTGCAAAGAGTGGAGGAACTGGCAACACATTTTACATGCTGCCATGAGGTTTCATCAGGGACAAATAGAGAATGTGAAGAATTGGGTTAACAGGCATTTAGACTTGTGGAAACTTGACAATATGGAGACAAAAGGAATAAAGGTTAAGAGTTGTAAAGAGGAAATCATACATTTGCATTCAGAACACAAATCCTTGCTTGCCTCATCCTTATATGAATGTGAGACTGAAACATTTCTCTTCTCACTGACTCTGATGGTGAAACTTCTGGGATTTCCACCATTTTTGCAATAGGTAGATCAAACTAGTTTTCATACAAAATTCCTGGGACTATGCAGAAAATGGCTCAATTTGTAATTTGTCTGAACTGTGCAAAATGCCCCCCTGCTGTGCTGCTACTTTTCCCAGACTTTTTATTATGTTGCTGAGGTTTGCCATAGCTTGCTTCCCAAGAAGTAAGCATCTTTTTATTTCATAGCTTCCATCACTGTCTGCAGTGATCTTGGATCCCCCAAAAATGTAAAGTCTGTCACTGTTTCCATTTCTTCCCCTTCTATTTGCCAGGGAATAATGGGACTGGATGACATGATCTTGTGTTTTTTTAAATGATGAGTTTCAAGCCAACTTTTATACTCTCCTCTTTCACCCTCATCAAAAGGCCCTTTAGATTTTCTTCATGTTTGGCCATTATGTGGTATCTGTCATGGACTTGACCCTTGCCGTGGTTCAAGAAGCTGGTTACGATCAGTAGGCTGTTAGATTTTCCATTACTCCACAACTTCCTCAACAGCCTATCCGTCACCTCTCCTTCCAGAACCCGGATCACCGTGCACCCAAATGTATGACACAGTGAGTGCAGTTGCTGATTTGGTAGCATGTTAAGCAGAGAGCAAAGTGCCTGGCTATGCCTGAGAAGTAAATTCCAACTCCGTAGATGTTAAAGCTCAAATAGAACTTTATTTCCAAGAAGCAATTTCATAGAAGCAAAACATAATAGTCTCAAAAATCCATCAGTTTGTTGGGCAGGGAATATATCTCCAAGATAGAATCCAATTCAATCCAGTTCAGCTACATCCTGCCTTAGGGTGTTTGTTGTTCCCTCCAGGGAATAGAGTTCAGCTAACAAGAGCCTGGTAGCCCTCAGTTAGAGAACCAGTTTGCGGTCTCAAAATATGCCCCTTTTAAAGATAAATAAGTGACTTCTGCCACCCTTAGGAATTCGATAATTTCATCCTAATTATATCATGGGACATTCCAGATTCTGCAGGTGTTCCCTCTCCCCTTTGGTATGCATGAGATCATGGGAACACACCTGGCCTCCCAAGGTATGATGGGATTGACCTCTTCCCTCTCTCCTCTGTCTTCTGTCCTATGTCCTCTCACTCCATATATGAGGGGCCAAGGGCCAGATGAGAAAGATTGAGAAAGCATATGCTTCGCCTGATGTCACTTTTAGCTGACAGGCACCTAGTGTTGACCCCTGCATCATTAGACACCAAAGACCATCACTGGCATCCCTGGGCGCCACCTGCAGCTGCCTCTGGTCAGGACTCAAAAGGCCATTGAGGCAGCAAGACTTTGCCTCCACCTCCAGTCCTTCTGGTGGGGTGGAGGGACCCCTACAGTGTTGGATGCTGAAGACCATTGCCGGCATCCCTGGGCCCCGCCTCCAGCTGCCTCCAGCCAGGACACAAAAGGCCATTGAGGCAGTGAGAATTTGCCTCCACCTTCAGTCTTCCTGGTGGGGCAGAGGGACCCCTGTAGCGTTGGATGCCGAAGTCCATCACCGGCATCCCTGGGCCCTGCCTGCAGCTGCCTCCGGCCAGGACTCAAAATGCTATTGAGGCAGTGAGACTTCACCTCTGCCTCCGGTCCTCCTGGTGGGGTGGAGGGACCCCTGCAGCGTTTGACACTGAAGACCATCACCAGCATCCCTAGGCCCGCCTCCAGCTGCCTCCAGCCCATAGCTGTCAAGTATTATTATTATTATTATATTATTATTATATTTACATTTCTATACCGCTTTACTTCCCCTAGGGGAACTCAAAGTGGTTTACAGCATATAAATACAATATCCAAAGTACAAAAGCAACATACATTTCTCAATTCAAACAATATACAAAATCACAATTATAAAATTATATGTAAAACATCAATTAATATCATCAAAAATACAAAATATATAAAATTCAAAATGTCCAAATACAAATAATCACAAAATAACAATATAGCAATATAAAGATATACCCCAACACAGTCCCTTTCAAGTCCTTCCGGGGGGGGGGGGGGGGGGGGAAGAGCATGCACAAGTCCTAGCGCTCCTAGCAGGCGGCAATGGTCTTTACCTCTCCCGGCAATGGGAGGAAGGGCAGGACTCACCTCAGCGGTCCTCTGCCCCCGGGAGTGCTCCCATCAACTTGAGCAGTGACAGGACAAGCCTCAGCGGTGCTCCCACCCCACCGTGACTGGCCGGGCCACGGAAGGGATGCTAGCATTGGGAGTGACGGGAGCGGCTTTTCGAGGCCCCGCTGTGATGGTCATCAGCTGGGCTCAGCTGCGCTCCCACCGCCCACTCGTCTTCCCTCCTAGCTGGCCAGCGGTCGTGTGGCAATGGTGGTCTCAGTGGTGTGGTGAGGGCTTTTGAGGGTGTCAAAACTGCCCTCAGGTTCCACTCATCTTCCTTCCCGGCCGGCCGCCGGTCGAGTGGAGATGGTGGTCTCGGCGGCATGGCGAGCGGCTTTTGAGGGCATCGAAACTGCCCTCAGGTGCTGCTCGTCTTCCTTCCCGGCTGGCTGCCAGTCGAGTGGAGGTGGTGGTCTCAGCGGCATGGAGAGCGGCTTTTGAGGGTGTCGAAACTGCCCTCAGGTGCTGCTCGTCTTCCTTCTTGGCCGGCCGCCAGTCGAGTGGAGGTGGTGGTCTCGGCGGCATGGCGAGCGGCTTTTGAGGGCGTCGAAACTGCCCTCAGGTGCTGCTCATCTTCCTTCCCGGCCGGCCGGTGGTCGAGTCCCATATTGGCCAGGAAAACCCCTTTTTTTACCCTCTTCCCTGCCGTCATCCCGTATTAATTAGACTGCAATGCCCTATTGCCGCCATTGGAGGGCAGCAAAGGATAAGCATAGCTGTCAAGTATCCTGTATTTGCTGGGAAATTTCCCTTATTTCCAAATTCAAAACTTGACAGGTATGCTCCAGCCAGGACTCAAAAGGCCATTGGGGCAGTGAGACTTTGCCTCCGCCTCCAGTCCTCCTGGCAGGGCGGAGGGACCCCTGTAGTGCTGGATGCCAAAGACCATCACCGGCGTCCCTGGGCCCTGCCTTCAGCTGCCTCCAGCTGCCTCCAGCCAGGACTCAAAAGGCCGTTGAGGCAGTGAGAATTCGCTGCCACCACTTTCTCACTTGTTGACTAGGGACTGGAGTGAGTCATGTGTTGTATTATTGAGTTGTTATTGCTATCATTGAGTTGTTATTGCTACTGTCTGCTATTGTATTTTTGACCTTGCTCTTTATTATATTGCATATTGTTTCTGCTATATTGTGTATTTTGTTTTTTGCTACATTGTATTTGATATTGTATCATGCATTTTGCCTTTACTATGTACAGTAATACCTCATACAAAGTCCGCTTCATACAACATTGGATTCATACAACATCACCTAATTCCTTGAAAAAAGTTGCCTCATACAAAGTCGTATGACTTTGTATGAGGCATTGGGGTTTTCCCAGGTTGCATTGTGCCTGGGCAGTATAAAAGGCAGGACACATGTGTGCATTGCTCTTATGGGTTTTGCATGAGGCAAAGAGTGTTTAGGAGTGGCTTTGAGCACGATTTTGGATTTTTTTGAATTTTTTCGTCAGAATTTTTAGAAGCATTCCTGGGATTTTTGCAGCATTCTTCAGGTTCTTTGACAATCAGGGTTTTTTGACATGTTTTTGTAATGTTTTTAGCCTTTAGACAATGATTTCTTAAAGTTCTGTCAGTTTCCTGTCTGTTTCCTTGACTTTGCCCTGAAGTCTGTGCTGTTACAGTACAATGTATCTCTATGGAAATGATGTTGTATGAGGCATCACTGCAAGGATTTGGACATTGTATGAGGCATCGCGGCTAGGATTTTGCATGCCTCATACAAAGTCCAAATCCGTATAAAGTCCAAACTTGTGGAACCAAGTTTGGATGTTGTATGAGGTATCACTGTATTGTATTTTGTTTGATCTGTTATTAGCTGCCCTGAGTTGGCCTGTGCTGAGTAGGGTGGCATACCAATCAAATAAACTAAACTAAACTAAACTAACTAATCTGAGATATATATAAACAAAAGAAAGAATGCAAATGTTTAGCAATGAGTTGTCAACCTAGGCTCTTGACAGTGTCATCTGCATATCTGAGGTTGCTGAATGTTGGAAATTTGTTCTCTAGTTTCCCTGCATTTTTGGAAACCTTCATAGCATGTGAAATGAGTACAATTGTACGACAGCTTGAACATTCTTTGGCATGGCCCTTCTTTGGAATTGGAACATAATCTGACCTTTTACAATCCTGTGGCCACTGTTGTCTTTTCCCAATTTGCTGACATATTGAGTGCAGCACTTTAACAGGATCATCTTTTAGTGCTCTAAGTAACTAAACTGGAATACTGTCATCACCAGTAGTTTGGTTGTTAGTAATATTTTCTAGGGCTCATTTGACTTTACACTACATGATGTCTGGCACAACCTTTTTGTATAGATCTTTGGTGTATTCTTGCCACCTTTTCTTAATCTCCTGCTTCTGTTAAGTTCCTGCCATTTTTGCCCTAGTCATCTCTGCTGGAAACATTTTTTTTTTGCCAATTTTCTTAAAGAGATCACTAGTCCATCCCATTCTATTAGTTTCCTCTATTACTTTGTGTTGTTCATTTAAGAAGGCCTTCTAATCTTTCCTTGCTGTTCTCTGGAAATCTGCATTCAGTTGGGTGAATCTTTCTCTTTCACCTTTGCCTTTGCTTTCCTCAATTTTAAAGTCTCATTTGACAGCCACTTCAGTTTCTTGCATTTCTTTCTTTCTTTCTTTTTTGGAGATAGTTCTAAATGCTCCCTCCTGTACAATGTTATGAACCTCCTTCCATAGTCTTCAAGCACTCCATCTATCAAGTCTAATCCCTTTAATTTATTCTTCACCTCCACTGTGTATTATATTTATAATAGATGTGATTGAGGTTTGCATTCAGTAACTCATGACCTGAGCCACAGTCAGTTCCTGGTTTTGTTTTTTACTAACTGTACAGAGTGTAGAGTTGCATCTTAGGTTGCTGGAAGAGGGTGTTTATTTATTTATTTTGAGCATTTATATCCCACCCTCCTGGTGGGTACACCACTCAGGGTGGCTAACAACAAAAAGGGAAAGGGAAGAGGGAGAAAATACAATAAGTAAAAATTACAATATAAAACAGTTTAACAACAACAGCTAAAAACAAGACCCAACAACCCCAGCTAAAACCAGCATCAAAACACAAACAAACAAATCATCATTAAAAAACAACCCTCCCCACCCTACCCATGTTAAAACAGAATAACCAAGCTCCTCACATAGGCTAAATCAGTGACTAGTGGAGTCAGGTGTACCCCAAACCTGCTGAAAGAGCCATGTCTTCAGCATCTTTCTAAAGGGGAGTAGTTCTGTCTGGAGACGCAACTCAGGTGGTAAGAGGTTCCACAGGGCTGGGGCAGACACGGAAAAGGCTCTCTTCCTGATCCCAATAAGATGTACTTCTTTCACTGATGGGACCACCAGTGAGACCCTCCTGTCTGCCCTAGTAGGACGGGCTGAATTCCTTGTGGCGATGCGGTCTCTTAAGTAGCATGGTCCAATGCCATGAAGGGCTTTAAAGGTCAAAACCAGCACCTTGAATTGCACCCAGAAGCACACTGGCAAACAGTGCAGCTCCTGGAGAAGTGGTGAGGCATGAGCATAACTCCTGAACACCATCACAACCAGGTCAGCCGCATTCTGGACCAGCTGAAGCCTCTGAATGGTCACCAAGGGCAGCCCCATGTAGAGCGCATTACAATAATCCAATCTAGAGGTGACCAGAGCATGATGACCATGAGCAAGGAGTCCCAGTCCGGGAGTGGGTGCAATTGGTAAATGACACGGAGCTGTACAAAGGCCCTCCTAGCCATGGCTGCCACCTGCTCTTCAAGCAGTAGCCACGAGTCCACGAGGATCCCCAAATTGCGCACCGGATCTGACTGTGGCAAAGATGTCCCAGCCAAGACCAAATATGGTAGCTCCCAGGATAACATGGGACCCCGCACCCAGAGCCACTCAGTCTTGCCAGGATTCAGCTGAAGCCCGTTGTTCCCCATCCAGACCTGAACAGCCTCCAGACACCTGGTTAGGACTTCAACTGCATCACTCAGGTCCCCACGAGCCGAGATGTACAGCTGGGTATCATCTGCATACTGATGATTCCTCACCCCATGGGAACGAATGATCTCACCCAGCGGTTTCATGTAGATATTAAACAATAGAGGCGAGAGTACCGAGCCCTGAGGCACCCCACATGGGAGCAACCTAGCATTGGACAACCCACTCTCTAAAGACACCAAGTCCGGCCCATCAGAAATGAGGAAAACCAGGACAACACAGTGCGCTGGGCCCCCAATCCTTGGAGCCAGCCCAGAAGGATACCATGGTCGACGGTATCGAAAGCCTCTGAGATGTCAATAAGAGCAAGGACAGAGGGGTTGCCTCCATCCCGCTCCTGCCAGAGATCATCCAAGAGTGCAACCAATGCCGTAACGGTACCATAACGGGGCCTGAATCCTGACTGAAACGGGTCCAGATAATCTGTATCATCCAGAACCCCCTGGAGCTGCCGAGCCACTGCTTTTTTAAACACCTTCCCCACAAAGGGAAGGTTGGAGATAGGTCTGAAATTAGAAATAACAGTAGGGTCGAGCAGTGGCTTCTTCAGGAGAGGGCGAACCAGCGCATATTTGAAACCACCCCCTCCCACAGAGAGGCGTTCACCATTGCACCGACTCAACTGCCCGTTGTTGCCTTGGCAGCTCTAACTAGCCAAGCCGGGCAGTGATCAAGTAAGCAAGTGGTATCATGCACAGCTCCAAGGAGCCTGTCCACTTCATCAAGGCCTACTGGATCAAACTGATGCCAGATAACATGGCTAGACTCTGCTCCAGCCCACTCCAGGTGATCAATTTCCACGTCAGGATTACCCCATGACTAGCATGTTTTCTTGACAAAATTCTGTTAGTCTTTCCTCTGCTTAATTTTGTACTCCAAGGCCAATCTTGCCTGTTATTCCAGTTACCTTTTTACTTCCTCCTTTGGCATTCTAGTCCCCTATGATGATACAGTCATCTTTTTGGTGTCAATTCTAAAAGGTACTGTTGGCCTTCATAGATCTGGTTGATTCTGGCCTTGTCTATGTCTAATGGTTGGGGTATAGACTTGGATTACTATGATGTTGAATGGTTTGCCTTGTAATCAGACTGAGACAATCTTGTCATTTTTGAGATTGTATCCCACTACTTCTTTCCCCACTCTTTTATTGATTATAGGGACCACCCCACTTCAAAGGGATTCTTGCCCCCGTAGTAAATATAATGGTCCACTGAATTAAATGTGCCCATTCCCATCCACTTTTGTTTGCTGATTACCAGGATATCGATGTTAAGTCTTGCCACCTCATATTTTACCCTCTCCAGCTTAACTTGATTCATTGATCTTACATTCCCCGTTCCTATGCAATATTCTTTACTGTATCAGAATTTCCTTTCACTGTCAGACACATCTATAGCTGAGCATCATTTCAGCTTTGGCCCAGCTGTTTCACTCTTTCTGGGGCTACTTGCCTTTCCCCATAATGTACTGGATACCTTCTGACCTGGGGTGCTCATCTTCCTGCATCTTATTTTTTAGTCTTTTGATACTGTTCATGGGGTTTTCTTGGCAATGTTATTTGAATAGGTTGCCATTTCCTTCACTAGTGGATCAAATTATGCCCTGTTCATCTTAGGTGGTCCTACATGGCATAGCCCATAGTCACGTTATACTTGTTTGCTTTTTCCTCTAACCTCCACTTTTTGTATCAATGACCCCAATGAAGAGTTTCAGAGAGAAATCTTGTACACTTTAGTGACTTTTTGTTGATTTCAATAAAGATATTGTCCAACTGGGAATTTGGAGCAAAAAAACATTATTCATTGAATTCTGATTTATGAATTATAGTTCTTATCTGCCATAGCAAACATGATTGCATTAGGAAAAAACAGATTTCTAACTTGTGTAATCATAAAACAGACATCTGGAATTACCATTAAGAATGAAACTTGAGGCCTTTGGATCAAGCACTCTCAATCTAATAAACAGGGATAATTTCATTGGCGTCAGTCACATTGGGACTCCAGCACAAGAGAATTCAAAAGAAGAGTCTTGTTTAATCTGTTTCAGCACTCTTTCTCCAACAATACAACTAGTTTCTCAGGAAGCATATTGATGAATGCTCTCTGTAACAAGCATGTCTATGATAGCAGGACTAGTACGAGGCTGGTAAGAACCTGACATTTGGATCATTCCAATACCTGGAGGTCATGGTATTCAGTGATAAAATGGAACAACGCTTGGAGAAGATTGAGTGCTGAAGGATTCAGTGATAAAAGAAGGGCTTGAAATCAGTGTGGTGTAAAAGCTGCATTGTTGAATTGAGACTTGGGTGTCACATTGATCTATGAAATCCAGTGGGAGATTCTGGACCTGTCACAATCAACCTGACCTACCACTGTTGATGGTAACAGTGAAGAGGAGAACTCTGTACACCACCTTGAACTCTTTAAAGGAAAGGCAGGATAAAAATGTAACTGACCAATAAACAGAAGTGTTAGTTTACCAGACCTCATTACTGTAAAAAAAAAAAAAGGGGGGGAGAGAGAGACATTAGCACATGACCCTCCAGCAACAATAAGGAGGCCTTGCTTTCTCTTTTACAAAGAACTGTTTTCTATTTGAAGAGCTGCCCCAGGAAAGGGCTCTATTTAAAAGAAGAATGGCCCAGGCCAAGAAAACCTTAGAAGACATGGAGTAGCCATAATTGTCAATAAAAGACTGAGAAGAGCAGTAATGGGATACAACCTCAAAAATGACAGAATGATGTCAGTAAGAATTCAGGGCAAACCCTTCAATGTTACTGTGATCCAAATATACACACCAACCACGGGTGCAGATGAAGCCACAGTGGACCAGTTCTATGAGGACTTACAACACCTCATAGAACAAACACCAAGAAATGATGTTCAAATTATTCTAGGAGACTGGAATGCCAAAGTAGGCAATCAAAAAGTGGAGGGAATAACAGGCAAGTTCGGTCTTGGAACACAGAATGAAGCAGGGCAAAGATTGATAGAGTTCTGCCAAGAGAATGCACTGGTCATAGCAAACACCCTCTTCCAGCAACACAAGAGGCGACTTTACACATGGACATCACCAGATGGCCAACACCGAAACCAGATTGACTACATACTCTGCAGCCAAAGATGGAGAACCTCCATACAGTCAGCAAAAACAAGACCTGGAGCAGATTGTGGCTCAGATCACAACCTACTGATTGCAAAATTCAGGCTTAGACTAAAGAAAATAGGGAAAACAAAGAGACCAGACAGATATCACCTAGACAGCATCCCTAAAGAATACACGGTGGAGGTGATGAACAGATTCAATGGCTTAGACTCAATAGATAGAGTGCCAGAAGAATTATGGACAGAGATGAGGGACATCATGCAGGAAGCAGCAAAGAAAACCATACCAAAAGAAAAGAAGAGTAAGAAAGCAAAGTGGTTGTCTGATGAGGCTCTTAAAATAGCAGAGGAAAGAAGGAACGCAAAAGTCAAAGGAGAAAGGAAAAAATACAATCATTTGAACACAGAATTTCAAAGAAAAGCAAGGAGAGATAAGGAAAACTATCTAAAAGAACAGTGCAAAGAAATGGAAGAAAACAACAAAAGAGGCAGAACCAGAGATCTTTTCAAAAAAAATCCGGGAAATCAAGGGAACATTTAAAGCAAAAATGAACATGATAAGGGACAAAGACGGAAAGGAGCTAGCTGATGCAGAAGAGATTAAGAAAAGATGGAAAGAGTACACAGAGGAACTCTACAAAAAGGAACTCAACACTCCTGATAGTCACAATGATGAAGAAATTGAACCTGAGCCAGACATCCTGGAGAGTGAAGTCAGAAAGGCCCTAAAGAGCACTGCAAACAACAAAGCTAGTGGAGATGATGGTATCCCAGTTGAATTTTTCAAAGCTCTAAAAGATGATGGCATCAAATTACTGCACTCAATATGCCAGCAGATTTGGAAAACAAAACAGTGGCCACAGGACTGGAAAAGATCAGTATATGTTCCAATCCCAAAAAAGGGCAATGCCAAAGAATGCTCAAATTATCGAACAATTGTGCTCATCCCACACGCCAGCAAGGTGATGCTCAAGATAATACAGGATAGACTTCAGCAGCATGTGGAAAGAGAACTACCAGAGGTGCAGGCTGGTTTCAGAAGAGGCAGGGGGACTAGAGACCACATTGCCAACATACGTTGGATCATGGAGAAAACAAAGGAATACCAGAAACAAGTTTACTTTTGCTTTATTGACTACACTAAGGCATTTGATTGTGTGGATCACAACAAGATGTGGCAAGTGATTAAAGAGATGGGAATACCAGAGCACCTCATATGTCTCCTGAGAAATCTGTACATGAACCAAGAAGCAACAGTTAGGACAGAACACGGAATGACAGAGTGGTTTGGAATAGGAAAAGGAGTAAGACAAGGCTGCATTCTGTCACCCTGCTTATTCAACTTATACACAGAGCACATAATGCGCAATGCAGGGATGGAGGAATCACAATATGGGATCAAAATTGCTGGGAGAAACATCAACAATCTGAGATATGCAGACGACACCACCCTAATGGCAGAAAGTGAGGAAGACCTAAAGAATCTCTTGATCGGTTTGAAGGAAGAGAGTGCAAAAGCTGGCTTGAGACTCAATATCAAGAAAACCAAGATAATGGCAACAGGCCCGATCAGTTCCTGGAAAATAGATGGGGAAGAAGTAGAAGCAGTGACAGATTTTACTTTCTTAGGATCTAAGATCACTGCAGATGGAGAGTGCAGCCATGAAATAAAGAGGCGGCTGATTCTAGGGAGACAAGCCATGAGAAACCTGGGGAACATAGTGAAAAGCAGAGACATCACCTTGAAAACAAAAATTAGAATAGTCAAAGCAATGGTATTCCCAGTGGTAATGTACGGATGTGAGAGCTGGACAATTAGGAAAGCTGAACGCAGAAGAATAGATGCCTTTGAAATGTGGTGTTGGAGGAGAATTTTGAGGGTACCTTGGACAGCGAGGAGAACAAATAGGTCAATCTTAGAAGAAATCAACACTGACTGCTCATTGGAAGGTCAAATAGTAAAGATGAGGCTAAAGTACTTTGGGCATCAAATGAGAAGGGAGGATTCACTTGAGAAGGCCGTGATGTTGGGAAAGGTGGAGGGCAAAAGAAGAAGGGGGAGGCCAAGGATGAGATGGATAGATGGTATTGTAGACACAATGGGCACAGAACTGGGAGGACTGAGGGGGATGGTGGAGGACAGAGGCGCCTGGAGAACGATGGTCCATAGGGTCGCAAAGGGTCGGAATCGACTGTGCGACTGAACAACAAAAGTTTGACTTGGCGAACTCTGAGGAAGAAGATTGGACTCCCACATTGAGCAACAGCTGAAGCCACCCATATTTAGTAGCAGCTGGATGGCAAAATCTACAGGTACACAGCTCACAACTCAGTTGACTCAGAGGCAGATTTTCTGGGCCTTTGCACAGGAACTTGTGTTAAGCTTACTGACTTTCCCCCCAAGCTCTGTGTCACTGCTTCCAGCACTTGAGCAATAAAAGGACTCATGAGTCATGACAGTGCTGTTCCCTGTCTTGCTCCCAAATGGCCTAAAAGGGCTAAGTACAGGTGCTTACCATCTCCTTGTGAAAACAGGATACTAGGTATTGTTTCTTTGGCACTTCAGAAGTGCCTGCTAGAACTGTGATGAACACTCTCCATGGATTTATCTACCTACATGTGAACACATTCATTTCAGTGAATAATGGAGATATCTCCCAGCAATATCTTCCAGTATCAGAACCAAGAATGCCTGCGGAAGTCATCCTGGTAAAATGCATGCAAGAGGAATCAATTTATTCAGTTGACCAGGTTGTCTAGAGAAGTATTGTTGTGTATGCATGTCTTGTACTGTCAGAATGTAACCACCCCAATTACAATGTATTGCAGCTGTAAAGGAACGCGAGCAAGCAGCCCATAGAGGGCAGCTGCGAGCGTTCAATCTCACATGGTTCACATTGCTCAATCACGGACAGCCGCGGGAAAACCTTCCCCGCATTCAGCAGCAGGAAAGAAGAACTACTGAAGAGAGGCGTGCCTGGGCGAGGCCTCGCAGGTAGCGGCCAATGAGCTACCGTGCTACAAGATTCAAATGTATAACCCCACTGTATATAAAGAGATGTATCACCGCCATTACCTCATGCTCCACCAGATCCCTATGCAATAAACCTGTGTTAAACCAACCCTTCGGCTGTTCTGTTGTCTTTGGTCCCATACAGTAAACTGGCGACGAGGATGGGATAAATGGCTGCCCACGGGACCAAGACATGCGCCGGCTACGAGATCAGGAAGCCGGGAGACTTGGAGCTATTTGAGATAGACTTCAACGGAGCGCTGGTGGAGCTCGAAGTCTCAGATGAGGACGAAGACGAGAGTAGCAACGAATCAGCGTTAGGGTACTCCCCCACCCGCTTAACCCAAGGGGGAGGGAGAGGGGAACATGGGTCCCCACCAAGGGGGGAGGAAAGGGAATCGATCCTCAGAAATCTTTTGCGGGAGTTTGCGGCGGAAAGGAAGAGCCCCGATCCCACACACATCCCCCGGGAGCGTCCCAGAAATACAGATTCCCCAAGAAGCTTAGACCTTGATTTACAGTGCCAGGGGGAGTTAGCGGAGTGGTCCCCCACCCGTCCTAGCGAAAAGAGGGGTTTCAGTTCAGCCCCTGGTACTTCCAGTCCCAGTAGCCCCTGTGAATTAGAGTGCAACATAGCGCCAATGTCCCGGAGACCGACACCCCCAAGGCAGGAGGCAACGGCGGGGCCGTCCGCCACAGCCTCAAGGTCCCCTGAGCGGGGGACAGAAGGGAGCAGAACCACAAGGGCATCCTCATCGGTCCCGCGGTTCACGATCAGAGGGTCCCCGGGGTCCGAGGGAAACAGACAGGGGTTCACTTCTCAGTTGTTCATCCCATTCCCTTCCCCCAGCGCAAGGCAGGCACAGACGCCCCACAGAGCCACTAATGAATCCCCGTTTCCCATTGCAGGACAAGCACCCACGGAGTCAGGGATCACAGGCTCTCCGGTACTAGGGCAGGCGCAAGCGGGCCCCAAGCGAATGTGCGGCAAGCCACATTGGTTGTGGGACTTCGTCCCATCCTAGGGGGGAGGGATGTTGTGTATGCATGTCTTGTACTGTCAGAATGTAACCACCCCAATTACAATGTATTGCAGCTGTAAAGGAACGCGAGCAAGCAGCCCATAGAGGGCAGCTGCGAGCGTTCAATCTCACATGGTTCACATTGCTCAATCACGGACAGCCGCGGGAAAACCTTCCCCGCATTCAGCAGCAGGAAAGAAGAACTACTGAAGAGAGGCGTGCCTGGGCGAGGCCTCGCAGGTAGCGGCCAATGAGCTACCGTGCTACAAGATTCAAATGTATAACCCCACTGTATATAAAGAGATGTATCACCGCCATTACCTCATGCTCCACCAGATCCCTATGCAATAAACCTGTGTTAAGCCAACCCTTCGGCTGTTCTGTTGTCTTTGGTCCCATACAGTAAAAGTATATCTGAATGAAGCCACTGCTCTCTATATGCCCGAAGGAACAAACATTAGAGGAGAATTACAAAGACTGTAATAGTTAGTAATGGGGGAAAATGAAAAGGCATGAAAAAATGTCTTGAACCATTGTTCTCTTTGCTCTTAAAAAGTTTTCATTTTCCTGTTTATGACTTGTGCTAATAAATCCCTTCAGGTGTGGCACAATGATTGCAGTGTAAGAAAACAATCAGGGAATGGAACAGGGGAAGTGGGGGTCTAAACAAAACTCCTATATACATTCAGAGTAGATCAGAACAAAGCAGAACCAGACAAAGCCTCAGTGATGCCATCAGCTGGCCTTGTAATCCTTCCATATGAATTCAATAGTAAGACCACAAATGGATAAGTGAAATGGTTTCTAACTGCAGAAAGAACCAAAACCACAAAACATTTGCCCATTTGACTCAGCTGCAGCAAAAATGCAAAGCAATAGGCATCTGGAATTAATCTTCAAGGGGAAAAATAATTTTTTTTGGACTGAGATTAAGCATGAAAACTTTAATCCTCAACTAATTATTTACATGGTTATAAAGGAAATGAAAAAAGGCAGCTTGAACGGAATGGTTCTGGCAGCCTTATTTATGGCTCTGTGGTACCTTTGATTCACTGCTTTCCAACGTCAATAGAGCTGAAAAGGTTTTAATGTATTATAAATGAACAATGGAACTAATCTCACATGGCACCATTGCCAATTTCCGTAAGAGAAATGTATGTGGACTAATAGAATTCTCTCCATACTGGAAGCTCAAAGAAAGCCAAGGAAGTACTGTCAATTTTAAAGTCATGTGGCAGATCTGAGAAGCAGCATATGATCTTTTGGACTGCAGGGCATGAATAAATTTTGGAAGCACTTGACTCAAAGGCCTAGTCTCTTCCCCCCTCTCTTGTGGTTATTACACTTCAAAAACTGCATCTGCAATCAATGTACCAGTCAATCCCTGATCGTCTGCCTCAAGTAAAGATGTCCTATACTAGCAACAGAAAACATGCTATTGGGGGAAGGGTTAGACCAGGGGTGCCCAAACTACAGCCCATGGCCCAGATCCGGCCCCAATGCCAATTCATCTGGCCCATGCCACCCTCGTCACTCCCGGAAGTGGAAGTAAAACATGTGTTTTACTTCCACTTCTGGGAACGACAAGGGTGGTGTGGGCCAGATGAATTGGAATTGGGGGCCAGATCTGACCCACAGGCTGTAGTTTGGGCACCCCTAGTTTAAGCAGAGAAAATGGCAGCCTAAAATCTCTCTCATCCTTTGATGTTCCAAGACTGATACGCGGTAGGCAGCATTCAGGGGGCCAAACACATCTTTATTGCAAGGTATGTGTTATGTATTGAGTGAATATTGCAAGTCCCCCTTAACAGAATGTATCTGGTCAATGTATCCATTTGTATCTAATCAGAGACACATTGTAGCAAGCTGTATAAGTATGCGAGCTAAGTGGACACAGGTGGCAGTAGCGAGTATCTGGCTCACATGGCACAGATTCCCCGAATACCGGAAGAGCGGGAAACCTTCCCGCCACACCACACCTGGAGAAGATCCATGATGTCACGCGGACAGTAGCCAATGAGCTACCACCCGAGATATTCAAATGTACAGTGTACTATAAATAGAGCTGTTTTGTCCGCCATTACCTAATGTTCACCCTGACCATCATGCAATAAAGTTGTGTTTTAGCCCTACTGCGGCTCCTTGCAGGCGCACCCCCCCAATAATGGACTCAGACACAAATGAAAGTGGATAACGGCATTGGGCCACATTTATTGATTCATGCCTTAGTCCGAATTATAAATTTCTATTGGTAAAACGACCAATCATAATTCTTAAGGCAAGCAGGCCGAAGTAACACTAGTAAGGTACCACCCAAAATTGCCAACGGCAATTGTTACAATGTATCTATTTGTATCAATTTTTTTGTTGACAACAAACAAATTGTTGACCGTAGTCAATATCTAACTAATGACCCCACCCTCTGACGTGTATCCGTAAAATCAGGGGGTGATTCCAGCTGTCTAGTGGTAACCATCACCCCCTCGCCTGGTTCATCGTTGACCGGACAACGTTTAAACAACTTATGCCTATCTAGTGTTGTCCAGTCAATTGCGAACCTGCCGGATACCTGTGGGTCATAAATGTTTACCTTACCAGTGCTACCCGCCCATGTGACCAAAGTCAACAGCAGCACAGAACAAACCCCTATATCAAACCATAGCAACAGTGTGGGATGGGCAAAAAATTCCCACCCGGCCCCGAAGCGACCAAGAAATCACACTGTTAACTAGGGAGGGGGTGGAGGGGAAAAACTTCTCCGCTCCGTCGCTTCGCCAAAATGGCAGCACGGCTGCCTCGTGGCCAGCCCTTTTATTAGGGTGCTGGCCACGCCCCTAACTACCTGGATGGCTTCGTCCGGTGGGGGGCCCGCAAAGAGCGCAGCGGCCATTTTGGCACCACGCTTCCATTGCAGGCGCACCCCCCCAATAATGGACTCAGACACAAATGAAAGTGGATAACGGCATTGGGCCACATTTATTGATTCATGCCCTAGTCCAAATTATAAATTTCTATTGGTAAAACGACCAATCATAATTCTTAAGGCAAGCAGGCCGAAGTAACACTGGTAAGGTACCACCCAAAATGGCCAACGGCAATTGTTACAATGTATCTATTTGTATCAATTTGTTTGTTGACAACAAACAAATTGTTGACCGTAGTCAATATCTAACTAATGACCCCACCCTCTGACGTGTATCCGTAAAATCAGGGGGTGATTCCAGCTGTCTAGTGGTAACCATCACCCCCTCGCCTGGTTCGTCGTTGACCGGACAACGTTTAAACAACTTATCCCTATCTAGTGTTGTCCAGTCAATTGCGAACCTGCCGGATACCTGTGGGTCATCAATGTTTACCTTACCAGTGCTACCCGCCACCCGGAGAGGCTTCAATAAAGGCTCGACGCCCCCCCCCCAAGACCGTCAGCTCGGTCGCCAGGCCTGCTCGCCAATCACTCAGCAGGAGGTCCATACCTCCTCGCGACAGATGGACCCCATCCCCTGCATAAAGCCCATAATTTTGCAGACTAATGGCCGGATGAGGACTGACCCGCCCCCAGCCCTTGGTCGAAAGGAATCGGGCCACCGCCCTGTTCACCATGCGCCTAGCGCGGTCCAAGGCCTGAAGGTCAAGGCCTCCCCTATAAGCGTGCCGTGGGACCATATCGGACCAAACAAGGGTTGTGGCGGGCCATATGTAATGTAAGTAGGCGAGGTCACTGCAAATCGCATGCTTCAGCGATAAGCCAGTGACCTGTCCCAAATCATTACCCCCAAGATGTATGATCAGGATGTCGGGCGGGTCAGCGTTCCTTGCCGAAAAGAGGAATGGCAAGAGCTCCCTCCAACATACCGGGCTTACCGTACCATGTGAGACTTGCGTACGCATTGAGTCCCAGTCGGGGTCCCCAATCTGTCGCCGCAGCGTAACGCGCTGCCCTATGCACGTAGCTATGGCCCACCAGCCATACTGTCACCGGTGTGATACGACACTCCGGGTCTGTCAAGGAAAAAACAGGGAAGGAAGAGATATGTGGTGACTAAAAGCAGTACTCACGGTGGGAGTGGGCGAACGTAAAACTGAAAACACTGAGATCCCCACCTCCCCATGCTGCGTATGTCAGCCCCGGAGTACCCATAAGCGGCCGCCATAGAGGCCGCACCAATTCTAAATGAATGGGTGCCGTAACGGGCCCCAGGGAGGCCCACGTTAGCCAGCGCCTTCCCAGTCACCTTCCAAAACTGAAATTTAGTGAGGGGAGACCCATCTTGGTGACAGAAAAATGGGCCATGGTGCGTGCCACGCAGTGCAAGGAACTCCTGTAGGGCACCAACCGGACAGATGTCTGCCAAGGAACATCGTAGCAGTCTTACTCCACTGCCTACACCATGCTGATCTGTTTTGGAGGAACGAATCCTCAACTGAGCCCAATTATTGCAAACATAGACATCTTCGAGTTCCAGTGCCCTACGACTTGCATCCGCCTTAGACAGCATCACAAGTTCGCTGATGCGGAGCGCTCCAAAAAAGGCCACCGTTGTAGCCACATGAAACAGGGCTGCCTCATACCTATCGAAACATAGGCCATGCCAGCCCCGTGCCAGTTGGGTAAGTACCCCGGGGGAAATTGGGTGACGGTCGTCCAGGCTACGCCCACGTTCCCGCACCCACCCCTCCAAAACGTGCCTCACACGGAAGTCAGCGGTACTGTCCGCATGACCTCCCACCTTGGCGATGAAAGCCAGCGCTGACAGCCTAGATGCTATGGTGCGGGGTGCAAGGCCCTGGGCATGCAGGTAAACCATGAAACGAAGGACGTGGGCCACTGGGATCGGCCAGGTATCTGGCAGTCGAGATTGGGTACAGAATGTCCGAAAGGAGACCAACGCGTGGTGATACGCCTTACGCGTGCGTGGCGCCAGCGACATGCCGATCGCCCGGTTCACCTCTCCTTGCCAAAGGTCCATATCTCCCCCGGGAGTGGTGAGGGAAATTCCTCCGCACCCGGGGCCAAGGCACGGAACCGGGAGATCTGCAGGCGGGACAAAGCGTCAGCAATATCATTATTCACCCCCGGGACATGCCTGGCCCTGAACAGTACATTGAGGCGCAGGCTGCGCAATACAAACTGGCGCACGAGGTCCATGACCCTGGGAGATTTAGAGGTCTGTGAGTTGACAATGTGGACAAAGGCCGCATTGTCACACCAGAAATGCACCACAGAGTTGGCCCACTCCTCACCCCATAGCATCAAAGCCCCCAGTATGGGAAAAAATTCCAAATATGTGAGATCCCTCAGGCGACCCGTGCCTGACCAGGCTGGTGGCCATCCACCATAAGCCCACTTCCCATTGAAGTACATCCCATAACCAAGGGATCCTGAGGCATCAGACTGAATCTGAAATTGAGGTGAAGCCAGGAGGTCGGACCTCCAAAATGAGACCCCATTGAACTCCCTCAGGAACTGGAGCCATACGTGCATATCTGCCCTGACGCCCCGTGTCAGTCTCACCCTATGATGGGGTCTGGATAAGCCTGCCATGGCGTCGCACAAGCGCCGAGCAAATGCCCTGCCAGGTGCGACCACCCTGCAAGCGAAATTAAGGTGTCCATGTAGCACCTGCAGTTCCCGAAGGGATGCCTTGCGCTTAGCCAGCAAGTCCGAAATAAGGGCCACTATCCTTGACACCTTGTCTCCCGGCAACCTAGACGCCTGCGCTACCGTGTCAATCTCCACCCCCAGGAATACTAACTTATCAGACGGGCCTTCGGTCTTTTCGGGCGCTAAAGGGACACCAAGTTCCTCCATTAGCGTCTGAAATGTGTTGAGGAGACGTGTGCACGTGTCCCAGCCCCGTTCACCCCCGAACAAAAAGTCGTCCAGGTAATGGGCTACAGACCGAGACCCTGACCTACGGACAAATGCCCACTGCAGGAATGTACTACAACGCTCGAAAGCCGAGCAGGATATGGAACAGCCGAATGGCATGGCTTTGTCAAAATAATATTCACCCCGGAATTTGAAACCCAGCAACTCAAAGTCACCCGGGTGCACCGGCAGGAGACGAAAAGCCGACTTAATATCACACTTAGCCAACAGTGCACCCGGGCCACATGAGCGCACCATGCGCAATGCCTGGTCAAAAGATGTATACCTGACCGAGCAAAGGTCATCAGGGATAGCATCATTGACAGAGCGACCGGCTGGGTAGGACAGGTGATGAATGAGGCGGAACTCGCCCGGGGACTTCTTAGGCACTAGTCCTAGTGGGGATACTTTGAGGTTGGGGAACGGGGGTGCGGGAAATGGGCCAGCGACCCTGCCCGCATCAATCTCCTTATTAATGCTGGCTACAGCCACCTCCTCCCTTCCCCTAAGTGACAAAAGGTTGGGTGCGTCTTGAGGTGACCTATCCCCCGTGAAAGGAATACGGAATCCCAGTCGAAAACCCTGAAGGAGGTACACTGCGTCCGCCCTCCTTGGGTATAATGCGAGCCAACGCTCCAGCATGTCCACATTAATTGGGGAGGGGGCCTTTCGGTGGACCTGCTCCCTCGGCAGCAGTCCTACTTGCCCCTTGTCCACCCCTACCCCTGCCCCTAAATCCTCCCGGCCTGGGACAGGCAGAGGCAGCGTGGGGGCCAGCACAAGAGGGGCACTCATGCTTGTACTTGCAATTCTTCCTGTTGCAAGAACCATTGGATGAGAAGGTCCAGCACAGCAGGCGGGCTGGAACCCCCTGCCCCGCCACTTGGCGGGGAGCCTGTGCCGGGGCCACTCGTTGGACCGCATGTCCACAATGGTATCTCTCCCCAGGCGCCGGGCGCGTGGGGGTCTTGTACAGAAGCCACAGCTTCTGGCAGGGCTCATCCCACCTCATTTCTGGGTGCAGCGGAATCCTCATGCGGAATTCCTCGTCGTAAGCCAGCCACGACGGACCCGGGAAGTCAACCATAGCCCGGTAAATGTTGTCCAAATACTGGACCATAGGGATGCCAGATCCGGCCTGGCCCTGAGGTAAACAGCCGTGTAAATCAGGTATGCTGGCAACCAATTTGCCCACGTGCGAGGCGGCTTACGACGACGTGCCTGCTCCTTATCTTTCTCATCCTGCCCTTCCCTCTCTTCCTTGGTTGGCTCCCTGTTAAGAAGGGAGAAGATGTCCACATACTCGCCCCTCCAGATCTTCTCCTTGGTGGATTGGGCCAGATGGTCCCCCAGGGGCAAGGAATACCCTGCTGTCGGCAATGCCGACAGCGGCACAGAGGGAACTGCGGGCAAAGCAAAGGGGGCCTGCACCAACCCAGGAATCCCCGACCCATTGCCTACCGCATAGGGGGAGCCACCCCAACCCGGGCCCTGGGTCAGGGATGAAGTCGCCGGGTCGGCCGGGGGCAATTGCACCGCCGGACCATCCGTGCGAAGCCATGGCCACTGGAAAGCCCCCCCCCCAATTGAGCCAGTTGTGTGGGTGCACTAGCTTGAACTGCATACTCACCCGTTGCACCCCCACGGGCCGCCCCCACCGGGGGTTCCGGCCCGCTGTGGGCGTCGGAGCTCACGACCGAAACTGAGCTCACCGACGTGGTACGATCAGCACACGTTTGTCGCACCTGCTGAGTGGGGAGCTGCGAGGTAGTGGCCGCCACCGGCCCGCGCGCCTCAGGCAGCTCTACCCGACCCGTCGCCTGCCGCTGCCCGGCGGCCAAAGTGTCAATCTGGAAACCAAAAGACGCCCCCGCTTGGTTGGCCCTTGCCAGTGATGCCTCGAGGGCCGCTACGCGGGCCTGAAGGGCCTCCACATTAACATAGCCCCCAGCCCCAACAGGGAGCAAAGGGGGAGCTGGCCCAGACGTCACGGGCGCCTGTCCAGGCCCTTGGGCCGCAGGGGCCAGATATGGCCAAGAGGCCATGCTCGGCCCTTGAGGGGCCGTGTGCACGCCCTGCCAAGGCAGGGGACCTAACCACCCCCCATGGCTCGCTCCCCCCGCAGGGAACTGCGAACCCAGGCCAGAAGGCCCCGCCGCATGGCCCATGCCAGAGGCAGTGGCCACCGTTTGCGGGCCGAGGGCCGAGGCCCCGTCCGGGGCAACCTGCGCACACTGCGCATCGGGCCAAGGGGCCACCGATCCCATCCCACCGGTCCCGGTGGGATCCGTCAGAGGCGGCTGCTGGGCTGGCGCAGTCGCGGTCCTCCGACCCGGCTGACGCCTCCGCACCGCTCGAGCCACATTCGCAGCTGCCTTCTTCTTGGAGGGCATAGCTAGCCTAGCCAGGAAGCCAAAGGAAAGAAAGCTGCCCGAAAAAAGGCTTCCCCTGTGAGGACACGAGCGACGGAGGTAAGAGGGAAAAACTTCTGCGCTCCGTCGCTTCGCCAAAATGGCAGCACGGCTGCCTCGTGGCCAGCCCTTTTATTAGGGTGCTGGCCACGCCCCTAACTACCTGGATGGCTTCGTCCGGTGGGGGGGCCTGCAAAGAGCGCGGCGGCCATTTTGGCGCCACGCTTCCATTCTTTGTCTTCCGTGCAAGACACAAAGCTGGCGACGAAGGTGGGATGGTGTCCCAAAAAGTGAACATCGCACCGTTCGACACCACGAAGCCAGAGAAATGGGAACTCTATGAACAGCAGTTCCTCTATGCAATGGACCTCGAGGGCATCAAGGAGGAAGCCCAGCGCCGGGCATTCCTGCTGGCCCAGTGCAGCCTCGAAACATTAGAACTGGCAATGAACCTCCTGACACCAAGGCAGCTCAGGGAGGTACCCCTAGATGAGATCCTCGCCAAGCTGAGGAAACACTTTCGCCCAAAAGTGTCAGTGTTTCTGGCAAGGCTGGCCTTTCAGCAACGGTGCCAGCGGGCTGGTGAGGCCGTGGCAGACTTCGTGGCAGCCCTGATGGTGGTGAGTGTCCCTGAGCGAGGCACTGAGAGACAGGCTCCTGCTGGGCCTGTGAGATGAGGGGGCCAGGAAAAAACTACTGGCCAAGGATGAGAGCATCTCCTTCAAGCATGTCCTGCGCATCGCCCAAGCCACTGAGTCAGTGCAACAAGGTGAACGGGTGTGCCGGGCCAGGACCGCCGCAGTTGGGGGCCCCCCGCCGACGTTCCCAGTCCATAGCTGTTCCTCCCATGGAAAGCAGGGGCCCTCCAAGTCCACCACACCTGCCTCTGACTTCAGCAAGGATGACGAAGTGCAGCGGGTGCAGAGGAGGCCCGAGGTTCGAGACCTCGCCAGAGAGGACCACCTCTGCGATGGATGTGGGGCATCCACCGACCGGAGCCGATGCCCATTCCGGAAGGCAGAGTGCCACAACTGCGGGCGGCGTGGGCACATCGCAAAGGTCTGCAGGTGGCATCGAGACGACAGTAAGGGCCAGGCGGAATGGCTCCAATGGAAAGCAGATGGGGTCAGGCAAATCTTTGACGACGACGAGCCCCAGGAGCACTGCGTGTCTTGATGAGTTCCCGACAACCACGACCAGGCAGTTCACAGCGTTCTTTGTTGAGGTACTGATACAGGGGTCCCCAGTAAGAATGGAGATCGACTCGGGGTCGTCGTACTCCATCATCTCCCACCAGGAATTTTTGCGCATTCCCCCCAAGTCATGCCCCAAACTGAAGGCCCTAAAGACTAACTTGCGGGATGTTCAGGGCAAAAGTATCCCAGTGTTGGGGGTGGAAGAGTTCAAGGTACAGTTCAAGAGGCGCTGCTGCCTCCTGGGTATGCAGTGGTTTGGTCCCCTGGGGGTGTTCATTGGAGGCATACACGCCATGCAGGCTGACCTGATCACGGAGGTGTGTAACGCACACCCTGCCGTCTTTGAGAAGGGGCTAGGGAAGTTCAAGGGGCCCCCAGTCTCATTCGACATGGATCCCGACATCCGACCCATCAGACTGAAGCCAAGGAGAGTGCCTTTCACACTAAAGGACAAATTTGAGACTGAACTGGACAAACTGGTGGGTCAGGGGATTTTGGTACTGGTGGACTCCGCCAAGTGGGAAACCCCCATTGTTATGGTGCTTAAGGCTAACGGGGAGGTCAGAATCTGCGCTGACTACAAGGGCACGATTAACAAGGCAATTCACCCAAATGCGTATCCGGTGCTGGTAGTAAGTCACCTGTTAGCAACTTTGCACGGGGGGAGGTGTTTCACCAAGCTAGACTTAGTGCAGGCATACCAACAATTAATGGTGACCCCAGCTGCAGCTGCTGCTCAAACCATTGTTACCCATAAGGGAGCCTTTAAAGTGACACGCCTCCAATTCGGCGTAAATTCGGCTCCAGGAATCTTTCAGTCCCTCGTGGAAAGATTGTTGAAAGGGCTCCCAGGTGTTTTCCCCTACTTTGACGACGTCTTGATAATGGCGGGAAGGGAACAGGAATTGGCGAAGAGGTTAGACCGGGTACTAACCGTGTTCGAGAAAGCGGGGCTCAGGTTGAGAAAAGATAAGTGAGTGTTTTTCGCTGAAGAGGTAGAGTTTCTGGGTTTTCGAATAACCCCTGAGGGTATCAAACCGGCAGAGTCAAAGGTGTCGGCAGTGCAGGATGCCCCTCGCCCCACCACCAAGGCTGAGCTACAGTCCTTCCTAGGGCTCCTAAATTTTTACCACTCTTTCCTGCCGGGAAAGGCATCGGTAGCAGAGCTGCTGCACAAATTACTCAAAAAAGATGTGGCTTGGCAGTGGGGGGACAGCCAGGAACGGGCATTCTGAGGGCTCAAGCAGCTTCTATCTTCCCAGGCTGTCTTGACCCACTTCGATCCAAAGAAACCCGTTGTGTTAGTCTGTGATGCCTCACCAGTAGGGGTGGGGGCAGTCCTCTGCCACATGCTAGAGAGCGGGTGAGAAGCCCCGGTGGCGTTCTATTCGAGATCCCTGACCAAGGCCGAGCGCAACTACGTGCAAACAGATAGGGAAGCCCTGGCGATTGTCGCAGGAACCAAGAAGTTTCACGACTTCCTTTATGGTAGACCGTTCACAGTCGTGACCTACCATAAGCCCCTGCTAGGGATTTTTACCACAGATAAGCCAACCCCACAGATCTTGTCCCCAAGGATGCTGCGATGGGCCATCTTCCTCAATGTGTACCAGTATGCATTGCCCTACTGCCCCGGCAAGGAGATCAGCCATGCCGACGCCCTTTCCAGGTCACCCCTCCCACAGGCAGGGGACCCAGAGTGCGAGGTAGAGCAGGACCACCAGGTGCTCCTGATCGAGGCCCTAGAGTCACCCCCGATTCTACCAGCTGAGATTGCCAAGGCTACGGCGAAAGACAAGTCACTGGCCCTAGTCAGTTCATGGATACAAAAAGGCTGGCCGGCAACCACCCCTACAGAGGAATTCAAGGTTTATGGTAGGTGGAGAGAGGAACTCTCCTTAGAAAGGGGCTGCCTGCTCTGAGGGCAGCGGGTAATAATCCCCAAAGTTCTGAGGTCTCGGGTGCTCAAGATGCTGCATATCAGCCACCCAGGAATTGTGCGCTCCAAGGCGCTAGCTAGAAGTTGCATGTGGTGGCCCAAACTGGACGCAGACATAGAACACATGATTGGCACTTGCGAGAGCTGCCAGAGCACCTGGCCCGAGGAGTCCCGACTTCCGCACAGAGAATGGGACACAACCCGGGGGCCGTGGTCGCGTCTGCACGTGGACTTCATGGGTCCCTTCAGGGGCACCCTTTTTCTTATAATAGTGGACTCTTACTCCAAATGGTTGGAGGTAATCCCGATGTCCAGTACATCTTCAGCAGCGACGATTAAGCAATTACGCAAGGTATTCAGCTGTTTCGGTTTACCTGACGGAATTGTGAGCAATAACGCCACAACTTTCACGTCAGCAGAGTTCCAGGGTTTCATAGAGATTAACAAAATTCACCACATAACTGTGGCCCCCTTTTACCCCGCTACAAATGGTCAAGCAGAATGCCTGGTGCGAACAACGAAGGATGCACTGCGTAGGATGGGCCCCAAGGAATTGAAATTGCAACTCTGCCAATTCCTACTAAGGTACCGTGTAACCCCTCTAGCGTTGGGTGTGTCACCTGCCGAACTCCTCATGCGGAGGAAACCCGCTATGATCCTCTTGAGGTTAGACCCAACAAGGGTGGAGGACATGGGTAGAAACATAGAAACGGGGGGGGGGGGCACCAAGAGTTTCGAGATCGGCCAGGCTGTGTATTGCCGCAACTACATGGCTGGTGGACAAACCTGGGTGCCTGGGATAGTGGTCGGGCAAACAGGGCCAGTCTCCTACAACGTCGAGACAAGTACAGAACTCCCCTGGAGGAGGCACGCCGACCAGAGGTAGGGTAGTAGGAAGGCAAGACATGAGTGACCAAGCAGAGCATTCAGCATTAGGGTTCTCCCCCACCCGCTTATCCCAAGGGGGAGACGCAGGCCACAGGGGGGAGGGAAATGAGACAAATCCACATCCTTTTGACCCCCCGGGTAAGAGGGACAACTTGGAAGAGAGGGATTTCGAGGCGTAGTTAGACTTTGAATTAGGAGACCGGGGGATTTTTTTGGAGTGGTCCCCCACCCATCCAAGTGAAGAGTGGGGTTTTTCTTTAGTCCCTGGAACCCCTGGTCTCACATCCCTGGAGTTTACTCCCACACCTAGACCTCCCCAATCCCCGGCTCAGGACTCGCAGCCAATCGCTAACGAGTCACTCTCTCCCACTGCAGGACGGGGGCAGAGTAATCAGGAGCATGCGGGGACTCCGGCCCGGAGTGCAGCCACCACTCGCCCAAAGCGAACATGCGGGAAGCCTCAATGGCTAAAGGACTTCGTCCTCACCTAGGGGGGAGGGGTGTTATGTATTGAGTGAATATTGCAAGTCCCCCTTAACAGAATGTATCCAGTCAATGTATCCATTTGTATCTAATCAGAGACACATTGTAGCAAGCTGTATAAGGATGCGAGCTAAGTAGCCACAGGTGGCAGTAGCGAGCATCCGGCTCACATGGCACAGATTCCCCGAATACCAGAAGAGCGGGAAACCTTCCCACCACACCACGCTTGGAGAAGATGGGCATGACGATCCTTGACGTCACGCGGACAGTAGCCAATGAGCTACCACCCAGGATATTCAAATGTACAGTGTACTATAGATAGAGCTGTTTTGTCTGCCATTACCTCATGTTCACCCTGACCATCATGCAATAAAGTTGTGTTTTAGCCCTACTGCGGCTCCTTCTTTGTCTTCCGTGCAATACACTAAAGTATGCAATCTGAACATGAGGTAATGGAGGAGACGCAGCTCCTTATATATGCTTGTAGTACATTTGAATCTTGCCCCATGGGCGCCTATTGGTTGCGGTATCAGTGATGTCATTGGGACGTACTGAATACCTTACAAGGTTTACCTGTGGTGGGAATGTTTCCTGCACTACTCAGTGATTGGGTGATCTGAACCATCTGGGCTGAGCTTCTGCAGCTGCCTCTGGTGGCAGCTGAATCGCTAGCAAGACAGTTGAGTTACATTGTAATCACCGGGACTCATTCACAGTTCATTTGGATACAAGGTTACTTTTGAGTACAAGGTTACATTTCTTAAAGGCACAAGTTCTGTACATAACACATCCTGTTGCAAAACATCTGTTGCAGAACAGATGGCAAGGCACCTTTTACTTCTGCTTCTGGTGGGAGGAACCATGTGACTGGCCCACTGAACCATGTGACCAGCCTGCTGAACCACATGACCAAAACGTTTGGGTACCCCTGGGTTAGACATTTGTGGATCTGCATTGTCTTCTAAAAAGACAACTATGGAAAAATATAACCAACACCTACCAAGCAGCATGCTGATAATGCTCATTGTTAACATTGTCTGTGGGTGGTATTGTGGTGATGTAAGCAGTTGGGACATGATGTTTAGGTACCACAGGAACACACTCCAATTTTCCATTGAGTGTCCCCAATTTTTTAATACATTAGTCCAGCACTGAGTCATTGCATTGATATACTAGTTTGGCATTAGATCATCTCTGCACAAAAAAAATTGGTTATGAAATAGAAATAAACTCAACGTAATACAGATATGATGTTGTGTAACCTTTTAAAAATGAAGTAACTTGACAGCAAACTATAAAAGTTGGGAAGGAAGTAAGGCAGGCAGGCACTAAGTTGCTGTGGGCTGAAATGAAGCTCATTCCCTTGTGTTGACCTTGGCTACAAATCAATCTACAGTATGTGCCGGTGTTGTCCATCCAGTGGTCCAGGCCATTTGCAGCTATGGTTTATTTCTAGAAGACAGTTATGGAAAAATATAATCAATACCTCCCAAGCAACATGCAACTAACTTTCATTGTTAACAATGAAGCAGATGTCCAAAACAGGACTTAGAATAATCAGCCTTTGCTTGGAAGGATCATCAACAATCCTTCTATACTTTCAGATGGGTTAGAATTAGTTCAATAGGCTTCTAAACAACGAAGATATACTAACGTGTATCTGTGTGGCACATAATGGAGGAGAATTTCAGGGCAATACATGCAGTTGTTTAAGTCTAAAGGCCATACAGTGGATCCAGACTTAATCAGGTTTGAAACAAACTCAAGAAAACCAAGCAGATGTATGTTACTCACAACACATTAAGGCACCTTATTTTCAATGGGTCTGTTCTAGGCATGGCTGTATCTGGATCAAGTGCAATGTTTGTTTGAAACCTTTGAATACTTCCTGAAGGCAATCTTTGCAAAATAACACTTTGTGTTTGTCTACAACAAGGGTCCTCAACCTTTTAATGCTGGGGGCCAGATCATGCCCCCTCAGACAGTTTGTGGGCCTGATAGGTGCTGCCACCGTTGTCTTTGGGGGCGTTGGTGGGGTGGTGGTGATGGCAGGACCACCATGAGCCCCCTCCCCCACTGCTGCCACCAGCAACAAGACCATCCCCGAGCCACCCATCACTCGACCCACACTGCCAATGCCAATGCTGACCTCCTCAAGCTACCCCCACTCCACCCACACCCACTCCACCACTCCCACTCATGCCTCTTCCCTGCTTACCAGCCTGGAGAAGCTGCATGGCACCAAATCATCTGGCCCATGACCTTGCTCCAGCTGCCACTTCTACCGCTGCCGCTTTACAACATCCACCCTGCTATGGAGCGCTGTTAGGGACAGCCAAGCTAAGTGGAGGAGATGAGGATTGAAGTGGTGGCAGTGACAGAAGCAATAGCAGGAGCCAGGATATTAAAAAAAAGAACAAAAACCATAGGTGAACTTTAAGATAGCCTTGTAATGTGTAATCCAGGTGGTGCAAGGCAGAGATGCTGAGGTCACAGGAAATTGGGGAAGGGATTGCCTTTAATACATCCAAAAGAGATTATTACTAGGACTAGAGTTTATCCTCCTAGTTTTTCTATGTGACTGGAGAGATTGACTTCATTTAGTGTCTTCATTTCCTGAAAAGGCTGAGGAACTGATAGTTCTCATACTGTTGTGGATTAAGGCAGAATTGCAAGTTGCTCAAGCAATGCCTTGCAAAGAT
The DNA here is from genome assembly GCA_035047345.1 of Bradypodion ventrale. Taxonomy (NCBI): domain Eukaryota; kingdom Metazoa; phylum Chordata; class Lepidosauria; order Squamata; family Chamaeleonidae; genus Bradypodion; species Bradypodion ventrale. The sequence continues at coordinate 101,087,287 of JAWDJE010000002.1, read as the reverse complement.
AAAATGGTGGTTTCCTGCCATCCCAATTAGGAGCTAAAGTTGGTGCGTAACCTCCCTCTCTTGGCATGCTCATTATGCTAATTAGAGTTCGGTGATAGGTTACAACTTTGGATCCTGTTCCTGATTGGTTAATACTTATATATCCTGTTATGATTGGTTGGCTATGATTGTCTGGCGAGTCACTACATTGTAGCAAGGAGTTAAAAAGGATGGGGCCGGACCGGATCAATACTTCCCATTATCGCACAGGTTAGCCAGCATCGGGCTAAGCCTGGGTCTCCTCTATATGCTATCACGCCAAGGTGTAGCTTAGTCACTGCCTCTATGGTAGGAAACATGAGGGACCGACTACATGGGACTTGTGTAGCCATCTGATGTCCAGAGCGCCTTGTAAGTGTAACTTGAAAGACTGTTCAATAAACTCCTGTTGTTGTTCTGTTCATTGTTGCCTGGACTATTACTTATAAGGGCAGGACATGATACATACCAAGAAAGAAGGCTAATATTTTTGAGCTTTCTTCACTGCCCTAGATATTGTCAAGAAGAGAAGCAAGTCATATCACATTCTACAAAAATTCACCCACTGGTGACATTCAAGTGACAAACATGAATACACTGAGACCACTGAAGATAATTTAAAACTCACCATTTAATTGGGGGGTGGGGGGAGGTTTCTGTACAGGTAACTGGGAAAAACCTCAGATGAATCATCAAATGTACATGACATCAGGTTGGCAGATCACCATTAATTTTCATTCCCAGAAGACTAGTGGTTAAGTACTTTTGTGATGTCAAATAGAGCAGATCCTTGTGTAAAAACTGCAAAATATCTCTCTCTCTCTCTCTTTCTCTGTTTGTGTGTGTGTAAACATGTGGGCATTTATGGATGTTATATGTGAAATACCCATATAAATGGTTTCATGTTAAGGCAATGAACCCTGACACCAACTGAGAGTGGAAAAGTGGGCACCCAAGCATTAAAGCCACAACACAATGGAAACAAGCTTTCTATTCCACCAGCACCACGTGTTCGGAATGTCCCCACTTGAAGGCTGGGAGTTCATCCAGTGCCTTGAGAACTCATTGCCATACATATGGAGACCTAGCTGCTACCATCTCCTAATAAGAAGCAAACGGTCCAAGAAGATTTGTGGGTGGTTTTTTTTTCATAAACTGTAACAGCACATACACACAGGAGGTTTCTTTGGTCCCAATCGGCCCTCAGAATAACTACATGTCCATTCTGCACAGCTTGCTATGGTTACTTTCTTGCTGCCAAAACTTGTTGTCAGACGAGCTGCCAGAATTTGACAAAAAACTGGACACGGACTGAATAGTGTGATTCTCCTAATTCAGAATTCCACTATGACAGGCATGCAAAAGTGGCATTCTTCCAGTTAATTTACTGTTCTTTTATCCAGGACCAAAATGTATGTCTTACATTAATAAATAATCATGTGCTGCCAAGTCAAATCTTGCTTATGGTGACCCTTTTTAGGGTTTGCCAGGTACTGGATGCTCAGAAGTTGTTTACCATTCCCTTCTTCTGGGGGCGGCCTGGTACTGTGCAGTTTGCCCAAAGCCACAACAGGCTGGCTCTTCTCCCAGGAGGCACAGAGGGGAATCAAACTCCCGAACTCTGGCTACCTAACTCACTGAGTTATTCAGCATTAACTAGTAGTAAATGTTCTTATAATAGCTGCACACTTGTGGATTGCAAAGCAAACATGCTTATATACCGCCCCACAGTGCTTAGTGCACTCTCTGGGCGGTTCACAAGTTAATTAGCATTTACCCCCAACATGCTGGGTACCCATTTTATCAACCTCAGAAGGATGAAAGGCTGAGTCAACCTTGATCCTTGGTCAAGATTGAACTCACAACCTTTTGGTTGTAGGATAGCAGTTTAACCACTGCACCACCAAGGCGCAATTCTTTCATGTCATCATCATAAATAATTTTTTTAAAGCTCAATGGATTTGAAATTCTTCTTGCTGTTTCTCAGGGCTGTCATCAGAAATTTCTGGGCCCCATACTGAGCAATCCTATCCCCCCCCCCACACACACACAGTTATGGCCAGCAGGGCCCCTGTCAGCTCCGAGGCCTGTACGGCAGTACTGGTAGTACTGCCCTGATGGCAGCCCTGCTGTTTCTATAGTGGTTATAGTTTTACGGGGATGGATTGTTAGTCCGATGCCCAACCCTCCTCCTTTCTCATCCAGGCTTGGGACCTGCAGTTCACCTCCATAGTGATCCCAACAGCTATCTATGCCTGTGAGACTTGGAAGGCATTAGCAACTATCAAAAAGAGACTTGATGTCTTTCAGAGGTAGTACCTCTGCCAAATTTTAAAGATTTGATATCTTGACCATATTACCAAAGAGGAGGTGCTTTGAAGGAGTGAGTTGTGCAAATTATATAACATTATTGAACAACTGAGACTCCAAATGGCAGGCCATATTTTTGAATGGAGAAAAACAGGATCCCTATGGTGGCAATAAATTGGACCACTCCTAATAAGAACATAGAACATAAGAACAGCCTTGCTGGAACAGGCCACAGCCCATCCAGTCCAGCATTCTGTCTCACACAGTGGCTCACCATTTCCTTCAGGGTATTCCCAAGGAGATGCCTTCACCTGCTTAGGATTCCCTGGAAATGGCATTGAGAGATATCCTGCCTATCTCTCCAACCCGGAGGTTGTCCTTAAGTATCCATAATTATAGCCATTGATACTCTTGTCCTCCATGAACTTGTCTAATCCTTTCTTAAAGCTGTCAAGACTGACAGCTGTCACCACTTCTTCTGGCAGGGAGTTCCATAGACCAGTAATCCTCTGGGTGAAAAAGTACTTTCTCTTATTTGTTTGAGAACTAGTACCCAAAAGTTTCATGGAGTGTCCCCTAGTTCTAGTGTTATGCGATAGGGAAAACAGTTTTTCCTTATCTACTTTGTCCACACCGTGCATGATTTTATAAACTTCAATCAGGTCACCTCTTAGACGTCGTCGTTCAAGAGTGAAGAGGCCCAACCGTTGCAGCCTCAGATGGTAAGGAAGGTGTTCCAGTCCCCTAATCATTCTGGTTGCCCTCCTCTGCACTTTTTCCAGCTCCATAATATCCTTCTGGAGGTATGGCGACCAGAACTGTACACAGTATTCCAGATGGGGCCTCACCATAGATTTATAAAGAGGCAAAATGACACTTGCTGACTTATTTTCTATACCCTTCCTAATGATCCCTAGCATTGAGTTTGCTTTTTTCACTGCTGAGGCACACTGGGTTGACACCTTCATTGAGTTGTCCACCAGGACACCAAGGTCCCTTTCCTGGTTTGTCGCAGAGAGTTCAGACCCCATCAGTTTATAAATGTAATTGGGGTTCTTTGCCCCAACATGCATCACTCTGCACTTACTAATGTTGAAACTCATTTGCCACTGTTTTGCCCACTCCCCCAGTGTCGAGAGACCCCTCTGGAGCTCCTCACAATCTCTCACAGTTTTCACTACCCTGTATAATTTAGTGTCGTCAGCAAATTTGGCTACCTTGCTTTTTACTCCTACCTCTAGATCATTTATGAAGAGGTTGAAAAGCAGGGGTCCCAGTACTGAACCTTGGGGGACCCCAATCTTTACTTCCCTCCACTTGGAGAAGTGTCCATTTAGTGCTACCCTCTGTTTCCTGTCCCTTAGCCAGTTGCTGATCCAGGACAAGACCTGCCCCTTTATTCCATGACTGGTAAGTTTATTCAAGAGCCTTTGGTGTGGGACCTTGTCAAAAGCCTTCTGAAAGTCCAGATAAACAATGTCAACTGGATCCCCCTTATCCACATGCTTGTTGACACTCTCAAAAAATTCCAACAGATTAGTGAGGCATGATTTGCCCTTGCAAAAGCCATGTTGGCTCTCCTGTAGCAGCGCCTTCTCTTCTATGTGCCTATTAATTCTATCTTTTAGGATGGTTTCCATCACTTTACCTGGGACACATGTCAAACTGACAGGTCGGTAATTTCCGGGATCACCCCTGGATCCTTTTTTGAAAATTGGTGTTATATTCGCTACCTTCCAGTCATCAGGCACAAAGCCTGATTTGAGGGAAAGATTATATATTTTGGCTAGGAGATCAGCAATTTCATCTTTAAGTTCCCTGAGAACTCGTGGATGGATGCCATCTGGTCCTGGTGATTTGTTAGTGTTTAGTTTAACAAGACATGCAAGGACCTCCTCCCTGGTTATTTCTATCTGGCTTAATTCTTCGCTTTCCCTCCCTACGAAGATAGGCTCTGTTTTGGGCATGTGGCCTCTGTCTTCTTCAGTGAATACTGAAGCAAAGAATTCATTGAGTTTCTCTGCAATCTCTGTTTCCTCTTTAATAACCCCTTGCCTTCCATTGTCATCTAATGGTCCAATGGCCTTCCTAGTTGGGTTCTTACTTCTAATGTACTTAAAGAAGTCTTTGTTATTTCTCTGAGTATTTTTAGCTATACGCTCCTCAAAGTCTTGCTTTGCTTTCCTGATTGTTGCCTTGCATTTGTTCTGCCAGAATTTATGTTTTTGCCTGCTGTCCTCATTCGGACAAGCCTTCCATCTTCTAAATGAGCTTCTCTTGCTCTTGATCACTTCCCGAACAGCTCCTGTAAGCCACATTGGAGTCCTCTTGGACCTGGCAGTGCCCTTTTTCCTTTTGGGTATGCATTCCAATTGAGCCACTGTTATTGTTTTTGTAAACAGCCTCCATGCCTCTTGGAGTGTTTGGACTCTCTCAATTTTCCCTTTCAGCTTCTTTTTTACTAGTTTCCTCAACTTTGGGAAATTTCCTTTTTGAAAATTTAAGGTCTCTGTGTTAGATTTTATCAGTGACTTGCGGTCTATGATCAAGTTAAACATAATTGAGTTGTGGTCACTGTTCCCTATTGGATCAGTCACATTAACATCTTGCACCAGATCCTGAGTATTACTCAGGATCAAGTCAAGGATTCTTGTACCTCTAGTTGGGTCTTCAACCATCTGTCCCAGGGAACAATCATTTAGCATATCTAGGAACTTTATCTCTTTATCATGTGCTGAACAACAGTTCACCCAGTCTATGTGAGGGTAATTGAAGTCCCCCATTATAACCAGGCTTCCCTTCTTGGATGCCTCCTTTACAACATTCTCCAACTGCCAGTCTCCCTCAAGAGTTTGGGTTGGAGGCCGATAGTATATGCCTACTGTTAGACCATCCTTGTGGCCTGGTACTCTTACCCACAGAGCTTCTAATGGTGACTCCAAATCACCTAGATATTCCAATTCATACGATTTTATCACTTCTTTGACATACAAGGCCACACCACCTCCCATTTGCCCCTTCCTATCCTTCCTGTACAGTTTGTAGCCTGGGATAACTGTATCCCATTGGTTATCATCCGTCCACCAGGTTTCAGTGATACCAATAATATCAATATTCTTATCTATTGCTAAGTATTCCAGCTCCCCTATTTTGTTCCGGAGGCTTCTGGCATTTGTATACAAGCATTTATATATGCTTTCCTGATACAGTCTTTTGAATCCAGTTGCATTGTTAGACTGCCTCTTGCATCCTTCTGCTAGAATGCTAGTGACTAGCTCCTTGCTCTGCTCAGTAATTTTTACATCCTCCTCACTACTCAAGTACACACTTTCCCGAACCGGATGCTGCCCAGCTCCTGTCGGCTTTCCCCCAGTTATCAGTTTAAAAGCTGCTCTGCAGCCTTTTTGATGTTGAGTGCCAGCAATCTGGTCCCATCATGGTTCAAATGCAACCCATCCCTCCTGAACAGATTTGGCTTGTCCCAAAATGTTCTCCAGTTCCTGACAAATCTGAAACCCTCCTCTCGACACCACCGCCTCATCCACGCATTGAGGCTTCTGAGCTCTGCCTGCCTGGTAGGTCCTGCGCGAGGGACAGGCAGCACTTCTGAAAATGCTACCTTGGAAGTCCGGGACTTCAATCTTCTTCCTAACAACCTGAATTTGGCTTCCAGGACAGACCGCTTGGCCTTCCCAACATCATTGGTACCAACGTGTACCATGACAACTGGCTCGTTCCCAGTTCTCTCTAACAATCTATCTAGATTTCTTGTGATGTCTGCAACTTTTGCACCTGGCAGGCAAGTCACCATACGGTTATCATGTGCATCACAAATCCATTTCTCTGTATTTCTAATTATTGAATCGCCTAGTACAAGGAGCCTCTCTCCTGCAATCTGTTCATCTACATGCACCTCATCAACCATATTAATGCCAAATGACAACGAGGATTCCATCAAAATACATTGCGAAGAAGTTTCATGGGAGAATTAAAGACCCTGAAAATGACATGGGAGGATGCTGAAGTATTCACCCAAGACCAAAAACATTGGCGATCCCTTGCTATCTGATATGCTACATAGCATGGGAGGGTCTCAGTCAGTCAGTGGATTTGACTGCTGTTCAGAAACTGCTCAAGCCTGTCAAGAGACTCTCCTACTTCATTCTCCCATCTTATTTAGATGTGTTGGATTAGGCACATGTTTCATTTTAAAAGAATATTTCAATTCAGACATTTCAGATGAATGGAGGAAAATGAGAACATTTCAGCTAGGAAAATGTAACAGTGAACAAAATGGGTTCTTTATCACCGACTCCACCATAATTTTCTTCTACTCGGAACATAGAAAATTAGTTTTAAAAAGTAATTAGTTACTCTTTCTGACAGACCATTTCTCTGTCAGTTGTGTGAGGCCATGACTAGACTAAATAAGCCTTTCCATCATCTCCATATGGCTTTGGTCATAAGGGAGGATCTCTGCACACGGGCCAGTTTTCTGCAAAGATATAATGGGGTCTCTTTTTGGCACTCCTCCTGAAGGTTCCAGTCATCCCTGCAAGTGCATACCTACACAGCCAGGCCATTGGCTTTGGCATATATTTCAGGTGTTGCTGGTACTGTGGGATTTGGCCCGACACTGGGCATTCAGCATGAATCATCAAGTATCTCATCTTCCTGGAATTTTCCCCAATACTGGGTACCCTGTGGATCTGGTATCACCAATGGGTCGACTCCAGAGTCACCTTTTGGTGTGACAACTTAGCAGTAGTTCAGGTGGTCAATAAATTGACCTCCAAGTCACCTTGGGACATAACACTAGTTAGAAATTTCACTTTACGATGTTTGCAGTTCAATATTCTTTTTCTCGCAAAGCACATCCCAGGGATGCATAATGACATTGCTGATACCCTATCCCATAAACAGTTCGAGTGGTTCAGGGCATTGTCTCCAGGCGTGCACCAGGAACAGGATCTGTTGCCTCAAGAGGTATGGAATCTTGGTGGGCCACTGTAGAGGTAGCCATCCAGCTTTCCATTGTGGCCTGCACGCATCACAACTACGCAGCGGTGTGTTTGGAATTTCATTTTTTTGGAAATGAGCATCAGCAGCCCATACCTGTCAACTTTTGGATTTGAAAATAAGGGAATTTTTGGCCACACCCCTCTGTGGGTGTGGCCAAATCTGTGGGTGTGGCCAAATATAGCCATATGACTTGCTGGGCTCTAGTCATGCCTGCCACATGGACATGAAAATGTCTGCAAACAAAGACAGCACTGGCTCTTTGGCTGTAAATGGAGATGAGCACCCTAGAGTTGGATACGACTGGCAGATTTTACTTTCTTAGGATCCAAGATCACTGCAGATGGTGATTGCAGCCATGAAATAAAAAGGCGACTGATGCTTGGGAAACAAGCTGTGAGAAACCTGGGGAACATAGTTAAAAGTAGAGGCATCACCTTGCAAACAAAAAATTGCATAGTCAAAGCAATGGTATTCCCGGTGGTAATGTATGGGTGTGAGAGCTGGACCATTAGGAAAGCTGAGCACAGAAAAATAGATGCCTTTGAAATGTGGTGTTAGAAATAGGTCAATCCTAGAAAAAATCAACCATGACTGCTCACTAAAGGTCAAATAGTAAAGATGATGCTAAAGTACTTTGGACAAGGTGGAGGACAAAAGAAGGGGGTGGCCAAAAATAAGATGGCTAGATGGTATTGTAGATGCAATGGGCACAAAGCTGTGTGGGCCAAAGAACCCTTTCCCCATCTTCTTGGGGGACTTTTTTTCTTGTTTACTCAGTGGCTTAAGTGACTAAGATGCTGACTGGGAGGCAGAAGGTCAACAGTTCGATTCCCGAGTACTGCAGGATGGAATGAGTTCCCGTCTTTGTCCCAGCTCCTGCCATCCTAGCAGTTCGAAAGCAAGAAATTGCAAGTAGATAAATAGGGACCACTTTGGTGGGAAGGTAACAGCGTTCCGTGTGCTCTGGTGTCTAGTCATGCCTGCCACATGACCACGGAAATGTCTGCAGACACGGACAACACTGGCTCTTCGGCTTTGAAACAGAGATGAGCACTAAACCCTAGAGTCGGATACGACTGGCTTTCGAGCAAGGGAACCCCCCCCTCTCATATAGTGATCAGGAACACACACACACACAATTAGGGCGGAGGAGCAAAGGATTAATTTCCCCCCCTCTCTCTCATATAGTGATCAAGCAACACCCCCCTCCCAAGTGAACTCTAGAACTCTAGAAACAAAATCCTCCAGCCAGGAAGCAGGGCAGAAACAGCTCAATAAAGCATGAGGTTTCCCCTGCATATATGAAATATATCGCTCACCTATAGTAGACTCCTGGTCCCAGCAGCCAAAACGAAGCCTCCAGGACCATGTGGCTGGCAGGAAAGGGAAAGAGAAAGGGAAAACTACAGAATGCACCCCCTCCACCTTCTCTCTCTCTCCTTCCACAAGTGAAAAGCCTGCCACACAGCGACCTTTGGTGGCCGGAAAAAAAATACTGCAGCTTCGCCTGTGAGGGCTCCAGTCAGGATATTTTTTAAAAAAATAAGGGAAAATACAGGGAAATTAATAAAATGGGAGAGGGTGGGAAGAGGGGCAAAAATAAGGGGTTTTCCCGGGAAAACGGGATAGTTGACAGGTATGCAGCAGCCTGAGGTCGGGCCGGTGTCAGTGAAGCATCTCCTACATTTCTGTGTTCTGCTGCATGACCAGGGCTTGGCCCCCAGGTCCATCAAGAATAGTTTGGCCACCTTAACCTTTTTCACTTTTTCATCAGGGTTTCCCTGATGCCTCATCAACTTTAGGATCAAAAAATTCTGTAGGGTTGGAAGAATAGTAGGGTAAAGGGAAGATTACACCAGGATCCCCTTTTTCTCCTGCCACCCTCCTAAAATTGTCCTGTTCCTGATTGTCAGTCTGTGTGGACCATTTTGAAGCAGCTTTGTTCAGGGCTGCCCCTCTGGTGGAATTTTTTAAAGCACTTCACTAGGGGTGGCCAACTTTTTTGTGCCATGGCCCATGGGCTGGACCACATCACCTAAAACAAATGTGCAGGCTGGATGTGTGGTTCCTTCTGCCATGTCTGGTGGTGGGGGCGGTGGAGCAGGTGCATTTTGCACAGTGCATTTTGCTGCTTCCGCCACTTTCTGTGGTGGCAGGAGCAAGGGCGGCACATTTTTGCCATTTTCAGCACATTTTCTGCAAGTTTTCACCGCATTTGGCATTTTCCGGTGCATTTTTGCAGTGTTTTGGCACATTTTGGGCACTTCTGGTGTGTTTTCACTGCATTGGGAGCACTTCAGCACCAGAAGCACCCCAAATGTACCAAAAACATGACAGAAATGCGGCGGAAGCACTCCAAATGCGGCAAAAACATGCTGGAATCACCCCAAATGTGTTGGTTTGAGTGCTTCTGGCAGTGATGTCAGGATTCTCACTGTGGGCCAGATTAATTGGCACCATGGGCTGGGTCTGGCCCACATGCTATAGTTGGGAACCCCTGCCTTACACATTAGTGAGCTGGTCTTGTCATCTAAACCTGACTCATCGTCATGAGCCTTGCAATGGGAAGACATAGGTGAGTGTGTTTTGGCAGGCAATGGGTCTTACTTGGCCCACTCTAGTATTGTGCATAACTGGTTAAATCTGTTCAGTGAGGATGGTTCTAACCTCACAATTGTTGGCCATGATATATTTCCTAGTGGATTTCCTCCTCCTTGGAGGTGGGGGGCATTGGCTCCAGTTACACTGCACCTTCTGTCTGTTGTGGGTAGTGTGGTCTTATTGGACTAACAGCAAGCCCATGGTATGTGTGTGTGGGGGTGTGCATGTGCTAGGCCTCCCAGTGGATTTGGACTTTGTACAGGGCTGGGAGGTTGAGGTTTAGGGAATTAGACACTGCTCCAACGAGGCTGTGCATCAGATGGGTGGAGGCATCAATTTATTAAGGCTCATCAGTGGGTAACTGGACAGTGTCATCTCCAAGACCTGTTATGCTAATCAAGATGGCTCTAGTTTACACCACTCTGTTGTAAGATTACTTTCCCCGAGCTATTCAACCTACAACACACTGTATTTCTCTATGTGGCATTTTAACCACATGTTTTTCTTTTAAAAAGCCAGTATAGCAGACTAATACACCTTTCTTTGACTTTCAAAGCAAATGAAGAGCTGGACAATGTCTGGACACTAAGGAAATGTGTGTGTTTAGAGGGGGGGGGACATATAAATTTCTGCTAACTGCCTATGGATCAGAGCAATGCTGAAAATAAATCTGAGCACAGCAGATATTTGATTTAAATGATGTAATACCTCAAAGGAGGGGTCTTTTTAAAAAAACATACTCTTAGCATGATAGGCAAACCCATGATGCTTTGACTCCTGCTACACATGCTTATCTGAAACATACCCAGTCATAGATCCATTAAACAATTATTATAAGCAGGCTCACAGGCTTCCTGCAAGTCGTGATAGCAAAGAAGTCTTTCAAAAGGCATCATGATCCTCATCCTGGCCTGCTAAACCAATGGTGAATTTTCAGCATGACCAGAGGACGGAGCGCAAAGTGTGCCACATTTGTTCCAGCAATGCATCTGCTCCTGGACTAAGGGGAAATTTTGGAGAGGGGGTATATGCATAAACCCATGCCCCTAAGAAGTAAGTAGAGACTGCAACACCAACACAAATGCTGTCCATGAAGCATTAGCACCATAAATTCTTGAATGAAATGTTATTTAAAAATTTCCAGCACTATAAATGCTGCTATTAATCACTCTCAAATTAACCTTATGCAAGTTACATTAATATGAGTTCATGGGAAAATAAAATTGTTATTAGTTCCAGACTTTTCTCCCCCTTAGAACATAAGAACATAAGAACAGCCTTGCTGGAACAGGCCACAGCCCATCCAGTCCAGCATTCTGTCTCACACAGTGGCTCACCATTTCCTTCAGGGTATTTCCAAGCAGATGCCTTCACCTGCTTAGGATTCCCTGGAAATGATATTGAGAGATATCCTGCCTATCTCTCCAAGCCGCAGGTTGTCCTTAAGTATCCATAATTATAGCCATTGATACTCTTGTCCTCCATGAACTTGTCTAATCCTTTCTTAAAGCTCTCAAGACTGACAGCTGTCACCACTTCTTCTGGCAGGGAGTTCCATAGACCAGTAATCCTCTGGGTGAAAAAGTACTTTCTCTTATTTGTTTGAGAACTAGTACCCAAAAGTTTCATGGAGTGTCCCCTAGTTCTAGTGTTATGCGATAGGGAAAACAGTTTTTTCTTATCTACTTTGTCCACACCGTGCATGATTTTATAAACTTCAATCAGGTCACCTCTTAGACGTTGCCGTTCAAGAGTGAAGAGGCCCAACCGTTGCAGCCTCAGATGGTAAGGAAGGTGTTCCAGTCCCCTAATCATTCTGGTTGCCCTCCTCTGCACTTTTTCCAGCTCCATCATATCCTTCTGGAGGTATGGCGACCAGAACTGTACACAGTATTCCAGATGGGGCCTCACCATAGATTTATAAAGAGGCAAAATGACACTTGCTGACTTATTTTCTATACCCTTCCTAATGATCCCTAGCATTGAGTTTGCTTTTTTCACTGCTGAGGCACACTGGGTTGACACCTTCATTGAGCTGTCCACCAGGACACCAAGGTCCCTTTCCTGGTTTGTCGCAGAGAGTTCAGACCCCATCAGTTTATAAATGTAATTGGGGTTCCTTGCCCCAACATGCATCACTCTGCACTTACTAATGTTGAAACTCATTTGCCACTGTTTTGCCCACTCCCCCAGTGTCGAGAGATCCCTCTGGAGCTCCTCACTATCTCTCACAGTTTTCACTACCCTGTATAATTTAGTGTCGTCAGCAAATTTGGCTACCTTGCTTTTTACTCCTACCTCTAGATCATTTATGAAGAGGTTGAAAAGCAGGGGTCCCAGTACTGAACCTTGGGGGACCCCACTCTTTACTTCCCTCCACTTGGAGAAGTGTCCATTGAGTGCTACCCTCTGTTTCCTGTCCCTTAGCCAGTTGCTGATCCAGGACAAGACCTGTCCCTTTATTCCATGACTGGTAAGTTTATTCAAGAGCCTTTGGTGTGGGACCTTGTCAAAAGCCTTCTGAAAGTCCAGATAAACAATGTCAACTGGATCCCCCTTATCCACATGCTTGTTGACACTCTCAAAAAATTCCAACAGATTAGTGAGGCATGATTTGCCCTTGCAAAAGCCATGTTGGCTCTCCTTTAGCAGCGCCTTCTCTTCTATGTGCCTATTAATTCTATCTTTTTAGGATGGTTTCCATCACTTTACCTGGGACACATGTCAAACTGACAGGTCGGTAATTTCCTGGATCACCCCTGGATCCTTTTTTGAAAATTGGTGTTACATTCGCTACCTTCCAGTCATCAGGCACAAAGCCTGATTTGAGGGAAAGATTATATATTTTGGCTAGGAGATCAGCAATTTCATCTTTAAGTTCCCTGAGAACTTGTGGATGGATGCCATCTGGTCCTGGTGATTTGTTAGTACAGTGATTTGTTAGTACAGTTAGTACCCCTTGGTACAGTGTTTAGAAGTAGGGATAAAGAGAGACTGACTGATTACAGTTTACAAAGGAGCTGTAAAATCTCTGGTTGTGGAAAAATACATAACAAAGTCAACAACGCCTTGAATGGAAAAGAAAGATGCTTTACAGGAAAGTATCAGCATAATTGTAGCCTTATATCATAACGACTTGTCAAAGAGGGATTGCCGACTTTTGAAGTGGGTTCTTAGGCTGCCTCTTCAACAAGGGTTATGCAGTGATTGACAAGTGATAATGTTTAGCTCCATGTCGAGGAAAGCTTCACTTGCTGCCTTCTGCCAATCAAACACAAGAAGTGGCTATCCCCCACCTTTATCCATAAGTAACCTTCTTCTACAAGTACATCAAACATTGTTTCCTCTGCAGTGAGCCAAGAAATGCTAGGTAAGTGAGGTCATAGAATTTTTACACATATTCCACTAGAGAGCAGTATTTCTTTTGTACAAAGCAGGTAGGTTATGCTCTGCAGAAAAACCTATGAGGGATGCATCTTGCAGAAAATCTTCTGAAGCAATTTGAAATTACAGCTTTTCTAACATGAAAAGTCAGTATGCTTCAGAGAACTGACAGCAACAATATTCTAATATCCACCTAAGGTATACAGAAGCCCACTTTCCTAGTCTTCCTTGATCTTCCTACTACATATGAACATAATAATTGTTTCAAATAAACAGGAGTTCAGGAATTGGATCTCTTCCTGTGCTGGAAGGAAGATGATCTGTCTGGGCATGCCTATTCACAAACCTGGAAAAACATCTAATTGCGCTAATAAAATATAATTATAATTTTCATGTTCAAATGACCTAGAATAGAGATGAAAAATTTCTGGAAATTTTGAAGCCATGGGAAAAAAATTATTTTTCTCAGCGGTCTCCCCCCCGAGGAAAAAGGGAAAATTTCAAAAAAAAGGGGGGGGGAATGCAATATTAGCACGTTTGTTAATAGATTGAAAGTCACTCTGTTGATTTAGGAATATAAAATATGACTATGTACAATTTGATCTGGCAAAAATGATCACAATTGGTATATTAAAATACACTGTAATCAAACAATTATTATAAGCAGAACTTAATTTATTTATTTTTAATTTTAATTTTTAATTTTAACAAATAGAGCAACAATCTCAGGAACTGTACAGATGGAACCTTTTTGGTTTCAGTTTCAATCTCTGCTTCTGCAGCTGTTTCCTTAGGTTTGTCATTATCAGTTATCATGGACTTCTAAAAACTGAAGGTTTATACAGATTGAAACAAGCTTCTCTACCCTTTCACATGTCAGTTTATTTCTTGATACAGTGTGAGTGTTTCCAAATATTGACCAGATTCTTTCAAATGAAGCAGAAGAAAGTGAAAAACAAGAGGACTCAAAGGCTGTGTTGTGCAAAGACCTTGCCACCTTGGTGCAGGAGGGATATGTTTGGCAGAATCCCAGACTGCCTTCTTGGAGCAAATCCCTGAAGATGTTCTGCAACATTTGAAAGTACCTTCCCAACGTCAAGTCCAAAGTGTGATGCTTGTTTTGTAATCCAAGAAAAAATAACACTGTTAAGGCCAATAAAGATATATATGTGTAACCATTCAGTAAAAAAAAAAAGAGAGAGAGAATAGATTTTGGAATATTTGGAAACTTTTTGTGGATCACTTACTTATGGATGTTGAAACTAACAGACCTGTACCCGAACAAAGAAGTTTCTGGATATAAAATAGGAGTCACTCTGAGTTCTCCAGGGCATTGTAAATAAGTACTGGGTGTGAATTAAGTATTATGTTGTTTTCATTTTTATGGAGTTATACCACAAAGAGTATTGAATTATATAAAAGTGTATATGATTTAGTAATGTTAGCAGTTATGTTTGTCAAATCTAAAGATACTTAAAAAGTGTATTAGGATAGACTGTGTTTTTCTTTCTTTTTTGGATGTTTATTTTTGTATTTTTATATGTACTGTTTTATATTTGCATTGTTTTATATTTGTATTTGTTTTTTTAAAAAATTCAATAAAAATACTTTTAAAAAAAGAAGAAAAAAGGTAGAATCCTGTGTCTGATGGTAAGAATAATACTGAAGAAACAGTTCATGAATTTCAGTGTACTTTATCTTCTGTTTCACCAAAAACGAAAATAGTTAATTCACTATATACAAAATCAAAATATATCTTCTTATAAACGTAAACACTCTATATGGAGAAAATGAGCGAAACTGAAAACTGTGCAGTGTCTGTAAATCTTTGTAAAAAGTCTGCTGGAATTTCTTAATGTGTCTTGGCTTGACTACATGTTTGAAGTTATTTGTATTTCGTATTTTAGTCATGCTTGACTAAATTAGAATGTGATGTTTAAAATTGTTAATGTTTATTGTAGATACATTATTATCTTCCTGATGAAGAGTCTCGAAAACCGTATATTGAAACAGGTTCGAAGAGGTTAACGAAGGAAGCTTAGTACAGTTAAAGACACAGTATTTCCAGTCAAGCCGTAACACCAAGCATTTTCATGTAGTCAAGCCAAGACACATTAAGAAATTCCAGCGGACTTTGTACAAAGATTTACAGATGCTGCACAGTTTTCAGTTTCGCTCATTTTCTCCATATAGAGTGTTTACGTTTATAAGAAGATATATTTGGATTTTGTATATAGTGAATTAACTATTTTCATTTTTGGTGAAACAGAACATAAAATACATTGAAATTCACAAATGGTTTCTTCATTATTTTTCTTACCATCAGACACAGAATTCTACCTTTTTTCTACTGAATGGTTACACATATATATCTTTATTGGCCTTAATGGTGTTATTTTTTCTTGGATTCCTAACCGTTAGCCCCAGATTTTTTGCTTCATTGTTCATTGGGCAGTATGGCCACGCTCGACAAAAGAGCTTCTTTTTTTTCTACAACAAAGAAGATTCAACTAGAATATTGAACAAATCCAGTACTTTAAGAGGTTCTGGAGCTTCAGACACTGGCAACTTTACCAAATTAGAACATTTACATAAGAGAAAAGTGAGGTTGGAGCTGCATTCTGCATGCCTAGCCGATTATCATAGATAATCCTTTATTCCCAGAGGTCTCCGGATTGAAAAAGGCCCCACTCTTTTTGCCAATGATCAGGATTTCACAAAAAAAGGTGTGCTATTCTCAACAAATGTTCCTTTGATCTGATTTTGTTAATAGTGGAGAGGTGTAATGAGAATATTGAATAGTTGGATAGTGAGATTAATGAATTCCAGAACACAATGAAATCTGACATACCGGCATCTACTTTTGATCAGGAACATTCAGACCTTCTTAAGAAGATACAGGATTTCAAAGACTCCTTGATGGTGTTTAAAAAGAAAAAGTTTGAAAGGGATGCTACGGACTACTCCCGAGATAGAGTGTACAAATGGTTATATCAAAGTAGAGTCAGAAAACAAGTCACCTGGAAGGTACCAGTATCAGAATTAGAACAGGAGTCTTCCGACAATGATTTATTAAGCTCCTCCATGGATGAGGGATCTTCCGAGACTTACAATTTGAGACAACCATTGAATCGTGGTAACAAGAACACTTCTACTCAGTATTTTTTAGGGCAGAAACCCCTTCCATGGAGGAAGAAAACTTAGTTTTCAATTTATCATCTAGACCCTTATCACACAAGGTATTACATTTACTAAATTACAGTTTCAATTTTGTTCCGACTGCATGTTACCATTCCTTTACCACACGGATTGATTTTTACAAATTAACCAGATTACTGAAATTTAAAAAAAAAAATCAAAGATTTTGTTAGCTCCACCAAGGACAAGTTTGCTCCTCCCTCTGGTTTCAATCTCATTGTCAACAGCCCAGCTGTAGAAGTGTTTGAGAACATGGTCATGAAGGACATTGAGCAAATGGAAGCCAATTTGTCCAAAGAGGAGAGAGACATTCTGACAGGATTAGGGAATGACAAAAACAAAGCGGACAAAGGCGGTGGCCTGGTAATTATGGATAGGTCTGCCTATGTGCAGGAGGCACTCAGACAGTTAGAAGACACTAGTTATTATCAGAAATTAGCACATGATCCAACTAAACATTACTTATCTGTAATTTGCACTGTCCTGTTTGAAGCTTTTTCCTTAAATTTCATTAATGACAAAACCTATAGGTTTTTAAGGAATGATTTCCCAAGAGTGCCACTTTTTCATGTTTTACCCAAAATTCACAAACCCAGGACCATTGACAATAACCCGCCTGGCAGACCTATTGTATCTGGAATTGGATCAATTTTAGAGCCCCTAGCTAAGTTTGTAGACTATTACATCAATCCCTTTGCCAGGGACACTCCATCATTCATTCGAGATTCTTCTGATTTTTTACATCAAATAGAAGGGGTTTCTATTCCATCACAAGGAGGACTTTTGACTTTAGATGTCAATGCATTGTATTCCAATATTCCCATAGAGGAAGCCAGGAGAGTGTGTTCCGATGCATTATCATTCCAGCAGGTGTCTAATCCACCTCACCATTTTAAAAGGACTTGTTAGACCTATGTCTTGAAAAGAATTATTTTCACTTTGAGGAAGACTTTTTCCTTCAGGTAAAAGGCATGGCAACGGGCAGTCCTCTGGCACCATTTGTAGCCAATATATATATGATTGAATTTGAAACTAAGACCATTCTCAATTCTGACATTAACCCATTTTTTCAACACAAATTATTTTACAAGAGGTACATTGATGATCTTTTTTTTATACTGGATGACTTTGATTTTTGCACACCCTTGATCTCATGGTTAGGAAGTTTAGATCCTAATCTTACTTTTACACATTCTGCAAACAAATACTCCTTACCTTTTTTGGATCTTTTAGTTTATGTTGATTCCACAAGCAAAATCAATATACAGAATATACACTATACAGAAAACCCACTGATCGCAATGCATATTTAAGTTACCATTCTTTCCATCCAGTTCATCTACGCAACAACATTCCCCTCAGTTTAATGTCCCGGGCTAAGAGGAATTCTTCTTCAGAGAAAGATTTTAGAAAAGCAGCTGAGGACATCGATAAAAGACTGACTACCAGGGGATATTCCAAAAGCATTATACCTAGTGCTTTCAATAGAGTGGCAGATACACCTAGAAAATGTTTACTTTCCAACACTTCTATGAGGCTTCAGGACAACAGGATTTATTGGTCTATGGAATACTCGCTGCTGGCAATCAACATCAAAAAATCCATCTTGCGCCATTGGCATCTCCTGGAGGGAATCAAGGGGTGCGAACAATGACCAAGAATTGGTTTTCGCCACACTAAAACTATTGGCAACATGATATCCAGGAGTGACAGTCTCATTAGATCCACCCCGACTGATCTTCTCACCGGACATTACAAATGCCAACATTGCAATTTTTGTAAACACACTTGGGTTGGGACGCCAAAGAAATTTCTTTTCCTTGATTGGGTTTTTACTGTAGACTTCAAAATTTTTCTAATTGTGTCACTGCCGCTTGTATTTATCTAATAATCTGTCCATGCAACAAGATTTATGTGGGCCAGACCAGCAGGCTGGTCCGCAGTCATGTAGCGGAACATAAATCTCATATACGCAATCAGATTATGACAGCACCCATGGTTTCACATTTTGTTAACATGAATCATTCTCATGAGGATTTGAAATTTACAGTTATAGAGGTAGTTAAACCGCAACGTTTTTCTACAGCTAATATAGAGAAAATTCTTTTGAAAAGAGAAGCTTTTTATGTACATGTATTAAAATCTTTAGCACCAAGAGGATTGAATCATGATATCGACTTTCCATGTTTTCTCTAATCATGTATCCTGACAAGTAGATTATGTTAGTCCTTTGTAGGGCAAGGGAACATGTGCTGAGTCACCTTTTGACAGTACAACTTTAAGGCACTATTCTTGAGTAATGGGGACGTTCTAATTTAAAACACATGTCAATAATTTCACCAATTGAGTAAAGATGGTTAAATAAGTGGTCCTTACCCAGATTGTTAACGTTATTTGGCACCAAGAGAGAAAACCATGTGAGGCCATTAACGCGAAAGGGTAAGTGTGCTGCATTTGAAATGGAATTCGTCCTTATTTTTATTAACAAGGGGCACCGCTGGTAGTAAATGATCGTATGTTTGAAGTTATTTGTATTTCGTATTTTAGTTATGCTTGATTAAATTAGAATGTGATGTTTAAAATTGTTAATGTTTATTGTAGATTCGTTATTATCTTCCTGATGAAGAGGCTCAAAAACTGTATATCGAAACGGGTTCAAAGAGGTTAATGAAGGAAGCTTAGTACAGTTAAAGACACAGTATTTCCAGTCAAGCCGTAACACCAAGCGTTTTCATGTATTGAAGCCAAGACACATTAAGAAATTCCAGCGGACTTTTAACAGAGATTTACAGACGCTGCACAGTTTTCAGTTTTGCTCATTTTCTCCATATAGACATACCTGTTAACCATCCTGTTTTACCCAGGAAAACCCCTTATTTTTACCCCTCCTCCCGCCCTCCTCCCATTTCATTAATTTCCCCTTTTTTTAAAAAAAATATCCTGACCGGAGCCCTCACAGGTGAAGCTGCAGTATTTTTTTCTGGACACCAGAGGTCGGTGTGTGGCAGGCTTTTCGCATGTGGAAGGGGAGAGAGAGAAGGCGTTCTGTTTCTCTTTCATTTTCCTGCCAGCCACATGGCCAATATGGCAGCTTTGTTTTTGGTCAGAGCCACCATACTGCCTGGGAGGGACGGGAGTCTACTCTACTCTAGAGGTGAGTGATATTTCATATATGGAGGGACAAATCAGCTCTTGGTCTGGGGACAGAGACTTCTCACTCACTCTCATGCTTTATTGAGCTGTTTCTGCCCTGCCTCTGTCCTGGCTGGAGGATTCCGTTTCTAGAGTTCTAGAGTTAACTTGAGAAGGGTGTGGTGGGGTGGGGTATGTGCTTGATCACTATATGCTAAAGGTAAAGTTTTCCCTTGCTCAAAAGCCAGTCGTATCTATAGAGTGCCAAGGTTCGCCTTCACAGTCATTGATTCCTACATTATATGAGAGAGGGGGGGGGGGTCCGTTTCTGTTCTAGAGTTAACTTGGGAGGGGTGGCGTGGGGTGGAGTGGGGGATGTGCTTGATCACTATATGCTAAAGGTAAAGGTTTCCCTTGCTTGAAAGCCAGTCTTATCTATAGAGTGCCAAGGTTCACCATCACAGTCATAGATTCCTACACTATATGAGACAGAAAGGGGGAGTTCCGTTTCTGTTCTAGAGTTAACTTGGGGTGGGTGGGGGATGGTGCTTGATCACTATATGCTAAAGGTAAAGGTTTCCCTTGCTCGAAAGCCAGTCGTATCTAGAGTGTCAAGGTTCACCATCACAGTCATAGATTCCTACAGCATCCAATTTTTAGAGCAAGAAGCTGCTTTTTGTACGAGAGAGCAGATCCAAAATACACGGGGAGAATTATCAGAGCTCATAGATCCAGTGTGCTTGCACGGTTGTGTAAGGGGATCTGAGTTACGTAAAGGTAAAGGTTTCCCTTGCTCAAAAGCCAATCGTATCCAATTCTAGGGTTCAGTGCTCTTCTCTGTTTCAAAGCCGAAGAGCCAGCATTGTCTGCATTTGCAGACATTTCCGTGGTCTTGTGGCAGGCATGACTAGACACCAGAGCACGCAGAACGCTGTTACCTTCCCACCAAAGTGGTCCCTATTTAAAGGTTTCCCTTGCTCAAAAGCCAGTTGTATCCGACTCTAGGTTGCAGTGCTCATCTCTGTTTCTATGCCAAAGAGCCAGCTTATACAGACATTTCTGTGGTCATGTGGCAGGCATGACTAGACACCAAAGCGCACGGAACGCTGTTACCTTCCCACCAAAGTGGTCCCTATTTATCTACTTGCAATTTCTTGCTTTCGAACTGCTAGGATGGCAGGAGCTGGGACAAAGACAAGAGCTCATTCCATCCTGCAGTACTCAGGAATTGAACTGCTGACCTTCTGCCTGCCAGTCAGCATCTTAGTCACTTAAGCCACTGAGTTAACAAGAAAGAAAACAAAACAAAAGTCCCCCAAGAAAATGGGGAAAGGGTTCTTTGGCCCACACAGCTTTGTGCCCATTGCATCTACAATACCATCTAACCATCTTATTTTGGCAACCCCCTTCTTTTGTCCTCCACCTTTCCCAGCATCAGGTCCTTCTCAAGTGAATCCTCTCTCCTCATTTGATGTCCAAAGTACTTTAGCGTCATCTTTACTATTCGACCTTTAATGAGCAGTCATGGTTGATTTCTTCTAGGATCGACCTATTTCTAACACCACATTTCAAAGGCATCTATTTTTCTGCGCTCAGCTTTCCAAATGGTCCAGCTCTCACACCCATACATTTCCACAGGGAATACTATTGCTTTGACTATGCAATTTTTTGTTTGTAAGGTGATGCCTCTACTTTTAACTATGTTCCCCAGGTTTCTCATAGCTTGTTTCCCAAGCATCAGTTGCCTTTTTATTTCACAGCTGCAATCACCATCTGCAACGATCTTGGATCCTAAGAAAGTAAAATTTGGCAGTCATATCCAACTCTAGGGTGCAGTGCTCATCTCCATTTACAGCCAAAGAGCCAGTGCTGTCTGTGTTTGCAGACATTTTCATGTCCATGTGGCAGGCATGACTAGAGCCCAGCAAGTCATATGGCTATATTTGACCATGCCCACAGATTTGGCCACACCCACAGAGGGGTGTGACCAAAGTTTCCCTTATTTTCAAATCCAAAAGTTGACAGGAATGCATATAGAGTGTTTACGTTTATAAGAAGATATATTTGGATTTTGTATATAGTGAATCCAAATATATCTTCTTATAAACGTAAACACTCTATATGCATTCCTGTCAACTTTTGGATTTGAAAATAAGGGAAACTTTGGTCACACCCCTCTGTGGGTGTGGCCAAATCTGTGGGCATGGTCAAATATAGCCATATGACTTGCTGGGCTCTAGTTATGCCTGCCACACGGACATGAAAATGTCTGCAAACACAGACAGCACTGGCTCTTTGGCATAGAAACAGAGATGAGCACTGCACCCTAGAGTTGGATACGACTGGCAAATTTTACTTTCTTAGGATCCAAGATCGTTGCAGATGGTGATTGCAGCTGTGAAATAAAAAGGCAACTGATGCTTGGGAAACAAGCTATGAGAAACCTGGGGAACATAGTTAAAAATAGAGGCATCACCTTACAAACAAAAAATTGCATAGTCAAAGCAATAGTATTCCCTGTGGTAATGTATGGGTGTGAGAGCTGGACCATTTGGAAAGCTGAGCGCAGAAAAATAGATGCCTTTGAAATGTAGTGTTAGAAATAGGTCGATCCTAGAAGAAATCAACCAAAGGTGGAAATATAAGTGATGATAACAGTGCTACTGCATTTGACTAGATTACAAAACAATTAAGCAAAATATTCGGGGCTAATGGTTAGGAATCCAAGAAAAAATAACACCGTTAAGACCAATAAAGATATATATGTGTATCCATTCAGAAGAAAAAAGGTAGAATCCTGTGTCTGATGGTAAGAATAATAATGAAGAAACCGTTTGTGAATGTGTGTGCATTGGATTTGTGGGGATGGAGGCCATGGGGTGTCCCAGCTGTCTTGGCTATGCCTTCAAAATACCCTGATTGAGAAGTTACAGAAGCTTTTCTTGTGTATGTTCTAACTTTTCTTTGCAGACCTATGAATACAATAGGAAACAAGCCACTAAAATATGGTTGAATGTTAGAGAAAGGACATGGGAAGATAAATCCAAACCAAGAGTGTGACAAAACACAATATTTTACAGTACAGTAAGATGCAATGAATGAAAAGATTACTTTTGGGGAGGATATTTCATGATCTGAGTGTTAAAGTGCAG
The DNA here is from genome assembly GCA_035047345.1 of Bradypodion ventrale. Classification (NCBI taxonomy): domain Eukaryota; kingdom Metazoa; phylum Chordata; class Lepidosauria; order Squamata; family Chamaeleonidae; genus Bradypodion; species Bradypodion ventrale. The sequence goes on along the minus strand of JAWDJE010000002.1, from coordinate 101,064,470 downwards.
GAAACACTGTCCTAAGTATTGACCAGGTAGGTTCTTCTCACTGCGCTGAAGAGTGATGCTGTTCGAAACTTCTATTGATGACACAATGTTCAAACCAGATCTCCTGGTTCTAAAATATTTAGTATTTTAGAGTACTGTATATGAACTCTTTAGATTGTATTCAGGAGGTCTCTTAAATCACATGAGGAGTATCACAGCTTTGTACTCTGAATATACCTTAGAGAAACCTAAGGAGTTTCTTGGCATTTTTGTAAGACATGCAAACACAAAACTGTTCTGCTCTATCCTAACCAAGATGAGACATAGTTCTGTATGATGGTGTTCTACAGGTGCCAGTGTTTATGCATGTACTTATTTGCCACATTCTGGAACCAGGGATGAGAAAGAGTTCCACTGGAGTAGATATTCTTGACAAAATTATCCCTTTTTACCTCCTGAGGTGTTAAAAGACAGTCCTGCCAGATGTGCTGAGCTCCAGAACACGTTGACATTCTGCATATTTAGTCTCCCCCCCTTTCAGATGTCAATGTTTGTAGTGCAGATATAGCAGTTGAGGCCAGTGGTGCTGCATTACTTTGAAAACAGGGATAGAGGTGTAGCCCTGCAATTGAATTCTATATGATTCATGTAAACTGTACTAAGTCTACATGTGTGCTTTGTATATTACAAACTGGTATGTTTTGGAGCATTTAAGAAAGACAATGTTTTGATTAGGAAAACTTTTCAATGTCTGCTTGTCATGCAAGTGATTAGGTAATTAAGGCTGTAAGATACAGTAGGTACTGGTTTAGATGTAGTTCTAAAAGAGCTTTACATCCTGATCACGCTGTGGTTGTTTCCCCCCCAGATATAAAGCCTGCAGTAATTACTTCAATAGACATGTTTTGAAAGGTTGTTACTGTTTTGATAACACAGGCCAACAGTTGCTTTGGTGCCGGGGTTTTTTGAGCTGATTTCATATGAATTTGATCCCTTGAATTCAAATTAGTTTTTGCCAAGGAGGTCAATTTCTAAGATATAACATTTTAGTGAAATATACATTACACTATCTTAAGTTAAATCCATGGAACAAATAAAAAAACTAAACACGGAATTTTTTATTATTATAGTATACAAATATTATTATTTACAAAGACAGAGGAAAAGGTCATTGATGAAACCAACTAGTCACTGAACACTTCGGAAGCTTCTTTTCCATGACATTCTTGAACGTATTTTGGAACAGTCCCTCTTTAAACTCCAGCAGTAATCTGCCATCATGTGCATATCCCATCTTCCTTGGCAGCGGTCCTCCATAGTTTTATTATCCTGGTGAAATCTTTCACCTTGTTCCTCCCTGGTGTCTCCTAAATTTTCAGGAAAACAGTCTAAGTGGCTGTGTAAATAGTGCACCTTAATACTCATGTTACACCCAAGGAATTTGAAACTGTTAAGCATCTCATTTACCAGTTCAACATAGATTTCAGCTTTGTGTTTGCCTAGAAAACAACAACTGCAACAAATGAAGTCCAGGCTTTTCGCTCAGCCTCATTCATCGAATGACAATAGGCCAAATATTCAGGAACCAATCTTTGTATATGTGATTTAGAACTGCACAAAATGGGGTTAGAACTGCACATTTCATGTAGAACTGCAGGTTAAAATACACTGATCTAAGAAGGTAGAGCAGATTGAGAAAAACTGATTTCATATTTGGATTCAGTGACCCAAATATAGCTAAAATCAGTTCTAAAATCCTAGGCACCAAGAAAAAACAATTTCTTGTAAGATGGAGTTAGAACTGCACATTTCATGTAGACCTGCATGTTAAAAAACACTGATCTAAAAAAGTAGAGCAGATAGAGAAAACATGATTTAATATTTGGATTCAGCGACCCAAATATAGCTAAAATCAGTTCTAAAATCCTAGGCACTGACAAAAAATTTTTCTTGTAGGCCTGTGTAATGAATATTATTTTGTTGTCTCCTCTATTGCTTTTATCTTGTGCAAAGCTGGGGTATAAATGTAATAAATAAATGAATAAACAATGTCTGGATAGAACTGCATTGTTATTATTTGTCCTTTGCCCCCTTTCTTTTTAAAAAGCTCATCCAACAGATTGTTCTTGATATCTAATATGTTGATGATGACATATTAGATTTTTAAAAAAGAGAATGGGCTTAATGAAGTTTGGTGAAGCATTTAGAATTTGTATCATAACATAGTTAAACCCACCCCTACCCCGATTTGAGACACACTGCCCTCGGTTTTTCATTACTGATGCTGTTGTTATTATTTTAAATCTTGTTTTTGTGTCAAATTATTGTAATAAACTTGCTATTGAATTTTGTAACTTTTTAAAAAATCTTTTCATTTAATCTCTAGCTTGTAAACACTCCAAATTTCCTTTTGAACCCATGAGGGGAAATCTTCCCAAAAAATATTAAACCTTTGGGCCAATATTAAAACCAGCTTGCATTAGAACAAGGCACTTATCTAGTTATTGTGGATCATTTTTGGACTCCTCTGAGAATTCCTGTACATTACAAGTTATAAAAGTGTAACATATCTAAAGAAGTGTATGCTTGTGGGATATCAAGTGTTTTCCACCCAGACATCCAGAGCTATAAAATTTAAAGACCCAAATTTTACTGGGGAAAACCATCAATGTAAGGACAGTCACACTAAGGGTTTTATTTTGGGATTGGTGCCCGTTGCAATTTGAGATGCCTTACCATGGGAGCCATCATGGGGGAGTGGAACAGGTAGACTATTAGCAGGGTCAGATAACTTGCATGGTTGCCTTTTCATTATGACATGGGTCAACAGGATTCTGGCCAACATAGATTAGTAGTGTGAAAGTAAAACACAATATGCACTTCTTGTACTGTGGAGTATTTCCTTGCCTCAGTAACCTCAAGCATCCTCCCAGTGAAAAATGATCAACCTGTCCAAAACCGATCCAATTTCCTGACAAGCAGGAAATGCTGCTTTTGTCTGCCATACAGTGATTATATTGAGCATGGGAGAGATCCCGCTCCCAATATGTTTCATTGACTGGGATAAAAAGGACCCTAGTGTCAAAAGTTGCGGCAATAATTTTTATTTATAGAAACAAAAATGCTGGACAGCACAAATGGCAGATATCCAAAACACTAGGAGGCACCGCCTGTAAACAGAGCATGGGCTGGACTGAGTCCCAAAGGGAGGCAAATCTCAACTAAGCCCTGGATGCCAAAGTCTACTAGCAGTTGTCTCCCCGCCTTCCTGATTCAGCAAATGATTCCAATAACTCCATTCTCTTGGAGGACAAAACCAACAATACATTGAAGGAAAAAAAATGCACCATTAAACTCCATAGCTGGCCAAGGAGCCAAGACTATATTTAGGACCAGGCTGTTCACACCATGTTCTTGAAAAACAAACTGTGGAGAAGATACTTTAAAAAACAAAGATGGTTACAAATTAAACACAGAATAGTTTGTGTTATAGAATCACTGCACAGGAAAAACAACAAGGCTTGCTTGCCTCTTCTAGTTATACCTAGGACATCACCATAGACATAAACTCCTCAGTTTATTCAGAATGCAACTCTTACCAGCAGAACAACAATTTAACATCCATAGATACAAACAGTATGTTTGTCTTGCAATGATCTGCTCTTATACTTTTGCCCTCAGCAATAGTGATAGCATCCAACAACAAATTTTTTGAGTTTTTTAAGAACCTTCGGAATATAAGCAATCCTTCCAGTCCCCTTGTAGGGTAGATGGAACAGATGAAGACAATTGATAATTAAACACTTTCTATCCTGGTTCTGCATCGCTCCAAGAAGAAGGTGTCCTCTCATGAAAACGTATTGGTCAATGTGTCCCAGCTGTTACCATTCTCATCAGCCAAAGAGACTGCAATCAAGATGAAGATGGTTAAGGCCTTTGTATTTCTTCACAACATCTTGAAGTGACAATGCCAAAGGATGTTTCAGTTGTAGGGTTATGTCACTGTAGATCGGGGTCTCTCCACCTTGGGTCCCCTGATGTTTTTGGATTCCAGTTCCCAGGAGCCCTGATCAACAGTTGTACTGACTTGGGCTTCTGGGAATTAAAGTCCAAGAACAGCTGAGGAGCCAAGGTGGTGCAACACTGCTGTAGATGACATGGCTAAACATGACTTTTGGAGTCACTACAGTATCAGAAGATTAAGAAAACTGAATGACAGGATCAGAAGGCAACTTCTCTCATTGTAGGTGCACCCCCCAAAGAAAGACTCAGACACCGGTATATGGATAAAGGCATTGGGCCACTTTTATTGAATAATGCCCTAGTCCGAATTATAACTTTCAATTGGTGTAGTCATCCAATTGTAATTCTTAAGGCAAGCAGGCCGCAGTAACACTGGTAAGGTTCCTCCCAAAAATGCCAATGGTAATTGGCTACAATGTAACCATTTGTATCAATTTGTTTGTTGACACAAACAAATTGTTGACCGGAGTCAATAAACTATCTACTGACCCCACCCTATGAAGTGTATCCGTCAAATCACGAGGTGATGCATGCTGTAAAGCTCCTGCCATCACCCCTTGCCTGGTTCGTCGTTGACCGGCCAAAGCTATTACACCTGTACCTGTCTAAGTGTTGGCCAGTCAATTGCGAACCTGCCGGATACCTATGGGTCATCAATCTTTACCTTACCAGTGCTACCCGCCACACGGGGAGGCGTCTATGAAGACTCACCGCCCCCTCCAGACCGTCAGCTCGGTCACCAGGCCTGCTTGCAAATCTTCCAGAAAGAGGTTCATACCTCTAGCCAAGCAACTGCCCTGTTCACCGAGCGGCGAGCACGGTCAAGGGCACGGAGGTCAATACCTCCCCTGTATGTATGACGCGGTACGATGTCCGACCATAGCAGCCTTGTGGACGGCCACACATAATGCAAATAAGCTAGGTCACTACAGATCGTGAATTTTAAGGAAAGGCCAGTGACCTGGGCAAGGTCATTGCCCCCCGAGGTGCAGTACAAGGACATCAGGCGGTTCAGCATCCCTGTTGGAAAACAGGAATGGCAACAGTTCCCGCCATCTCATTCCGCGCTTACCGTACCAACGTATACGTGCGGTTGCACGTAGTCCAAGCTGGGGTCCCCACTCTGTCGCCGCAGCATACTGCGCTGCCCAGTGCACGTAACTGTGGCCCACCAGCCATACTGCCACCAGTGTGCGGGGACACACAGGGTCTGTAAAAGAAGAAAAAAGAATAATGACTTAACTGGTACTCATGCCTGAAGTGGGCGAACATACAATGCAAAATGCATGGATCCCCATCTCCCCATCCGGCGTATATCAGCCTCAGAGTACCCAAATGCAGCCGCAGTGGATGCAGCACCTATCCTAAATGAATGGGTGCCGTAACGAGCCCCGGGGAGGCCAACACTGGATAGTGCCATACCGGTCACCTTCCAAAATTGGAATTTAGTAAGGGGAGACCCATCCTGGTGGCAGAAAAACGGGCCAGGGTGCGCGCCACGCACTGCCAAAAACTCATGTAGGGCACCAACCGGACAGATGTCTGCAATGGAACATCGTAGCAGTCTAACTCCACTGCCTACGCCGTGCTGATCAACTTTTGAGGACCGTATCCTCCACTGAGCCCACTCATTAGTGACATAGACATCGTCAAATTCCAGTGCCCTACGAGTCGCATCCGCCTTAGACAGTAGTACCAACTCACTGATGCGGAGCGCTCCAAAGAAAGCCACCGTGGTAGCCGCGTGAAAAAGAGCCACCTCGTACCTATCATAGCACAAATTATGCCAGCCTCGTGCAAGGTGGGTCAGTACCTCTGGTGAAATTGGGTGGCGAGTGTCCGGGCGGCGGCCACGTTCCCGTGTCCACCCCTCCAAAACATGACGTATGCAGAAATCATTAATGCAGTCAGCAAAACCCCGCACTTTGGCGATAAATGCCAGTGCCGACAGCCTGGATGCTATAGTATGAGGAGCCAAACCCTGATTGTGTAGATAAACCATAAATTGTAAAACTTGTTCCACTGGAGTGGGCCACACTTCGGGCAACTGTAGTTGTACACAAAAGATTCTAAATTGTATAAAAGCATGTTGATACGCCTTACGCGTGCGGGGTGCCAAAGACATGCCGATCGCCTGGTTCACCTTTCCTCTCCAAATGTCCAAATCTCGGCCGGGAGTGGCGAGGGGAATTCCTCTGCTTCCGGAGCCAAGGCATGGAACCGGGGGATCTGCAGGCGGGATAAAGCATCAGCAATATCATTATTAATGCCTGGGACATGTCTGGCCTTAAACAGCACATTTAGGCGTAGGCTTCGTAACACAAACTGGCGAACCAATGCCATCACCCTAGGTGATTTAGATGTCTGAGCATTGACAATGTGCACCACTGCCGCATTGTCACACCAAAAATGGACCACTGAGTCGGCCCACTCCTCACCCCATAGCATCAAAGCTCCCAGGATTGGAAGGAACTCAAGAAAGGTAAGATCGCGGAGGCGATTTGTGCCCCACCATGCGGGAGGCCATTGGCCATAAGCCTACCTCCCCTCAAAATAAATCCCATATCCCAGGGAGCCGGAGGCATCCGACTGTACCTGGAATCTAGGGGAAACCAAAAGGTCTGATCTCCAGAAAGAGACCCCATTAAATTCCCGTAGGAATGTGAGCCAAACCAAAAGGTCAGCCCGCATGCCCCTGGTCAGTCGGACCCTATGGTGGCGCTGTAACAGGCCAGACATGGCGTCACATATGCGCCGGGAAAATGCTCTGCCGGGTGTCACCACCTGGCAGGCAAAGTTAAGATGTCCATGAAGTACCTGAAGCTCATGAAGTGACACTTTACGTTTGGCCAGCAATGCCAAAATCATCGCGGAGATCCGGGTGACCTTCTCAATGGGTAACCGGGATGCCTGTGTGACCGTGTCAATTTCAATACCCAGAAATGTGAGCGTAGTAGATGGGCCCTCGGTCTATTCGGGTGCTAAAGGGACACCCAGTTCCCGCATTAGCGTCTGAAATGTAGTGAGGAGACGCGTGCACGTGTCCGAGCCCCGTTCACCCCCGAACAAAAAGTCATCGAGGTAATGGGCTACAGACCGAGACCCGGACCTGCGAACAAAGGCCCACTGAAGAAAAGTGCTAAAACATTCGAATGCCGAACATGAAATAGAGCAGCCAAAAGGCATGGCCTTATCTACATAGAACTTTCCTTGGAATCTAAAACCCAATAGCTCAAAGTCCCCACGGTGCACTGGTAGCAATCAGAATGCCGATTTAATGTCACATTTTGACAGGAGGGCACCGGGACCACAAGAGCGCACAATCCGTAGGGCTTGGTCAAAAGACATATACATGGCCGAACAAAGGTCATCAGGAATAGCATCATTGACAGAAGAACCCGCCGGGTACGATAGATGGTGGGTTAAACGGAATTCACCCAGGGTCTTTTTAGGTACTAGCCCCAGAGGGGAGACCTTCAGGTTAGGGAAAGGTGGTTCAGAAAAGGGGCCCGCTATCCTCTACTTCTTTGGCAATACTCAGGGCAGCTACCCCCTCCTTACCCTTCAGGGAAACCAAATTGGGGGCATCCTGGGGTCCCCGCACCCCTTTGAATGGGATACGAAAGCCCCACTGGAAACCCTCCAGGAGGTACCTCGCGTCCTCCCTTCTTGGATAAGTTGAGAGCCATCGCTCCAACATATACACATTAACTGGGGAGGGGGCCTTTTGACTGGCTAGCTCCATCAGCGGAAGCCCTGCCTGCTCCCTGTCCACCTCTACCTCTGCCCCGTGACCCACCAGCCCGCGGGCACGCGGAGATAGTGTGGGGGCCAGCGCAAGAGGGACACTCATGTTTGTATCGACACTGTCACTTATTGCACATGCCATTAGCTGAGAAGCTCCAACACAGCAAGCGGGCTGGAACCCCCTGCCCCGCCGGCTGGCGGAGAGCCTGTGTTGGAGCAGCTCGCTGCACAGCATGGCCACAATGGTACCTATCCCCAGGCGCCGGACACGTGGGGGTCATGTACAAGAGCCACAATTTCTGGCAGGGCTCATCCCATCTCATCTCCGGGTGTAGGGCCACCCTCATTCTAAATTCCTCATCGTAAGCCAACCACGATGGGCTAGGGAAATCAACCATTGCCCTGTAAATATTGTCCAAGTATTGGACCATAGGAATGGCCAGATCAGGCCGGGCCCTAAGGTATACCGCCATATAAATAAGATATGCCGGCAACCAGTTGGCCCAGGTATGCGTTGGCTTACGACGATGAGACAGCTCTTTGTCTCTGTCGTCCTGTCCCTCTCTCTCTTCCTTAGTGGGCTCATGGTTCAATAGGGAGAATATATCCACGTACTCCCCTCGCCAAATCTTATCCCTCGTGACCTGTGACAAATGATCACCCAGGGGCAAGGAATAACCAGCCGTCGGCAAAGCCGTCATCGGCACATTCTGTATAGAGGGCATAGGCAGCGGGACCTGGACAGTCCCTGCGATGCTCGGCACTGCCCAGGGGCGGAATCCCCCGCCCTTAACGAGGGACCATTTTGAAACCATGGGGCACTGGGATAGGCTGGTAACTGATGCCCACTCGCCTCAACTTGACGAGGGAAGGGCCACTGAACCCCACCACTGTAAGTGGGCTGTGATGTAGGTGCACTAAATTGAACCTGATACTCACTAGGTGCACCCCCATGAGCCGCCCCCATCGGGGGTTCCGGCCCACGGCGGGCGTCGGAGCTCGCGACCGGAATCGAGCTCTGGGACCACACTTGACTACTCCCAGTCTGCACATCGGGACGAACGGGGAGCTGCGAGACACCAGCTGGTGCCGGCCGGAGCGTCTCAAGCAGCTCAACCCGGCTGGCCGCCCGTTGAAGCGTTGCGGCCGGCAAGGTAGCCAGGGCCAACGAATGGGCCCCAGTGGAAAGAGTAGCGCCCCCCTCCGCAGGAGGCTGTGCAATGCCCAAGGATGCTTCCAACACTGCTAACCGTGCTAACAGAGCATCCACTGCCACAGAGCCCCCAGCATAAGGCAGGCTGGGTGGGCTGGACGGCCCACCAGGCAATTGAAAAGGTAACCCAAAAGGCGAGCCAGGGCCATAATAGGGCCATGCCCAAAACTCCGGCCCATGAGGGGCTGGAGGAGGAGCGGGTTGGATACCCACACCAGGCCCCCCCATGCTGCCCTGTCCCATGGCCGGTAACGGCGGGCCGAGGGCCGAAGCCCCTGAGGGGCCGGCCTGTATTTGCCCAGCTACCGAGCTGGAGCCCGGCTGCCAAGTGTCAGCCTGAGTAGCCCCACTGGTACCAGTGGGCAAGGCTGGCACATTGCCCTGCCGTGGGGGCGCAGCCCTGGTCCTCCGACCCGATGGCTTGCCCCCGTCCGGCACAGGGCCGGTAAAAGTTCTCCCCCTCAGCCGCGGCTTCATCGCCGGGGCCTTAAGCTTCGGAGCCATGTCTCCCTAGGAGAAGAAGCAGGATCCCTATCCAGGGATTGAACTTCTAGCGCCTAAGCACCGCGGTAGCCAAGCAACCAAGGCTCCACGTGCTTTAATTCTCCTTTCCCAGCCGGGAAACGAACTGCAAGGGCTCAATAGCCGAAGACTAAGAGGAAAAAACAGCGATGGAGAAAACTTCTCCTCTCCGTCGCTATTTCTAAAGTGGCAGCTCGTCTGCCTCGTGGCCACCCCTTTTATAGAAGGGTGGTCTCGCCCCCTAACTGACCCGGATGTCTGAGTCCGGGGGGGTGCAAAGAGCACGGCGGCCATTTTGGTGCCGAGCTTTCATTGTTACCTGCCAGCTTTGATTTAGGACAGTTTTGGCCATTTTTGTCAGGATTTACTATTGTAGATTTTTAAACAAAAACTTCTGAAACCTCCAAACCCTTCTTTTATTTCTCACTGGCTCAGCTATAGCTGAAGTTTTGGGATGACTCCAGTTCTGTAGGTAAGATGACTTTTTGCTCAATGAAGTCCTTTTTGTGGAGTTGATCGTTTGGATCTCTCTGTTCAGAACACTTGACTATGAATTAAATGGAATGGAATCAATTTATTTGGTTTACCCACCAGAGCAGTTAAAAAATGAAAACAGCTTGGCTGAGTATCTGCTGCAACTTACCATGACTCTGAAACTGAATAAGTAAGTAAGTAAGTAAGTAAGTAAGTAAGAAAGAAAGAAAGAAAGAAAGAAAGAAAATGGAATTCCCTTTCATTTAAGACCTGACCTTTTCTACATGGTATTAATATCACTTCTTCATCAGGGAAGAACACTTTGTTGATGCTCATTTTCTTTCCGCATCCCATGGTTTACACATACAAACAGAATTATTGCCCTTTCTCATTCCATTAAAAATGTGGCAAGAGCCGTATGTGCTTTAGATCCTATTTACAGAAAAGAATTACTCGTAATTTGATAGGGCTGCAAATAATTTTGTTAAAATGTGGTGCTCTGGGGTTGTTTACCTCACTAATGTAAGTGTGAAGACTCTGGGGTTTGTGGTGATCAGGACCAGCTGTTTTTCCTCTCCATTGCCACTTGTCATCAACTCTATCTGTTTAAATTTATATAATTAAAGTAGAGTGACTCTATCGAAAGCAAAGCCTCACAGTGGAGTCTTGTAGACTGATCCTCAGAGCATGGACAGCATTCAGAAAAATAACTTTTCTGAGCTTTAAGGATTCTTCACAAAGTTAGAGAAAAGTATATCTCACTGGGTTTAACTAGGCTGGGTTCTTAGTAAATGTATATTGGATCATAAACAACTATTTAACTATGTTTATCTACAATTCAGATGTTTTGGGCATCTCCTGAGTGGAGTTTCTCCAGCAAAAATCTATTCAACCCAGAATAATTTCTGACACAAAATTATTATTATTCAGATATATGTGCTTCTGCATGTACTCTTCTTCACACACATAAACTACCCAATCTTTTAACCCTTTGGCAGCCCACTTCTATAAATTGTATCTCTTGTATAAGAAAAATGTTTGTAATTAATATGATTTCTGTTATTTCAAATGTATATGTTGTAATCTATACCTATAAAATGGTGCGTTAACCATTGGAATGTGACAAAGGATGTTGCACCGGTCCCCACGAGCCCCGTCCGAGCCTTCCTGCACTTGCCCGAATTGGGTTCGCAGGTAACTGTCGGATTGAAATTTTCAACCCGGGGGCAGCCCCCCCCCCCCCCCCGTCGTGAACAAAAAAAAAGAACTTCAAGCCCCAACATTCCTTGTGCCGCGCTGCACCAGAGCCAATCAGGCTGCATGGCGCGGGCAAAAGGAACGTTCAAAAACCGGCCGCAGCCAATCAAAAGGAAGCCGAAGGAAAAAACCCGCTGCTGTACCGAAACACACGCAGGCAAAACTACAAGCCCCAGCGTCCTGCGCGCCATTAGCGCGCAGAACACTGAGGCAGCCAGTGCGCTAAAAATGAAAAGTTTTTTTAAAAAAAAACGCCGCCGCTCCGCTTCCTTCCCACGCATGGCCGGTGGGAACAAAAGGCACCCTCCCCGCAACTGCGTTTCCTTCCCAAGGGCCATCCAGCATGGCCCATGGGAACAAAAGGCACCCCCGCCGCCAGTGCCCTTCCTTCCCATGGGCCACCCAGCATGGCCCGTGGGAACGAAAGCCCCCCCCCAAAAAAACGGACGCACAAAAACACGAACCAAAAACAATCAAAAACAGCCAAAAACAAAAATCTAACATTAAAAAAATAAACAACAATACATTAACAAAACACACGCAACAAAAAACAACAGACCCCCCCAATCAAACCCCCCCAATAAATAAATAAATAAATAAATCAGAGAGCTTACCATGAAGACGTCTTGACTTCATGGCGACAGGAACTCGAATGAGCTAAGAAAGGAAGCAACACTCACTGGAATCAACACCCAGAGAACAGAAGAGGAGAATAGTAGAGAGGAAGCAAAGCTCACCACCCCCACCCAGAGGCCACAAGAGAAAAGACATCCAAAAACATTGCCACTGCAAAGATAAATTAAAAATTCAAAAATTCATAAAATAAGTTAGCACAACATTCAAAAATATACACACTACTCTCAAAAAATACCAAAAAAAAACATAAATCACTTTTCACTCCAAAAAACCAAAACACCAAACCAAAAAATAAAACAACAAAATTAAATTTTAAATTTAAAAAATTTAAATTAAATAAATCAAAATAAAATTTGCATGAACAAAAATAAAATAAAAATAAAAAATAAAAATCAAACAAACACTGGGAGCGCAAGTCCGCCACAGGCGGACGCAGCGCCTCGAAGCCACAAAATCACAAAAACCTTTCAAAACCATTTAACACACCCAGCACCATTTGTTCAAGAAAACAAATGAAACTCTTGACTATCCAAAACCAAATATAAAGAGCCCAGCACTGAGGAAGCCGGCGCACAAAAAATAAAAATTAAACACACACTGAGAGTGCAAGTCCGCCACAGGCGGACGCAGCGCCTCGAAGTCAAAAAATCACAAAACCTTTAAAAACCATTAAACACAGCCCAGCACCATTTGTTCAGGAAAACAAACAAAACCCTTAACTATCCAACACATTTTTAAAATGCCCGGCACCGCTGGGCAAAATCTGCTAGTGGTAAATAAATAGTTCATTATGGGATTAAAATCAATGGAATAATAAAGTAAATAGATAGTGTATATCTGTTTACATTCAAAACAGATTACTTAAAAATTACATATCAGAGAGCAAACAAACAAACAAAAAAGACAAGAAACATTGTGACTTAGCTTCTGTATTTTAATGTTAGCTTTCATGGATCAAGTCCTCTTCATCAGATATAAGAGTGGATATCATGGTATACATATCTGGTATAGAGACCCAGATTTGCTGGGGGAAATTTGGATGGTTCAGGAGATAGACATGCAAATCAATGAATTATTTCCAATAGTAATAAAGTGCAATTAGTTTGTCAGGCAAGTCTCTAATGGAAATCAGTTTGAGAAGTTGGGTTTGTAAAATATACATTTTGACATTACATATCTCCTGATGAGTTGATTTAGGAAGCTTTATAGGATAAGACTCAGCCAGAGGTCAGCTGTCCTGAGAAACATCTGCCTCCCCTGCCCTCGCCCTCCCACCCCACATTTTTGAGTCTGCTGTGCAAGATGAATATAACCCTTTAGTTGTGCCATTTTTAATTTGATAATGTCCAAGAAACCCTCGGCTAATATTCAAACCTTTTTGGTAGGTGTCCAGCATGTGTATATATTTTATCTCCACTGTCTCTCTCAGAATCCTTGTCTTGTAATTTCCCTGCTCCAGAATGGCACCTTTCAGGTACAGTATACAATGTTCAGGAGAATTACAATGTTTTGAAACAGGTTTCAATGTGTTGGTGTTTCTCATGTCTGATTTTTGTCCATTAATTCTTTTGTGAAGAGACTGTCCTGTTTGTCCTATGTAGTGGACAGAAGGACATTTTTGGCAGAAGATGGCATAGATCACATTAGCAGAGGTACAAGTAAGACTACCCCTAATGCTGTGTTTGACATTTTTGGGTCCAGTAATTGTATTTCCAGAGTAAATGTGGGGGCATAGCTCACATCTGGGTCTGTTGCAGGGTGAAGTTCCCATCTCTGTTTTACTGTTATGTTGTTTGTTGTGTGTAAATAGTTGCTTGAGATTGGGTGGTTGTCTCTAAGCAAGTAGTGGTCTCTGACCAACAGCTTGGGAAAGTGACATATTCTTGTCCAGGATGGGTTGAAGATTTTTTATTATACACGTGAGAGGCCTGAGTTGTGGACTGAAAGTAACAACCAGTGGTGCTCTGTTGTTTTCTCTTCTTGGCCTGTTATGCAGCAGGTTGCTTCTGGGTATCCACCTTGCATTAATGTATACATTGCATGCAATGTAATTACATTATATTAATTTGTACATTGCATTATGATATAGGAAGGTTCGGTGCTCATCTCTGTGTATAGCATTTGCAGACATTTTTGTGGTCATGTGACAGGCATGACTAGACACTGGAGTGCAAGGAATGCTGTGTACCTTCCCACTGAAGTGGTACCTGTATATCTATTTGCAATTTCTTGCTTTCAAACTGCTAGATTGGCTGGGAGAGAGGTGGGAGCTTGTTCTGTCATGCAGCACTCAGGTTTTGAACTGCTGACCTGTCAACCTCCCTGTCATCAGATTCAGTGTCTTAACCACTAAGCCATCAAAATCCCTACATTATGATATATATTATTTTAAATTACTAATAACTGTTGAACTTTGATATGTTTTGAAATAATATTTATAAAACACACAACATATATCTTACACACAACAAATATTCAGTATAATCCTTGAGCTTGTTTTGAGGCACATAGCTTTTTAAATCAGGTTCAATTGATGTCTTTAATCTAGAATTGCATTCATCTTACTATGGTACTTATTTTTCATAAAGGTATATACCACCAGCTCTGTATTTGTAAATGGTAACAGAAGCTTAATTGCCTTGCCAGAAAGCTGTTCATATTCTCTGCTGATTTTTGCCTTAAAATTAATATTTAGTTAGTTAGTTAGTTACATGATTTCTACCCCGCCTTCCTCATCCTGGGATGATCCAAGGCAGTTTACATCATAATTAAAAACATACAAAAATTAAAACAGTTAAACCCCACCACACCCCCACCACACAATACCCTACCTAACCATTTAAGAGAAAACCACACACAATTTAAAAACTCATAAAAATATTAAAATGGGAAAATAGAGGGGAGAAGGAAAAAATAAAAGATAAAAAGATATGAAAGGGGAGGAGGTGGGTGGGTGGGGGAAGGGGAAAGATAAAAACAGACAGGTATGTTATGTTATAGAAACAGGCCAGGTTTATATCAGCCAGCGAGACTAGACCATCACAGCTGTCAGGCCCCACACCTGCTGGCACAACCAAGTCTTAAGGGCCTTCCTAAAGGGGAGTAGCTCTGTCTAGAGGTGCAATTCAGGTGGTAAGAGGTTCAGTAACAAGTTTGATCATGTTCTCTTTTTCCTTGATTGATAATCTGGTAGCTCTGAAGTGTTTTTCGTCAAAGGGATTTCAAACCCCTTTCTCCCCTCTTCTCCTGGTCTTGAGAAGTACTTTCCAAAGGATGATTTTTTTTTAGCCCTTTTAAGTTTCCAGTGCTTTCCTGCTCCAGTGTTTTCTTGCTCATTGCCTGAGAGGAGCTGTAGCTTCTTTTCAGAGGGAAAACATGGCATAACTTTACAGAAATGGCAACCTTGATCTTCCAGTCACTCTTCTGGAGGTGGAAAGGGCCTTCCCATTTTGGGCTAAGAAGGGCTACAGATGCTTGTCAGGAAGATCTCACACACATTTTGTGCAAATGCCAAACAATCATGCATACAGTACTTCTATTCCACTTCCTTTTACTTCCACAGGGCTTTACATAATTGCAGACCAATCTCTCTTCCCTGCATAACTGTAGAAACCTCCCCAGAAATCTAGTTATGCCTGTAGAATACGTTGACACATGTGTCTTTTTCAGTCGTTATTTTGTTTCATGTATCGTTAAGTGTCCTGACCCATACTCCCAATTGTTAGTGCACCCCAGTTTGGACATCACTGAACTAGAGAATTCTGTTTGGTGCTGCAATTCTTTGCAAAAGTCTTAAGTATTGGCATGAGACAAGTCAAAAGAGAAGAACAAATGGTTGGACTACAGTGATGCCATTTCCCTTTTGAAATCTCTAATGGCACACATTAAATCCCTTAGATCATGGATTACAACTCTGGGAAATGGAACAGTTGCAGGTAGGAGCAATGTGCCAAGATTTCCCCAGAACATGTCAGGATAGTCAAGTAAGGCATTTTTGTTTTTTAGTCTCATACTTCAGGCATTCACAACCTACGGCCCATGGGCCTAGTCCGGCCCATGGAGCTCATTAATACAGCCCACGGTGGCTACCCTAGCATGTCCAAAAGCTCCCACCACCACCGAAAGTCCAAAAATGTCACTTGCCATGATGGCAGTGGTGGTAATTGTGCCATTTTTCCCAGCTTCTTGTACAGCCTCTGCCACTCCCCATGGTGGCAGGAAGCTTTTCAGAACATTTTCTCTCCATTTTGGGAATTTTTTGCTGCTTTTCTGCTGCATTTTGGCAGCTAAAAGTGATGTTTCTGCACTTCTGGTGCTGGGTGGAGCTCGCATCAGTGCCTGGGCTCCCAGCACAGAATCTGGAAGTCTCCAACTGCTGCGTTCTAGCTGCCAAAATGCAACAGAGAAGTGGTGAAAAAATCCCAAAATGGAGCAAAAAAGCATCCTGCAGCTGTGGGAAGGATCAGAGGCTATGCAAGAAGCCAGAAAAATGGTGTGATCCCCCCCCGCCGCCGCTGCTGCCAAAAATGTAAGCACTGGGAGAAACCATGTTTCTGGCCCCCACAGCTGTGGGTCAGGGGCAGCTCTGGCCCATAGTGGGAAAATGTTGTGAACCTGTGTCTTAGATGAACCATTGTGTGCTTCTTCTTCTTCCATGTCTAGGACAGATTTGAAATTGCTAAAATGAAGGCACTTTTTGGTGAGTTCATTCTGCAGTTCCTTTTGCCTGATCCATTGTGAAAAAGATTAGCCAGCAACACAAGGTTGCCATCACCAGATATGCCTGAGTGTGGTTCAAAAATACCACAATCTTCAAGGAGGTTCTTGTTGTGTACCACCTCACTTAGATGACAGTGGTTTTCCCCTTTCCCTTTTCATGATTGCTGATTTAAACTGTGGCAATACAGAGAAAGGGAAATAATTTTTTATTTTAATCATCTAAGAACATAAAAAAGTAATCACACTTCCTCTATCCAGAGACATTCAAGAGAATATTTTACTTCACCACTATCCAGAACCTCAAACACTCCACGAAACCAACAAATTTTCGTGATGGAAGAACTGCTGGAGGCAACTCAATCTTTGGAAATCTAAACACAAACAGGAGTGGAGGCTCCTTCCCTTTCACATTGCTGGCATGGTGACCCCAGCCATGCAAAAGGGAAACAGCCTTTGCTTCTTTGTCCTTGAGTGTGTATTGCAATACAATACCAAAAGTGGTTGGTTTACCTCTTCGGCAATACTGGATGTTGACAGAGGAGCATTGGTCAAAGCTTCAAGGCTCCATTTTACCCTGTTCCCAGCATCGAAAATTTGATGGAAGCAAAGTAGAAGGGAGGACTTCCAAAAGTACCTGATGGGATCTAAAAACAATCGCATTGGGTGTGGGATCATTCTGGCATTCAAAAATTGTGTACATTGTAAATACAGCAGATCACCCCACTCCCCAAATAATCTATAGCAGTGATGGCCAACCTTGGCACTCCAGGTGTTCTTGGACTTCAATTACCGGAAACCCAAGTCAGCACTCCTGCTGATCAGGACTTATGAAAATTAAAGTTCAAGATCACATGGAGTGCCAAGGTTGGCCATCACTGTTCCATAGAGTGGATTTAATATTTATCTGGTCATGAAAGAAACAGCAGAATTCCTGTTTCCTTCTTATTAGTATGAAAGAAAATTTCAGCTGATATAGCATGCATGACAAATCACATCTGCTGAATTTTTCTCTTCCACACCAGTGTTAAAGGTACTGGAGTCATGTCTTCCAATTCTCAGGCTATTCTCTCCCCCATACCCAAAATACAGAGGCAGGAACACAATCAAATGTGGTGTAACTTGGGCCAGAACTTTATTGACATTTAAACCCTGACTTGTGGAGGGGCCGGTAACGTGCAGCCTAGTACTAGGTAAATGCCATTCCACCTTTCTAGTTCAGACTGGCAAATCCCTTGCCCCTGCACAGTGCTGATCATTGCCAGCTATTTTGCAGGTCCAACAGAATTAGGGAGAGATAATGCAAGCGCGGCGCCAAAATGGCCGCCGCGCCCTTTGCGGGCCCCCCCCCACAGGACAGAGAATCCGGGTAGTTAGGGGCGTGGCCAGCTCCCTTATAAAAGGGGTGGCCACGAGGCAGCCGAGCTGCCATTTTGCCTCAGCGACGGAGCGGAGAAGTTTTAAATTTAAAGGGGAATATTATTTTGATAAGGCCATGCCTTTTGGCTGCTCCATATCATGCTCGGCTTTCGAGCGTTTTAGTACCTTCCTAGAGTGGGCTTTCGTCCGCAGGTCAGGGTCCCGGTCTGTAGCCCATTACCTGGATGATTTTCTATTCGGGGGTGAACGGGGCTGGGACACGTGCGCACGTCTCCTCAATACATTTCAGACGCTAATGCAGGAACTTGGTGTCCCTTTAGCGCCCGAAAAGACCGAGGGCCCATCGACCAAGTTAGTATTCCTGGGGGTTGAGATTGACACAGTAGTGCAGGCTTCTAGGTTGCCGGGTGATAAGGTGTCCAGGATAGTGACCCTTATCTCTGAATTGCTGGCCAAGCGTAAGGCATCCCTGAGGGAACTGCAGGTGCTACATGGGCACCTTAATTTTGCTTGCAGGGTGGTCGCACCGGGCAGGGCTTTTGCCCGGCGCTTATGCGACGCCATGGCAGGGTTATCCAGGCCCCACCACAGAGTCAGGCTTACCCGGGGTATCAGGGCAGACATGTTAGTCTGGTTGCAATTCCTGAGGGAGTTTAACGGGGTCTCATTTTGGAGGTCTGACCTCCTGGCATCCCCCAATTTCCAGATCCAGTCTGATGCCTCAGGATCCCTGGGTTATGGGATGTACTTCAATGGGAAGTGGGCCTATGGTGGGTGGCCACCGGCATGGGCAGGCACAGGTCGCCTGCGGGATCTCACATACCTGGAATTTTTTCCCATTCTGGGGGCTTTGATGCTATGGGGCGAACAGTGGGCCAATTCAGTGGTGCATTTCTGGTGCGACAATGCTGCCGTTGTACACATTGTCAATGCACAGACTTCTAAATCGCCCAGGGTTATGGATCTAGTGCGCCATTTTGTATTGCGCTGCCTGCGCCTCAACGTCTTGTTCAGGGCCAGGCATGTCCCGGGGGTTAATAACGATATCGCTGACGCTTTGTCCCGCCTGCAGATCTCCCGGTTCCGCGCCTTGGCCCCGGATGCGGAGGAATTTCCCTCGCCACTCCCGGACGAGATGTGGACTATTGGCAAGGAGAGGTGAACCGGGCGATTGGCCTGTCACTAGCGCCACGCACGCGTAAGGCGTATCAACAAGCATTCAATTCGTACAGGGTTTTTGCTACTCAATTTCACTTGCCAGAGACCTGGCCTATCCCGGTGGACCATGTTCTGCGGTTCATGGTTCACCTGCATGCACAGGGCCTCGCACCTCGCACCATAGCATCCAAGCTCTCGGCGTTGGCTTTTATGGCCAAAGTAGGGGGTCATGTGGATACCACCTCTGACTTCCGTGTGAGACACGTTTTGGAGGGGTGGGTGCGCGAGCGCGGGCGTTGCCCGGACGACCGGCACCCTATTTCCCCAGGGGTTCTTACCCAGTTGGCCCGGGGCTGGCCAGGCCTCTGTTTTGATCATTATGAGGCAGCCCTCTTTCATGCAGCCACAACGGTGGCATTTTTTGGAGCGCTCCGCGTCAGCGAACTCGTGATGCTGTCTAAGGCGGATGCAAGTGGTAGGGCACTGGAACTCGAAGATGTCTATGTTGCCAAAGACTGGGCCCAGTTGAGGATCCGCTCCTCTAAAACTGATCAGCATGGCGTAGGCAGTGGAGTAAGACTGCTACGGTGTTCTTTGGCAGACATCTGTCCGGTTGGTGCCCTACAGGAGTACCTGGCACTGCGTGGCATGCACCACGGCCCGTTTTTCTGTCACCAAGATGGGTCTCCCCTTACTAAATTTCAGTTTTGGAAGGTGACAGCCAGAGCCCTCACCAGGGTGGGCCTACCAGGTGCCCGTTATGGCACACATTCGTTCCGTATTGGTGCAGCCTCTACAGCAGCTGCTTTTGGGTACTCTGGGGCTGACATACGCAGCATGGGGAGGTGGGGCTCACAATGTTTTCAGTTTTATGTGCGCCCACTCCCGCCATGAGTACCAATTCAGTCACCTTACCTCCCTTTTTTCTCAATTTTCTTACAGACCCTGGGTGTCGTATTACACCGGTGACAGTATGGCTGGTGGGCCACAGCTATGTGCACAGGGCAGCGCGTTACGCTGCGGCGACAGAGTGGGGACCCCGACTGGGACTGGGTGACCACGCCAGTCTCGCATGGCATGGTAAGCCTGGGATGTTATGGCAGGAGCTGCGGCCTTTCCTTTTTTCTGGCCTGGGGGCTGACCCGCCTGACATTCTAATCATCCACCTGGGGGGCAATGATTTGGGCCAGGTCACCGGCTTATCGCTCAAGCATGCGATTTGCGAGGAACTCGCCTACTTGCATTATGTCTGGCCTGCCACAACCCTGGTTTGGTCGGACATTGTTCCGCGCCATTCTTACAGAGGGGGCGTTAACCTCCTGGCTCTTGACCGCGCTAGGCGCGCGGTCAATAAGGCAGTGGCGCGGTTTCTTGCCACCAGGGCTTGGGGACGGGTTAGTCATCACCCCGATATTAGTCTACAAAATTATGACCTGTATGCAGGGGATGGGGTCCATCTGTCGCGAGGAGGTATGGACCTCCTGTTGGGTGATTGGCGAGCAGGCCTGTTGACCGACCTGACGGTCTGGGGGGGGCGTCAGGTCTTCTGTGAAGCCCCTCCGTGTGGCGGGTAGCACTGGTAAGGTAAACAGTATGACCCACAAGTATCCGGCAGGTTCGCAATTGACTGGACAACACTAGACAGGAATAAATTAGTTAAACGTTGTCCGGTCAACGACGAACCAGGCGATGGGGTGATGACGATTGCTAACCAGCATGCATCACCCCTGTGATTTCACGGATACGCGTCAGAGGGTGGGGTCATGAGTTAGTTATTGACTACGGTCAACAATTTGTTTGTTGTTAACAAACAAATTGATACAAATGGATACATTGTAACCAATTGCCGTTGGCAATTTTGGGGTGGTACCTTACCAGTGTTACTTCGGCCTGCTTGCCTTAGGAATTATGATTGGTCGTTTTACCAATACAAATTTATAATTCGGACTAGGGCATTGAATCAATAAATGTGGCCCTTTGCTGTTATCCACTTTCAATGTTGTCTGTGTCCGTTATTGGGGGGGTGCGCCTGCAATGCAAGCGCGGCGCCAAAATGGCCGCCGCGCCCTTTGCGGGCCCCCCCCCACAGGACAGAGAATCCGGGTAGTTAGGGGCGTGGCCAGCTCCCTTATAAAAGGGGTGGCCACGAGGCAGCCGAGCTGCCATTTTGCCTCAGCGACGGAGCGGAGAAGTTTTTTCCCCTCCACCCCCTCCCTAGTTAACAGTGTGACATTGTGGTCGCTTCGGGGCCGGGTGGGAATTTTTGGTTGGGACCCATATTGGCTCCGGGTCCTGGCTTTTTTGCCCATCCCACACTGTTGCTATGGTTTGATATAGGGGTCGTTCTGCGTTCCTACTATTGACTTTGGTCACATGGGCGGGTAGCACTGGTAAGGTAAACAGTATGACCCACAAGTATCCGGCAGGTTCGCAATTGACTGGACAACACTAGACAGGAATAAATTAGTTAAACGTTGTCCGGTCAACGACGAACCAGGCGATGGGGTGATGACGATTGCTAACCAGCATGCATCACCCCTGTGATTTCACGGATACGCGTCAGAGGGTGGGGTCATGAGTTAGTTATTGACTACGGTCAACAATTTGTTTGTTGTTAACAAACAAATTGATACAAATGGATACATTGTAACCAATTGCCGTTGGCAATTTTGGGGTAGTACCTTACCAGTGTTACTTCGGCCTGCTTGCCTTAGGAATTATGATTGGTCGTTTTACCAATACAAATTTATAATTCGGACTAGGGCATTGAATCAATAAATGTGGCCCTTTGCTGTTATCCACTTTCAATGTTGTCTGTGTCCGTTATTGGGGGGGTGCGCCTGCAAACATGATCATTTCCAACTCAGCTCCCAAGAGCATACTTTGGTCATATTGCAGCGCTGTCCCACAGTATCCACTGTATGCCCCACTGATTTGCTCAAATCTTGTCAAGCATACAGTATCCACCTCACCCAATTAAGCCCTAAGAAATTCAGCTCTACCACCCTAACCCCACACTAACTGCCATATCAATGTTGTGACCAAATTAAGGACAGTGCCCTTAAGGACAGCTCCTAATACCCCACAGAGCAGAGTGGGACAGGCAAAAAATGACCTGGCCTTTTCCCTCAAATTTGCCAATTAGGGGCCAGGCCCCAAAATTACTATCCACCCCCTGAGAGTGACCCCTAAGCACCATCCGTCCCCTGAGAGTGACCTGCAGAGCAGGTGGGCAGGCTGTTTGATCTGGTAAAAAGAGGAAAAGACAAAGACCAGCTAGACAATAAATACCCTTTCTGCCCCGTGCAGAATCAAGGACAAGCAGTGATGAAAAACATCACACTATACTCCTGCCTCATTGTGCGGCCTGGTTTCAGTGAGGGTCGGGAAGGTATCTCTGCTGGTCCTTAGCAGGCAGCTGTCCTTGCAAAATGACAAAAGACTGAAAGATGACTGCTGTACTCTCTTATGGGCATACTGGTTTGCCTTGCTTTGCCTTGATATTCAGTGAAGTCATACCACCAGTACCCTGTCCCAGTTTCATGCCCCATCTCCTGAGATAGCATACTGTGTGATCTTTCTTTATTCATGTCAGATACATCATCAGCATATAATAACATACAAGGCTAAAATTAAGACATCTAAGAACAAAATAGAATTAAAAGGGGCTAGATGACATCTGCCCAATATCAGGCCACATCAACAGCATTTCCTCTTGCAAACATAAGGTCCTCCTTGGTGCATGTTGAGGGGCACCGTGTGCATTGTATCATATGGGAGATAGTTTGTACTTCTCATTCACACAGGCTACCAAATACAGTACAGGGAAACTCCACTTTCTCAGATTAGCCTTTGATCCTCCTACCCCTGAATGGAGTCTGTTTAAAGCTTTCCACACAGGCCATGGTTGTTCTTGGCCAGGCAGTAGTGATTTATGTCTTTCTGCCCAGTTATCTGGTAGCTTCTTGCTCACCTTCTATAGTTCTAAGGTGGTCTGTGGGGGGTGTTGTGTATTAAGGCAGAATTGCAAGTTGCTCAAGCAATGCCTTGCAAAGAGAAAATGGTGGTTTCCTGCCATCCAAATTAGGAGCTGAAGTTAGCTGGTTATGCTTGTCCGGCGGGTCACTACTTTGTATCAAGGAGCCACCACCAGAGAGACACTATATAAGCCCCTCGGGTTAACAAGGGGCTGGACTGGATCTATACTTCCCTACACAAACAGGTAACCAGTAACGTGCTAAGCCTGGGTCTCCTCTAAACGCAATCACTCAAAGGGTGTAGCTTAGGCATTGCCTCTTCTACTGCAGATTCCAGAGGGACTGATTACATGGGGATTCGTATAGCCATCTCATGTCCAGAGCACCTTGTAAGTGTATCCTGAAAGAGTGTTAAATAAATGCCTGTTGTTGTTCTGTTAATCGTTTCCTGGACTAATGCTTATAAGGGCCGGACACGAAAGGGGGCTGGTTGTTTGGAGGGGCAGAAATTGTGAGGAAGCTATGCCTTGATTTCACTCTCTGCTTTGGTGGTTGGTGATCAAATAGCAGGTGTGTTTCCGAGGAACTTGCTTTGACCCACTCTTTCTGAGAAGCATTTTCTCAATGGAATTTTGGTGGAGAGATGCCAGCTAAGTAATATACTTTTTGTATTGAGGTTGGTTTCAAACATCCTGTGACAAGTCTCACTGTTTCATTTAAGGCCAAATCCACCTGTTTTGCATGTTTTGATCTGTACCACAATGGACAAGCATACTCTCCTGCAGAGTAACATAATGCAAGCGCGGCGCCAAAATGGCCGCCGCGCTCTTTGCGGCCCTCCCCCACAGGACAGAGAATCCGGGTAGTTAGGGGCGTGGCCAGCTCCCTTATAAAAGGGGTGGCCACGAGGCAGCCGAGCTGCCATTTTACCTCAGCGACGGAGCGGAGAAGTCTTTTCCCCTGTGTCTCCGTCGCTCTTTAGCTTACCGGGAAGCCTTTTGGTAGCGATTCTTCCTTTTCGGCTTCCCTTTGCTTCAGTAGAGATGCCTTCGAAGAAGAAGGCAGCTTCGAGTGCGGCTCGCGCTGTTAGGAGGCGCAACCCAGGTCGGAGGACCGCGGTGCCGCCTCCTCAGCAGCCGCCTTCGCAGGCCCCGGCCGGGGCTGGCGGAATGGGGTCTATTGCCCCTTGGCCCGGAGTGGGCGAACAGAATACGGGCGCGGAAGGGGTTCCGGCCCACGGCCCGCGAGCGGTGGACACCGCTCCTGCACCTGCCCACCCTGTTGGGCCTGCTGCTCCTCCCCCTGGGCCCTCTAGCCTTGGGGGGTGGTGCGGCCCCCTGCCTTGGCAGGTTTCTCCACCGACCCTGCCGGGCTTCGGTGCTGGCCAATGGCCATATTCGGGTCCTGGGGTACAGGGACCTGTACCCACGCCTGGACCGGGCGGGCCGGCCGGCCCTTGGCCCCAGGTCGACGTGGCAGCCTTACTGGCCCGTATTGCAGCCCTGGAAGCGTCGTTGGCTCGGGCCAGTCAGGCGGGGGCCCCCTTTGAGGTCCCTTTTGCGGCGCTGTCGGCAGGAGGACAACAGCCGACAGGGAGGGTTGAGCTGCTGCAGGCGCGTGGCGCGGTTTCGGCTACTGCCTCGCAGCTCCCCAGTCAGCAGCCAGGTGCGGGTCAGGCCCCGGTGATGAGCTCTACGTCGGTCGTGAGCTCCGACGCCCCCAGTGGGCCGGAACCCCCGGTGGGGGCGGCCCGCGGGGGTGCAGCATGTGAGTATACGGTGCAAGCAAGTACATCCACACACATTCCCAATATGGGGGGGGGGCTTTTCAATGGCCTTGGCCTCGCGCGGGTGGTGCGGGGGCCACGCTGTCGGCACCCCACCCGGCGACGACGACTGCCACCCTGGGCACTGGGGTGGGTACTTGTTCTTACACTGCGGGGAATGTTCTGGGGGTGGCTGGGCTAGCTCAGGCCCCTTTTCCTATGGCTGCGGTGCCTTTTTCGGCTTTGCCGACGGCGGGGTATTCCTTGCCACTGGGTGATCACTTGGCACAGACTACCAGAGAAAAGATATGGCGGGGGGAGTATGTAGATATCTTCTCACTCCTGAACAGAGAGCCCACCAAGGAGGAAAGGGAGGGACAGGATGAGAAGGACAAGGAGCAGGCACGTCGCCGTAAGCCGCCACGTACCTGGGCCAACTGGCTCCCTGCTTATTTAATATACATGGCGGTGTACTTGAGGGCGCGGCCGGATTTGGCTATTCCCATGGTCCAATATTTGGACAACATGTACAGGGCGATGGTTGATTTCCCAGGCCCCTCGTGGTTAGCCTATGACGAGGAATTCCGTATGAGGATTCCCCTTCACCCCGAGATGAGATGGGACGAGCCGTGCCAGAGGCTTTGGCTTTTGTACATGACGCCCACACGCCCCGCCCCGGGGGACAGATACCATTGTGGACATGCGGTCCAGCGAGCAGCTCCGGCGCAGGTTACCCGCCAAGCGGCGGGGCAGGGGGTTCCAGCCCGCCTGCCGTGCTGGACTTTCTCGTCCAATGGTTCCTGTAATAGGAAGAATTGCAAGTACAGGCATGAGTGTCCCACATGTTCGGGCCCCCACGCAGCCTCCGCCTGTCCCAGGCCTGGAGGGACACGGGGCAGAGGGAGGGGCGGACAGTGGGCTGGCAAGACTGCCACGGATGGAGCTGGTTCTCCAAAAGGCCCCCTCCCCAATTAATGTGGACATGCTGGAGCGTTGGCTCGCATCGTACCCGAAGGGGGAGGATGGGGAGTATCTCCTTCAGGGTTTTAGGCAGGGATTCCGTATCCCTTTCATGGGTGATAGGTCCCCTCAGGATGCCCCTAACCTTTTATCCCTCAGAGGGAGGGAGGACGTGGCCGCGGCCAGCATTAAAAAGGAGTTAGATGCGGGCAGGGTCGCTGGACCTTTCCCTGCACCCCCGTTTCCCAATCTTAAGGTGTCGCCACTGGGCTTGGTCCCCAAAAAGTCCCTAGGCGAGTTTCGCCTTATTCATCATTTGTCCTACCCAGCCGGCCGATCGGTCAATGATGCTATCCCTGATGACCTTTGTTCAGTCAGGTATACATCGTTTGACCAGGCGCTGCGCATGGTGCGCTCTTGTGGCCCGGGTGCCCTGCTGGCCAAGTGCGACATTAAGTCGGCTTTTCGCCTTTTGCCAGTGCATCCGGGCGACTTTGAGTTGCTGGGTTTCAAATTTAAGGGTGAATATTATTTTGATAAGGCCATGCCTTTTGGCTGTTCCATATCATGTTCGGCCTTCGAGCGTTTTAGTACCTTCCTAGAGTGGGCTTTCGTCCGCAGGTCAGGGTCTCGGTCTGTAGCCCATTACCTGGATGACTTTTTATTCGGGGGTGAACGGGGCTGGGACACGTGCACACGTCTCCTCAACACATTTCAGACGCTAATGGAGGAACTCGGTGTCCCTTTAGCGCCCGAAAAGACCAAGGGCCCATCTACCAAGCTAGTATTCCTGGGGGTGGAGATTGACACAGTAGCGCAGGCTTCTAGGTTACCGGGCGATAAGGTGTCCAGGATAGTGGCCCTTATCTCGGATTTGCTAGCCAAGTGCAAGGCATCACTGAGGGAACTGCAGGTGCTACATGGTCACCTCAATTTCGCTTGCAGGGTGGTCGCACCGGGCAGAGCTTTTGCCCGGCGCTTATGCGACGCCATGGCAGGGTTATCCAGGCCCCACCATAGAGTTAGGCTTACCCGGGGTATCAGGGCAGACATGTTTGTCTGGTTTCAATTCCTGAGGGAGTTCAATGGGGTCTCATTTTGGAGGTCTGACCTCCTGGCATCCCCCAATTTTCAGATCCAGTCTGATGCCTCAGGATCCCTGGGTTATGGGATGTACTTCAATGGGAAGTGGGCCTATGGTGGGTGGCCACCGGCCTGGGCAGGCACGGGTCGCCTGCGGGATCTCACATACCTGGAATTTTTCCCTATTCTGGGGGCTTTGATGCTATGGGGCGAGCAGTGGGCTAATTCGGTTGTGCATTTCTGGTGTGACAATGCTGCTGTTGTCCACATTGTCAATGCACAGACTTCCAAATCGCCCAGGGTCATGGAACTAGTGCGCCATTTTGTGTTGCGCTGCCTGCGCCTCAATGTCTTGTTCAGGGCCAGGCATGTTCCAGGGATTAATAATGATATTGCTGACGCTTTGTCCCGCCTGCAGATCTCCCGGTTCCGCGCCTTGGCCCCGGATGCGGAGGAATTTCCCTCGCCACTCCCGGACGAGATGTGGACTATTGGCAAGGAGAGGTGAACCGGGCGATTGGCCTGTCACTAGCGCCTCGCACGCGTAAGGCGTATCAACAAGCATTCAATTCTTACAGAGCATTTTCTGCTCAATTTCACCTGCCAGAGACCTGGCCTATCCCGGTGGACCATGTTCTGCGGTTCATGGTTCACCTGCATGCACAGGGCCTCGCACCTCGCACCATAGCATCCAAGCTCTCGGCGTTGGCTTTTATGGCCAAAGTGGGAGGTCATGTGGACAGCACCTCTGACTTCCGTGTGAGACATGTTTTGGAGGGGTGGGTGCGCGAGCGCGGGCGTTGCCCGGACGACCGGCACCCTATTTCCCCAGGGGTTCTTACCCAGTTGGCCCGGGGCTGGCCAGGCCTCTTTTTTGATCATTATGAGGCAGCCCTTTTCCATGCAGCCACAACGGTGGCATTTTTTGGAGCGCTCCGCATCAGCGAACTTGTGATGCTGTCTAAGGCGGATGCAAGTTGTAGGGCACTGGAACTCGAAGATGTCTATGTCGCCAAAGACTGGGCTCAGTTGAGGATACGCTCCTCTAAAACAGATCAGCATGGCGTAGGCAGTGGTGTAAGACTGCTACGGTGTTCTTTGGCAGACATCTGTCCGGTTGGTGCCCTACAGGAGTACCTGGCACTGCGTGGCATGCACCACGGCCCGTTTTTCTGTCACCAAGATGGGTCTCCCCTTACTAAATTTCAGTTTTGGAAGGTGACAGGCAGAGCCCTCACCAGGGTGGGCCTACCAGGTGCCCGTTATGGCACACATTCATTCCGTATTGGTGCAGCCTCTACAGCAGCTGCTTTTGGGTACTCTGGGGCTGACATACGTAGCATGGGGAGGTGGGGCTCGCAATGTTTTCAGTTTTATGTGCGCCCACTCCCGCCATGAGTACCAATCCAGTCACCTTACCGCCTTTTTTCTCGATTTTCTCTGGGTGTCGTATTACACCGGTGACAGTATGGCTGGTGGGCCACAGCTATGTGCACAGGGCAGCGCGTTACGCTGCGGCGACAGAGTGGGGACCCCGACTGGGACTGGGTGAACACGCCAGTCTCACATGGCATGGTAAGCCTGGGATGTTATGGCGGGAGCTGCGGCCTTTCCTTTTTTCTGGCCTGGGTGCTGACCCGCCTGACATTCTCATCATCCACATGGGGGGCAATGATTTGGGCCAGGTCACCGGCTTATCGCTCAAGCATGCGATTTGCGAGGACCTCGCCTACTTGCATTATGTATGGCCTGCCACAACCCTGGTTTGGTCGGACATTGTCCCGCGACATTCTTATAGAGGGGGCGTTAACCTCCTGGCCCTTGACCGCGCTAGGTGCACGGTCAATAGGGCAGTGGCGCGGTTTCTTGCCGACAAGGCTTGGGGACGGGTCAGTCATCACCCCGCTATTAGCCTACAAAATTATGACTTGTACGCAGGGGATGGGGTCCATCTGTCGCGAGGAGGTATGGACCTCCTGTTGGGTGATTGGCGAGCAGGCCTGTTGACCGAGCTGACGGTCTGGGGGGGGGGCGTCAGGCCTTCTTTGAAGCCCCTCCGTGTGGCGGGTAGCACTGGTAAGGTAAACAGTATGACCCACAGGTATCCGGCAGGTTCGCAATTGACTGGACAACACTAGACAGGAATAAATTAGTTAAACGTTGTCTGGTCAACGATGAACCAGGCGACGGGGTGATGACGATAGCTAACCAGCATGCATCACCCCGTGATTTCACGGATACGCGTCAGAGGGTGGGGTCATGAGTTAGATATTGACTACGGTCAACAATTTGTTTGTTGTCAACAAACAAATTGATACAAATTGATACATTGTAACCAACTGCCGTTGGCAATTTTGGGGTGGTACCTTACCAGTGTTACTTCGGCCTGCTTGCCTTAAGAATTATGATTGGTCGTTTTACCAATACAAATTTATAATTCGGACTAGGGCATTGAATCAATAAATGTGGCCCGATGCTGTTATCCACTTTCAATGTTGTCTGTGTCCGTTATTGGGGGGTGCGCCTGCAAAGATAGCGCAGAAGTTCTTAATGTGTTTGGTTGGGCACCCCAACTTGTTCCTGTTATTTTCCTCAGAATATTGTTCCTGGCAAAAACCTTCTGTTTGGTATTAAGGCAGTAGGTCATAAAAGTGAAAGTTCAATCCAAGGTAACTCCTAGGTATTTTGGGAGTTACACAATGTTTGAGCCTGGTATCATTTCAAGTCACCTGTAAGCTTCTTGATGCCTCATGGTTTTTCATATGAAAAGCACAGAGTTGAATTTTTAGGCAATTTGGCTTCAGTTGGTTATCCCTATAATATACAGTAAAACCTCGCATAAAGAGTGCCTCGCTTAGAGATGAATTCACTTAAAGAGCATAATTTTCTCTGAATGGTCGCCTCATTTAACAACTAAAACCAACCCAAAACTCGCTTAACTAAATCAGGGTTTGCAATCCCCCCTGCCAGAAGTCACAATTGGTTACTTACAATGGTGTTTCACTTAAAGAGCAAATTCGTTTAAAGAGCAATCCCGTGGAATGCATTATGCTCTTTAAGCGAGGTACCACTGTATATCCATTAAATTCAAAGGTGGTGGGGCATAAAAGGAGCCTCCCTAAAGATTGCTACTTTAGCGATCAGGCATCCCCTGGGAAAGGAGATTTATCACTGGCAATGGAGATTTCTCACCAGCTAATCCTTTCAACCCAGAAGCACCAGAAGTATACTGTGTGATGCCCTACCTAAAACGGCACCCTGCGCCTAGTCTTTCAAAGGCTTTCACTGTGCATTTTGAGGACCCATCAGTGAAGCTATCATGTTGATATTAAATAAATACCAATCTACACTAATTTCAGTAAAAAATAATTCAAAACAGGTTAATTCTCAGTGGTCACAAATCTGCTCCTTCCTCCCAGCTTCTTTCGCTTTCTCTTGCTTTTCTTTTCTTTTTTTTGGTTCAGGGCATTTTTTTATTGAAAAAAGCCCTTTTCTCCTGTTTTGTCTCAGATGTTGGATTATAGATGTCAGACACAGGCAGCCAGGAAATTAGCAAGCAGCCTTACAATAGGGAATCGAAACCCACTGAGCAGAAATATCAAGCTCCTGTTGGAATAGCATTTTACCTGGCTCAGTGCAACAGTGAGGCTCACAGATTTGACTGCAAGAAGGACATGGCTCTCCTTGTTATAATAAAATACTAACAGTGAACACAGAGTCAAGGGATTTCACCATGTTACACATTTGGCTCAAGTCAGGAGTGAAAGGATTACAGGAAAACGAGGGACTTTACTGTCATGCTAGAATGACATACAAAGAGAGAAAGCAGAAAAGCAAACATGCTGTTTTTTATTATTGTCCCTCCCCCCAATTAAATAACAACATACTTCCTTCCAGATGTGTAGACAGTTTCTCTGTGTGGTGTTGATTATGACAGTGGCTGGATAAGGTTATTTTTACTTCATCTCCCAGAATCCATCAGCTAGCACAGATTCTAGGACATGTAGTCCAATACAGTTACTTTCCAAAATTCTAGTCTTAATTTTAGTTTAGAGTATACTGGAGAAACATCTGCATGTACATAAAATCCTCAGTGCATTCCATAAAAGTTCAAAGGGACATTGTTTTTCCATGGCTTGTGTGAAATGTCCAAGTAATTTACATACTGTATATACTTGGGAGAAACCAGGAAAACTGATTGACATGAGTATAAGCCTAGGCCATTGTTGGAAGGAGGATGGGGAGAGTCAGCCTATGTGTGTGCATGTGTGTATGTACGTGTGTGTGTTCATGTGTGTGGGATGGGTGGGTCTAACTCCAGCTGAGCAAGGGATGTGCTAAGTGACAGCAGTATTTTAGTGTATGAGAACCAAGACAATAGAAACAGCCGAAGGGTTGGCTTAACACATCTTTATTGCATGATGGTCCGGGGGAACATGTGGTAATGGTGGATGAACAGCTCAATATATACTGTGGCTATACATTTGAATGTGGCTCCTCGATAGCCCATTGGCTACTGTCTGCGTGACGTCATTCCCCTTCATGCCCTTCTTGACCAGGTGAGGTGGTGGCGGGAATCTTCCCGCACTGTAGTTGTTTGGGGAATTGGAACCATGTGAGCTGGGCGCTCGCTATTGCCCCTAGTGGTCACTAGCTCACGCCCTGATACAGAAGGTTACAGTGTTACAGCTGGTGGTTATTATATCCACTCATTCGAGTGTTACATTACTTAAAGGTATACTATTCCAGACACAACATCCCTCCCCCCTAAGATGAGACGAAGTCTTTCATCCAATATGGTTTATTGCAAACGCGTTTTGGGTGCAAGGCTGGCTGGATTGTCCCGGGGGCGCTATCACTTCTGCGTTCCCTGGTCTCTTGTCCTGCAATGGGAGAGGGAGACTCGTTAATGACTTGCCGCGGCTCCGCGGCTTTCGGGGTAGGGGTAAACTCCATTGTGGGAAAACCGGGGGCACTGGGGGCTAACGAAAAACCCCGCTTCTCGCCTGGATGGGTGGGGGACCACTCCGAAACCCCCCGGTTTTGTAACTCAAACTCAAAATCATCTACTGGGGTATCTGTGGGGGTATCCCTCAGGATATCTATGGGGACAAACTTATTCCCTTCCCCCCTTGGTGGGGACCACTGGCCCCCCTCTCCTCCCCCTTGGGCTGAACGGGTGGAGGAGAACCCTAACGTTGAATCCTGTTCTGCGCTGTCCGCGCTCTGGTTTCCGGAGACCCGGCGCCGGAGTTGGTCTGTGCGCCACCTCCAGAGTAGACCTGTGCTGGTCTCTACGCAATACGACACAGGACCCGTCTGCCCAATGACTACGCCCGGAACCCAGGCTGGCCCTGCGCTAGCGTAGTTTCTGCAATGAACCGGGGCGCCTATTTCGAAACTCTTCGTGCCCGCTAACCCGATGTTCCTCCCAGTGTCCTCCACCCTCGTAGGGTCTAGCCTTGTCAGTATCGTAGTCAGCTTTCTGCGCATTAGGAGCTCCGCGGGCGAGTATCCTGACGCTAGGGGGGTCACCCTGTATCCCAGCAAAAACTGACACAACTGCAGGTTTAAATCCCCGGGGCCCATGCGCCTCAGCGCGTCTTTGGTGGTACGCACAAGGCGTTCTACCTGGCCATTCGTCACCGGGTGGAAAGGCGCGGAGGTGATGTGCCGGATGGCGTTGATGTCGGTGAATGCCCTGAATTCGGCTGACGTGAAACAACTAGCGTTATCGCTAATAAGGGTGTCGGGTATACCGAATGTGCTGAACACCCTGCGCAATTGTTTAATTGTTGCGGCTGAGGAAGTGTTCGCAACTGGGATAACCTCCAACCACTTGGAGTAAGCATCCACTATGAGGAGAAAAAGCGACCCTCTGAAAGGGCCCGCAAAGTCAATGTGTACGCGGGACCACGGCCCCTTTGCCGCATCCCATTCCCTGTGCGGAAGTCGAGCCTCTTCGGGCCGGGAGCATTGGCAACTCTCGCAAGTGCCCACCATGTGCTCGATATCGGCGTCCAACTGGGGCCACCAGAAGTAGCTCCTGGCCAATGCCTTGGAGCGGACAATTCCAGGGTGGCTGACGTGCAGCAGTTTAAGCACCCTAGCTCTCAGGGATTCAGGGACGATTACCCGCTGGCCCCACAGGAGGCACCCCCTCTCCAAAGACAGTTCTAGCTTTTTCCTAAAAAAAGGGGCGAACTCCGCCACCGGGGAGGACGTTGGCCACCCTTTCTGCACCCAAGAACTGACCAGGGCCAACGTCTTGTCCTTGCCTGTCGCCTTGGCGATCTCTGCGGGCACTATGGGGGGTGAATCTAAGACCTCTATCATGAGCACTTGGTGATCTTGTTCCACCTCACACACATGGCTGCTTGTGTGGGGGAGGGGTGACCTCGACAGGGCGTCCGCGTGGCTTATGTCCTTTCCAGGGCGATACACCAGCGCGTTCTGGTACGCGTTTAAAAAAATGGTCCACCTGAGCATCCTAGGGGACAGAATCTGTGGCGTGGGCTTGTCTGCAGTAAAAATGCCTAGCAGGGGCTTGTGGTCAGTCACGATGGTAAAGGGGCGGCCATAGAGGAAGTCGTGGAACTTTTTCGTCCCAGCAATTATCGCTAACGCCTCCCTGTCTGTCTGTGCGTAGTTTCGCTCTGCCTTAGACAGGGACCTGGAGTAGAATGCCACCGGGGCCTCCCGCCCGTTTTCCAACACGTGGCCCAGAACCGCCCCCACCCCCACTGGGGATGCATCACATATCAGAACCACTGGTCTCTTGGGGTCAAAATGGGTTAATATGGCATCTGAGGATAAGAGTTGCTTTAGCTCATTGAATGCCCTCTCCTGGCTCTCGCCCCATTTCCACGCCTCGTCCTTTTTTAGTAACTTATGAAGCGGCTCTGCTACCGATGCCTTCCGAGGCAGGAAGGAATGGTAGAAGTTTAAGAGCCCCAGGAGCGACTGCAATTCGGGCTTGGAGGTGGGGCGAGGAGCATTTTGAACAGCGGCCACCTTTGATTTGGAGGGTTTGATGCCTGCAGGGGTTACCCGGAAACCCAAGAACTCAACCTCTTTTGCGAAGAAGACGCATTTGTCTTTCTGCAGCCTCAAACCCGCCTTTTCGAATACCGTCAGTACTTTGTCTAGCCTCTCAGCCAATTCTGACTCACTCCCCCCGTTATCAACACATCATCAAAGTATGGTAAGACCCCCTCCAGACCCTTTAAGAGGCGTTCCACGAGCGATTGGAAGATGCCTGGCACCGAGTTCATGCCAAACTGTAGGCGCGTCACCTGGAACGCCCCCTTATGAGTGACTATCGTCTGCGCAGCAGCTGCAGCTGGGGTTACCGGGAGCTGCTGGTATGCCTGCGCCAGGTCAAGCTTTGCAAAACACTTTCCCCCATGTAACCTGGCCAACAGGTGGCTGACTACCGGCACCGGATACGCATTTGGGCGTATCGCCTTATTAATGGTACATTTGTAATCAGCGCATATTTGAACCTCCCTGTTGGCCTTCAGCGCTGTTACAATCGGAGTTTCCCACTCCGCGGAATCAACAGGAACAAGGATCCCCTGGCCCACCAACTTGTCCAGTTTCGCCTCTATCTTGTCCTTGAGTGCAAAAGGCACTCTGCGCGGTTTGAGTCTTATTGGGCGGACCTCCGGGTCCAGGTCGAACGCAACTGGGGGTCCCTTGAATTTTCCGAGTCCCTTCTTGAACACTTCGGGATGCGCGTCACACACCTCCTGTATTGGGTCAGTCCCAACGGCATGCACCCCCCCCAATGAACAAACCCAGGGGCTTAAACCATTGAGTCCCGAGGAGGCAACAACTCCCCCCCTTGAGAACAACCAGGGGAAGTTCCGCGGCGCGTTGCTTGTATTGGACCTTGAATTTTCCAACCCCCAACACCGGAATGCTATTTCCCTGCATGTCCCGCAGCGTAGACCTCAGTCCTCTGAGCTTGGGCCACACGTTGGGGGAAATTCCCGAAAACTCCCTCTGGGAAATGATTGAATATGAGGAACCTGAGTCTATCTCCATCTTAATGGGGGGCCCTTGCACCAGTACCTCAACAAAGTAACGGGGGTGTCCCAAGGACACACTGTGGACTGCGGTGTCATCGCCGCTGTCGTCGGAGATGTGGCCCATGCCATCCTGCTTCCTCGAGGGCCAGATGCCTTCCTGGATCCTCGGTGAGCGGTCTGTCGAGCCTTTCTGGTCTCTGCGCCGCCGTCTGCAAACCTTGGCTATGTGCCCTCGGCGCCCACAGTTGTGGCACTCGGCCTTCCGGAATGGGCACTTGATGCGGTCATGGGCCGCCCCACAGCCGTCGCAATGTCGGCCATCCTTCCGCACCTTCCGGATGTCCTCGTCCTTGCTGCTCTCCGTGGAGGATTGTGGCACCCGCCTGGCCACTTGCACCGAGCCCGCTGCCTTGTCGGGTTGTGGGGGCCTTGCTCTGAACCCCTTAACCCCGGCTCTCGTGGCTTCCGCCGCCTGCGCCTCCTTCACGACATCTTGCAGCATCAGGGGCGGCTCCTGGTTCATCAGCTTTCGCTGAACCTCCTCATCCCACAGGCCGCACAGCATGCGGTCCCTGAGGGCGATTTCCAGGTTCTCCCATTTGCATGGGCCGGCGGCCAACCAGAGGGCCACTGCAAAGGCAGCCACGGACTCACCAGGTGCTTGGACTCTCTTCCAGAACGCGTCTCGAGCCAAAAACATTGAGACCGAGGGCTGGAAATGGTCGCGCATCACTTTCAGGAGCTGCTTGACCGACACTTCGTTCACCTTCTTCGGAGACACCAGGTCCACCAATACCTTCATGGCGGGGAACCCGAGCATCCTGATGAGAATGGCCCTCTTCTTCCCCTCGTCTGTGATATCGGACACCATCAGTGCGCTTTGGAAGTCCATCTCGAAGAGCTCCCATTCTTCCGTTTTGTTGATGTTGAAAAAGGCCTGCGTTGTCTTGATTCCTTGGGGATCCATTATCCCATCCTCGTCGCCAGTTTAGTGTATGAGAACCAAGACAATAGAAACAGCCGAAGGGTTGGCTTAACACATCTTTATTGCATGATGGTCCGGGGGAACATATGGTAATGGTGGATGAACAGCTCAATATATACTGTGGCTATACATTTGAATGTGGCTCCTCGATAGCCCATTGGCTACTGTCTGCATGACATCATTGCCCGTCACGCCCTTCTTGTCCAGGTGAGGTGGTGGCGGGAATCTTCCCGCGCTGTAGTTGTTTGGGGAATTGGAACCATGTGAGCTGGGCGCTCGCTATTGCCCCTAGTGGTCACTAGCTCGCGCCCTGATACAGAAGGTTACAGTGTTACAGCTGGTGGTTATTATATCCACTCATTCGAGTGTTACATTACTTAAAGGTATACTATTCCAGACACAACAAGTATCACCCAAACAGTGCTTGCACTGCTGCGGAAGGGTGGGTGGGTGGGCCAGGTTTATAGCGCCAAGGCAGAACGTGGGAGTTGCAACTCAAACCTTGCTCCAGTTTCTCTCTCACACAGCCAAGCAGGAGCCTGCATCAGACAGGCAAGCCCGGCTAGAAGCATCTGGTTGAAGAGATGAGGGAATCCCCAGCAGGGAGAAGGACCCACCGACACCCCGCACACACTGTAGGGGGGAGAAGAGAAGCCTTTGTCACATGTTTGTCCTGTTGTGTCATCAGTATGGGTGCTAGGAGCCTGCCAGAGCCTTCCTTTGCTGCTGGGCCGGGAGTGATTGAGTGGGTGTTTGGGGGGGGGGGTGTTGTGGTGGTGTGTGTGTGTTTGGGAAACCATTGGGTTTGGAAGCCAGGAGGATCTGAGCCTTCCAGCCAGGGCTGGACTAGGTGGTGGAGCTCTGCAGAGGCTCTGCCAGGTGGGACCTGCTACTGCCTCACCTCCCCCCCCCAGGTGGATTTATAGCTTGGACACTGGTGGGGAATTGGAAGGGGGAGACTCTAAAATGTGCAGATGACTCGAGTATAAGCCAAGTCTGCTTTTTTCAACGTACTTTTGGTTGGTGCTGAAAAAATTGGCTTATACTCAAGTATATACAGGATATAGACATGAAGCCCTTCCCTTCCTACTGATGTGGAATGTGCTTGATATTTTTACATTATGAATGTGCAAGATTGTCCCCTCCCCCATAACAGTAATACAGTGACTTCTTCAGCAGACAGACCTGCAAAGAAAAATGGTATTAAAATTCCTATTATCATTCATGCACCTACTTTGATGTGCTATTTCAATCGGACATCTTTGCCATTAGAGCACTGCTTCTCAATGGCATTTTGCCATTTGAATACTGCTTCTGCATATGGGATCAATGTCTAATTTTGTATTTTTTGTTAATGATAAATTCGACCTACCTAATTACTTGCTAATTACAGATAGTAGCCTGTAGACTTTTACATTATAGCAAGACCTCAAATGCCTAGGCCAATCTGGAAGAAAGCAGGTAACCAGGGCAACAGAAAAAGAAACACTGGATAGTTTGTGTCTGGACTAGGAAGAAAACGAAAAATTAAAGAGGAACCAATATACGACTGGCTTTCGAGCAAAGGAAACCTTTACCTTTACGTATATTGTATTATTAACCAAGTTCTATGGTGTAGACAGAAATAACTTCCTCGAAAATTGTGGTATTTTTGAACCACTATTGGCCATACCCTGGGCAATGGCACCTTTGTTCTGCCACCTAATCTTTCTCACACTAGATCAGTTGAAAGGAACTACGGAATGACTTCACCAAAAGGTAGCTTTGTTTTGGCAGTTTAAAGTCTGACCTAGGCATGGAAGGAGGAGGAGGAGTAGTTATATCCCTACATTTTCTTTATGGATGAATTCATACCTGAAATATAAAAAAGGTACAGAAAGTTTTTCATAGTTGTTTTATTGAAGGCAACAAAGTATCAAGTGGAACTTTAAAACTATCAGATTTGTTATGGTGTATGTTTTTATCAATTACAGGTCACTTTGTCAGGTTTTTTAGATGCATGGTATCTAGCATTTTTAATACTGTACATGGTTCTAGAGAAAGAAGGTTGGTTTATAGACAATTAATTAGAGGAGAATTAGTGGTTGAGAGAAGTGACTATAACAATGACATTATTAACACCAACCATTTGTAAATTATAGCAACTCATAAAACTAATATTGCCTGGACAGCTTTTGAAGTTCCGCCTCTTTAATGTATTCATCCATATGGTATGGAAGAAAATTAATTGTATAATAACAATTGTTTAGTAGATATGAATGTACTGAGTTGGCCATTAGTAACAAAGTCCTTGGTACTACCAAGCATCCATTCAGGTTTGGTGCCCAAAATGGAATACAGGTAGCCCAGCAAATTCAATGGTGCTCTTGTGCCATACTCGATTCTAAATATTGGTGATCATCATGGCAATCAGCCATAAAGACTGTCCTGAGTATATAATGCAGTGTATTATATGAGTATATAATGCAGTGGCTTTCCATCTGCCTTCCACATCACATCATGACACCCGTACCACTGATCCAGCTCCACAAGTCACTTTCTGGTTCTGAGCCCTTTTTGGCACACAAAGTCCTCCTCAGCCCCAGACCAGTGTTGATGAAGCTGCTGCCCTCCATCAAGATGGATTCAAGTGGGATTTAATCCACTTGGGGACCATCACCCTTCACTGTGGACTTCGCCAAGTCCACTAGTCCTCAGGGTTGTCAGGTTAGTTAACCGCCGCCTGACCCTCAGTGTTGAGTTGCTGGCAGTATGGTCCATATTACTATAGCAGGATAATCTGGCCAGTCTACACGGAGAATTTTAACTTGCTAAAAAAAATTTCACCACAATTAATTGAAGTTTCATTAGCTACTGGCATATAGCCATGTGCACTATCATATAATGAAAGGAAATTCCAAGACTTTTTCTAAGGAATTAAGCATCATCAGCTTGAATTGTGTTTAATTAATGAAGAAGACTTGGTGGTGTTTATGCTTTTGATTTTCTGATAATGGTCACTTAAATGGTTGTTGCTTACAACTCTTTACTCATGTAGTAAAGATTGTTTTAACAAAGGAAAGCGGGATTATAGAGTTTAATTTCAAAAGGCTAAACTATAAATTATTTATATATTTTTGTTTTAAGAGTATCAAATGAATCCTGGTGAGCAAAAACAGCCATGAAATAAAAAAGGTGATTGATTCTTGGGAGGCAAGCTATGAGAAACCTGGGGAACATAGTGAAAAGTAGAGACATCATATTGCAAACAAAATTTTGTATAGTCAAAGCAATGGTATTCCTGGTAGTAATGTATGGTTGTGAGAGCTGGACCATTAGGAAAGCTGAGTGCAGAAGAATAGATGCCTTTGAAATGTGGTGTTGGAGGAGAGTTTTGAGAGTCCCCTGGACAGCAAGGAAAACAAGTAGGTCAATATTAGAAGACATTGACCCTGACTGCTCCCTAGAAGGTCAAATAGTAAAGATGAAGTACTTTGGAAATCAAATGAGAAGAGAAGATTCACTTGAGAAAGCCTTGATGCTGAGAAAGGTAGAGGGCAAAAGAAGAAGTGGGCAGCCAAAGATGAGATGGCTAGATGGTATTGTAGACACAATGGGCACAGAGCTGGGCGGGGTGAGGAGGATGGTGGAGGACAGAGGTGCCTGGAGGGCAATGGTCCATAGGGTCGCAAAGAGTCAGAACTGACTGTGCGACTGAACAACAACAAAAGTTGAACATGTAAAATCACCTTTAGATGGGAAATAATAGTGATTTGAAGAATTATAGAACCTTCCTTTGGGTCAAAATATGTGGGGGAAGGGGGGAGAGGACTCCCACCAAGTAAGAAAAAATGCAGCATCTTCCAAATTTTCATTAAAAATGTATTATGTACATCAAGTGAATATCAGAAGAAGAAGCTGCAGCTCCCAGATTTCTGTCTGAGGGAATTCTTACGATATTCTGGGAGCTGTATTTTAAAAAGTCTCATTCATTCATTCATTCATTCATTCATTCTACTTGGACACTGTTGGGGTATGAAGGGGTACACCAATGTGGCTTGTGTGTGTATAGCAGAGCAAAGCGGTAAAGCTGTGGGCATACAGCGTCAGCTGGGATGAATCTCACACAGACAAGCAGGCAGTAAAAGGCAAAAGAAAGATGCTTTACTTCAACTTGGCAAAACACAAGAGAAAAACACAGGCTTGAGATAATGGCTCTCAGCAATATTGGCAGTAGTCCAAAACAGATAAGAATTGTCCAAGCAAGCATTCAGAGCAAATAGTCTTTTGCAGAGGTTACCTCTGGGCAGTTGATAGCTGAATCTTGGCGGCATGGGCAAAAGCCACCAGTCCTCTTCTCAGGAACAGCTGAAGTTAGTGGTGAGCCCCGTCAGCAGTTCTAGCCGAGCAGTTCAGTCAAGTCAGTAAGCTGGCCAAGCAGTAAGACAGCAAAGCATGAACCATAGGAATCCTTTCCTCTTGCTGCTCAAACAGCACACTCCAGAGACACCCCATCAGCCCCTCTCAAATGCTCAACTCCTAAAATGGTTGAGAACTGCCGAGTCACTCTGTGATCTGATACACCTGGGAAACAGCACAGAGGAACTCTTAAAGGAAAAAAACTGTGAACCAATAGAATACTATGGAAGGGACTACAAGCCCTATTATCCTGACAGACACCACCCAACGTATTGACCAGCGCTACTCTGGGAGGTGAAATACAAAAATAAGATTGCCATTAACCTCTCAGGACATTTTTTGATTTCAAAAGTTCTTTTAACTAGTATTCTGAGAGGCTTGGGAGGGCAAACACAGCTCATAAACTACACTCTTGCTTCAGCCCATATCCCAAATTTATGTGGATCAGCTAAAACT
The DNA here is from genome assembly GCA_035047345.1 of Bradypodion ventrale. Lineage (NCBI taxonomy): Eukaryota > Metazoa > Chordata > Lepidosauria > Squamata > Chamaeleonidae > Bradypodion > Bradypodion ventrale. The sequence continues at coordinate 101,023,708 of JAWDJE010000002.1, read as the reverse complement.
AATCTTTTTCTTGTATCAATGAGATGACTAGACATCGTGAAAGAATACTTGTTGCATAACTTCTTCTTCTGCTGCTGCTGTATCCAATTCCGAATGTTGCCTATCCTCATGGTGATCAGTCATGAAGACTGTCCTGAGAATATAATGCAGTGGCCTTTCATCTGCCTTCCACATTGCAGCATGACACCTGTACCACTGATCCAGTTCTGTGAATAACTTTCTGGGCCTGGGCCCTTTTGACACACAAAGTCCTCCTTAGCCCCAGGCCAGTATTGATGAAGCTGCTGCCCTCCATCAAGATGGATTTAAGTGGGATTTAATCCACTTGGAGACCATCACCCTTCCCTGTGGACTTTGGCACCGAAGACTGTTAGTCCTCAGGGTTGTCAGGGTTGTTAACTGCCACCTGATACTCAGTCTTGGCAGTATGGGCTACTCTGTATGGCCAGATATAACTGGATAACCCCAAATTCTGGGAAATAATATTTCAAGAACAACCACTCACTTCTCACAATAATTCCCCATTTATTTATTTTTAGTGTAATAACAACTGACTTTTCATGGTGGTGGTGGATATTAAGTCTGATTCCTTGGAGACGTCTGGCTTCAATTCTCAATGGTTCCAACCTTTGAGGAGCAACATTGAGTGGAACGTGTGATTCCTGCCAATGCAACTTAGCTAGAGTTACTGAGGAATTTTAGATAGAGGATGATATTCCTGGCTAAAATGATGCATATGGAAAGGTGAAGCCTGGCAAATGAGTGCACTGCTGTTTTGGAGCCTCAAATTTTGGATAATTTTATTCCCTCCCCCCCCTTCTCTTTCAACTCTCCCCCTGCCTTGGACCTCTTTTCTAGAAAGGCACTCTTTCACAAAATACCATTGGGAGCCTTAAATACAGTGCTCTTATGAGAGCTGAATAAAAACTTGGTGATACTTATTGAAAAACACTAGACATGGGCCTTCATGTTTGCTGAGTATTGACAACTGAAGAGGCCACTTGAAACAGGCAAAGCTGCATTAGTACTTTTAAATTTGTCCTTGGGAATATGTTCTTCTGGAACAATGATGGGGGGGGCTGGGGTGTGTGTCAGATGAATGCTGCTTTCAGAACTAAATTACTGCTCCAAGAGAACAGCTCTTAAAGAAATATATTTGAAGAGTCTAGAGAGTAATTTCATGGGAAACAAATTGGGTTTGAAAAAAGGAGAGAAAGAACAGATAAAAGAGAAAGACAGATGGGTGGAATCCTACAAAAATAATTTCTGTGAAATGCTATGGCCTATCTGGAAGTTATGACTCGAAACAAAAGGGGAGTTCCAAAAGCAGAGCCTTATATTAAAAATATTCTGTTACCTGGATACCTGGGGCTCAAATTAGGGGTTGTAATGGGCATGGGACAATATAGTGGGTACTGAGGGGCAGGCCGCACTCGGGGAACATGGGACCGATGGTTGGTATCTGTCCCTCGTTCCAGCCCCCCGGTTACATCTCTGGGTCCTGAGCAGCTTATCCAGGGTGACCCCACCCTTAGGCTGCTCCTGAATGCCAGTTCGGTCTGTAACAAGGCCCCCCTGATTCAAGATTTTATTCTGGGGGAGCGGGCTGACCTGGCATGCATCACTGAAACCTGGCTGAGACCAGAGGACGATGTACCTCTGTCAGAAATGTGTCCAGACAGTTTCGGTATCTGGCACCAGCCTAGAGATGAGGGAAGGGACAGTGGCGTCACCATTGTAGCCAGGGAGTCCTTGGGAGTTGCCAGGGTTGCTGCTCCACAAGTCCCGGGTTGTGAGGCCCTGCTCCTGCGGTTGGGCCCTAAGGGTCAGCTGGGAGTCTTACTCCTGTACCTGCCTCCTTGCAGGGTAAGAGACTCCCTGCCTGAGCTCCTCGAGGCCATCTCAGCGTTGGCGTTGGAGTTCCCTAGGCTGATGGTTCTGGGGGACTTCAATTTGCCTTTGCTGGGGACTGGTTCACAGGTTGTACAGGAGTTCAGGGCTTCCATGGGCCTGACTCAGGTAATTCATGGCTTAACCACGGGAAGTGGTCACACACCGGACCTAGTTTTTTTGTTGGAGCGGTGGCAGAGTGATCTGAGACTACAGAAATTAGACACTATACTTGTGCCATGGTCAGATCACTATCTGGTGACTCTGGACTTCCTGGGGGAAGCAGTTCATTGCAAGGAGGCAGGGCCTATTAAATTGGCCCACCCCCAGCAACTGATGGAGTCTGATGAATTCCAGAGGGAACTGGGGGATTTTCCTCTGGATCGGCTACATGATTCATCCGAGGCGCTCATTGACCTGTGGTACAAGACGACTACCACTGCCTTGGATGAAATCGCACTACTATGGCCTCTCCGAGCCCGCAGGGTTAGATCTTCCCCATAGTTTACAGAAGAACTGTGGGAGTTTAAACAGGCAAAGAGACACCGAGAGCGCTGCTGGGGGAAGACCCAGAGTGATTCGGACTGGACACTGGCTAGGGCTGCTATTAAGACCTACCTGGTGGCGATGAGGATGGTGAAACAGCAATACTTCACCACCCTCATTGCCTCTGCGGATAATCACCCAGCTGCCCTGTTCCAGGTTACCAGGTCTCTCCTTGGCCAGGAGGGGCCGGTGCCCAGTTGGCAGGGTTCGGCTGAGGTTTGTGCAGACTATCTGGTGGAGAACATTGCTCGGATTCACTCAGGATTCAATCCTGGCATGGATGGGGAGAGTCGGGGGAGGACCAGAGCTCAGTCTGGCTATGTTATCTGGGATCAATTCGATCCAATTTTCCCTGAGAAACTGGACAGGCTTCTTGCAGCTGTTCGTACCACCTCCAGCCCTTTAGATCCCTGTCCCACCTGGTCGGGGCTATAATCAATGCATCACTATGGGAGGGGGTGTTTCCTGCACATTTAAAAGATGCTTTGGTGTGCCCCCTCCTGAAGAAACAATCCCTGGACCCAGCAGTTCCAGCTAACTATAGGCCGGTCTCCAACCTCCCCTTTTTGGGGAAGGTATTGGAGAAGGTGGTAGCACAACAGCTGCAGGGTGTCCTGGATGAAGCGGATTATCTGGACCCCTTTCAATCAGGTTTCAGGCCTGGCTGTGGTAAAGAGACGGCATTGGTCGCACTGGTAGATGATCTCTGGCGGGAGCAGGATGGTGGCCATCCGTCCGTCATTGACCTTCTTGATCTCTCAGTGGCCTTTGATACTGTTGACCATGGTATCCTTCTGGAACGGCTCAAAGGATTGGGGATCCAGGGTACTGTGTTATCCTGGTTTTCCTCATTTCTGGAGGGCCGGGACCCAGTCAGTGTGGTTGGAGAGTGAGAGGTCCAGCCCTAGGCCCCTACTTTATGGGGTGCCTCAGGGCTTGGTGCTCTCTCCTCTCCTATTCAACATCTACATGAAGCCACTGGGCGAGATTATCCATTCCCATGGGGTGAGGTACCATCAGTATGCTGACGATACCCAGCTGTACATCTCGGCCCGTGGGGACCCCAGTGATGTGGTCAATGTCCTATCCAGATGTCTGGAAGCTGTTAGGGTCTGGATGGGGGACAACGGGCTACAATTGAATCCCTCCAAGACTGAGTGGCTATGGATTAGGGTCCCGTGTTATCCAGGGAGCTGCTAACTTTGGTCTTGAATGGGGCTGCTTTGTGCCAAACAGACCAGGTACGCAACTTAGGGGTCCTCCTGGATTCAGGACTGCTACTTGTAGATCAGGTGGCGGCCGTGGCCAGGAGGGCTTTCACACTGATTTGCATCATCCATCAGTTGTATTTGCTCCTGGACCGGGTACTCCCTGCTCATGGTCGCACATGCTCTGGCGACCTCCAGGCTAGATTATTGCAATGCGCTCTACTTGGGGCTGCCCTTGACAACCATTTGGAGGCTGCAGCTGGTCCAGAATGCGGCAGCCCGCGTGGTGTTGGGGTGCGGGTGTTATGCTCGTGCCTCACCATTTCTTCGGGAGCTGCACTGGTTACCAGTTTGTCTCCGGGTGCAATTCAAGGTGCTGGTTTTGACCTTTAAAGCCCTACATTGTAGTGGGCCAGGATACCTAAGAGACCGCATCATCCCAAGAGTGTCTGTCCGTACAACCAGAGTGGACCGTAGGGGCTCTCTAATTGTTAAGAACATAAGAACATAAGAACAGCCTTGCTGGAACAGGCCACAGCCCATCCAGTCCAGCATTCTGTCTCACACAGTGGCTCACCATTTCCTTCAGGGTACTCCCAAGCAGATGCCTTGACCTGCTTAGGATGCCCTGGAAATGATATTGAGAGATATCCTGCCTATCTCTCCAACCCGGAGGTTGTCCTTAAGTATCCATAATTATAGCCATTGATACTCTTGTCCTCCATGAACTTGTCTAATCCTTTCTTAAAGCTGTCAAGACTGACAGCTGTCACCACTTCTTCTGGCAGGGAGTTCCATAGACCAGTGATCCTCTGGGTGAAAAAGTACTTTCTCTTATTTGTTTGAGAACTAGTACCCAAAAGTTTCATGGAGTGTCCCCTAGTTCTAGTGTTATGCGATAGGGAAAACAGTTTTTCCTTATCTACTTTGTCCACACCGTGCATGATTTTATAAACTTCAATCAGGTCACCTCTTAGACGTCGTCGTTCAAGAGTGAAGAGGCCCAACCGTTGCAGCCTCAGATGGTAAGGAAGGTGTTCCAGTCCCCTAATCATTCTGGTTGCCCTCCTCTGCACTTTTTCCAGCTCCATAACATCCTTCTGGAGGTATGGCGACCAGAACTGTACACAGTATTCCAGATGGGGCCTCACCATAGATTTATAAAGAGCAAAATGACACTTGCTGACTTATTTTCTATACCCTTCCTAATGATCCCTAGCATTGAGTTTGCTTTTTTCACTGCTGAGGCACACTGGGTTGACACCTTCATTGAGTTGTCCACCAGGACACCAAGGTCCCTTTCCTGGTTTGTTGCAGAGAGTTCAGACCCCATCAGTTTATAAATGTAATTGGGGTTCTTTGCCCCAACATGCATCACTCTGCACTTACTAATGTTGAAACTCATTTGCCATTGTTTTGCCCACTCCCCCAGTGTCGAGAGATCCCTCTGGAGCTCCTCACAATCTCTCACAGTTTTCACTACCCTGTATAATTTAGTGTCGTCAGCAAATTTGGCTACCTTGCTTTTTACTCCTACCTCTAGATCATTTATGAAGAGGTTGAAAAGCAGGGGTCCCAGTACTGAACCTTGGGGGACCCCACTCTTTACTTCCCTCCACTTGGAGAAGTGTCCATTTAGTGCTACCCTCTGTTTCCTGTCCCTTAGCCAGTTGCTGATCCAGGACAAGACCTGTCCCTTTATTCCATGACTGGTAAGTTTATTCAAGAGCCTTTGGTGTGGGACCTTGTCAAAAGTCTTCTGAAAGTCCAGATAAACAATGTCAACTGGATCCCCCTTATCCACATGCTTGTTGACACTCTCAAAAAATTCCAACAGATTAGAGAGGCATGATTTGCCCTTGCAAAAGCCATGTTGGCTCTCCTTTAGCAGCGCCTTCTCTTCTATGTGCCTATTAATTCTATCTTTTAGGATGGTTTCCATCACTTTACCTGGGACACATGTCAAACTGACAGGTCGGTAATTTCCTGGATCACCCCTGGATCCTTTTTTGAAAATTGGTGTTACATTCGCTACCTTCCAGTCATCAGGCACAAAGCCTGATTTGAGGGAAAGATTATATATTTTGGCTAGGAGATCAGCAATTTCATCTTTAAGTTCCCTGAGAACTCGTGGCTGGATGCCATCTGGTCCTGGTGATTTGTTAGTGTTTAGCTTAACAAGACATGCAAGGACCTCCTCCCTAGTTATTTCTATCTGGCTTAATTCTTCGGTTTCCCTCCCTACGAAGATAGGCTCTGTTTTGGGCATGTGGCCTCTGTCTTCTTCAGTGAATACTGAAGCAAAGAATTCATTGAGTCTCTCTGCAATCTCTGTTTCCTCTTTAATAACCCCTTGCCTTCCATTGTCATCTAATGGTCCAATGACCTTCCTAGTTGGGTTCTTACTTCTAATGTACTTAAAGAAGTCTTTGTTATTTCTCTGAGTATTTTTAGCTATACGCTCCTCAAAGTCTTGCTTTGCTTTCCTGATTGTTGCCTTGCATTTGTTCTGCCAGAATTTATGTTTCTGCCTGCTGTCCTCATTCAGACAAGCCTTACATCTTCTAAATGAGCTTTTCTTGCTCTTGAGTAGTGAGGAGGATGCAAAAATTACTGGGCAGAGCAAGGAGCTAGTCACCAGTACTCTAGCAGAAGGATGCAAGAGGCAGTCTAACAATGCAACTGGACTCAAAATACTGTATCAGAAAAGCATATATAAATGCTTGTATACAAATGCCAGAAGCCTCCGGAACAAAATAGGGGAGCTGGATTACTTAGCAATAGATAAGAATATTGATATTATTGGCATCACTGAAACCTGACGGACGGATGATAACCAATGGGATACAGTTATCCCAGGCTACAAACTGTACAGGAAGGATAGGAAGGGGAAAATGGGAGGTGGTGTAGCCTTGTATGTCAAAGAAGTGATAAAATCATACGAATTGGAATATCTAGGTGATTTGGAGTCACCATTAGAAACTCTGTGGGTAAGAGAACCAGGCCACAAGGATGGTCTAACAGTAGGCATATACTATCGGCCTCCGACCCAAACTCCTGAGGAAGACTGGCAGTTGGAGAATGTTGCAAAGGAGGCATCCAAGAAGGGAAGCCTGGTTATAATGGGGGACTTCAATTACCCTCACATAGACTGGGTGAACTGTTGTTCAGCACATGATAAAGAGATAAAGTTCCTAGATATGCTAAATGATTGTTCCCTGGGACAGATGGTTGAAGACCCAACCAGAGGTACAAGAATCCATGACTTGATCCTGAGTAATACTCAGGATCTGGTGCAAGATGTTAATGTGACTGATCCAATAGGGAACAGTGACCACAACTCAATTATGTTTAACTTGATCATAGACCGCAAGTCACTGATAAAATTTAACACAGATACCTTAAATTTTCAAAAAGGAAATTTCCCAAAGATGAGGAAGCTAGTAAAAAAGAAGCTGAAAGGGAAAATTGAGAGAGTCCAAACACTCCAAGAGGCATGGAAGCTGTTTACAAAAACAATAACAGAGGCTCAATTGGAATGCATACCCAAAAGGAAAAAGGGCATTGCCAGGTCCAAGAGGACTCCGATGTGGCTTACAGGAGCTGTTCGGGAAGTGATCAAAAGCAAGAAAAGCTCATTTAGAAGATGGAAGGCTTGTCCGAATGAGGACAGCAGGCAGAAACATAAATTCTGGCAGAACAAATGCAAGGCAACAATCAGGAAAGCAAAGCAAGACTTTGAGGCAGGATACCTCTCAATGCCATTTCCAAGCAGGTGAAGGCATCTGCTTGGGAATACCCTGAAGGAAATGATGAGCCACTGTGTGTGACAGAATACTGGACTGGATGGGCTGTGGCCTGTTCCAGCAAAGCTGTTCTTATGGTCTTATGGTGCAGGAAAAAAGACAGAAGAATACCAAGGGCAGTTAATGATCAAAGATGTGCATAACTACTACTACTACTACTACTATTACTACTACTACTCCCAAGAGTTGGGAGTGAGGAAAAATGAATAATCCAAAGAATGCAAGCGTGGCGCCAAAATGGCCACCGCGCCCTTTGCGGGCCCCCCCCACAGGACAGAAAATCCGGGTAGTTAGGGGCGTGGCCAGCTCCCTTATAAAAGGGATGGCCACGAGGCAGCCGAGCTGCCATTTTACCTCAGCGACGGAGCGGAGAAGTCTTTTCCCTTGTGTCTCCGTCGCGCTTTAGCTTACCGGGAAGCCTTTTTTGGTAGCGGTTCTGCCTTGCTGGCTTCCCTTCTTGCTTCGGTGGAGATGCCTTCGAAGAAGAAGGCAGCTTCTAGTGCAGCTCGCGCTGTTAGGAGGCGCAACCCAGGTCGGAGGACCGCGGTGCCGCCTCCTCAACAGCCGCCTTTGCCGGCCCCTGCCGGGGCCAGCGGAATGGGGTCTATTGCCCCTTGGCCCGATCAGAGTGCGGGCGTGGAAGGCGTTCCGGCCCGTGGCCCGCGAGCGGTGGACACCGCTCCTGCACCTGCCCACCCTGTTGGGCCTACTCATCTTGGGTCGCAGCCTCCCCCGGGGCCCTCTAGCCTTGGGGGGTGGTGCGGCCCCCTGCCTTGGCAGGTTTCTCCACCGACCCTGCCGGGCTTCGGTGCTGGCCAATGGCCATATTCGGGTCCTGGGGTACAGGGACCTGCACCCGCGCCTGGACCAGGCGGGCCGGCCGGCCCTTTGCCCCTGGTCAACGTGGACACCTTATTGGCCCGGATCGCGGCCCTGGAAGCGTCGTTGGCTCGGGCCAGTCAGGCGGGCGCCCCCTTCGGGGTCCCTTTTGAGGCGATGTCGGCAGGAGGACAACAGCCGGCAGGGAGGGTCGAGCTGCTGCAGGCGCGTGGCGCGGTTTCGGCCACTGCCTCGCAGCTCCCCAGCCAGCAGCCAGGTGCGGGTCAAGCCCCGGTGATGAGCTCTACGTCGGTCGTGAGCTCCGACGCCCCCAGTGGGCCGGAACCCCCGGTGGGGGCGGCCCGCGGGGGTGCAGCATGTGAGTATACGGTGCAAGCGAGTACATCCACACACATCCCCAATATGGGGGGGGGTCTTTCAATGGCCTTGGCCTCGCGCGGGTGGTGCGGGGGCCACGCTATCGGCAACCCACCCGGCGGCGACGACTGCCACCTTGGGTACTGGGGTGGGTACTTGTTCTTACACTCCGGGGAATGTGCTGGGGGTGGCTGGTTTAGCTCAGGCCCCTTTTCCTAGGCCGGCTGTGCCTTTTTCGGCTTTGCCGACGGCGGGGTATTCCTTGCCACTAGGTGATCACTTGGCACAGACTACCAGAGAAAAGATATGGCGGGGGGAATACGTAGATATCTTCTCACTCCTGAACAGAGAGCCCACCAAGGAGGAAAGGGAGGGACAGGATGAGAAGGACAAGGAGCAGGCACGCCGCCGTAAGCCGCCGCGTACTTGGGCCAATTGGCTCCCCGCTTATTTAATATACATGGCAGTGTATTTGAGGGCGCGGCCGGATTTAGCTATTCCCATGGTCCAATATTTGGACAATATATACAGGGCAATGGTTGATTTCCCGGGCCCCTCATGGCTAGCATATGATGAGGAATTCCGTATGAGGATTCCCCTCCACCCTGAGATGAGATGGGATGAGCCGTGCCAGAGGCTTTGGCTCTTGTATATGACGCCTACACGCCCTGCCCCGGGAGATAGATACCATTGCGGACATGCGGTCCAGCGAGCGGCTCCAGCGCAGGTTACCCGCCAGGCGGCGGGGCAGGGGGTTCCAGCCCGCCTGCTGTGCTGGACTTTCTCGTCCAATGGTTCCTGCAATAGAAAGAATTGCAGGTATAAGCATGAGTGTCCCACATGTTCGGGCCCCCACGCAGCCTCTGCCTGTCCCAGACCTGGGGGGGCACGAGGCAGAGGGAGGGGTGGACAGTGGGCTGGCAAGACTGCCTCGGATGGAGCTGGTTCTCCAAAAGGCCCCCTCCCCAATTAATGTGGACATGCTGGAGCGTTGGCTCGCATCGTACCCAAAGGGGGAGGATGGGGAGTATCTCCTTCAGGGTTTTAAGCAGGGATTCCGTATTCCTTTCATGGGTGATAGGTCCCCTCAGGATGCCCCCAACCTGTTATCCCTCAGAGGGAGGGAGGATGTGGCTGCGGCCAGCATTAAGAAAGAGTTAGATGCGGGCAGGGTCGCTGGACCTTTCCCTGCACCCCCGTTTCCCAATTTTAAGGTGTCGCCACTGGGCTTGGTCCCCAAAAAGTCCCTAGGCGACTTTCGCCTTATTCATCATTTGTCCTACCCAGCCGGCCGATCGGTCAATGATGCTATTCCTGATGACCTCTGTTCAGTCAGGTATACATCGTTTGACCATGCATTGCGCATGGTACGCTCGTGTGGCCCGGGTGCCTTGCTGGCCAAGTGTGACATTAAGTCGGCTTTTCGCCTCTTGCCAGTGCATCCGGGCGACTTTGAGTTGCTGGGTTTTAAATTTAAGGGTGAATATTATTTTGATAAGGCCATGCCTTTTGGCTGCTCCATATCATGCTCGGCATTCGAGCGTTTTAGTACCTTCCTAGAGTGGGCTTTCGTCCGCAGGTCAGGGTCCCGGTCTGTAGCCCATTACCTGGATGATTTTTTATTCGGGGGTGAACGGGGCTGGGACACGTGCACACGTCTCCTCAACACATTTCAGACGCTAATGGAGGAACTTGGTGTCCCTTTAGCGCCCGAAAAGACCGAGGGCCCATCTACCAAGCTAGTATTCCTGGGGGTTGAGATTGACACAGTAGTGCAGGCTTCTAGGTTGCCAGGTGATAAGGTGTCCAGGATAGTGGCCCTTATCTCGGAATTGCTGGCCAAGCGTAAGGCATCCCTGAGGGAACTGCAGGTGCTACATGGTCACCTCAATTTTGCCTGCAGGGTGGTCGTACTGGGCAGGGCTTTTGCCCGGCGCTTATGCGATGCCATGGCAGGGTTATCCAGGCCCCACCACAGAGTCAGGCTTACCCGGGGTATCAGGGCAGACATGTTTGTCTGGTTGCAATTCCTGAGGGAGTTCAATGGGGTCTCATTTTGGAGGTCTGACCTCCTGGCATCCCCCAATTTCCAGATCCAGTCTGATGCCTCAGGATCCCTGGGTTATGGGATGTACTTCAATGGGAAGTGGGCCTATGGTGGGTGGCCACCGGCATGGGCAGGCACAGGTCGCCTGCGGGATCTCACATACCTGGAATTTTTCCCTATTCTGGGGGCTTTGATGCTATGGGGCGAACAGTGGGCTAATTCGGTGGTGCATTTATGGTGCGACAATGCTGCTGTTGTCCACATTGTCAATGCACAGACTTCCAAATCACCCAGGGTTATGGAACTAGTGCGCCATTTTGTGCTGCGCTGCCTGCGCATCAACGTCTTGTTCAGGGCCAGGCATGTCCCTGGGATTAATAATGATATTGCTGACGCTTTGTCCCGCCTGCAGATCTCCCGGTTCCGCGCCTTGGCCCCGGATGCGGAGGAATTTCCCTCGCCACTCCCGGACGAGATCTGGACTATTGGCAAGGAGAGGTGAACCGGGCGATTGGCCTGTCACTAGCGCCACGCACGCGTAAGGCGTACCAACAAGCATTCAATTCTTACAGGGCATTTTCGGCTCAATGTCACCTGCCAGAGACCTGGCCTATCCCGGTGGACCATGTTCTGCGGTTCATGGTTCACCTGCATGCACAGGGCCTCGCACCTCGCACCATAGCATCCAAGCTCTCGGCGTTGGCTTTTATGGCCAAAGTGGGAGGTCATGTGGATACCACCTCTGACTTCCGTGTGAGACATGTTTTGGAGGGGTGGGTGCGCGAGCGCGGGCGTTGCCCGGACGACCGGCACCCTATTTCCCCAGGGGTTCTTACCCAGTTGGCCCGGGGCTGGCCAGGCCTCTGTTTTGATCATTATGAGGCAGCCCTTTTCCATGCAGCCACAACCGTGGCATTTTTTGGAGCGCTCCGCGTCAGCGAACTCGTGATGCTGTCTAAGGCGGATGCAAGTGGTAGGGCACTGGAACTCGAAGATGTCTATGTAGCCAAAGACTGGGCCCAGTTGAGGATACGCTCCTCTAAAACAGATCAGCATGGCGTAGGCAGTGGTATAAGACTGCTACGTTGTTCTTTGGCAGACATCTGTCCGGTTGGTGCCCTACAGGAATTCCTGGCACTGCGTGGCATGCACCACGGCCCGTTTTTCTGTCACCAAGATGGGTCTCCCCTTACTAAATTTCAGTTTTGGAAGGTGACAGCCAGAGCCCTCACCAGGGTGGGCCTACCAGGTGCCCGTTATGGCACACATTCGTTCCGTATTGGTGCAGCCTCTACAGCAGCTGCTTTTGGGTACTCTGGGGCTGACATACACAGCATGGGGAGGTGGGGCTCGCAATGTTTTCAGTTTTATGTGCGCCCACTCCCGCCATGAGTACCAATCCAGTCACCTTACCGCCTTTTTTCTCAATTTTCTTACAGACCCTGGGTGTTGTATTACACCGGTGACAGTATGGCTGGTGGGCCACAGCTATGTGCACAGGGCAGCGCGTTACGCTGCGGCGACAGAGTGGGGACCCCGACTGGGACTGGGTGAACACGCCAGTCTCACATGGCATGGTAAGCCTGGGATGTTATGGCGGGAGCTGCGGCCTTTCCTTTTTTCTGGCCTGGGTGCTGACCCGCCTGACATTCTCATTATCCACCTGGGGGGCAATGATTTGGGCCAGGTCACCAGCTTATCGCTCAAGCATGCGATTTGCGAGGAACTCGCCTACTTGCATTATGTCTGGCCTGCCACAACCCTGGTGTGTTCGGACATTGTTCCGCGCCATTCTTACAGAGGGGGCGTTAACCTCATGGCCCTTGACCGTGCTAGGCGCACGGTCAATAGGGCGGTGGCGCGGTTTCTTGCTGACAGGGCTTGGGGACGGGTCAGTCATCACCCCGATATTAGCCTGCAAAATTATGACTTGTACGCAGGGGATGGGGTCCATCTGTCGCGAGGAGGTATGGACCTCCTGTTGGGTGATTGGCGAGCAGGCCTGTTGACCGAGCTGACGGTCTGGGGGGGGGGGCGTCAGGTCTTCTTTGAAGCCCCTCCATGTGGCGGGTAGCACTGGTAAGGTAAACAGTATGACCCACAAGTATCCGGCAGGTTTGCAATTGACTGGACAACACTAGACAGGAATAAATTAGTTAAACGTTGTCCGGTCAACGACGAACCAGGCGATGGGGTGATGACGATTGCTAACCAGCATGCATCACCCCTGTGATTTCACGGATACGCGTCAGAGGGTGGGGTCATGAGTTAGTTATTGACTACGGTCAACAATTTGTTTGTTGTCAACAAACAAATTGATACAAATTGATACATTGTAACCAATTGCCGTTGGCAATTTTGGGGTGGTACCTTACCAGTGTTACTTCGGCCTGCTTGCCTTATGAATTATGATTGGTCGTTTTACCAATACAAATTTATAATTCGGACTAGGGCATTGAATCAATAAATGTGGCCCTGTGCTGTTATCCACTTTCAATGTTGTCTGTGTCCGTTATTGGGGGGGTGCGCCTGCAATGCAAGCGCGGCGCCAAAATGGCCGCCGCGCCCTTTGCGGCCCCCCCCACAGGACAGAGAATCCGGGTAGTTAGGGGCGTGGCCAGCTCCCTTATAAAAGGGATGGCCACGAGGCAGCCGAGCTGCCATTTTACCTCAGCGACGGAGCGGAGAAGTCTTTTCCCCTCCACCCCCTCCCTAGTTAACAGTGTGATATTTTGGTCGCTTCGGGGCCGGGTGGGAATTTTTGGCTGGGACCCATAATGGCTTCCGGGTCCTGGCTTTTTTGCCCATCCCACACTGTTGCTATGGTTTGATATAGGGGTCTTTCTGCGTTCATAACGTTGACTTTGGTCACATTGGCGGGTAGCACTGGTAAGGTAAACAGTATGACCCACAAGTATCCGGCAGGTTCGCAATTGACTGGACAACACTAGACAGGAATAAATTAGTTAAACGTTGTCCGGTCAACGACGAACCAGGCGATGGGGTGATGACGATTGCTAACCAGCATGCATCACCCCTGTGATTTCACGGATACGCGTCAGAGGGTGGGGTCATGAGTTAGTTATTGACTACGGTCAACAATTTGTTTGTTGTCAACAAACAAATTGATACAAATTGATACATTGTAACCAATTGCCGTTGGCAATTTTGGGGTGGTACCTTACCAGTGTTACTTCGGCCTGCTTGCCTTATGAATTATGATTGGTCGTTTTACCAATACAAATTTATAATTCGGACTAGGGCATTGAATCAATAAATGTGGCCCGGTGCTGTTATCCACTTTCAATGTTGTCTGTGTCCGTTATTGGGGGGGTGCGCCTGCAAAGAAATTGTGCAGTACAAAATGTTCACCCCATGTTAATTAAATGACCAAAAGGTGTGTCTGTATGACCTACAGTGCTCTTTAGTTTTTACAGTGAATGGATATAGAAACACTAGCATAGGTTATGACTACTGTTATTCAAGATTTTAGTAAAAAATGTCCAAAGCCCTGGAGCTGTTAATACTGGATGATGTATACGGCCAACATTCTTTAGCAAAATAGTTAGTTATCAGTGTCATTAAGCTCTGCACTGAAAGATTTAAGGGATTACGATGTATCAGCTGTAAAAGTTAAAAATTTGAGAATATTCCCTAGACTTAAGCAATACTTCAAAGAGAGCTTTGAGCAGAAAATGCCTCTGACCGAAACACAAAGTCTTGAAACCATTGTAGATCTGTTTGGTACATGAGTTTGTAATTTAAATTAAACATTTCAAAAGAATTCATAATGGACTTTTGTGCCTTTGAAGACAACTTGAGGTAACAACTCAAGACTTTGATTTTGCTTGTGTTAGCTCTAATAATAAAGGATGGGAAACTCAGGAGTGTTCAGAAATGCCAATAAAATGGGGAAAAGAACTGGAACAGAACCATCCAACCTTTATTGGCTAGAGGCATCTTCTAAGGTTTTCTGTCTTCAGATTAATAAATCTTTATGTGAGTCTGTCCAAATATCCCAAATAATTGAGTTTTAGGGTATGGAACAATAGTTTGGTTTATGCTGTGCTTTTTATGTACAGCTTTTGTTTGTTTGTCACACCATTTCAACTTGACAGCATATAGCATATCATAACAACAAGGTTGGCTATTTACATACTTTATGTGCATCCTGGCTGGTGGAGGAATACCAATATCCTGCTAGAATTACAATTACAGTGATTCCTCATACAACGCCCAAACTTGGTTCCACAAGTTTGGACTTTATACGGATTTGGACTTTGTATGAGGCATGCAAAATCCTAGCCGCGATGCCTCATACAATGTCCAAATCCTTGCCGCGATGCCTCCTACAACGTCATTTCCATAGAGATACATTGTACTGTAACAGCACAGACTTCAGGACAAAATCAAGGAAACAGACAGGAAACAGACAGAACTTTAAGAAATCATTGTCTAAAGGCTAAATACATTACAAAAACATGTCAAACAACCCTGATTTTAGGGGACAAATCATACAACAAGTTTTTAACTTTTGAAAACTTTTTGAAGTGCAGGTTTAAATGTTAACATGTCCCATCATGCAGCACAGTGTTAATCTGCAGCCATGTGGCCGATCATCCATTTTGTACAAGCTACTGTAAACAATTACTGGATGGAAGCAAGAACAAAATGGATGCCAACATGTCCCATCATGCAGCACAGTGTTAATCATCCAAAAAGCAGCAAACACCAAACAATTGCCCACCCCACCAAACAGTGCTCCCCCAAAAAAAGACCAACATAAGAAAAATTATGGAGCATGCAATCTGTTTTTAAAAACCACAGCAGCAAACAACAATTACCCACCCCACCAAAAAATTGCCCTCCCTATCCACTTCCCCACCCCATGCCAACCAGATACAGAAATCCTCATTTACCTACCTTTCCACTTTGCGAAAAAATGGTCCAAGAACCTGAAGAATGCTGCAAAAATCCC
Source organism: Bradypodion ventrale (assembly GCA_035047345.1). Lineage (NCBI taxonomy): Eukaryota > Metazoa > Chordata > Lepidosauria > Squamata > Chamaeleonidae > Bradypodion > Bradypodion ventrale. The sequence continues at coordinate 101,008,036 of JAWDJE010000002.1, read as the reverse complement.
AGGAATGCTTTCAAAAATTCTGATGGAAAAAATTCAAAAAAATCCAAAATCGTGCTCAAAACTACTCCTAAACACTCTTCGCCTCATGCAAAACCCACAAGAGCAATGCACGCATGCGTCCTGCCTTTTATACTGCCCAGGCATAATGCAACCTGGGAAAAACCTTTTTACAAGGAATTAGGCAATGTTGTATAAATTCGATGTTACATGAAGCGGACTTTGTATGAGGTATTACTGCATAGGAAAGCTGCAATGGGACTTCATGACTTCCACACCTGTAATTGTTTCCTTCTCATCTGGAAAACAGTAGATAAGAAAGAGAACAGGTGGACACAAAAAGTAACGGGCCAATCTGCCCTTTTGCATTTATGTATTTATAGCTTCTTCTGAAAATTCACATTTGGGTTGTCCTTTTTCTGGATGTCCGAGTGAAGCTTCTGCCTCCTGCTTTTAGTGCAGGCCTTGGAACTAAGGAAGTGTGCTATGAGGTTTCTTACAAAGTAATCTTCTGTTATGTACTGTAGTAAGTATGAATCCTCTTGGGGAATTATTTAATATTTTTGTGTACTTTCTGAAAAAGAGAGCCTAAGGGTACACTGCAAGTTGAGAAGAAATCCCAGTGGACCATGATAACCCACTTCTTCCCTGTTTGATGCTTTCAGATGAAGCTTTTACCATGCCATTGACCTGCCTTACTCAAATAATTATATGGGCATTCCAGGCTACATCATCCCCACTTCTACAGTGGAAGATCTGCTAAAAGAGAAAACCATTTTTTCCCCCAGGAGAGTGAAAGGAACATAATTTTAAATTCATACTTTAGTATTAAAAATCCGCTGCAAATCCCACCTGATGCCTCAATGTGGAGGAGCAAAGACCCAGGCCATTGGACAGCTATGGTGGTGGGGTGTATTCCCCTGGCAGGTTCAACCATGTCACAAAGGTGTCAGCTAACAGTCCAAAATGTTCTCCATTTTGGAATCACAGGTCAGCTAGGTGGAGTTGGGTACTCAGGCAATGCACCTGGCCAATGCATTGCTCTAACATGGCCAACTTTGACATGAGCCCAGCCAACTGTGTTATATTTAAAATGTCTAAAAGAACATTGAAAACATGGGCCTCAGTCCCCCATGCATTATCAGACTCAGCTACAGTAGCGGTAGGACCTCCTGATGGTGAAAGGCCACTAAAATCTCATGAGAGACAATCCTTCAATCTGCCACATCAAACTAGATGTGCAAAGTATGGATCAACCAAGTAACTAAGTAACTATTAAAATAAATGCAAAATGGCAGTTAAATGCTATTTTGAAGTTTTGAACTCACACATAGTTTTTTTACCCATATTTTATAAAAATTCCTGAGGTAGGATTTTTCAAAACAGAATTTGGGAAGCCTCTTAAGGTATAGGAAATACAGTGGAACCTCATACAACAATCACCCTGTATAACAACAAAATCGCATAACAATTAGGTTTGGGGGTGGGGGGAAATGGCGTCCCACATAACAATTTTCCCTATGGAAAAAAACTGGACAAAAATTATTCAATGGGAAAAACCACTTCGCAAAAAAAATCATTGTACAATGCATCCCATAGGGAAAATCACTATGCGATGCATGTATCATATAGCAATTGTTTCGTACAACAATGAGCCTCGTGGAATGGATTAAAATCATTGTATGAGGTACCACTGTACTGTAAAAGCAATAGGGTGGGATAATTTGATGCAAAGTACTTGTACAGGGGTAAAGGTCGCCCTTGTTTGAAATCCAGTCATACCCGACTCGAGAGTTCAGTGCTAATCTCTGTTTATAGCCAAAGAGCCAGCACTGTCTGCATCTGAAGACATTTCCATGGACATGTGGCAGGCATGCCTCAACACCAGAGTTCATGGAATGCTGGTTACCTTCCCACCAAAGTGGTCCTTCTTTATCTACTTGCAATTTTTTGCTTTCAAACTGCTAGGTTGGCAGGGGCTGGGACAGAGATGGAAGCTCACTCTGTCATGCAGTACTTGGGAATTGAACTCCAACCTTCCAGTCAGCTAGTTCAGCGTCTTAACCACTTGAGCCACCGCAGGGGAACCAAAGTAATATTAAACTGTGGGTGGGTTCAGTCTTTTGAGACTTGGAACAATTACATCAAAGGTGAACTACAAATTGAATAAATGGAATGAAATGGAATGAATGAATGAAATAAGTCTTAGTTTTAGCTAACTTAGAGCAATTTGTGCTCACTCATTAAATACCCCCTCCAAATCCTGTAAGTGTCCTGGAGGCATGGGGAGGGGGGCAATGACAATGAAGGGAGAAAGAGGAGGGAGGGAAGTATGGGTCCACAGAGGGAGAGGAGGGCTCCCCACAACTCTTTGCAACCCTGCTAAACGGATGAATAGATACATGCATGTGCAGCAAAACACTTCTCTTGCTTGTCTGTCACCGCTTCTACCCTTTTATAGGTTTTTGATTCTATTGTTATTGTTATTTTTTAATTTTTTTACTGTTGTTTACATTCACTTATGAACCTCCCATAGTGGTACATTTTCCAGGTGAGCAGAAAGTAAAGTAAAGTAAAGTAAAAAGTAAAGTATAAGACTGCCCCATGATCCAGTACTACAACAATTGACCGGGTGCTGGTGATGTGTAATTGCGGTTTTCTTGTCACACTGAAAGGGAGCAGGGGAAGGGTTTGATTCAAACATCTAATGCACCCCAGGGGCTCATTAGGCCTTTCATCATACTGTACCAGATATTTACCCCGGAAGCAGCTTTTGACAGTTGCTAGCCTCTTCTATACACCATTCCAAACTTACATAGGGAAATGCTGTAGAGGGGACTTTTGTAAAAAAGTAGAGTACTGCTAAAGGGTAGGGGAGATTGTGATGCTCCAATGTCCATGAAATGTGAATGCATGGAGCCCAGAGTGACATCAGAGAGCAAAAAAGTGTGGCTTAAAAACAGTGGCTCAAGTGGCTAAGACGCTGACTGGGAAGCGGAAGGTCAGCAGTTTGATTCGAGTACTGCAGGATGGAAATGAGCTCCTGTCTTCGTCCCAGCACCTGCCAACCTAGCAGTTCAAAAGCAAGAAATTGCAAGTAGATAAATAGGGACCACTTTGGTGGGAAGGTAACAGCATTCCATGCATTCCGGTGTCTAGTCATGCCTGCCACATGACCACGGAAACGTCTGCAGAAGCAGACAGCGCTGGCTCTTCGGCTTAGAAACAGAGATGAACACTGCACCCTAGAGTCAGATACGACTGGCTCTCGAGCAAGGGAAACCTTTACCTTTACCTAAAAAGCCATCTGGGCACACTTTAAGTTGGAGAGGTCAGGAACCACAGCTGCCACTTTCATCTCCAGAGAGTGAAAGCAAGATGTCTTGTTCTTGAAGGGATTAGACTGAGGTGTGAGAGGGAAGGAAGTCATATTGTAAATTTTAGTGTATGAAAACCAAGACACAGGACACAGCCTCGGGCTGGGTTAACTCAGGTTTAATGCATCGTGGACAGAGGGAACATGAGGTAATGGCGGATCGATAGCTCTTTATATACTGCAGTAATACATTTGAACGTGGTGCCATGGTAGCCCATTGGCTACTGCCTGCGTGACGTCATTGCGAGTCACGCCCTTCTTGTCCAGGTGTAGGTGGTGGCGGGAAAGCTTCCCGCGCTGTTGCCTTTGATGAATTCGGACCAAGAGAGCTTGGACGCTCGCTGCTGCCAGCTGGTGGTCATTAGCTCGCGTCCTCATGCAGGGTTCATATGATACAGCTGAAGGTTACATTGTTGCTATAGGCAAGGTTACATTGGTTCAGATACATTGTAATCCATGTGGAAGGTAAAACCCTTAGAACACAACATCCCTCCCCCCTAGGACGAGACAACGTCTCGAGCCCATGCTTCTAGACACTCCCCCCCCTAGGAGACAAAATCTCTCAGCCAAGATGGCTTGTTTCGAACACGCTGGGGTCTCGATGCGGGCTGCCTCTCCCCGGATTTGCTACCTTCTCTTTGTCCCCTGGTTTCCTGTCCTGTAATTTGAGAGGGAGACTCGTTAGTGACTTGCCGCGGCTCCGCGGCGTTGTTGGGAGGTGTGCTCTTACTTAGGGAGGAACCGGGGGCACTGGGGACTAACGAAAAACCCCTCTTCTCGCTTGGATGGGTGGGGGAACACTCCTGAAAACCCCCCCGGTTTGCTAAATCAAAACCAAAATTCCATTCGGGGGCAGCGGTCGCGAACTCCTCTCCCCCTTCCCCGGCCTCTGATGGAACTGGTTTATCAAAAGGATATGAGTCGGGGCCGCTGCTTCTTCCTTCCCCCCTTGCTTGGGACTGTTGTCCGCTGCTGTCTCCCCCTTGGGTTGAGCGGGTGGGGGAGAACCCTAACGCTGAATCTTGTTGGTGATCCTCACTGACTGGCCCACTTACTCGGTGCCTCAGTTGGTCTGCGTGCCTCCTCCAGAGGAGACCGGTGTGGGTTTCGACCCGGTACGACACTGGCCCCGTCTGTTCTACCACCGTCCCCGGCACCCAGGCTGGCCCCGCGCTGGCATAGTTCCTGCAATGAACGGGGTCGCCGGCGGCGAAACCTTTCGAGACTGCCAGCCCCACGTTTTTTCCTTTATCCTCAATTCTTGTGGGGTCCAGCCTGGACAGGAGTGTAGTCAGTTTTCGCCGCATCAATAGCTCTGCCGGCGAGTAACCTGACGCTAAAGGGGTCACCCTATACGCTAATAAGAACTGACATACTTGGTGATTCAGGTCCCCGGGGCCCATGCGCCGAAGCGCCTCCTTTGTTGTACGCACCAACCGTTCCACTTGGCCATTCGTGGCCGGGTGAAACGGTGCGGACGTGACATGCCGAATGGCATTCGCCTCCATGAATGCCCCGAACTCTGAGGAGGTGAAGCAACTCGCGTTATCGCTGACTAAAGTGTCGGGTAAACCGAACGTTGAAAAGACTCTCCGTAGTTGGTTAATTGTAGTGGCGGAGGACGTGCTCTTTACCGGAATGACCTCCAGCCACTTTGAGAATGCATCCACCACCAGGAGAAACATGGTTCCTCGGAAAGGGCCAGCGAAATCTACGTGCACTCTGGACCATGGCCCCCTTGCTGTGTCCCATTCCCTATGCGGGAGGCGGGCCGCCTCTGGTCGGGACCCCTGGCATGCCTCACAAGTGCCGACCATGTGCTCAATGTCCTCGTCCAGCTGTGGCCACCAAAAGTAACTGCGGGCCAGCGCTTTTGAGCGAACGATGCCCGGGTGGCTGACGTGCAGCAGTTTGAGAACCCTCGGCCGCATGGGTGTTGGGACCACCACCCGTTGGCCCCACAACAGGCACCCCCTTTCTAGGGACAACTCTAGCTTCTTCCGAAAGAATGGGTCGAATTCCTTGCTTGGGGACGACGCTGGCCACCCTTTCTGCACCCATGAGCTGACTTTCTCCAGCGTTCTGTCCTTGCCTGTCGCCCTAGCTATATCGGCTGGTACTATTGGGGGTTCGTCTAAAACCTCGATTAGCAACACCTGGCGGTCTCTTCCTATTCTGGCTTTTTGGTCGTCCGACAAAGGCAAAGGAGATCTCGAAAGCGCATCAGCATGGCTGATCTCCTTTCCGGGCCGGTACTCCAACTCGTGTTGGTATGCGTTAAGAAAAATGGCCCATCGCAACATTCTCGGGGATAGTATCTGCGGCGTTGGCTTGCCTGCCGTGAAAATCCCTAACAGGGGCTTGTGATCCGTCACGATTGTGAACGGGCGGCCATACAGAAAACCGTGAAACTTTTTGGTCCCCGCTACTATTGCTAATGCCTCCCTGTCGGTTTGTGCGTAATTTCGCTCCGCTTGGGACAGGGACCTTGAATAAAACGCAACTGGGGCCTCCCGACCGTCATCCAACACGTGGCAAAGCACCGCCCCCACTCCCACCGGTGATGCATCACAGACTAAGACCACCGGCCGTTTGGGGTCGAAGTGCGTAAGGATTGCGTCTGATGTTAACAGTTGCTTTAGCTCGTTGAACGCCTTCTCGTGCTCGTCACCCCACATCCATGTCTCCTCCTTTTTAAGTAACCGATGAAGCGGTTCGGCCACGGAGGCTTTCCGCGGAAGGAATGTATGGTAAAAATTGAGGAGCCCCAGGAATGACTGTAGTTCGGTTTTGGATGTGGGGCGAGGGGCCTTCTTAATGGCTGCCACTTTGGATTTGGACGGCTTAATACCCTCGGGTGTGATCCGAAACCCTAAAAACTCGACCTCGGTTTCGAAAAAAACACATTTGTCCTTCCTCAGTCTCAGCCCCGCTTTCTCGAACACAGTTAGCACTTTATCCAATCTCCTGGCTAGTTCGGCCTCACTCCCCCCTGTTATCAATACGTCATCAAAATAAGGCAACACCCCCTCCAGCCCCTTCAGGAGGCGTTCCACAAGCGACTGAAAAAGGCCGGGTGCCGAGTTCACGCCGAACTGTAAACGCGACACCTGGAACGCTCCTTTATGTGTGACTATCGTTTGTGCCGCGGCCGTGGCGGGAGTTACGGGGAGTTGTTGATAGGCTTGTGCCAGATCGAGCTTAGCGAAACACTTTCCCCCATTTAGCCTGGCCAAAAGGTGGCTGACCACTGGCACCGGATATGCATTAGGGCGAATCGCCTTGTTAATTGTACACTTATAATCAGCGCAAATGCGCACCTCCCCATTAGCCTTCAGAGCTGTTACAATTGGAGTTTCCCACTCCGCGGAATCAACAGGAATAAGAATCCCCTGGCCCACCAATTTGTCCAGTTCCGCCTCTATTTTGTCCTTTAGTGCGAAAGGCACCCTGCGCGGTTTGAGTCTTATCGGGCGGACCTCCGGGTCTAGGTCGAAGGCTACGGGAGGTCCCTTGAATTTTCCAAGTCCTTTTTCAAAAACGGTGGGGTGCGCGTCACACACCGCTTGTATCGGATCCGCGCCCACGGCATGCACCCCCCCTATGAACAAACCCAAGGGCTGAAACCACTGCGTCCCTAGGAGGCTACAATTCCCCCCTTTGAGAACGACTAAAGGAAGTTCTGCGGAATGTCTTTTATAACGAACCCGAAATTTCCCGACCCCCAGCACTGGAATGCTGTTCCCTTGTACGTCTCGTAGCGTGGACCTCAGAGTCTTAAGTTTGGGCCGCGCTTGGGGGTCGATCTTCAAGAACTCTTTCTGGGGAATTATGGAATAATAGGACCCCGAGTCAATCTCCATCCTAACAGGGGCCCCTTGTACTATTACCTCAATGAAGTAATGGTTTTGTCCCGCGGACACGCTGAACACGGGGGCGTCGTCCTCACTGCCGTCCGAGACGCGACCCACGCCGTCCTGCTTCCTCGTGGTTCGGGCGCCATCTTGGGGTCTCGCGGGACGGTCCGGTCTGGCCGAACGGTCTTTCGACTGCCTCCGGCCCTCTTTCCGATTTCTGCATGCCCTGGCGATGTGCCCGCGCCGGCCACAGCTGTAACATTCGGCTTTCCTGAAAGGGCACTTCGCACGCTCGTGGGCCGCCCCACAACCATCGCAGCGGCGCCCCCCTTTCCGGACCTTCTGTACCTCTTCGCCGTCGCTGCCATCTGTAGAGGATCTCGAGGTTCGTCGGGTCGCGTGCACCGGCTGTCCTGACTTGCCGCGCACCGAGCTTTCCGCTTTGCTGGCCCTAGGACGCCACTCACGCCACTCGTGTATTTCGTCCACTCCCGCATTCGTGGACTCCGCGGATTCCGCGGTCTCTACGACCTCGGCCAGCGTGGGTGGCGGCTCCCTGTTCATCAGGCGGCGCTGCACTTCCTTGTCCTTCAGGCCACACAGCACGACGTCCCTCATGATCATCTCCAGGTTGTCCCACTTGCAGGGAACGGCGGCTACCCTCAGGGCCTCCACGAAAGCCTCTACCGACTCATCCGGCGCCTGGACTCGCCTCCAAAACGCACTCCTAGCGGGAAACATTGCCTTCGAGGGTTGGAAACGCTCACGCAGCAACTTCAGTATGTCGTCGGTTTTGAAGTCATCCAACGTCTTCGGTTCGATCATGCCCACCAGCGTCCGCTTGGTCTCTACTCCCAGCATTCGGGTGAGGATGGCCCTCTTCCTTTCCTCGTCGTCTTTGACTTTGAGTTCCACCAATGCCGCCTTGAAATCCATGTTAAAGATGGTCCAGTCTTGCGGCTTGGTAATATTGAACCCGCTCTGTGTCCTGGCACTTTGGGAATCCATTATCCCATCCTCGTCGCCAATTTAGTGTATGAAAACCAAGACACAGGACACAGCCTCGGGCTGGGTTAACTCAGGTTTAATGCATCGTGGACAGAGGGAACATGAGGTAATGGCGGATCGATAGCTCTTTATATACTGCAGTAATACATTTGAACGTGGTGCCATGGTAGCCCATTGGCTACTGCCTGCGTGACGTCATTGCGAGTCACGCCCTTCTTGTCCAGGTGTAGGTGGTGGCGGGAAAGCTTCCCGCGCTGTTGCCTTTGATGAATTCGGACCAAGAGAGCTTGGACGCTCGCTGCTGCCAGCTGGTGGTCATTAGCTCGCGTCCTCATGCAGGGTTCATATGATACAGCTGAAGGTTACATTGTTGCTATAGGCAAGGTTACATTGGTTCAGATACATTGTAATCCATGTGGAAGGTAAAACCCTTAGAACACAACATAAATCTAAAAATAGCAATCTAAGGCAGAAATTCGTAACATTTTCCCATCACAGGTCAGACCCCCACGACCCACAGCTGTGGGAGCCAGAGGCATGGTTGCTCCCAGTGCTTATGTCAGCAGAGATCAGAGCAAGGAAACAATGGTTTAGGTGTTTTCTCTCAATTCTTTCCCATAAAGACATGCATCTTCTTGAGTAAGTTGTGAGTAAGTTGTGTTGCATTCAGTCTAGGAAGCAAAAGGATTAAGTTTTAAATTTGGGATTAATAAAATTAAGATAAACTTGGTTGTATAAAAATGAAAAGCAAAGAAACAGTGCAGGGAAAAATGGAAAATAAGTTGTCCATAGCCATAAGCTAAAGAAAGTAGGTGCTCTCAAAAAGTAAGTTTGATGTGAGGGAAGGGAGAATAATAAAATAATATAATTAAGAATAATAAAATATATTGAATATCTATTGAACACATTTAAAAAAAAATATATAGCCTTTGATCAAACTTGCTTATCCCTAATTCCAAAACATCTGAACCAACAGAAGAAACTGTGCAAATGTTAGGAGGATTAGGTGAAGTTACATTTCACTGTCCTTCTTTTGAAAGGGGAAAAGCTACCAAAATCACAGAAATTTATATACTGCCATGAATCCCAACAATACTAGAATAACGTTTTACAGACATCTCATATAATAGGAATAGTTATTATGCACTCCCGGGGGCAGAAGACCGCTGCCGCTAACCAGCTGAGGTGAGTCCTGCCCTTCCTCTCATTGCCGGGAGAGGTAAAGACCTGCCTCCGCCCCGAGGACCATTGCCGCCTGCTAGGAGCGCTAGGACTTGTGCACGCTCCCCCCCCCAGAAGGACTTGAAAGGGACTGTGCAGCCCTAGGTGTTCCCCAATGGAGATGTCATAATGGAGACTCAGGCCTTGACTTGACCCTGAGATTTTTGGTCTGGTACACAGAGAAGGCTAAAATTCTATAGACAGGCACCTGAGCTTGAAAAAGTCTTTTAATATGGTTCTAAAAAAAATCAGCTGATTTTCAGCTGCCTCCCAAAATACTTTGGCTTCTCTCAGAATTTGCTGGCTATGGACAGTGGTCACACTAATTGTTAAAGATGCAAATCAGGTCCTCCCTTCTGCAGCTCTCAAGGGAAAGTTCCAAAGGACACAAATATCAGAGAGACAATGTGTTATGGCCCAGCCAGCAGCCAAGCTGCCCAGCCAGCAGTTGCTCCACCAAAAGGTAAGAGAGAGACTTACAGTCAGTTTACAGGGTTGAAGCAGGGTCTTCATCAGGAGTCCAGGGTTCAAAGCTGGTCAAGAGCAATTGAACATTCAAGGGTTTTCCAGAGGCATCATCAAGGTCACATGCAGGGGCTCAGGGTTCCAAAGATTCAGCTCAAGGTCTCACAGTGTCAGGGTCCAAGTAAGGAAATTGGTCCAACAAGAGCTTGCTGGCACACTCTTCTTTTAAGGGGACTCAGACTCCACAGCTGTATGCCGTTTCAAGAGGCTTGTCCTGGCACTCCTTCTCCTCAGCTGTGCTGTCTTGCTCTTCATCATCCCAACTGCTGGCACCTGGCATAGCTGTCAAGCTCTGATCATCTGGCCTGGCTTGGCCCTGAGGGACAGGCTCCAAATTGACAACTGGTTGCAGGGTTGGAGTCACTTCCTTGTCCTCCTGCTTGACATCCTGATCTGGGCTGGCTGCGGCCTGAGGGACTGGCAACAGGTCCTCCTCAGGCTCCAAATTGGAGCTGGCAGCAGGCAATTGGGCTGATTGACTGTCCTCTGTCTCCCCACACCCAGGACCCCAGGTCACAACACAATGCCCCTGTGACACTGGAGAAATTGAACCCATAGAACACATTCTTTGCATCTGCCCTTTTAATAGAGACATCCAGAACAAGTTCATATCTATGCTGCTTTGCAAGTACAGTATGCTGGCTGGTCAAACAGCACTTACATCCATTGGCTGCTATCTGATGAAAGACCCATCTTCACTCACAACACTGCCAGCTTCTGCACTGCAGGAAATAGAATTTATTATATCCCCCAAAGTCAATCAGGTATCATTATAGAAGGTACCCTAAAATATTGACATATATAAGCATGCATATCACCAGATTATTGTTAGATACTTTCTTTTGGGCTTTTTGATGGGAAAACAAAAAACTTGGAGCAATCCAGTTCCTGAGGATGTTGATTTCACAGCCTTAAATAAGGTACACACAGACTGTCTGGGGAATCCAAAGCAGACATTATTGTAGATTTAGGGTAAAGCTCACTGTGAACTTCAAAGAAGAATTAATTGCTATGCTATGCCTTCCCCGCCTTGTTTCCTAAGGAAAATGTCTTAAAACAGTAATTTAACAATCTTTTATTAACCTTTCTTAACTTCAATCAATAAGACTAATTAGTTCAATATGGTTGTGTTTTCAAGTTCTTATACTTTCCAGCTGGTGAAAGACCAGGACTTGAGTGCTAGTTTATATAACCCAGGAATAGAGGATATGTGGCCCACCAAATGTTTCTTGACTGCATCTTCCATCCTCCTTAGGCTGATATGTATTGAGATCCAACTACATTAGGGCCAGAGATTCCCTAACTCTACTATAGACAGGTGGTATGTACATGTTAAGTGACCTTCATGGAGTTAAAGTGAATGTGCTTACTACAGGAAACTGGGGCAGACAGTTCCTTGTTGGAAATCTTGCAGTCTTCCAAGCTCAAAAGACTCATTTTAAAGATCTAAATACATACTTGCAGGACTGCAGAGGCTCACGTTGCTAAGACGCTGACTGGGAGACAGAAGGTCAGCAGTTCGATTCCTGAGTACTGCAGGACGGATGAGCTCCCGTCTCTGTCCCAGCTCCTGCCAACCTAGCAGTTCGAAAGCAAGAAATTGCAAGTAGATAAATAGGGACCACTTTGGTGGGAAGGTAACAGCACTCTGTGCAATCCGGGGTCTAGTCATGCCTGCCACATGACCATGGAAATGTCTGCAGAAGCAGACAGTGCTGGCTCTTCGACTTTGAAATAGAGATGAGCACTGAACCCTAGAGTCGGATATGACTGGCTTTCGAGCAAGGGAAACCTTTACCTTTACTTTTAAATACATACTTGGGTGTTGGGTCTGTGGCTTTTCCAGTCAATGTGCATTCTGTCAACAGTGACTAAAAAATTTGGCAAACCATTATATATGTTGCATAGTATTTTCTATTCTCTCTCAGTCTATCACTATTGAGTTAATCTAGGTGTTCCTCTTGGAATATATCCTAGATAAATAAAAAGTAACTTGTAAGAGGTGGGTAGTACAGAATCTGTGAGCATTAGGTGTGTTGCACCAATCTTTGTGGCCCTTGGAAGCCCACCTTTGCCTCCAACTTTAAAAAAAAATTAAAACAGGAAGAACCACACCCAACCAAACTGCTTCTCATATAAAACAAAGTACACTGTCCTAGAGTGTCTTCTTAAGTGCATACCTGTGAAGTATCCCTTATTGGCCAGGATTTTCCTTATTTCTGCACTTGTTCCTCCCCTTTCCTGCTGCCATCCTGTATTTTGAATGGTGGGGAAAGGGGTTACTGTGCATGTGTGCCCATCAGAGACAGCAGTGCACATGTGCAAAGGGGTTCTGTGCATGCACAAAGGGGTTGCTGCTGTGCATCTGTGCCTGGGCAGTTCCCGTATTTTTCAGAGCCGCGCTTGACGTGTCTGTAAGTGTCCCCCTTTCATGATTTTAAGCCATTTTTCTCCAGGGTGGTGAAGATTTATGCCACACAGCAGAAAAAAATTGCCCCTGAACTTGTCAAATTGACCATCTTGTGCTATAAAAAGCAGAGTTCTTTGTGCACACTGCAATTTCAGTCAAAACCTCCTAAAATACAGTTTTTCAACATGCATAAATGGGTTTTCCAGCCTTCATTTTAATGATGGCATAACAAACTGGGGAAAGATGCTAAACAATTGCTATTGAAACTGGCTTTTTGATATATCAGAGTACCTACTGGTAATGCAAACAAACAGACTAGCTGAATGCGGGAATTTGACAGTTCTTTTGGGCCAGCTGTACTAATAAGCAGTCCTGATATTTTGGATCACCCGAGGTCATTCCTCTCTTTAATGCTGGCAACCTGCTGAAGCTGTCATTTTATTCTGAGTGTTTTGTTTGTAATTCTGGCCAGTTTGTTTTAAAATGCCAGATGTTTTGTATAAAGAAATAAACACATGAGCTAGTAGAGATTATAAAAGGTTTAGTTTTTCCCTGTGGAATTTGTTAGTTATGACCCTTGTGTAATGATCAAAGCTAGAAATTCCTGATATAAATATTAGGCCAATAGAGATATTATTTTGGAAAGTAATTTGAACAAGTGAGTAATGATCTAATTGCTACAGTTGTAACACTGAGTTAATTATTTGAGTTGTTTGTCTGAATAATTTTAATTTAATTTAATAGTCATATTTATATATGCCGCCCACTCAGGCAGAACCCGACTCAGGGCGGCATTACAACAAGTTTTAAAAACACATAAAAACACTTTAAAAGACCCATATCCCACCCACTTTAAAAGACCCATATCCCACCCACCCATCCCACCCACTATAAAAAGAAGAAGAGAGAGTTCTTAATTCTTTACATAATTAAATAATTTTGAAGTCACCTAAAATTTGCCCCTGATTTCATACATGCTGGTTTAGATTGCATATTTCTCCTATCTCTTTCCGTACATCTAAGATGGTCTGTGTAATATGTATGCCTACAAACAGAAGGTGGGGATATGATCAGGATTTAATTGACAGACGGAGTCTCCAAAAGAATAGTAGGCTGCATGCTAGAGTTTCTACTTCTCAGCTTGCTACCTGAAGTCTCAGATAGAAGTCTCTGCAGTTCTCCAGATCTTCAAGTGGTGAAACAAAACTCAAAGGGGGTTGTGAAAATGAAAATTAGATTTTTGTGTATGAAGTTCCTTTAAAGCCTACTTCCAATTGTCACCTGAGCTCAGTGGCTTAGCACAAAAGTTGTTTATATGTGAGTTGAGCTTGCATGATGGTTGGGCATAGAAAGAGCCACCCCTTAAAGAGAACAATATTGAAACACTAAAAAGTCAGGATTAAATATTGAAAAATTAGGAGAAAGAGTAGGTGGGCCAACCATGCCTCTTGGTACATGGCAGAAAACAGGACTTCTGAGTCTCCTTGTAAAAACCCTGGCAGAAAAACCTCCCCACCACCACCACAAATACACATGCACAGAGCCCCATGGCCTGGCAAGAGACGTTTACAATCTCAGCAGTATATAGCTTGTAGGAAATGCCATGAAAATGCAAACTCTGATGTGAATGGCAACAAGTGTCAAAACTGCTCTGTGCATTTTGTTACCTGCCTAGCTGCTCTCATAACTGTTATAAAAACTGCAAGTTCTTCACAATAAATTTTCTTTCAAGGAATCTGTCACCCTTGCATCTTTCCTATATAATCCTGTATTGTAATATTTCCATCTTGTATTATTTTAATCTTGATCAGATAAATTCCACAAATGATATTTCAGCATTCCTAATCTTGGCTTAAATTTCCCTTTGATTTCTTGGAAGAAATATCTTGTTTCTCCTCCTCCTCCTCCTCCTCCTCCTTTGCATTGAATATTACAATAGTTCCCTGTGTTCCCCTAAGCCAGTTAATAAAAGCTACATTTAGGATTCTGATCTTATTTTTGTCACCTTTTACTTTTGTTTCTCACCTTCATTAATTATTTTAAGAATTTTGTCCACCATCCATCAAAACTATTTGTTTCTTCTGACTATAGAAATGGTCCTTCTGCATTTTGACCTGATATCTTTGGTTTCAATCTGAAGTTCTTTTGGTTTACAGACTATGATTGGTTCACAAGCTATATGATTATTTACCTTTTTAGGATCAAAGATCACTGCAGATGGTGATTGCAGCCATGAAATAAAAAGGTGACTGATTCTTGGGAGACAAGCTATGAGAAACCTGGGGAACATAGTGAAAAGTAGGGACATCACCTTGCAAACAAAAGTTTGCAAAGTCAAAGCAATGGTATTCCTGGTGGTAATGTATGGTTGCGAGAGCTGGACCATAAGGAAAGTTGAGTGCAGAAGAATAGACGCCTTTGAAATGTGGTGGTGGAGGAGAATTTTGAGAGTACCCTGGAAGAGCAAGGAGAACAAATGGAACCATGCCCAAAAGCACCTTGCTGAAGGGCGTGGCTTTGCCCCCTTGCTCCCGAAAGAAGATAGAGGCATGCCTGGGGGTATGCTGGGTCGAAGGAGGGTGGAGCCAGGTGGCCTCTTAAGGCAGTTTCCCCTCAGCTCCGACTTTCTTCACACCAGTAGGAGATCAGAAGAAGAACTCTCCTACTGGCTGTGCCTCTTTGGCATTGGAGGAGGGATCGCCGCTTGATTTTTTTCTTCTGGAGCAGGGATCACTGCTCAGTTTTTGCTCCCATCCCTTGAGGCATATGTTGATTTCCCAGGCCCTCCATGGCTATTATATGATGAGAATTTACATATGAGGGTGGCCATACGACCTACCATGCGTTGGGATGCGCTCTACATGGGGCTGCCCTTGATGACCATTCGGAGGCTGCAGCTGGTCCAGAATGCCGCGGCCCGGGTGGTGATGGGGTGTGGACGTTATGCCCATGCCTCACCACTGCTTCGGGGGCTGCACTGGTTACCAGTTTGTCTTTGGGTGCAATTCAAGGTGCTGGTTTTGACCTTTAAAGCCCTACATCGTAGTGGGCCAGGGTATCTTAGAGACCGCATCGCCCTAAGGACGTCTGTCCCTCCAACCAGAGCAGACCGGAGGGGCTCTCTAATTGTGCCATCAGCCAGGGGGGCTCGCCTCTCTGGCACAAGGAGGAGGGCCTTCTCCGTGTCTGCACCGGCCCTTTGGAACCTCCTGCCTGTGGAACTGTGTCTCCAGACAGAGTTGTTGCCCTTTAGGAAGGAACTAAAGACCTGGCTGGCTGGCCAAGTTTGGGGTGCGGGTGGGGATGGGGGTATCGTTGGGTGGTTGGTATAGAGAAGTGTGCCTTCCCCCAAGGTCCCTTCGGTTCGTGCGCACCTTTCAGGGGTGGGTTTTTTAACTTTTAACTTTGTTTTATCATGTGTCTTTTATGTATTTACTGTCTGCTATGTAAACCGCCCTGAGTTGGGTTGTACCTGAGTGGGTGGTATATAAGCGTGAAAAATAAAAATAAAATAAAATAAATGAGCCCAATGCCCCACTCTGGCTGCAGTTCCTGACCTCTTCCAGGCCTGTGCTGGGTGATAGGTATGATTGCAATCACCTTGACCAGTGCCCAAGCCCAGTGGCATCTCCCCGCCAAGGAGCGGGGCAGGTGATTCAGCAGTGCCTGGTCTGCTGGGAGTTTGTGGTTCATGGACAGTGTAATCACAAGCCCTGTAAATATAGGCATGAGTGTTCCATCTGCCAGGGTCCACACACCACCGTGACCTGTTTCAAGGCCGGCTTTGGCAGGGGAAGGGGCAAGGAACAGGGAGGGGGCATAGACCCCCAGGTGGGCCTGGGACCCCTCCCAAAGGAGCCCAGCTCAATTAAGTTGAAGGTCCTTGTGCACTGGTAACAGGCTTACCCATGCGTGCGGGATGTGCAGTATCTCCATGATGGCTTTACATGGGGTTTCACATCCTGGCCAAGGGGGAGAGGTGCCCACAGTGGGCAGACAACTTGAGTTCCATGGTTGAAATGGAAGATGTAGTTAGGGATAAAAAATTTAAGGAAGTGGCTGAAGGGTGGGTAGCAGGACCCTTTAGTCAGCCTCCCTTTGTTAATCTCAGGATGTCACCAATAGGCATAATGCCCAAGAAGGCACCTGGGGAGTATCAACTTATACATCACCTATATTATCTGGAGGGTCAGTTGGTTAATGACGCCATATCACACAAACTCTGTTTGGTGTGGTATGCATCCCTGGATGCCATGGTGGAGATGGTCCACATGTGTGGCATTGCTGCATTGGTGCGCTGATGGCCACATGCAACATCAAGTCAGCATTTAGGCTTCTGCTGGTACACCTGGATGATTTTGAGTTGTTAGGGTTTGCATTTGAAGGCCAGTAATTTGTTGATAGGGTGATTCCCTTCGGTTGCTCAGTGTCTTGCGCTGTCTTTGAGCAGTTCAGCTTCTTCCTGGAGTGGGTGCTCAAGTGCCAAGCTGGACGTACACAGGTCATCCATTATTTGGACAACCTTCTTTTTTGTGGCACTGTGGACTCAGGGGGCTGCCAACACTTATTGGTCACATTTCAGGACTTGATGGAGGACCTAGGGGTCCCTTTGGTGCCGTAGAAAATGGAGGGACCAGCTTCAATGCTCACATTCTTGGGCATGGAGCTGGACACCCTTAGCCAGTCTTCCAGGTTGCCCCAGGACAAAATGGTAATGCTTGCTAGGCACAGGACAACATTGCAGGAGCTCGTTGGCCATCTTAATTTTGCATGTAAGGTGTTGGCTCCCGGTCGTGTCTTCCTGCAGCATCTCTGCAATGCCATGCGAGACCTATCTAAGCCATATCATAGGACCAGGGTGACCTCGGGGATAAGAAAGGACCTGTGGGTAATGCAACACTTTTTATGTGACTTTAATGGGATATCTTTCTGGATGACACACCTTACATTATATGCCAAGTTTTAGGTACACTCTGACGCATCTGGGGCCCTTGGGTTCAGAATTTTATTTATGGGCCGTTGGTGGCAGGGCACGAGGCCAGTTGGTTGGGAGGGAAAAGGGATGTTGCAGGACCTGACATTCCTGGAATTCTTCCCTATTTTGGGGGCCCTATGGCTGTGGGCAGATGTGTGGGCTCATCCAAAACTGATCAAGCAGCTAGGGTGGTGGAACTTTGGCTGGGTAGTTACTCATAACCAATACTTTGTCCAGTAAGAGCCCTTGGCGATTACCTGGGGCTGCAGGGAGATGGGCCGGGGCCACTGTTTCAACACATTGATCGTTCACTTCTGACAAGATACCAATTCTGGAAACTGACTACTATGGCCCTTTAGGCTGTGGGCCTTGAGGGCCTGCGTTTTTGTATGCATTCATTTCAAATTGGGGCATCCTCTACTGCTGCTTCCTTGGGTTATCCACAGACGGATATCAAAAGGTCATCGGACAAGTTCCTAGTTTATGTTATGCATTTGGTGCATTGACATTGTTCTTTGGCATGCCTTTAATGTTTTTTCTTGTTGCAGGTCGATTGTTGCCAGTTTGGAGGGCATGCATGCAAGTTGTGGGACACAGTTTCATATATTGGGTGGACCGAAGAGCAGTTGCATCACCATGGGGGATGTACCTGGGATTGGCCGATGGTGCCTGCCTAGAATGGAGGGGCAAGAGGGGTATGACTTGGAAGGAGCTGTTACCTTGCCTTTTTTCTAGGTTTGTTGGTATGCCTCCAGATTTGCTGGTGATACATCTGGCGGGCAATGCCTTCTGTAAGATGAAGGGCATTGCCATTAGTTTGGGGGTGAAATGCGACCTGGCAGAAGTCAGTCGGCATTGATCAGATGTTTGTTTAGTTTGGTCAGTCTTCATACCTTGGAGGAGGTGGAGGGCAGACTGTGATCCCAGTCTCATAGATAGGGCCTGGAGAGGGGTCAAGAGGGAGATGGCCAGATTCCTGCATGAGGGGTTTGGTACTGTTGCAGAGCACCCTGAAATCAGGGTGGAGCATCCTGAACTTCATCGGGAGGATTTATATTTTTTTGAAGGACCTACAGTGGGGTATTCAGGCCAAGCTTGTCGGTCTGGAGGGGGCAAATGGCATATCAGAATGGCAGGAGGAAGAAGCTAGGTGAAATCCCAGGTTTAATTTGGGAACAGGTCATGGTATGGTAAACAGCCGGGACTGCAGAACCTTATGGTCCGACTCCTGACTGGGGGGTATACCGATGGCCTGTTGAGCATGATACGGGTCTACAGCTCCAAGGCTTGAGTGTAGCATTGGTCATTGCACCAGAATGGTGAACCGGGAGGGGGACTGTTCTTGACAGGACACTCCTGGGGAGCAGACAAGCACCTACAATTGAGTGGAGGTGGCAAATGATGATTACCTTGGCTCCATCACTACTATGGCCCCACTGTTGATTTGTTACAGTTGAAGTTAATAGTTAATAAAATGGCCCTGAGTTAATTCCCGCAATGTGTCCATCTCTTTAATCAGGGGTTGGGGCAAAGGTCGATCTTAGAAGAAATCAACCCTGACTGCTCCTTGGAAGGTCAAATAGTGAAGATGAAGCTAAAGTACTTTGGACATCAAATGATAAGGGAGGATTCATTTGAGAAGGCCTTGATGCTGGGAAAGGTGGAGGACAAAAGAAGAAGGGGGTTGCAGAGAATGAGATGGATAGGTGGTATTGTTGGTGCAATGGGCACAGAGTTGGGCAGGTTGAGAAGGATGGTGGAGGATAGAGGAGGTGCTTGGCTGACAATGGTCCATGGAGTTGCAGGCAGTGTTGGGATTCAATTTTTTTACTACCTACTCGGTGGGTGTGGTATGAGGCATGACCACCATTGGTCACAGGGGGTCAGAATCGAATGTGTGACTGGACAACAACAACAACAACAAAATATTTTTCAGCTTTATTCTAATTTTTGTTATTAATAGTTCATGGTGTGTGCCACAGTCTATACTACAGAGCTGTGTACCACAGCTCCTCTTTTTTGAAGAGAGAAAAATAGAGTTGCCCCAACTTCTGTTTCCAGTTATGAAGTACACTTGCCATCTGGTGACATTCGCATGGGTTTACTGAAATATGTATTGCAATAAACAAATTGTTAGCATTTTGTTAACAAATTTTATGAGCTGTTCTCCTGCTTCACTTCTATCCTAAGGTTAAATTCTCTAATAGTATTCATCTTGCTTCTTCCTCTTGCATCCCAATCATCTATGATTATCAGTGCATCTTGTTTTGGAATGTGGTCACTTTGCTCCTGTACACTTCCAGAAAAGCTTCCAACTTCTTCTTTAGCATCTATAGTTTGAATATAGACTTGAATGATAGTTAGGTTGGTAGTTTCCCAAAAATTCTGGTATGTGCTCAGATCTTGCATTATAGCCTCTAACTCCCTATGTTACATCTTGCCTCAGTATTACAGCCACTCCATTTCTTCTGATTTTGTGATTTTAGAATGTCTTGTGCTGACAATAATATGAAAGGCAAGAGCAATGTAGAATTCTGATTTGTTGTAAAACATAATGAAAAGGAAAAAAAGGTTCTCTTGAGAAAAATGGAAAAATAAAGAGTTAACTTTCAAAAAACCATATTAAGGATTATTTTATATGCTTGAAACTACGATGAATAACTAATTAGTTCTCCTTGAAACTCTAATGATAGTGAATTACTTTCCAAAAATCACTTTCCAAGTGATTCTGTATGAAAAAGAATATCTATATCAGCATTTTAGAAACACTACTAACACTTTTGGAATAGTAGCCATGTTAGTCTGTGTTTCAGCCATATCAGTAGTAACTCTGTGATGGTCCACATTCTGCAGGAAGCACAACTGGAAATGCAAGACCTAAAACAATGCCGAATTTATCCAGGCCTACTGTTTGGCATCTGCAAAAGCCAGAACTGCTACATTTGGGGTTGAATTCATTTCTTTATGCCACATAATGAGCTCCTCAGTTACCTCCTCCAATGACCATCTTTAGCTCTATGTTAAGTGTCCCAAGAAAGTACTGAAGAGTGGGCATTTGCCTAACTATGCTCCTGACCATTCTAAGTTCTGAAGATAATTGTCATGAAGGGACAACTGTAAAATACTAGCTTCATATTTTGTACTTGCATATGCTCTCAGACAACTTATCTCCATATGTAAACTCATTTATCATATTAACATTATCCTATGTTTCTATCTCTATCTTAACCTATAAAATCAAGGGTTAACCGTTGGAACTTCGTATAGGCTCCTTAGCCAGGCCCCACTAACCCGCACTCACCATTCGTGCACACGGCCGAACTGGGTACGCAGGTAAACGTAGGATTGAGAATTGTGCCAGGGGGGCAAGAGCCCCACAAACGCGAATAAACTAAATCAACTTCAATACCCAACGTTCTTTGTGCCGCGCTGCGCTGCAGCCAATCATGCTGAGAGGCGCGACCACAAAGAACGCTGAGAAACGTGCCGCAGCCAATCAAAAGTGAGCCGTAGGAAAAAAACGCAGCACAAACACAAACCCATTACTACAATCCCCAGAGTCCTGCGCGCTAAGAAAAACTCCGTTTTTAAAGAGAAAAAAACAAGCGGTTTCTTCTCTTTAAAAACGGAGGTTTTTTAAGGAGGGGGGGAATCGATCCACTCTCCCTGGTCTCCTGGGTCCAGAAGGGTTGGGGGGACATACCCCTTTTGTCCTGCCCCAAACCTCCCAACCCCAGGGGAGCCAGAGGAGAGGGGGATGCCCTCCCCCCACCTACTGATATTAAAGGGGAAACTGCGATCTACTTTCACGACTCCACACAATCAAAGCACCATAACACAATAAAGACCCCCTCCCCACCACCTAGCCCACCCTTCCTAACACCAACTGACCACGCCCCTCTCCCCACCACTTAGCCCACCCTTCCTAACCCCCAATGACCACGCCCCCTCCCCACCACCTAGCCCACCCTTCCTAACTCCAACCGACCACGCCCCCACCCCACCACCTAGCCCACCCTTCCTAACTCCCACTGACCACGCCCCTCCCCACCACCTAGCACACCCTTCCTAACCCCCAATGACCACGCCCACTCCCCACCACCTAACCCACCCTTCCTAACTCCAACCGACCACGCCCCCCTCCCCACCACCTAGCCCACACTTCCTAGCTCCCAATGACCACGTCCCCCTACCCACCACCTAGCACACCCTTCCTAACCCCCAATGACCACGCCCCCTCCCAACCACCTAGCACATCCTTCCTAACCCCCAACGACCACGCCCCCTCCCCACCACCTAGCACACCCTTCCTAACTCCAACCGACCATGCCCACTCCCCACCACCTAGCCCACCCTTCCTAACTCCAACCGACCACGCCCCCCTCCCCACCACCTAGCCCACCCTTCCTAACACCAACCGACCACGCCCCCTCCCCACCACCTAGCCCACCCTTCCTAGCTCCCAATGACCATGTCCCCCTACCCACCACCTAGCACACCCTTCCTAACCCCCAATGACCACGCCCCCTCCCAACCACCTAGCACATCCTTCCTAACCCCCAATGACCACGCCCCCTCCCCACCATCTAGCCCACCCTTCCTAACTCCAACCGACCACACACCCCTCCCCACCACCTAGCCCACCCTTCCTAACCCCCAACGACCACACCCCCTCCCCACCACTAAATAAATAAATAAATTTACAAAATTACTAAAAACACAGTCAAAAAACATCCAAAAATACACAAAAACAAACAAAAACAACACCAAAAAACAATATGAAGTAAACAAAAGCACAATCAAAAACAAAACCAACAGTCAAAAAATACAAATTCCAACACCCCCCCCCCCAAAAAAAAAAGAAAGAAAGAAAGCAAACTTACCAAAAGATGTCCTACCTCCACGAGGACCAGAAAAGAAATGAATAAAGGAAGAGACTACTTACCAAAAGAAGCTCCACCCAGAGGCCAGGAGAGAAAAAAACAGTCAAAATACAATAACCCCTACCAGCACCACCTGCTGGCCACAATAGTAAAAACAATTCAAAAACACACAACAGCCCAAAACAAAAGGCCACAAGAGTAACAACAAATCAGAAACATAACACAAATTTCACAATTTTACACAAAAGGTTACAACAATACAAACAAGTCAAAAAAATTACACTAAAACACACTTTAACACAAATCACAAAATATGTCAATAAAATACAATAGAAACTTTTAAAATATCCTGTGCTGAGTTTTAACTCAAATTAAAACCCAAAACATCTAAACACATTTTAAAAACATTGAATGTAAAAAACATTTACTTTTACATTATTAAAATTATTTCCTACGGTACAAATAATTTTAAAAAACTAAAAAACTAAAACATTATTCGCTTACATAAAACAATTTGAAAACATTATATCATACTTTGTTCTTTTATTAATCCTCAAAAAAACTATAAAAATCAGATCACAGTTAATAACAGCCAAGCCAAAAGATTTTTACGTAAATAATCATTTTAAAAATTAATATTACAAACTAAGCAATTTTGAAAAATAATAATAACACAATTTAACCTTCCAACACACTTTAAAACAGCCCGGCAATGCCGGGCAACCTCTGCTAGTTCACTAGATAAGAATAAAAGAAGAGAGCATAACTATTTCAAGGCATGGGATAATTTATATTTTGTGTTATAAAAAGAGATACCATATTTGCCCATGTATAAGATGCATCAGAGTATAAGATGCACCCCGTTATTACCAAAATAGTCTACTATAGGCCACTATATATGGTACAAGATACAATCCATTTTTCCAGTGTATTTTAAGGGAGGGAAGTGGGTCTTATACACCAGCAAATAGGGTAAATCAAGGCTGTTGCTACCATTGACAGAATAAGACAACTGCCTTCTGTGTCAGACACTGGGCTGCAATCTCATGGCAGTTGCTTTAAAGAGTCCCTGGACTGTCTTTCATCCCCTAAACTAAGTTGTTGCCTTTTTTTTTTTTGCATGTTTACAGCAAGAGCAAAAAGTTGGTTTATAGAAAACTACTTTCGCCAAAATAGCTTTTTTACCAATTTCTTCTCACAATAATAAAAAAACACCAAGTCCTAGTTGCTTAATCAAAACATAGAGTCTATTAGTTCCTCAGTAGTTAACTAATTATATTGTCTGTCTATTGCACCAATAGCACCTATAAATGTTCTATCTTTTCCATACTCTCTAAGAAGTTCATTTTGGGTGAAGTATTTCTTGTATGTTGCTTGACCTTATTATAAAACATAATGAACCCTACTTTCACTATGGAATTAATATGCTTCCCGCATATGCCCTGATACATTTTCCACTTGGATTAAAGAAATTTAGCTCTAGGCAAAGTCAAACAAGGCTTATTTGGATGAGATCTAAAATGAAAGACAATAGTGAATGCTTCAGGTTTGCCAGTTCTGAAATGTGCCAGACATCTTTTCTTCCCTCGTGCTGTCTAGATAACAATTCAGTGGCAGGATGGCAAAAGCTAGCTCACTTGAGAGTGATTAGACAGGGAACTTTCCATATGAAATGTTAGCAGACCAGATGGTCTTCCACATTTGGACACAGCTCTGGCATTTTCTTCCAGAGCAACAACATCCCACTTAAGCTCGTTGGGTGACGTGAACTGGTATATTTTCATTGGAACCAAAACAAATGAAGCCACACTAATTGAAAGCAAATGAAAATCTGGTTCATGACCAATACATTTTTAAATGAAAGACTGGGTTTCTTTTCTAAGATATAATAAGCATGATTCCTTACAGTCTCCAGTTTCCAGTCCACTAGTGGACTTATGAAACAATTTGCAGGAAAGCTGTATGTTCAACAACCACAGATGGTTGTCTGTGCCACATTGCAAGACATACTGTGCAGAAATGATAGAAGAGTTGACACTAAATTGCATCTGGCAGTGGATGTGTATCTGATCCTGATCTCCATCTGTTAGAAGCTGAATGGACCATTGTCTATCCAGAAACAGAGTTTGGAAGGTTACTTTTGAAAAGCATTAAATATTTCAAGTCTCCCAATACTTAGCTAATATGGAAGGTGCAATTTTAAAAAGTAGGTTTGCTTAAGAATTTCTCAGAAGTAACTAAATCAGTTAATTTTATTTATTTTTGTATCTCAAGCTACTGAGCTTGCAAAATTTATTGTTCCTTTCCATCCCATCTTTTTGTTACTTCAACACAGCATAAGACAGCATCGTGAAGAACAGCATATTTTGGCAGTTCAGCCATAGGATAGTCCTCCTCCACCATTCAGGAGAGCAACACTCATGTAATTCTCAAAGAAACTGAAATATTTCAGTTGTATTTCACAAGAATTTGACATTATTCTATACATTAAAAGTGAGATGCAGCTTTAGTTAAGAAAGGAATTAATTGCAAGCTCTGAAGAGTGATATACGCAGCCTATAGGTAAAGGTAAAGGTTTCCCTTGCTCGAAAGCCAGTCGTATCCGACTCTAGGGTTCAGTGCTCATCTCTGTTTCTAAGCCGAAGAGCCAGCGCTGTCTGCTTCTGCAGACGTTTCCGTGGTCATGTGGCAGGCATGACTAGACACCGGAGCGCACGGAACGCTGTTACCTTCCCACCGAAGTGGTCCCTATTTATCTACTTGCAATTTCTTGCTTTCGAACTGCTAGGTTGGCAGGAGCTGGGATGAAGACGGGAGCTCATTTCCGTCCTGCAGTACTCGGGAATCGAACTGCTGACCTTCCGCTTCCCAGTCAGCGTCTTAGCGACTTGAGCCACTGCAGTACCCACGCAGCCTATATTGTTGGATTTATGTGTCTAGTAAAGGATCTTTTCAAGAAGTATGCATTTGGAAGTGAAGATCCTTGTTTGTGATGGCAACTTTAGTAGTTAAAAATAACTCTTAATATTTGGTCTATTTGTTAATCAAATAATAGACAAACAGATACAGCATTAGAAGAGTAATAATGAAAACAAAGAATTAGTGTAGTAAGAATGGTACCATCTTCTGGAAAATTGCAAAGCCCAACCCATCCAGAAGTGTTAAAGAGGTTTTCCTTTGATTATGCTCTTCCTCTCCCCTGATGTTTTATTCATGGCATTATATGGAATTTTTGAACTTTGTTTTTTATTTTAAAAAAATATGGTCACATTTTTATCTGCCTGAGGATTTATAAACAGGGAATTGCCTTAGGTTTTGGAATCTTATCCCAGTTCCTCTCCATATCTTAAGCAATTCATCTTGAACTTACACATCATTTCCTTCTTTCCAGATCAGCCTTTCTTCTTCTGTTGCTTTTCTGTTTTTCATATTTAATATTTACGAGAACTGATGAATATTTAAAAGCCTGCAGTGCCTTTAGTCCCATCACTCTCACAGTTCAATGTAAAAACCAATGTATTTTGCATTAGGAGCACTAGAGACATAGTGAGCTGTTTGCCAGGGATTTGAACTCTGCTGATCAAGCCCCTGGAAGACAGAATCACTTGGAGAAGCTTGTGAATATCTTGCTGGTATTTCATTCACCACATATGAGATGAAAGGCAAACCTGAAAGTTGCCAGTCTCTCTTCATATATTTCAAGCCCAATTCCACATGCTGGGCAAGGAACAACATCCCTAACATATTCAGAGCACCCTTGTCAGTTCTGACTCCCATTTCAACTCTGTTGAGATATGTCCTTTCTAAATCCAAGTCAAGAGCACTTAAAGATCTTAAGTACCTCTTACGATGTTCTGAAAATGCACAAATCAAATCTTACTCATATTGTCCATTATCCCTCAGACCGTGCAATTCTAGGGTCCCAGATTTTGGCAAGCTTGACAATATTTCCAGCTAATATTCTGCTTTGCCGGACCCACTCCCCAATAATGAGATGGACACTTGTAATGGATTTAAATTTGGCCACTTTATTTACTTATAACTTTTAACTTTCTTAACTTTTGTTAAGGCAAATGGGCCGAAATAGCACTGGTAAGGACTAGCTGCTACTACAGCTCTTAAATTAACCACATTGTATCAATTTGTTTACTTAATTAAACAAATTGTTGACCCCAGTCAGATAGCTACTTATGACCTCAGCTTCTGACATACCTCCAATGAACTTTCAAAGGTTTTGCAGGCTGTCTTGAGCCTGCATCACCTTGTTCATGGTCCGCCTTTGATTGGCCAGCCCAACTTTCCCTCTACCTTGTCCTTCAGGTGGCCAATCAACTGCGTACCTGCCGTATTCGTAAGGGTCATCCACTTTGTCCTTAACAGTGCTAGCTGTCATATGTGGAGGAGTCTTCCACGACTCACCGCCCCCCGACCGCCAGCTCGGCCACCAGGCCCGCTTGCAAGGAAGCCAAAAAGAGGTCGATGCCCCGTGCAGAGAGGTGCACCCCATCTCTGCGATACAAACCAGCATCCTGTATATGGATCGTGGGATGCTGGACCATGGTCCCCAAACCATACTTGTCAAAATGTTGAGCCACTGCCCGATTAACAGACTGCCTTGCCCGATCAATTCAACAGGGGTCACCACCTCCCCTGAAATATGTTTGCGGAATCATGTAAGACCACATGATCTGGACCTGTGGCCAACATTAGCGAATCAGGGCCAGGTCCCGGCGTATGGATATGATCAGATCCAAGCCGGTGATCTGGCCCAAATCATTGCCACCCAGATGTATTAACAAAATGTCAGGTGGAATGGAATTCCCATCAGATAGAACAAAGGGGATAAGCTCGTGCCATCTCATTCCTCAAAATCCACGCCATGTCAGGCACGCAACAGCATGAAGCCCCAAATGCATGCCCCACATAGACGAAGCAGCATGGCGAGCAGCCCAAAATATATAACTGTGGCCGACAAGCAACACCCATACCGGTGCGTCCAGGGGCTCAGGAGCTGTAAGAGAACAAAGAAAAACAAGTGCCAGTGGGATGCTCAAAGAAACATGGGGCAAACATATGAACGGAAGTAAGCAGATCCTCACCGGCCCATCCTACGGATATCATTATCCAAGTAACCAAATGCCTCAGCCGTCGATGCAGCACCTATACGGAACGAATGGGTGCCATATTTTGCCCCTGGAAAGCCCAGCGTGGTGAGTGCAGTCCCCGTAACCTCTCAAAACTGATATTTTGTCAAGGGTGAGCCATCCTGGTAGTAGAAGAGGAGCCCTTGTGCTGTATCCCGGACAGCCAAATATGATATCAGAGCAAGAACTTGGCAAATCGCCCGCATGCTGCAACTGAGCAGGGTGACTGTGCTGCCCCTGCCCCTGCCCAGTTGATCCACCTTTGAGTAATGAATGGTCAATTGGACCGATTCGTTAGAGACGAAAATGTCGTCCCACTCTAAAGCTTGGCGTGACCGATCATTCCGTGAAAGAGCAACCAGTTCGCTCACTCTCAAAGCCCCGAAGAAGGCCACTGTGGTGGCGGCATGAAAAAGGGCCACTTCGAACTGGTTATAGCAAAGAGGCGGCCAAGCATCTGCCAGGCTCAATAGCAGTGCCGGGGACACCGGTTGCTGTGAGTCGGGGCGAGGGCCACGTTCCCGAGCCCAACCCTCTAGGACTCTGAGGATATGAAAGTCCCCTGAAGTATCATGACAGCCACGCACATTGGCTGCAAAAGCCAAAGCAGAAAGGTGTCCACCAATGGTATGAGGAGCCAATCCGTGACTGTGCAAGTGTACCATGTATTGAAGTACATGGTCAACCGGCACAGGCCAAAAGTCCGGCAGAGGCACATTCTGGCAGAATGTAATGAAGGCCTGATAAGTCTGCTGATACGCCTTACAGGTGCGGCCAGCCAGTGAGAGGCAGATGGGCCTGCTCACTTCAACTCGCCAAACGTCCACATCTCATTCGGAGTGGAGAGGGGAGGTCCTCGGCCTCTGGGGCCAGTGCCCGAAAATGGGCCATCTGCAGGCGGGACAAAGAATCAGCGATATCATTATTAATGCCCGGAACATGCCTAGCCTTAAAAAGAATATTGTGGTACAACGAGTGCAATACAAACTGACGTACCAGGGACATAACCCTAGATGAACAGGATGTTTGGGCATTGACTATGTGTACCATGGCAGCATTATCACACCAGAAGTGGACCACAGAATTTTCCCAAATCTCACCCCACAAGATCAGTGCCCTCAGTATGGGAAAAAATTCTAAAAAGGTTAAATCCTGTAGGAGTTCTGTACCCTGCCATGCATCGGGCCACTGCCCACAGCACCATCAGCCATCAAAGTACCCCCATGACCCCGAAGCATCGGACTGAACTTGAAATTTTGGAGTGATAGAAAGCCCGTTCCACCAAAAAGACACCCCATTAAAGTTGGCCAAAAAAGCAAGCCAGACCCAAAGGTCGGCGTGTATGTCCCTTGTAAGTCGGACCCTGTGGTGCTTCCGTGATAAACCCACTATGTGGGTTCAGTGATAAACCCACATAGGCGCCTGGCAAAAGCCCAGCCAGGTGTGATAAGCCTGCAAGAAAAGTTGAGATATCCGTGAAGCACCTGCAGGTCATGGAGCGAAACCTTGCGCTTGGCCAACATGGCCCAGATTGCGTCCGAAATTCTGACCACCTTTTCCTTGGGCAGCCTGGATGTCTGCGCTATGGTATCGATTTCAATACCCAAAAATGTTAATGTCATGGCCGGGCCCTCAGTCTTTTCCAGGGCCAATGGAACTCCCAGTTCGGCCATTAACCCCTGAAAAGTAACCAGCAGTCGTTTGCATGTCCCAGAACCGTGCCTCCCTCCGAACAGAAAATT
The DNA here is from genome assembly GCA_035047345.1 of Bradypodion ventrale. Classification (NCBI taxonomy): domain Eukaryota; kingdom Metazoa; phylum Chordata; class Lepidosauria; order Squamata; family Chamaeleonidae; genus Bradypodion; species Bradypodion ventrale. The sequence continues at coordinate 100,978,898 of JAWDJE010000002.1, read as the reverse complement.
GTCCAGGTAATGAGCCACGTTTTGAACCCCGGACCGGCGAACAAATGCCCAATGAAGGAAGGAACTAAAACGCTCGAAGGCCAAACAAGATAGAGAACAGCCAAAAGGCATAGCCTTATCCACTAAATATTTCCCTTCAAAGCGAAAACCTAGCAATTCAAAGTCATCTGGGTACACAGGGAGAAGTTGGAAGGCGGATTTGATATCGCATTTGGCCATCAGTGCCCCCTCACCACAGGAATGGACCATCTTTAACGCTTGATCAAAGGATGTATATCGCATGGAACAAAGTTCGTATGGTATAGCATCGTTGACAGATGGGCCCGCCGGGTAGTACAGGTGATGTATAAGACGAAATTCACCTGAAGACTTCTTGGGTACCAGGCCAAGTGGGGACACCTTTAGATTCTGGTATGGGGGCTCACTAAAGTGGCCAGCAACCTTGCCTTCTCTCACTTCCTTAAAAATCTTTTCCCGTGTCAAATCCTCCCTATCCCTTAATGATTGTAAATTAGGCACATCCTGTGGTGCGTGCGCACCTATGAAAGGAATGCGAAAACCAATAAAAAAACCTGCTGACAAGTAGGCAGCATCTGCCTGATTGGGATAGACGTGCAGCCAATGCTGCAGGACTTCAGTTTGAATTGGGGAGGGGTTTTTTTTGAAGTTGTTGCTGGGTCTGAGGTTGCCCAACCCGGGCCCTGTTGTCCCTGACCTCTACCTCGCAACCCTCCAGATCGGAAGCAAGTGGCCGCCGAATGAGGTCCCGCACAGATGGAACACTCAAGTTTAAATTTACACTGCTTCCACGTACAACCCCCTGTGGCGGGGAGAATGTGCGGAGCCAGGTCGCTGTATGGCATGGCCACAATGGTAGCGATCGCCGGAGACAGGGCAAGACGGTGTCATGTAGAGGAGCCAAAGGAGCTGGTTGGGCTCATCCCAGTGCATTTCTGGGTGGAGGGCAGCCCGCATATGGAATTCCTCGTCGTAAGCGAGCCATGACTGTCCTGGGAAATCTACGTAGGCCCTGTATATAATATCCAGATACTGGATCAATGGAATTGCCAGATCCGGGCAGGCCCTAATAGACACTGCGGCGTAAATCAAATAAGCCAGCAGCCAGTTCGCCCAAGTCCATGGAGGTTTACGATGATGGGCTAATTCCTCATCCCAGTCGTCCTCCCTCTCCTTCTCCTCCCTAGTCAGTTCCCTATTTAGGAGACTGAACAAGTCTACATATTCACAGCGCCAGATCTTATCTCTGGTCTCCGGCAAAAGGTGATCTCCCAACAGCAATGAGATCCCAGCAGTCAGTACCGCTGAGCTTGGGACCGTATGATAGGCTGTATTCACCGGGGGACCGTAGGGCCAAATTGGATATGGAACACTGAGTCCCGCTGGTAGAACCCTGGGCGGTACCGGCAGATATGGTGCATTCCAAGAACTGACTTGCAGGGTTGAAGACCTGGGCCCCTGGGGTTGCACAACTGTAGTCGACTGCTGCAGCCAAGGCCAATGAGCCACAGAAGTTGAAGGACAGGAACCAGTATAGTGTGAGCTAACTTGACCTCCATACTCACCAGGTGCACTCCCACCAGCTGCTCCCACCGGGGGTTCCAGCTGGTGCGGAGCATTGGGGCTCACAGCCGAATTAGAGCCCACTGGACCAGGCCCAGATGAGTCCACAATGATGGAGCCGTCTGCCTGGGTGGAAGCGGGGCGGCTGGCTGAAGTGGCCCCAGTTGATTGAGGCACCAAAGGGGGCCGTGCAGCCTCCAGTCGCTGCACTCTCTGATTGAGTAGTGCAGATAACCTGGGCCAGTCCACAATAGCCTGGTTAGGCCCCTGTGTTGCAGGCTCCAGGCCCGCAGCCCGCTCCAAGGCTGCGATACTGGCCAGGAGGGCCCCAGCATCAGAAGGGAAGGCCTCCTGTGAGGCCTGCCCTCATGACCACCAAGAGGGGCCCGAGGATAACCCCAATGTTGCAGCAGGGATGGGCGCTGCCCGAGCAGGCTCGGACCTGGCCCTGCTTTGGCTGGAGGCCCCATCGGGGGTTATAGGTCCCGGCCTCCTCCGAGCCCTACGGCTCAGGGGAGGTCCAGGTTCAGGCCCAGGAGCTGGGACCCCGATGCTAGGTGGAGGCCTCGTAGTGGTCAGTGCCAACCTGGGCAGCCTGGTGCCGCGTGCCCGAGAACGCCCACCCGAGCAGGCCTTCTTCTTTGGTGCCATGGCACAGGTGAAATGGAGGGGGGGAAATACCCCCACCCCAGGGGCAAGCGGCCCGCACAAGGCCCTAGTCAGGCCGAGTGGCCTGGAGCCTCCGTTGCGCGGCACTTGCAATAAAAACAGCTCAGGTGGCAGCCCTCGAGGCTCAGAAGAGATCTGCAGCCTATCGCCACCAAAATTTGGCTCCAATAGAGCCCGGAGATTGGCTGGGAAAGGGAAACAAACACGCCCTTGGCCCAGCCGATCAGTTTAGAAAGCCAGCAAGGGCGTGTGGAGCCTCCCCTTTTAAAGGGAAGCTCGGCTCTGCCCCCTCACCTGGCCAAAGTGCCCGTCTCTCAAGGGCAGGGCTGGCAAAGCACGTGGTGGCCATATTGTTTGCTGCCGCACATCCCTAGATTTTTTTATAAGGTTCCACTGGACCTAATTGATGGATCCCCATGGACAAAAAGGCTTGCAGTAATGTGTTTGCAATAGTGCCAGTAGTAAAGGACTTTGAGGCACACAACCATGGACCCACTTGGCAAAATTAGCAGCAAATGTTTCCAAAGGAAGGAAGGCTTACCACAAAATGAAATATGTGTTTAAGCCTGTATAAGTAAGCTAAATGGGGGGGGGGGTTTAAAAATTCCTTACTGCTGCTGCACACTCCACTAGCCCTATGTCCTCTTTTGCAAAGGACAATCCTCTTTTAGAAAGGTTGCTGGAGGATAGCGCTCTCTCTCTCTCTTTTTTAAAGACTCTAATCTGATATAAAGAACCATAAGAAAGGAGATGAGGGACCACAAGGCTGGCCATCCACAATTTACCCCCAGGTGCAGATTTAAAAAGCACCTTGATCACCTGGTCACATTCTTCCCTGCTCAGGTTAAATATATTGGAACTATGCTCTCATGATGACATTTTACTTTGCATTTGTACATAAGCAATGCTGTGCCAAACTGCTACCCCCTTTTGTCCTCGTGGTTGGTGATGACATGTCTTTTTTGAATTATTTGGAATGGTAGCAATGTTAGTTTCAGGCATATCAGGAAGCAAAAACAAAAACACTGCAGCACTTTAAAGACTATCTGCTATATTTTTATTGTGAATGAGAGAAAGAAACCATTTGAGGCAGGATTATATTTCAAGTCTCTTTTACTGCAAGAATGTGAAGGAGTGAAGAAATAACATATCATCAAAACTGTTCCGGTATTGCCAGTTTTTCCAAAAGAATTTTTCTTCATCAGGATATAATCTTAAGTATTTTTCTGTAGACAATAGAATGAAAACAAAATCATACATGCTGACAACACATTTTAGTTTGGCTGTGAGCCTTAAACCAAGGTATCTAAACATAATACATACCAAGAGTTTTTTACGCATCTTCTAGCATCTACTAGGGCAAAAAGAAACTCCTCTACTGAAGGAGACTTTCTAGAATCAGCTAATAATATCAGGGAGGCATTACATCAAAGAGGCTACCCCATCACATCATAAATGGTTCCTTTGATAAGATTCAAAAAATACCCAGAAATGTACTTTTGACACAAAAAATGAAAACCAGCAAATTTAGAATCAATTGGTCTCTGGAGTTGTCTCCTTTGGCCAATGATATTTTTAAAATTATACATAAACACTGGCGTATCCTTGGTGACATACCAGGATGCAATGATAAACCAGTTATAGGTTTTAGAAGGACCAGATCCCTGGACAATATAGTAACACATACTGAGTGCATGGCTAGACAGAGACTAACACCGAATATTATATGTGGTCATTACAGATGTCACAACTGTGTCATATGCAAATTTGTCTGGGAAACAAAGGCTGTATCCTTTCCAGAAGTTGATTTCCATCTTAAACTCAAAAAACTTTTCAAACTATAATAGCATTAATTCCATTTATTTATGGATTTGTCCTTGTGGTAAGAAATATGTTGGAAAATCTTCAAGACCCATTAAGATATGAATTGGAGAACATAGATCCAGAAATAGAAACCAGGTATTACAAGCACCTTTAATTATGCACTATATCAAGGAGGGTCACACAGATGAGCATTTCAAGTTTGTAGTTCTTGAAGTTGTGCAACCTAAACCTTTTGAAAAAAATCAATAATGATAAATTGTTGTTGCAGAGAGGAGCATTTTATATTCACCATCTAAAGACTTTGGTTCCATCAGGTTTGAATAATGAGTTGGACCTTTCTTGTTTTTTATAATCATTTGCATGGTTTATAACTCTGACCATGTCGTCACTTAAAAAATCACGCCATTTCTGCCCTCTTACTGTATCTTTAAAAGAAAATGAAAATTATTTCTCATGAATACATCACTCGACACACAAATATATTGCAAACACTGTACCATATGTTTTAATGTCTTTAAGCTCATCGTGATACCGTGTTTCCCCGATTGTAGGACCTCCTCCCATAAAAAGACACCCCCCTTTTCCCCTGCCTTTGAAATGTAAGGCCCCACCCGAAAATAAGACCCCCTTACCTCCTCGCAATCCGAACACATGCACTCCCTGCTTTCGGTGTCCGGGACAGAAGAGAAGGACGAGCAGAGCCAGAGCCAGGTACGGTACTGTAATACCGGTATGCCATCTTCCACCGCCGGCCCCCTCCTCCTGGCGTGTAAGAAGGCCTGCCATGTCGGAGCCTTGATTGCCTCCCCGCTCACAACCAAGGGAAGTTTCCCCTGGTGAGAGCGGGATCGAGACTCCGACGCGGCAGGCCTTCATGGGCCATGCCATCTGCCTCACAGCTGAGGCCAGTATCGATCGTGCTTCCCCATTCGCAACCAAGGGAAGCGTCCCTTGGTTGTGAGTAGGGAAGTGCAATCGAGACTGGTCTCAGCTGTAAGGCGGCTGACATGGCCCATAAGAAGACCTGCCACATCGGAGTCTCGATTGCCTCCCCGCTCACAACCAAGGGAAGTTTCCCCTGGCAAGAGCGGGATCGAGACTCCGATGCAGCAGGCTTTCTTATGGACCACGCCGGCCGCCTCACAGCTGAGATGAGTCTCGATCGGGCTTCCCCGCTTGCAACCAAGGGACGCATCCCTTGGTTGTGAGTAGGAAAGCACGATCGAGACTGCCCTCAGCACAGCTGTGAGGAGGCATTGGAGCCGGCTGCCTTACAGCTGAGACCAGTCTCGATCGGGCTTCCCCACTCGCAACCAAGGGAGGCTTCCCTTGGTTGCGAGTAGGGAAGCGTGATCGAGACTGGTCTCGGCTGTAAGGTAGCCGGTGTGGCCCATAAGAAAGCCTGCTGCATCAGAGTCTCGATTGCCTCCCCGCTCACAACCAAGGGAAGTTTCCCCTGGCGAGAGTGGGATCGACACTCTGCCGTGTCGGAGTCTCGATCCCGCTCTCACCAGGGGAAACTTCCCTTGGTTGTGAGCAGGGAGGCAATCGAGACTCCGATGCGGCAGGCTTTCTTATGGGCCACGCTGGCCGCCTCACAGCTGAAGCCAGTCTCGATCCTGATTCCCCACTCACAACCAAGGGAAACGTCCCTTGGTTGTGGGTGGGGAAGCGCGATCGAGACTGGTATTCTTCTTCATGGAAAAATAAGACATCCCCTGAAAATAAGACCTTTTGCTAATTTTGGAGTTTAAAAAATATAAGACAGTGTCTTATATTCGGGAAAACAGGGTAGGATGTACTCCTCCCTGAAGCTAGTAGACACGTAATTTTTTTTGGTATGTATTATGCTTAGATATCTTGGTTTAAGGCTCACAGCCAAACTAAAATGTGTTGTTAGAGTGTATGATTTTGTTTTCATTCTATTATCTACAAAAAAATACTTAAGCTTATATCCTGATGAAGAAAAATTCTTTTGAAAAACTGGCAATACCAGAACAGTTTTGATATGTTATGTTATTTCTTCACTCCATCACATTCTTGCAGTAAAAGAGACTTGAAAGATACTCCTGCCTCACTTGACCGGCAGGCAGCTGGTGGGAAGATGAGCGGCACCTGAGGGCTGTCCCAGTGCCCCCAAAAGTAGCCCATTCCCCCCACCAACACCAAGACCAATGTTGTTCAGAGCGGTTCTACTTGCCCGGCAGTCATCTGGGAGGACTAGTCCAGCTGTAAGAGCCGCCCTCTGCCTCCTGCCCCGGAGACGCCATTGAGGACATTGAGTCCGGGCTCCATCGAGGTTGTTGAGCCTTGGGCTCTGACCTCTGGACTCCGTTAATTCCCAGTGTTGTGCCGTTGGAAGGGTTGTGGTACCTTGTACCTTGTATCTGAGTGATTAGTATTATAATTGTAATTTGTATTTGTACTGTGAAATTGAGATGATTATAAAGCAAGCAGCCCTATATATAAAATAAAAATGAAAATGTGAATAATATTGACTCATAAGTACCTTCAACTCTGAGAAGTGGGTTCATAGTTATACAGTAGAAGTCAGAATAGAGTCCACCCAAAGCAACTTATTTAAATGAAGAATGTATGTGCAACAGAAAGTTAAATTTGGATTTCAAAACATGCATTGTATAGCACTATATATTCTCAACTCTACTATATAGCATAAAATCATGCTTATAAGCAACTGTAAAAAATAAGCATTTGAACATTTGATTTATCACAGGATGCTGACCTACAAAGAACCACTAAAGCAGGGGTTCTCAACCTTTTTAAGCCAGGGGGCCAGGTCACACTCCATCAGACAGCTTTGGGGCTGGATGGCCATTTTGGCCTTCCTTTCACCACATGATACTTCCTGGTGTGGTGGAGGTGCCAATTGATCCCTGCACTAAATCATGTGTATAAAAACCAAGAAATTATAAAACACAAAAAGTGTAGAAGGCTCGAATACTTGGATTATGTAATTTATTTTGAAATGAGAAGTATAGTTACAATTGATTATTTGGAGTATAATAAATAAGAAAAGGAGAGCAAAAGGAGAGGAACATATTGGCTGGAAAATCCTGGAGATTGGTTTGGAAGCAACATTGCACAACCTTTCTTCAGAGACGCTGCATCCAAAGACAGTGTAGGTGTGATGTTCAGTGTAAACAAAAATAGGAATGAGAAGAAGGAAACTTTCCAGGCTAGTAGTGTCAGCTTGCCCCTTGAGTTTTATAAGCAACTAAAGATGCAAGGATAATGTCTACTCCTGGCATTTATCTTGATGGAAATGGTAAGAGAAAAGCCTAAGCATATGAGTCATTTTTCCTTTCACCCAGACTAAAAAATAATTTGGCGACCATGCTCAGCTCAGCAAAACATTTTTCAGTCTACTGTCTCAATAGTTCAAAAAATCATTAAGAGACTGAAGCTTAAGGAGAGGCATAAAGTAAAGCTTTATTGCCATATGGTCTCTTTATTGGTAATTGCTCTCATGCACCTCAAGAGTCAAGATTGACAGAGATTTTCTAGTACACAGCCACAATTTCCCCATGCACTAAGAATCTAATCTCTGTTTGGGATATTGTGAGGTTACAATAATAATAATAATAATAAAAATTAGTTTGATCTCTTATGAAGGATATGGGAAAGGGAGAATTGCTCATCAAAGATAGATTCCTTCCTACCAAGTAAAAGTTGATTCCCACTGGCTTCAAAGGCTTTTGCCCATGGAGTCGTATTTGTATCCTGTGGTGGAAAAATACACAGGTTTTTAAAACTCTTGTAGATCTAATTTGCACTTGGAATGAAATATTCTGCTCTCTAGACAGAGCTGAAGTTGCTATATGTTTAACTTTTAGATGGAAGAACACATAAGCATGATTACAAATAAATATTGCTAGAATCTATTTCCTTTCAGCAATGCAATCCTGTCAGATTTTTCACCTATTAATAACTGGGAGGAATTCTAAGTTGTAATCAAATCTATATCAAATGTTTGGATGCTTTTGCTCTGCACTGTGTAATATGGGGGAGAAGCCTACATTGTTAAATTCATTACATGAAGCCTGTTTGAAATTGTGTGTCTTCTGTGTGCTTTTGTGTGACTTGCTTTGTTCTCTGAAGTGGGCTTGATCCACTAAAGCTAACATTCAAATACAGCAGTTAGTTTTTAAGGTGCCACAAAGTTTTTTGTCTTTTTTTATTTTTTGTTTACTCTCTGCTATGCTTGCACAAACTCGGCAGCGGTGGCGGCAACCTGTATCTGAGAATGCATTTTTCCTGAAGCAGGAAAAATGCTATTGGCCTGAATTTGTGTAAGGTGGATCCCTGTTTGCCATGAAGTGACACACACACTGGGATCACAGAACCATCTCCTGAGGCACATATGAAATGAGACATGCAGGGTTTAACACCGGGACTGCAATGGACTGCTGAAGCCTTGAGGATATAGACAAGGTGCGCCTTCACAGCCAGTCCATCTGGCACGGCCTCTTCTTCCTCCATGACCATTGGGAATCAGCATTCCTCCTCCACTTATTTTGCCGTTGGGCCCAATATGCTGGTTTCCAGTGGCATTTCCTCCATGAAGAGGACCATCACCCCACCTAAAGGGCCTCATCCGCCGATAGCCATTGGTCCCTTTAGGGAGTCAGATTATTTACCACCGCCCAATACTTGGTGTTGAGTTGCTGGCTGTATGGTCTACTCCATTGCTGTAGTGGGATGTCCAGCTAGACAAACTAACATGGCTACTACTTCAAAAATTATTTTTTTTATGTGTCAGATAACATCCTGCTTCTGGTAATTCTGTGTATTGATTACCTTCAAGAAGTCCTATCGTTAACAAATCAAAATACAGGTTAACATATATACATAATAGCAAATTAAAAAAATACCTTCCTAAAAGATATCCAAAAAGCTACTGCTTTAGCCTCAAACAGAGCAGAGAGAAAGAAAATGATTTATTTCCTGCTGTTTTCCCCACCTCTTTTTGGCCAATTTATTTCTTTATTACTTTAATTGGATTTCTTTTGCCACCCCCTCAACGAAGCAACTCCGGGCGGCTCACAATCACCATAAAAACATTCAAAAATAAAACATCCTCCGTGACCATAAAATCACAAAATTATTTAACATTTAAAAACCATTAAAATACCCTCCCAGCCACAATAAGTTAAAAAACTGAAACTAGAAACTTGAACGGCCTTCACATAAGCCAGCCAGGGGAGGGGGGGCTGCCCCACCGGCAGCACCCCACACCTGCTGTGCCAGCCAGGTTTTTAGACCTTTTCTGGAGGTCAGTAGCTCTGTCTGGAAGTGCAGCTCGGTCAGCAGGAGGTTCCACAGGGCGGGAGCAGATGCTGAAAAGGCCCTTCTTCTAGTGCTAGAGAAGCGAGCCTCTCTAGCTGATGGGACCATTAGGGAGCCCCTCCGGTCTGCTCTGGTGGGATGGGCAGATGTCCTTGGGGTAATGCAGTCTCTTAAGTAACTTGGTCCACTACTATGTAGGGCTTTAAAGATAATCACCAACACCTTGAATTGCACCCAGAGGCACACCAGCAGCCAATGCAACTCCCGCAACAGGGGTGAGGCATGGGCACGTTTACTTCCACTCCCAGGAGAGATGAGGGTGGTGCAGGCCAGATGAATCACAGTAAACCCATTCATGTGGATTCACAGGGGGCTTGGGCTTCTGGAAATTGAAGTCCAAGAACATCTGGAGTCTCAAGGTTCGCCATCATGGCCATAAGCAATTGGGTTTTCTTAATGCTTATGCAAGGGGCATCTCTTTTGCTTTAATTGGGTGATCTCTGCTTGTCTTAGAGCAAGCTGGAAAATGTGTAGGAGCTCCACATAGAGGGAGCATCATTGTCTGCTTATCCTCATCAGGTGCTAGGCATGTTATTAGAAACACAGACACACATTTCCTTACTTGTTCTTCAGTTTGGTAAACTTCTTGTCCACATGAATCACACAAACTATGGCACAACAGTGACATGCTTGTATGGATTTCTATTTTAAAAAGTGATGTAAGCTTTTCTGTAATGAAGTTAATATTTTTTAAGGTTGACCTGAGAAGTAGTAGCTTTGGTTATGCATGTTTTTCTTCAGTAGTAAATTCTCCTGACTTGGTTGGTTTTTTTGCTGTTTTGTTTTAATACAGCTCCAATCTTTGAAATAGTGTCAATGGAAAATAAAAGAACGTGGTCTGTTCTATGTTTGTTTATTTGCTCCCATAATACTCAACGATTCAGTTGTTTATGAAAATGGAATGTGGAAGACAATTAGTTCATAATGTATGCATAAAGAAAAATATATTCAAGATTTTGAGGTTACAACAGCTGTTGTGCATTTCCAGTAACCTTGGTTGTAATCAATTTGAATGTTACAGTTTTACTGTCCACGTACGTAGTACTAATGTAAATAGATTTAGGATAGTCCATGCTGTAAGCAACACATTGCCACCAAGTTTGCTTGTGAGAGGACCCACACTACTCTTTTTCAGACACTGTTTTGCATGAAGAAGGTCATGCACTGATAATAAAGATTTGAATGGCATTTTTCTTCAGAATGAAAGCGTGGCGCCAAAATAGCCACCGTGCTCTTTGCGGGACCCACCCCCCCACCCGGACTCAGACATCCGGGTGAGTTAGGGGGCGTGGCCACCCCTCTATAAAAGGGGTGGCCACGAGGCAAACGAGCTGCCATTTTAGAAATAGCGACGGAGAGGAGAAGTTTTCTCCGTCACTGTTTGTCATTTAGTCTTCGGTTGTTTAGCCCTTGCGGTGCTTTCCCGGCTGGGAAAGGAGGATTAGCGCACGCAGAGCCTTGGTTTGCTTGGCTACCGCATGCCTCGGCGCTAGGTTTTCGATCCCTGGAAAGGGATCCTGCTTCTTCTTCTCCTCAGGAGACATGCCTCCCAAGCGGAAGGCCCCGGCAATGAAGCCGCGGCCAAGGGGGAGAACTTTTACTGGCCCTGCGCCAGATGGGGGACAGCCATCTGGTCGGAGGACCAGGGCTGCGCCCCCGCAGCAGGGCACTGTGCCAGCCTTGCCCACTGATACCGGTGGGGCTACTCAGGCTGGTACTTGGCAGCTGGGCTTGGCTGGCCAGCCACAGGCCAGCCCCTCAGGGGCTTCGGCCCTCGGCCCGCCGTTACCGGCCATGGGTCAGGGCAGCGTGGGAGGGCCTGGTGTGGGCATACAACCCATTCCTCCTCTGGCCCCTCATGGGCCGGAGTTTTGGGCATGGCCCTATTCTGGCCCTGGCTCTCCTTTCAGGGTACCTTTCCAACTGCCTAGTGGGCCGTCCGGCCCACCCAGCCCGCCTTATGCTGGGGGCTCTGTGGCAGTGGATGCTCTGCTAGCATGTTTAGCAGTACTGGAAGCATCCTTGGGCATTGCACAGCCTCCTGTAGAGGGGGGCACTTCTCTTTCTGCCGGGGCCCCTTCGTTGGCACCGGCAACCTCGACAGCCACAACGCTGCAACCGGCGGCCAGCCGGGTTGAGCTGCTTCAGACGCTCTGGCCAGTGCCTGCTGGTGTCTCGCAGCTCCCCATTCATCCAGATCTGCAGACTGGGAGTAGTCAGGTGTGGCCCCAGAGCTCAATTCCGATCGCGAGCTCCGACGCCTGCCATGGGCCGGAACCCCCAGTGGGTTGTAATCACGGGGTGCACCTAGTGAGTATCAGGTTCAATTTAGTGCACCTACATCACAGCCCACTTCCAGTGGTGGGGTTCAGTGGCCCTGGCCTCGTCAAGTTGAGACGAGTGGGCTTCAGTTACCAGCCTACCCCAGTGTCCCATGGTTTCAAAATGGCACCTCGTTCAGGGCAGGGGTTTCCGCCCCTGGGGCAGTGCCGAGCATCGCAGGGGCTATCCAGGTCCCGCTGCCTATGCCCTCTATACATAATGTGCCGGTGACGGCTATGCCGACGGCTGGTTATTCCTTGCCCCTCGGTGATCATTTGTCCCAGGTCACGAGGGAGAAGATTTGGCGGGGGGAGTATGTGGATATATTCTCCCTATTGAACCGTGAGCCCACTAAGGAAGAGAGAGAGGGACAGGATGACAGAGACAAGGAACTGTCTCATCGTCGTAAGCCACCGCACACCTGGGCCAGCTGGTTGCTGGCATATCTTATTTATATGGCAGTAAACCTTAGGGCCCGGCCTGATCTGGCCATTCCTATGGTCCAATACTTGGACAATATTTACAGGGTGATGGTTGATTTCCCTGGCCCATCGTGGTTGGCTTACAATGAGGAATTTAGAATGAGGGTGGCCCTACACCCGGAGATGAGATGGGATGAGCCCTGCCAAAAATTGTGGCTCCTGTACATGACCCCCACGCGTCCGGCGCCTGAGGATAGGTACCATTGTGGCCATGCTGTGCAGCGAGCTGCTCCAACACAGGCTCCCCGCCAGCCGGCGGGGCAGGGGTTCCAGCCCGCTTGCTGTGTTGGAGCTTCTCAGCTAATGGCATGTGCAATAAGCGACAGTGTCGATATAAACATGAGTGTCCCTCTTGCGCTGGCCCCCATGCTGCCTCCGCGTGCCCGCGGGCTGGTGGGTCACGGGGCAGAGGTAGAGGTGGACAGGGAGTGGGCAGAGCTTCTGCTGATGGAGCTAGCCAGTCAAAAGGCCCCCTCCCCAGTTAACGTGTATATGTTGGAGCGATGGCTCTCAACTTATCCAAGGAGGGAAGATGCGAGGTACCTCCTGGAGGGTTTCCAGTGGGGCTTTCGTATCCCATTCAAAGGGGTGCGGGGACCCCAAGATGCCCCCAATTTAATTTCCCTGAAGGGTAAGGAGGAGGTAGCTGCCCTGAGTATTGCCAAAGAAGTAGAGGCCAGGAATGTAGCTGGCCCCTTTTCTGAACCACCTTTCCCTAACCTGAAGGTCTCCCCTCTGTGGCTAGTACCTAAAAAGACCCCGGGTGAATTCCGTTTAATCCACCATCTATCGTACCCGGCGGGTTCCTCTGTCAATGATGCTATTCCTGATGACCTTTGTTCGGTCAGGTATACGTCGTTTGACCAAGCCCTACGGATGGTGCGCTCTTGTGGTCCCGGTGCCCTCCTGGTGAAATGTGACATTAAATCGGCATTCCGATTACTGCCAGTGCACCCAGGGGACTTTGAGCTATTGGGTTTTAGATTCCAAGGGAAGTTCTATGTAGACAAGGCCATGCCTTCTGGCTGCTCTATTTCGTGTTCGGCATTCGAACGTTTTAGCACCTTCCTCAAGTGGCCCTTTGTTCGCAGGTCCGGGTCTCGGTCTGTAGCCCATTACCTCGATGATTTTTTGTTCGGGGGTGAACGGGCTCGGACACGTGCACACGTCTCCTCACTACATTTCAGCCTACGCCTGAATGGGCTTTTTAAGGCCAGACATGTACCAGGCATTAATAATGATATTGCTGATGCTTTATCCCGCCTGCAGATCCCCGGTTCCATGCCTTGGCTCCGGAAGCAGAGGAATTCCCCTCACCACTCCCGGACGAGATTTGGACATTTAGCGAGGAGAGGTGAACCGGGCGATCGGCATGTCTTTGGCCCCTCGCACGCGTAAGGCATATCAACATGCTTTCGTATAGTTTAGAACCTTTTGTGTGCAACTTCAGTTGCCCAAAGTGTGGCCCATTCCAGTCGAACAGGTTTTACAATTTATGGTTTATCTACACAGTCAGGGTTTGGCTCCTCGTACTATAGCATCCAGGCTGTCGGCACTGGCATTTATGGCCAAAGTGAGGGGTTTTGCTGACTGCGTGAATGATTTCCGCATACGTCATGTTTTGGAGGGGTGGACACGGGAACGTGGCCACCGCCTGGACACTCGCCACCCAATTTCACCAGAGGCACTGACCCACCTTGCACGAGGCTGGCATAACCTGTGTTATGATAAGTATGAGGTGGCTCTTTTTCTGCGGCCACCACGGTGGCCTTCTTTGGAGCGCTCCGCATCAGTGAGTTGGTACTACTGTCTAAGGTGGATGCGACTCGTAGGGCACTGGAACTCGACGATGTCTATGTCACTAATGAGTGGGCTCAGTTGAGGATACCGTCCTCAAAAGTTGATCAGCACGGCGTAGGCAGTGGAGTTAGACTGCTACGATGTTCCATTGCAGACATCTGTCCGGTTGGTGCCCTACAGGAGTTCTTGGCAGTGCGTGGCGCGCACCCTGGCCCATTTTTCTGCCACCAGGATGGGTCTCCCCTTACTAAATTTCAATTTTGGAAGGTGACCGGTATGGCACTATCCAGTGTTGGCCTCCCTGGGACTCATTACGGCACCCATTCATTTAGGGTAGGTGCTGCATCTACTGCGGCTGCATTTGGGTACTCTGAGGCTGATATATGCCGAATGGGGAGATGGGGATCCATATGTTTTGCATTGTATGTTCGCCCACTTCAGGCATGAGTACCAGTTAAGTCATTATTCTCTTTTCTTCTTTTACAGACCCTGTGTGTCCCCGCACACCGGTGGCAGTATGGCTGGTGGGCCACAGTTACGTGCACTGGGCAGCGCAGTATGCTGCAGCGACAGAGTGGGGACCCCAGCTTGGACTGCGTGCAACCGCACGTATACGTTGGTACAGCAAGCGCGGAATGAGATGGCGGGAACTGTTGCCATTCTTGTTTTCCATCAGGGATGCTGAACCGCCTGATATCCTTGTACTGCACCTCGGGAGCAATGACCTTGCCAAGGTCACTGGCCTCTCTTTAAAATTCACGATTTGCAGTGACCTAGCTTATTTGCATTATGTGTGGCCGTACACAAGGCTGCTATGGTCAGACATCGTACAGCATCATTCATACAGAGGATGTATTGACCTCCGTGCCCTTGACCGCGCTCGCCGCTCGGTGAACAGGGCTGTTGCCCGGTTCTTGGCAGACAAGTGTTTGGGGATGGTCATCCGGCACCCCACGATTAGTTTGCAAAATTATGATCTCTATGCAGGGGATGGGGTCCACCTGTCGGCTAGAGGTATGAACCTCTTTCTTGAAGATTTGCAAGCAGGCCTGGTGACCGAGCTGACGGTCTGGGGGTGGGGGTGGTGGGGGTGGTGAGTCTTCATAGATGCCTCCTCGTGTGGCGGGTAGCACTGGTAAGGTAAAGATTGATGACCCATAGGTATCCGGCAGGTTCGCAATTGACTGGCCAACACTTAGACAGGTACAGGTGTAATAGCTTTGACCGGTCAACGACGAACCAGGCAAGGGGTGATGGCAGGAGCTTTTCAGCATGCATCACCTCGTGATTTGACGGATACACGTCATAGGGTGGGGTCAGTAGATAGTTTATTGACTCTGGTCAACAATTTGTTTGTGTCAACAAACAAATTTATACAAATGGATACATTGTAGCCAATTATCATTGGCAATTTTGGGAGGAACCTTACCAGTGTTACTGCGGCCTGCTTGCCTTAAGAATTACAATTGGATGAATACACCAATTGAAAGTTATAATTCGGACTAGGGCATTATTCAATAAAAGTGGCCCAATGCCTTTATCCATATACCGGTGTATGAGTCTTTCTTTGGGTGGTGCGCCTGCAAAGCAGAATTGCTTTGTCCATCCTGTTCCATAGAAAAAATGAAGAGTTTCTGTTTTTGTAAGCACTAGAATGCTGCTTAAGATCATGAATGGTGTGTTTGGAAGGGGTTAGGGTGATACTGACTCCTACACTCCTCTGGTATCTACCTGCCACTCCAATGGTTACATTTAAGAATGCAGACGTTTTGTTCTTTCAGATCACCATTGAATGATTTCCAAGTGGCACTTTGCCCAGCTTTCTTATTCAGGTCATTTTGAGAGACCAACATGTAATTCTTTCCCTTGACCATTCAGGTCAAACCACTTGGCTCTCTGTTGCTCTCTTCCTTGGAACCGACATTGGCTTGTGAACAGCCAGCAGTCCTCTTCCTGCCAAATTCTAAATGAGTCTCTGCCTCTTTTCCCTGGATTCCTGGACATTCTTTCCCAGCTATGGTTCTCTGCTCACACAGCTTATTTTTAAAAGTTTGTCATGATTTTAAAATCTAATTGAATTTCTCTTGTTTCATACTGGCTTTTATCCCCTTCATTGGTCTGCTTGATTTCTTCAAATTTCTAATTCCCCATATTCTGTATATGCCAATTATAACATTCATATTTAATGGCAGGACCTTTCTGGCCTTTTAAAAAACTTTTGATGGAATTTGTCAGTGCTGTATTCACATACTTTATTTTATATTTCATTTGGGAACCAACTGTGCTTTCTGTATTTAGCACAATAGAAACACCAACAATCATGTGAAGGGTCCAGATTTTGTATTTTAGTTGAGTGTCTCTCGAGTCCCTTAAGAACAAGGCATTTTAGGGGACAGACTTCTATGCAAAAACTTCAGAGCCTTTTCTGGAGGTGAGTTCTCTGTGGTTTTGACTTTAGTTCTACCACATTATACTTCAGACACAATCTGATACACAGTCCTGTCATATAAAACATAGGTGGAAATAATTTGTTGAGATGGGCAACACTGCCTAGTTAAACTGCTCATGCCCACACTAGGTGAGAGCCTTGTTGTGGCAAGGGGGTCTCAATAGGCAGTATTGCCCATCTCTTTTCAATGATGTTAGGCTGGGACTAAAACTCACCAAAGTGTCCTCTTTTGGATCCCTTGGGCAAGGTGAAAGCAGAGGCCACAGGTCATGGTCCACCTAGCCAGTGAGTGACATGATATCCAATTGTTTTTAAAAAACCACATGCAGATGATCTTGGTTTCTGCATGTGCAGAATGTTGTTGCGGAGATGTCTGCCAATGCACAGATTCCTCATTGAAAAATGACTCCAAGGTATCCAAGGTAAGGCGATAATTTTTCCACCACATTTACTTATAAGATGACTTTTCTAGGACAGTGGACACAGGTAACAAACCAGCAGTGAATGCGGAGGAAGCCAGTACTGGTGAGGGCCAAAAACAAAAATTATTTCCTATTTCCCTTTCTTCATCATTCTTCTAATCACTTTATCTTCTCTGTCACCACTTGTTTCTTTTCACAGACTGCACTCCTGGTTGTGGGCTATTGTGGAAAAGAAAGGTTACCCTTGCAGATGCCTGAAATATTCCTTTGGAAAGAGCTTTATAATGTATTGTAGGCCATGAGCTGTATGTGGAAATACAGAGGTTGCACATCTGAGTCGGTTGATTCTCCATAATTTGAATGTATTCAGAACCGTTAGTCATTTAACTTTGATATTCCCCCCCCCCTCATTCTTCTGTTTGTTCAAGCCATGCCATATCTTTTTTGTCATTATAATAATGTCAGTTGAAAATATTACCTCTCCTGATGACTGATTCCTCCTCAGACAATAATATTTTGAGGGCACTTACAATTACCTCATAGACCTGTGCCACACAGTGTGAATCTCCACACGTCGATGAAAAAATGGTGTTGGGTGAATGGAAAATAAAGTTTTCTAAACAGCAACTCTTTAAAGTGTTATGGTTAAGAATAAGCTCAGCAAGCAAGGGGAATGTAAAAAAAAAAACATTTTCATCAATTTCCTTTGTGTGTTAAAGCCCGTTTCTAGCTACTTTTTTAAGCAGTTAATCTAGTTCTGAGAAGGAAGGAATGTAGAACTATGTGGAAATCTCCAGCTTTTGCATATGATCTAGAACTAAAGACCAGAATCCATTTGGTGCTTATCTGCCATGCAATCCCAGTGATATCATCAGCTACAGTCATGCTGTGGCAATTTTCCAATTTTGATTTGTCATTGCTTTTAGCACAAATCAACTGAACTATAATATGTTCAATCCTTTGCCTTCTGTTTCCATCTCTGGCTGAACAGCTTTACCATCAGATCATCCCATCGTTTTCGGGGTCTGCCTAGTGATATTTTGTGGTCCTTTGATATCCAGTCTGTTAGCCTACAGGTCCATCTGTTATCTTTTAGGTGGGTGATATGGCCTGCCCATCTTCTTTCTGCCACATATAATTCATTGACCACATCATGCAGTCCAGTTCTTTGGCATAATTCCTTATTGCTAACCTTATCCCTAATAGTTACTCCGCACATCCATCTGTAGCAATATTGGGGAAATTAACAACCTCCTTTGCCCATTGCCTGGCTCTGGGTATCTCTAGGCTAGAGATCCCATTAGTTCCTAGGAAGGTTACAGGAACCATGGAATAAGGTTTGGAATGATTTAAAACTGGGAAGTTAGCTGGCTCTGGTCTTGATGCCAGAAGCACTGATGGCAGTTTTCCAGCTGTAAATCATTCACTACCCAAAATTAGAATGACTAATTTAAGGTGATTATATATTAGACAATAACAAAATGCAGAGGGGAAACCACTAATGCTAGGAAAAGGTGGAGACAATAGGAAAAGAACACAACACCTGATAGAATGACTTAATGTTTATTACTATTTATTAGACATGCATTATTCTGTTCTTCTGTTTGAAGACACCCAGAACATTACACCCCACAGTAAAATAATATTAGATACATAATAAACAACAACAAACATAATAAAATACATGAAAGGTCTAAATGCTGATAAAAATCAGCAACAGCCTAAAAATCCTACTAAACATTTTCATTTTGCAGGCGCACCCCCCAAAGAAAGACTCAGACACCGGTATATGGATAAAGGCATCGGGCCACTTTTATTGAATAATGCCCTAGTCCAAATTATAACTTTCAATTGGTGTAATCATCCAATTGTAATTCTTTAAGGCAAGCAGGCCACAGTAACACTGGTAAGGTTCCTCCCAAAATGCCAATGGCAATTGGCTACATGTAACTATTTGTATCAATTTGTTTGTTGACACAAACAAATTGTTGACCGGAGTCAATAAACTATCTACTGACCCCACCCTATGATGTGTATCCGTTAAATATCAAGGTGATGCAGGCTGTGAAGCTCCTGACATCACCCCTTGCCTGGTTTGCCCATGACCGGCCAAACCTATTTCCCCTGTCCCTGGCTACATGTTGGCCAGTCAATTGCGAACCTGCCGGATACCTATGGGTCATAAATCTTTACCTTACCAATGCCAAAAGTGACCAAAGTCAACTTACCCATTTTCTCAAACACTAGCAACAGTGTGGGATGGGCAAAAAAGCGAGAACCAGAGAGCCAATTGTAGGTTCAAGCCAAAAATTCCCACCCAGCCCCGAAGCGACCAAAAATTCACACTGTTTCCTAGGGAGGGGGTGGAGGGAAAACTTCTCTGTTCCGTTGCGTTCTAAAATGGCAGCTCGGCTGCCTCGTGGACACTCGTTTTATAGAGGCATGGCCACGCCCCCTAACTCACCCAGATGTCTGAGTCCGGGTGGGTGGGCCTGCAAAGAGCGTGGTGGCCATTTTGGCCCCGCACTTTCATTGCAGGCGCACCCCCCAAAGAAAGACTCAGACACCGGTATATGGATAAAGGCATCGGGCCACTTTTATTGAATAATGCCCTAGGCTGAATTATAACTTTCAATTGGTGTAATCATCCAATTGTAATTCTTTAAGGCAAGCAGGCCGCAGTAACACTGGTAAGGTTCCTCGCAAAATACCAATGGCAATTGGCTACATGTAACTATTTGTATCAATTTGATTGTTGACACAAACAAACTGTTGACCGGAGTCAATAAACTATCTACTGACCCCAGGCTATGACGTGTATCCATTAAATATCAAGGTGAGGCAGGCTGTGAAGCTCCTGACATCACCCGTTGCCTGGTTCGCCCTTGACCAGCCAAACCTATTTCCCCTGTCCCTGTCTACGTGCTGGCCAGTCAATTG
Organism: Bradypodion ventrale; assembly: GCA_035047345.1. Taxonomy (NCBI): domain Eukaryota; kingdom Metazoa; phylum Chordata; class Lepidosauria; order Squamata; family Chamaeleonidae; genus Bradypodion; species Bradypodion ventrale. Next base: position 100,959,042 of record JAWDJE010000002.1, on the reverse strand, counting down.
CGAACCTGCTGGATACCTATGGGTCATAAATCTTTACCTTACCAGTGCTAACCGCCACACGGGGAGGCGTCCATGATGACTCAACCCCCCCCCCCCAGACTGTCAGCTCGGTCACCAGGCCTACATGCATATCCTCAAGAAAGAGGTTCATACCTCTGGCCGACAAGTGGACCCCATCGCCTGCATAGAGATCATAATCCTGCAAACTTATCCTAGGGTGCCGGATGGCTGTCCCCAAGCCCTTGTCTGCCATGAACTGGGCAACAGCCCTGTTTACCGACCGGCGAGCACGGTCAAGGTCACAGAGGTCAATGCCTCCCCTGTAAGTCTGTCGCGGCACAATGTCCGACCATAGCAGCCACGTGGACGGCCATACATAATGTAAATAGGCCAGGTCACTGCAAATCGTGAATTTTAAAGAGAGGCCAGTGACCTGTGCAAGGTAATTGCCCCCGAGGTGCAGGATAAGGGCATCAGGCGGTCCAGCATCCCTGATGGAAAACAGGAATGGCAACAGTTCCTGCCATCTCATACCGCGCTTACCGTACCATCGCATACGTGTGGATGCATGTAGCCTGAGATGGGGTCCCCACTCTGTCGCCGCAGCATACTGCGCTGCCCAGTGCACGTAACTGTGGCCCACCAGCCATACTGCCACCGGTGTGCGGGGACACACAGGGTCTGCAAAAGAAGAAAGAGGGACAATGACATAACTGGTACTCATGCATGGAGGGGGCGTACGTATAATGCAAAGCGCATGGATCCCCATCTGCCCATCCGGCGTATATCAGCCTCAGAGTACGCAAACGCAGCCGCAGTGGATGCAGCGCCTATCCTAAAGGAATGGGTGCCGTAACGAGCCCCGGGAGGCCCACACTGTGAAGTGCCATACCGGTCACCTTGCAAAACTGGAATTTAGTGAGGGGAGACCCATCCTGGTGGCAGAAAAACGGGCCAGGGTGCGTACCACGCACTGCCAAAAACTCATGTAGGGCACCAACTGGACAGATGTCTTCAATGGAACATCGTAGCAGTCTAACTCCACTGCCTACGCCGTGCTGATCAACCTTTGAGGACGGTATCCTCAACTGGGCCCACTCATGTGTAACATAGACATCGTCGAGTTCCAGTGCCCTACGAGACGCATCCGCCTTAGACAGTGGTACCAACTCACTGATGCGGAGCGCTCCAAAGAAGGCTACAGTGGTAGCTGCGTGAAAAAGAGCCACCTCATACCTATCATAACATAAGTTATGCCAGCCTCGTGCAAGGTGGGTAATAACCTCTGGTGAAATCGGGTGACGTGTGTCCGGGCAGCAGCCACGTTCACGTGTCCATCCCTCCAAAACATGGCGTATGCGGAAGTCATTCACGCAGTCAGCGAAGCCCCGCACCTTGGCCATAAATGGCAGTGCCGAAAGCCTAGAGGCTATAGTACGGGGGGCCAACCCCTGACCGTGAAGATAAACCATGTATTGTAAAACCTGGTCTACTGGTATTGGCCACACTTCAGGCAACCGTAGTTGCCCACAAAAGGTTCTAAATTGTATGAACGCATGCTGATACGCCTTACGCGTGCGAGGTGCCAATGACATGCCGATCGCCTGGTTCACCTCTCCTAATGTCCAAATCTCGGCCGGGAGTGGTGAGGGTAATTCCTCTGCTTCCGGAGCCAAGGCACAGAACCGGGAGATCTGCAGGCGGGATAAAGCATCAGCAATATCGTTATTAATACCTGGTACATGTCTGGCCCTGAACAGCACATTGAGACGTAGGCTTCTCAAAACAAATTGATGAACTAATGCCATGACCCTAGGGTATTTGGACATCTGGGCATTAACAATGTGCACCACTGCAGCATTGTCACACCAAAAATGGACCACTGAGTTGGCCCACTTGTCACCCCATAGCATTAGTGCTCCCAAAATGGGAAAAAATTCGAGGAAAGTAAGATCGCGGAGGCGGTCCGTGCCCTGCCATTCGTGAGGCCATCGGCCATATGCCCACCGCTCCTCAAAATAAATCCCATAACCCAGAGAGCCGGAGGCATCCGACTGTACTTGAAATTTAGGGCAGACCATAAGGTCTGATCTCCAAAAAGAGACCTCCTTAAAATCCTGGAGGAATGTGAGCCGAACCGCAAGGTCTGCCCGTATGCCCCTGGTCAGCCGGACCCTGTGGTGGCATTTTAATAGGCCAGTCATGGCATCACACAGACGCCTGGCAAAAGTTCTGCCTGGTGTCACCACCCTGCAGGCAAAGTTGAGGTGGCCGTGAAGGACCTATAGCTCACGAAGGGACACTTTACGCTTGGCAATCAGTGCCAGAATCGCCGCGGAGATCCGAGTCACCTTGTCCATGGGTAACCTGGATGCCTGTGCGACAGTGTCAATTTCGATGCCTAAAAAGGTGAGCTTGGTGGCTGGGCCCTCGGTCTTTTCAGGCGCTAAGGGGACACCCAGTTCCCGCATAAGCGCCTGAAATGTAGTAAGGAGACGCGAACACATGTCCGAGCCCCGTTCACCCCCGAACAAAAAGTCATCGAGGTAATGGGCTACAGACCGGGACCCTGACCTGCGAACAAAGGCCCATTAGAGGAAATTGCTAAATCGTTCGAATGCCGAACATGAAATAGAACAGCCAAAAGGCATGGCCTTATCTACGTAGAACTTTCCTCGGAAACGAAAACCCAACAGCTCAAAGTCCTCGGGGTGCACTGGCAGTAATCGGAATGCTGATTTGATATCACACTTTGCCAGGAGGGCCCCGGGACCACAGGAGCGTACCATCTGTAGGGCCTGATCAAATGACGTGTACCTGACTGAGCAAAGGTAATCAGGAATAGCATCATTGACCGAGGAACCTGTAGGGTAAGAGAGATGGTGAATTAAACGAAATTCACCTGGGGTCTTTTTCGGTACTAGCCCCAGAGGAGAGACCTTCAAGTTAGGGAATGGTGGTTCAGTAAAGGGCCCAGCAACTCTCATAGCCTTCACCTCCTTAGCTATGCTTTGTGCAGCGACCTCCTCATTACCCTTCAGAGAAAGTAAGTTCGGGGCATCCTGAGGTCCCCGAACACCCCTAAATGGAATACGAAAGCCAAACTGGAAACCTTCTAACAGGTACCTCGCATCATCCTGTCTAGGATAAGCGGAAAGCCATTGTTCCAGCATAGGGATATTAATTGGGGAGGGGGCCTTTTGCGTGGCTAGCCCCATCAGAGGGAGCTCTGACTGCCCCCTGCCCACCCCTACCTCTGCCTCGTGACCCACCAGCCCGCGGGCACGTGGAGGCGTCGTGAGGGCCAGAGCAAGAGGGACACTTGTGTCGGAAACGACACTGACGCTTGTTGCACACGCCGCTAGCTGAGAAGCTCCAACACAGCAGGTGGGCTGGAATCCCCTGCCCTGCCAGCTGGCGGGGAACCTGCGTCGCAGCCGCCCGCTGCACGGCATGGCTGCAATGGTACCTATCACCAGGCGCCGGACACGTGGGAGTCATATACAAGAGCCACAATTGCTGGCAGGGCTCATCCCACCTCATCTCAGGATGTAGGGCCACTCTCATCCTGAATTCCTCATCGTAAGCCAACCACGACGGGCCAGGAAAATCAACCATCGCCCTATAAATGTTGTCGAGGTATTGGACCATCGGAATGGCCAAATCAGGCCGGGCCCTCAGATATACCGCCATATATATAAGGTATGCCGGCAACCAATTGGCCCAGGTACGCGGTGGCTTACGACGACGGGACAACTCCTTGTCCTTGTCATCCTGTCCCTCCCTCTCCTCGTTGGTGGGCTCATGATTCAAGAGGGAGAAAATATCAACATACTCCCCTCGCCAGATCTTATCCCTCGTGGCCTGTGATAGATGATCACCCAGGGGCAAGGAATAACCAGCCGTCGGCAGAGCCGCTGTCGGTACATTTTGGATGGAGGGTATGCGCAGTGGGCCCTGAATAGCCCCTGCAATGCTTGGCATACCCCCAGGGGCGGACACCCCTGCCCTAATCGAGGGGCCATTCGGCAACCAGGAGTTAATGGGGCAGTGTGGAAGCAACTGCCCACCCAGAGTAACTTGCCATGGCCATGGCCACTGCATCCCCCCCCCAGTGTGACTGGACAGTATAGGTGGTGCACTAAATTGAATCAGATACTCACTAGTCGCACCCCCGTGAGCCGCCCCCACTGGGGGTTCTGGCCCACGGCAGGCGTCGGAGCTCGCGACAGGCATCGAGCTCTGGGGCCACACCTGACTGCTCCCCACCGGCAAATCAGGACATGCGGCAAGCTGCGAGGCGCCCGCCGGGGCTGGCCTGATGGCCTTGAGCAGCTTGACCCTGTTGACAGCCCACTGGAGAGTCACGGCCGACTTGTTGGCCGGGATCGACGAAGGGGCCGTAATTGAAGTGGCGGTTAAACCCCCATCAGAAGGTGGTTGGGTGATGCCCATTGATGCCTCTAGCACTGAAATGCGTGCGATAAATGCATCAACGGCCTCCGAGCCCCCAGTATAAGGTGGGCCGTGTGGGCCGGATGGCCCACTAGGTAATTGCTGGAATGGAAACCCGAATGGGGATCCAGGGTCCGAATAGGGCCATGCCCAAAACTCCGGCCCATGGGGGGCTGGAGGAATGGTGGGGTGGAAACCCACACCAGACACACATGGGCCACCCTGTCCTGAGCTGTGAAAAGGCCCTCCAGGGGCCGGGATCCCCGAGGGGCCAGCATGTGCCAGCCCAGCCTGCAGGCTTGTGCCAGGCTGACAGGCAGAAGCCTGGTCGGCCCCACTGGCAGCAGTGGGCAAAGCCATCCCACTGCCCTGCTGTGGGGGTGCAGCCCGAGTCCTCCGACCCGATGGCTGCCCCCCAGTCGAAGAAGGGGTAGGGAAAGCCCTTCCCCCCGACCGCGGCTTGACCGCCGGAGCCTTGCGCTTGGGAGCCATGTCTCCCAGAAGAAACTGCCTCCCAATTGATCCCTGGCCAGGGATCCGATCCTGTGCCCTGAGTACCGCAGTAGCAAAGAGCAGAGGAACTCCGTTTGAAGCTAAGGTACGAAGGACAAAGCTCAGAGTAAAAACACGACGGAGAAAACTTCTCTGCTCCGCCGCGTTCTAAAATGGCAGCTCGGCTGCCTCGTGGCCACTCCTTTTATAGAGGAGTGGCCACACCCCCTAACTCACCCGGATGTCTGAGTCCGGGTGGCGGGGCCTGCAAAGAGCGCGGCGGCCATTTTGGCGCCGCGCTTTCATTATATACAATGCAATGCAATACTTCTCTACATAAATGATGGAATAGCAGTTTCCTAACATCCAAAGGCTCCCCTTAACAATTCCATCTTATATCCCCTCCTGAAATCTCGTAGGGAAGTCATAGTTCACAGGGACTCAGGAGGAGAATTCCAAAGCATAGGGGCAGCAACACAAAAATATTGTTTCCTAAAATTTAAGTGTCACAGAACTCACTACTCAGCCTGACTTTCCAACGCCTGTCCCACCTGTCCCACCTGTCAGGGTATTCCTTTACCCTGAACTTTGAACTTTACCGTGTGTATCAAAGGATACACAGAGGGTGGCATCCTCTTATAAAATCAACCACCACGTTTATCTATTCAGAGACAAATTTTTAAAGAACCAATACAGTATTTATCCTGATAGATTTTAACCTGAATGGACTATAATTATTCTAGATGACTTCAACTAACATAGAGGCTCATATGGGTAAAGGAGCTCCAACAGGTATGTGGGTCCCAAGCCTGCAGGACTTTAAATTTGATAACCAGTATATAAAATGGAACCTGGAAACCTACTGACAGTCAAACAACTAGAGCAAAATGAGTGGACCCATGTAGTAGCTGCATTCACCAGTTCCAAGTTGTCTTCAAGACTTTCATTGAGCAAATCTCAGTAGTTTAATTTCCAATGCAGATCACTCTTCTGCTATTGTTTTTCTTGCTTTTTCATGATTCATTTCTAAGAAAGGGAACCTGGCTGAACATCATGCCATAAAGGTTTGGGAATTTCATTGATAATTTTCCTATTCTATCCCCAAGAAATTGATGCATGCCTGAAGAAGTTATCTTGAATCATGAAAGCTTGCACAATATTTGATTTTTTAAAAGTGAACCAATTAAACTATCACCTTCCTCCTGCATTTGTTTTGTATATGTATCACACAGCTATCTTTGTTTCTTTATAATATCTCTGATGTTTCTAAATATTGTACTCCACTTTTTCCAGCAAACACATTTTTTTTAAATTCGGTGAAAAGAAATGAAAAATGAAAACTCCTGTTGTAAGGAATGCATAGATTTGGAAGAGAGACAAAGAATGAGAGCATGTGCAGAGTGTGAATATGAATGGATAGAAAGTAGCATAGGTAAAAAGGAAGGCAAAACTGGGGGAAGATTAGCAACATTGGGTAGTGATAGACTGTTGTGAGGAGCTAATTTGCATGTTAGATTGTGATTGGTTGAAGGTGAATGATTGATGGAGAATGTGCTAGAAGCCTGAGGAAAACTGATATAAAAGGAGAGAGCTGAGATAGATAGATAGATAAATCTTTATTGTCATTGTCCCCTTGCAGGAAATTTCTCGGTTGCTATATATCAACTCGAATAAGGCATACCCCTTAATTTAAAACAGCTACAGAAACACCAATTAAGATAGTACCATACAGTACAATTTAAAATTTTAAAATAAGATACGATGACTTCAGAGTCCAGAGTTTCCATTTAAGGCCAAAATTGCTCTGGAGAAGAAACTGTTCTTGAGATGACTCGTTTTTACCTTCACTGTTCTATATCTCCGTCCCGATGTCAGAAGCTCAAAGAAGCAGTGGCCAGGATGCGATGGGTCTCCTACTATATCTAATGCTTTTCTGTGGCACCTGATGGTGTAAATTTGTTCTTAAGTGGAGAGTGGATAGCCGATGATACTCTCCGCTGTTTTAATAATTCTGTGCAACATTATCCTATCCCGATGAGTAATACTCCCATACCACACACATAAGCCATAAGTGAGCACGCTTTCAATAGTGCAGCGATAGAAGGCAAGCAGCAGCTTTTGCGGAAGATGGTTTTTCCTTAGAGTTCTCAAAAAATACAGTCTCTGCTGCACCTTCTTCGCAAGCTTCCTTGTGTTGGCACTCCAGGACAGATCCTCCTGTATCTCAATGCCCAGAAATCTGAACGTTGCTACCCTCTCCACACAGGTTCCGTTAATCAAAAGTGGCTGGACATCGGTTCTCTGCCTCCTAAAATCCACCACAAGCTCCTTTGTTTTCTTTATGTTGAGGAGCAGATTATTGGTTATACACCTCTTTGTCTACTGCTCCACCTCATCTCTATAGGCCATCTCACCCTCCTTATCAGAGATGAGCCCGATCACAGTTGTGTCATCTGCAAATTTGACAATCCTATTGCTAGGGTGGACAGAGACATAGTCAAATGTATAGAGAATATAAAGGAGCGGGCTAAGCACACATCCCTGTGGTGTTCCTGTATTTGTACTAAGCATATTAGAGGTATAAGGGCCCAACCAGACCCTCTGGGAGCATCCTGACAGAAAATCCAATATCCACCCACAAAGTGATGGCGGGAACCCCAGATCTCTCAACTTAGATATCAAATGCTGTGGTAGAATGGTGTTGAATGCCGAGCTGAAATCCACAAAGAGCAATCTGGCATAACCCCTCCGCTGCTCCATATGTGCAAGAACAGCATGAAGGGCAATCACCACAGCATCCTCTGCTGATCTTTTCATTTTATAGGCAAATTGGAATGCGTCCAGTCCTTCTGGTAGGCAAGCGATAACATAATTTCGTAACAGCTTTTCAAAATACTTCATGATTTCAGGTGTGAGTGCCAATGGACGAAAATCATTCAAATTTTCAGATTTTTTTGGTATTGGAACAATAATAGAAGACTTTAGGCAGGATGGAACAATAGCCTGAGATAGGGATCGATTCAATATCCCTGTAACAACTCCTGCTAGTTGATCTGCACAGTCTTTCAATACCCTTCCAGCTACTCCATCCGGCCCTGTGGCTTTTCTTGGGTTAATTCTCTTCAACACCTTCCACATCTCTCCTTCTTCCACACTGAATACTACATTCCCTTGTACCGATGATGGTGACAGTAGCAAAAAAGACATTCAACTCTTCTGCTAGTGATGCCCCTCCCTCACCTGCCAGGGAGCCTTTAGGTTTATACCCAGTCAATTCCTGTACACCTCGCCACACCTACCTGGTGTCATTACTCTGTAAATGATTTCCCAGCCGCTGTCTATATGCCTCCTGGGCCACACCGATGCCTCTCTTTAGATCCGCTCTGGCTATGCTATACAGCAACCTATCTCCACTTCTAAAAGCAATATTCCTTGCCTTTAGCAACCCCTGGACCTCCCTTGTCATCCAGGGCTTCCTGTTTGGATAGATCTTTATCCAGCACTTTTGTTTTACATTGTCAGTGCAGAACCTGATGTAATCCAACACTACCTCCATATGAGTCTCTACCTCCTGTTGGTCAAATACCTCCCAGTCTGTGTCATAAAAGCAATCCTGTAGCTGTTGAGATGCTTCTACCAACCATGTCATAATATCCTTTATTATTGTGGTCAGTTTCCTCAATGGGATGTATGCAGGAGTCAGGAGCAGGGACAGGTAAATTGAAGTAGGTTGAGATATGAAGATAAGAGAGAGATTAGATTGAAAGATTGAGGAAGAGTGAAAATTAAAAGGGAAAAGAGAAACCACTGAAATAAAATAGATGAAATAGATGAAATGAGAAAGCTAGCAAAAAAGGGTAAAGCTGAGGCAAAATAAGAAGACAAGCAGTGTCTTGGATATAGTTGCTGACAAGGGATAATTTAGCTGATTAAGGGTAAAAAAGTTCCCCTAAAGGAAAAAAGACAGGGTTATTATTTTGTGAGGAAATTTATAATTTTTCTTGCCTGTAGTATTTTGAAGAATCTTGAATTGTTCATTGAAACTGTCTTTTTGTTTGCCAAAATTCTGAAACCAGAATTATAATTAGCTCAGTGTTATATAAAAATAAAACTATTTTTAAAGAAATTTCAGTCAATGTGTACATAAGTATACCTGTAAAGGGAGTTTGTCTATTTTTAGTTATGCTACCAAGATTATACTGCAGCACTGGTCAGTAATTAACCCTAGGAAGAGGACAGGATGGGATTGAGTGGGTGAATCTCCCAGGGCTTGTTTTGGGATAGGAAAAATCCAGGCCAGACTTTGCAGTTTGGAAGCATCCTGGCTGGTATGAACTCAGACCCGATATTTTCTGAGGAATGAGGGACTGACCGTTCATAACACTGTTATGGATGAACTGAAAGTGCCTCTTCCACAACACCCCTTCCTGCACAGATGACAATTTTGGAACCTATTTCATGATTCCATGGGAGAAGTTTCCAAATTATTTTTAGGGAAATATTTCATTACTCTGGTGTTGAAGAACAGGCTTCTCTCAAGAGTGTTGAAATACTTGCAAAATATGTCCCTTCTGGAAGCAATCATTTCCCTCAGGGACCCCTCATATTATTCTTAGCTATTGGTTGAGGAAGGATAGTGGCTTCCATTAAAAATAGTGGCCAATCCTCTTTTTTAATGAAGACAACATTTCCAGGGAGAAAAATGTTTTAATACTCCTTGTGAAATTCATTTTTCTTCTCCTGGCACTTATGAAGAGTTGTCCAGGCCAGAAACAGATGTTAGAGATAGCTTTAATTAAAGTAGAAAGCCTATTAATGTTGCAGAGACATGATTGAAGCAGTTCTGTGTTTGTGAAGCCAGACTTCTGAGGAATCCTTTGTTTAAATCCTAAAGGCCAGTCGCTGAACAAAGCAAGCTAGTCTGCATACTCTCAAAAGTGACAGAAAGTCCTCAGATGCTTTCATTACTTAAGGATGGCCCCAGAGAAGATATGTTTTATTGGCTGAAATTATTTGGCAACTCTTTCTGTGTTGTGGGAATGATATCATCAGATGTGGTGAATTGCTGTTGATTAAAGGTGATTTCAGGATGCACAACATGACATAATTGTTTGCATTCCAAAATTGTCAGAGGAAATATTTAATCAGTGGTGATTTGCTGTTGTTGATAATAGCATCATCATTGCACCTGTGCAGCTGCACAATAGGATTCCAGCCTTTGTTGTGAATATGTGCTGTGTATTCCTTTTGTATTTTATTAATTTATCTTGCAACACATGCGTTCAACTTCCCCTAAACCATTCAGTGTCTACTGAAATGACCTTATGATGGATATGTCTGTGTATCTGAACTTTGTGTATGGTAAGTAAAGGTAAAATTCACCCTTGCTCAAAAGCCAGTCAAATCCAACTCTAGGTTTCAGTGCTCATCTCTGTTTATAGCCAAAGAGCCAGAGCTGTCTGCACCTGCAGACATTTCTATGGACATGTGGCAGGCATGATTAAAGTTACACCAGAGTGCACAGAATGCTATTTGCCTTCCCACCGAAGTGGTACCTATTTATCTACTTGCAATTCCTTGCTTTCGAACTGCTAGGTTGACAGGAGCTGTGACAGATTTGGAAGCTCACTTGGTCATGCAGCACTAAGGTCTCAAACTGCTGGACCTGCAGACCTTCCAGTCATCAAGTTCAGTGTCTTAACCACTAAGCCACTACAGTATAACACATATAAAAAAATAGCCATAATCCTCCTTGCATTCCTGTAAAGTTTGTGTAACTTGTATTGGCTCGTTGCAGCTAATATGATGTTTTCATCACACGTTTGGTCATGTGCCCAACTAGGCAATACCTTGGAACTTGAAGTCTCATCAGTTAGCCACAATGAGCCCCAACACGTTATATAAAATACTAGCATAGATTGCCCGGCGTTGCCGGGCTTTTAAAAATTGTGTTGGATATTAAGGGTGTGTTCCATTAGTGGAGAAAGTTTTTTTTTGTTTCTTAATCTTTTTGGATTTGTGGTTTCTCATTTTTGGAAATAATGCTGAGCCTTTTTTTTGTTGAAAATGCATTATTTATTTTTAAACCAAAGCCACACATTTCTTTTAATCTTTAACAGTTAACTTTCCTTATTCCTATGTATTAACAATAACTGGTTTAAATAACAAAGGATATTTGTTATTTTTTTTTTTGCACCTCCTGTTGTTTTTTGTCATTTCTGAAATAGAAAGATAATTAAAGAGAGTGTTAATTTTTTTTGTAAGTGTGTTGTAATTTTGAATTTGAGAAAGTGAATTTTTGAGAAACTTTTAAAAATGTTTTTTTTTTTGTTTAATTGCCTTACCTTCATTCTTATTTGGATGTCTGTTTTCCTTGATCCTCATCATCATATTGCTCATCTTTAGGGTGAACTGTTGAAATAGAATCATTGTAAATTTTTTTTTAAAAAAATTACCTGTAAATTTTTATTAAAAAGATTAAATAAAATTTGTCCTTACCTCGGGGTCTTCGTATAGGAGTCTTACTCATAGTAACAAAGTTGTCTAAAATTTCCAAAGGAGTTTGGAATCTGTGGCATGGGTTGGGACTCATGAGTCTCTGTAGTTGTGTCCTTATTATTTGATCCACAGTCAGATAGGTTGGTTTGGTGTGTTCTGCAATTTTGAAATTGGTATTGTCCTGTCTGGTTTTTCTGTTAATTTTATCGATTATGTTCTTTAACTGTTCGTTTTCCTCAATTGCTGTAATTTGTATATCAGTCTCTGTTTGGGTTGATTTATCTTGGGTGGTTGTCTGGTCTGTTTGTGAGGCTTGGTGTTTTGGTTTTGAATTGGTGTTTTCAAGTTTTGTGGTTTGCTGGATTCTTTTTTTTGTGGCCATTGTGTTAGTTGTGTTATTTTTCCATGGTAGCACCAGTTGTCTTTGCTGATCTCTGTGGGGTGACCAGGTCCAGAGTATCTTTGCTGTATTCGTGTTGGTTTTAATGTCATTTTGTTTAATGGTATGTTGTGGTTGAATTTGCTTTCTTCTCACTGCTTGCATTTGATTTTGGGGGGCTGCTTGCTCAATTTCTCTTTGTTCAGTTAAGTGTGGAACTGTTTTTTTTTTTGGTATGACTCCCCATAAAGTATCTCATCTCTTGGTCCACATGCTATTTCAATGTTATTATTTCTTATTTCTTTGGTTTTTCTGGGCCCCTTACTATTATCATTTTTGCCCTCTTCTTCCCCCTTACTTTGGTTCTGTTCGATTTTGCAAATGACATTTTCCTTGGTCGGACTTCTGTTTGTTTGCTGCATTATTTTTCTCTGTATCTGGTTTTATAGGTTAAGATGAGAAAGATGTGATACTAACGTTATAAGATTTTGTAAAGCAATATTTGGACAATTTTCCCGCCAAAATTATCGGCAAAATAGTACCTGCTCTGTCCTTTTCAGCACTTGCTTTCCTTTTCCCTTCGGCTCCGTGCATTGACGTCATTGAATGCTCCTCCTTAGAATGTGTTTTTTTTTTTTATTTCCAGTTTTGTATCTCGCGTTGTTTTGATTTGGAGTCTGCAATTATTAATGTGAATGGTGTGTGTCTCATGGGGCAGTTTTGTTTTGGTAAGTTCGTGCATCTGTGTACCTGTATTGTTATTCTGTTGCTTTCATTGGGTGTGATGTGTAATTATCTGCATGGAGTTTTTTTCTTGTTTGCAAAATTCGGTGTATGTTGTAAGTTCGTATTTTTCCTTGGTTGCTATTTCGCGGCGCTGGTTTTTTTTGTATTGTTGGTGGTGGGGCTGGGTTAATATTTGTTGTAGTTCGAATCATGCTGCCTTTGTGTTTTACTATTTTGATTATTTGCCTAGACGGACACTGATGGGGTCCGTTTTGCCTTTTCTGTGGATTAGTATTTATCATGTGTTTATACACTGTGCCTGGGGCTATAATGTTGTTCGGAGTGCTATTGTGTTTGTAAAGGTTGTGGTGGCGCCTGTCTAAATAAATGCACTTTATGTTGGTGACGACTTTTGTTGGGGGGGGGGGGCAAATTTCGATGTGTTTCTGGGAGACTATCTCTCGGCGATTGTTCTTATGGGTGGGGGTGATGCTGTAATATTGTTCCCTGTGTGTGTAATGCTGCCTTTATTTATGCTAGCTTGGTGTTTTGATTATTAGAAAAGAAATACGTGTTTTGTTATTGGGGCCGGTTTGCTTACGGTTTGTTCGCCCCCTTCTCCCCCAAGTCAGTGCTGACTTGTCCGTGTTGAGGAGGATAATCGGCAAAGCGTCCTGTGCTTTAATGACTCAAAGGAGTCTGGGGATTGTAGTAAAGGGTTGGCGGTTTATTTTTCTGCTCTGTTTTTTCCCAAAGCTTTTCCTTTGATTGGCTGCGGCGCCTGTCCGAATGCGGCACCGGGCGACAGTCTCTCATTCTGATTGGCTCTTGCGATAGTCTCTCAGTCTGATTGGCTGTTGCGCGCCGCGCCGCAAAGACTTTTGGGACATGAAGTTCCTATCCGTTATTGCCGTTTGTGGGGCTGAGGCCCCCGTGCCGGATTTTTAAATTTTTCGTTGACCTGCGTAGGGAATTCGCCCGTGCTATCGAAGGGAGGGTGCAGGTCAGTGGGGCGACGCACAGCCGCCAATCGCAAATTCCAACGGTGAACACTCCGTTTTATAGGTTAAGATGTGCAAACACCAATAACAAGCTGGCCAATGTATGTCAGTTAGCAGCAGCATCAACACCAGCAACAATGGATTGAAGAAGGATCGTACTACAGTTCAACCATGGTTGAATCATTCAGAAAACCTGAATATTCACAAATATTCTCAGGATCAAAGTAGACGATACACTTAGAATGTAATTAGAACAGCTGCTCTGCAATTAGCACTGTTTTCCCTCCGAGAATGGGATTTTCTCTGAGATGCAATGTAAGCCTATGTTTACTTTCCAGTCACTAAGCACAAAACAAAGCATACTGGCATTTGAGATAGGTAGCCAAGGGAAGGCATGTGCTCAAAAAAACAAATATATTTCCCCATATGAAAGATCACAATTTCTAGAGCTTGATCTACAATGAGAGGGGAGGGTTATGTATTTTTTTTTGCAAACTTGGTGACTCTCCCCCCCCCCCACAGTATTTTGGCCACGGCACTTGTTAATTATTAATTCCTGACAACAAACACCTAGTGGAGATGCATGTTTTTGGCTGTAGCACTGGCCAGGGAGTTCAGAGGAAGATGGGAACCAAGCGGATAAGGTCCCCCTGACTCTCCTGGTGCTGGTAGGGGTGAAAAATGTGCTCAACACATGCCTCCCCCAGGTAAGAACCAAGCAGATAAGGTCACTAAATGGCATGGAAAAGGTAGGGAGATCGCTTCGTTGTTTTTTGGGGGTGCTGACCAACCCGAGTGGGCATGGTTGCTGCACAGTAGCACTACACAGAGTCTATTCAAGAAGAGTCCAGATATCAAAGTACAAAAGGCAAACTGAGGTCTGTTTACTGGTAGTCAAAACAAGTGTCTAATCCAAAGGATGTCCAGGGGTGTCATCAGGGTGTCATCAGGCAGTCTGGAGTCGAGCAGGGTGTCAGTCTTTACACAAGAGTTGTACTGACGCTGGTAGACTGCAAGAAGCTTGCAGCTAATCAGAATCATCTGGGAACCTTCTTTGGTACTTCACTCTAGCCTGCCTGCATCATAGGTGTAGCTCCTTTCTTGACCTCTCCCTGACTGAGGGCTGATCCCTGTCAGAGCCAGACCCCTGATTTGACAGATCAGATCCCAGGGACTTGGACCAAGCATAGGCTGTGATCCCTGGCTCAGGACATTCTCAGGTTCAGGTGCAGGCAGAACTGGGCTGGGCATAGGGAGTGCCCCCTGATTGAGGCCATCCTCAGAGTCTGACAAGGACTGGATCACAACAGGGTGAGGGACGATCACATCTGGCATTTTTTTGATATTTTGCCATTGTTGTTTTTTGTATTTTTTTTTGTCCAGTTGGGTCTGTTTCCCTTTTGGGGGAGTGTGGGATGATCATGTCTGGCATTTTTTGGATGTTTTTGTGGTTTTTTGTAATTTTTCCTATTATTTTTGGTCTGGTCAGGACTTTTTATTTTATTTTCAATGCATTCCTACTTGCTTCGGTTTATGATTTTTTCGCATTACAATGGAGGCTGTTGGAACAGACCTCCATTGTAACCCGAGGTTTTGCTGAATATATAAGACTTTTCCTGCTTCTTTGTGATAACAGTATAGCAAAGGAGCTGCTAAGTATAATGACAAAAGCTACCCTTCTGCTGCAAAAGACTTCTGTTTGGTTTCACATAGCATGAAACTGACATTTGTTACAATTAAATTAATGGTAAAAAACTGTGTTATTGTTGACGTTCTCTGTTATCAGTTTGATGATGATGATGCAGGAAGAAGTGTCCATTTTCATGGCAATGAAAACATCTGGGTGGAGGCCATTTATCTGGTCTATCCAAACTATTCCTGTTAACTATCTGGTAAATGTTCTTGGCCTTACTGCCTGGTAAATGTTCTTGCTGCAAATCCAGTGGAAATTGCTGAAATTATAATCAGTCTCTATTGCATTCCATCTTGAAAAACAATTAGCTCACTCCCAAATCATGTTGCTTTTTATTTTGTTGATTTTTTTAAAAGGGGAACATTTTCCCTTTTTTTATCTTGAACAAACAAAGCCACGTCTTTATTAAAAAGAAGGAAGAAAAATACTGTCAGAGTTTGAAGGATTATATCAACTTCCACCAGTGAAGACAGCCAA
Source organism: Bradypodion ventrale (assembly GCA_035047345.1). Taxonomy (NCBI): domain Eukaryota; kingdom Metazoa; phylum Chordata; class Lepidosauria; order Squamata; family Chamaeleonidae; genus Bradypodion; species Bradypodion ventrale. The sequence continues at coordinate 100,943,321 of JAWDJE010000002.1, read as the reverse complement.
ATCATCTGACTTCATGTTTGGATAGACACTACTGAAAAGTTTCCAGCGAAGCTCTGCTCCTTCATAGGAGAACATGAGCATATGATGCCTGTCCAAGCAGAGCTGTGGTGAGTCAAGGAATGAGATTTCTATAGATGCCAAGCAAGCGCATCATTTCATCATGTTCTTACATCTGTCTCATTTCATTTCTTTCTGCAAAAGAAAATGGGAAGGACTGCAGTGATAGCTAACGTTACCTCTAGCAAGGTTCATTAGGAACCACTAATTTCTCTCTGATAGTTTTGCATTTATTCTAATTTGTGAGAAGCAATGTGTCATCTCAGAAAGCAGACTCTGAAAGAACATTTTTCATCCCACTTCTGGCAAATGGCCACACAGTAATGCAGGGTTAACCAAGCAATGATCTCCATTTTCATATTGTTTCCAGCTTTCTTAGCCCCTGCTCTTTCCATACTATATCCATTCATTTGTAGCCTCCAGAAATAGACAGATTAATGCATACCAAGACCACTGATCCCTGTTATGCACCCTGATCAGAGACCAGTGACTCGGCTCGTCCTTTGGAAAGACATTACATGACATCTTTTAAATCTTCTCAGAATAAGAATTTCTTAAAAGGTTCAGTGTCAGCTTTTGCCCACACTTTTCATGCCTGTTCTGCAAACATTGTTATATTTTAACATTTGTAATGCAAGCAGCTGGCCGTGCTCAGAGTAGCCAAGTCTTTTTGAGAAGAAAGGCTAATCTCCTTATAAAATACCATGGAAGGAAAATTTGATCCTGCTCCAGAAACTTGGAGTTTCCCCATAAGATAATAATGCAAGCGCGGCGCCAAAATGGCCGCCGCGCCCTTTGCGGGCCCCCCCCACAGGACAGAGAATCCGGGTAGTTAGGGGCGTGGCCAGCTCCCTTATAAAAGGGGTGGCCACGAGGCAGCCGAGCTGCCATTTTACCTCAGCGACGGAGCAGAGAAGTCTTTTCCCCTGTGTCTCCGTCGCTCTTTAGCTTACCGGGAAGCCTTTTGGTAGCGATTCTTCCTTTTCGGCTTCCCTTTGCTTCGGTGGAGATGCCTTCGAAGAAGAAGGCAGCTTGGAGTGCGGCTCGCGCTGTTAGGAGGCGCAACCCGGGTCGGAGGACCGCGGTGCCGCCTCCCCAGCAGCAGCCTTTGCAGGCCCCTGCCGGGACCGGCGGAATGGGGTCTATCGCCCCTTGGCCCGGAGCAGGCGAACAATTTGCGGGCGCGGTAGGGGCTCCGGCCCGTGGCCCGCGAGCGGTGGACACCGCTCCTGCACCCGCCCACCAGGTTTGGCCTGCTGCTCTTGGGTCGCAGCCTCTCCCGGGGCCCTCTAGCCTTGGGGGGTGGTGCGGCCCCCTGCCTTGGCAGGTTTCTCCACCGACCCTGCCGGGCTTCGGTGTTGGCCAATGGCCATATTCGGGTCCTGGGGTACAGCGACCTGTACCCACGCCTTGGACCGTGCGGGCCGGCCGGCCCTTGGCCCTAGGTCAACGTGGAAGCCTTACTGGCCCGCCTGGCGGCCCTTGAAGCGTCGTTGGCTCGGGCCAGTCAGGCGGGGGCCCTCCCTTTGGGGTTCCTTTTGAGGCGCTGCCGGCAGGAGGACAACAGCCGACAGGGAGGGTTGAGCTGCTGCAGGCGCGTGGCGCGGTTTCGCCCACTGCCTCGCAGCTCCCCAGCCAGCAGCCAGGTGCGGGTCAGGCCCCGGTGATGAGCTCTACGTCGGTCGTGAGCTCCGACGCCCCCAGTGGGCCGGAACCCCCGGTGGGGGCGGCCCACGGGGGTGCAGCATGTGAGTATACGGTGTAAGCAAGTACATCCACACACATTCCCAATATGGGGGGGGGTTTCAATGGCCTTGGCCTCGCGCGGGTGGTGCGGCGGTGTACCCGCTGACGCCTCACCCGGCGATGACAGCTAACACCCAGGGCCCCGTGGTGGGGGGTGTTCCCTACCCTGAGGGGAATGTTTTGGGTGGCCGGGTTGGTCCAAGCCCCTATTCCTTACCGCTGAGTGACCGCTTGGCACAGGCCGCCAGAGAGTAAATTTGGCGGGGGGAGTGCGTGGATATCTTCGCGCTCCTAAACAAGGTGCCCATCAAGGAGAGAGGGAGGGGCAGAATGAGAAGGATAGTGGCAGGCACGTTGTCTCAAGCCACCAAGTATGTGGGCCAATTGGTTGCCGGCCTGCATCATATGCATGGTGGTGTACCTTAGGGCCCGGCCGGATCTGGCAATTCCGATGGTCCAGTATTTGGACAACGTCCACCGGGCGATGGTTTACTTTCCGGGCCCAGCGTGGTTGGCTTGTGACGAGGAATGCCGTAGGCGGAATTCCCCGCACCCCGAGATTAGGCGGGATTAGCCAGGCCAGAGGCCGCGGTTTTTGTACGTGACGCCCACGCGCCCTGCGCCCGGGGAGATATACCATTGTGGGCATGCGGTTCAGCAGGCGGCCCCAGCATAGGTCACCTGCCAGGGGGCGGGGCGGGGGGTTCCAGCCCGCCTGCTGTGCTGGACTTTCTTGTCCAATGGCTCCTCTGAGGGGAAGACTTGCAATACAGACAGAAGTATCCCAACTGTGTTGGCCCCCATGCGGCCTCTGCCTGTCCCAGGCCTAGAAGGATGCGGGGCAGAGGGTGGGGCAGACAGGGGGCTGGCAAGACTGCCGCAGATGGATCTAGTTCACCGAAGGGCTCTCTCCCCAGTTAAGGTGGACATATTGGAGCGTGGCTCCCATGGTACCCGAAGGGAGAGGATGCGGGTTCTCTCCTTCAGGGTTCTAGGCAGGGGTTCCGGATCCCTTTCATGGGTAATAGGTCCCCTCAGGATGCCCCCAATCTTTTATCCCTTAAGGGGAGGGAGGAGGTGGCTGCTGCTAGCTTTGACAATAGGGTCTATGCGGGCAGGGTCGCTGGCCCTGTCCCTGCATCCCGTCCCGGGGAGCATATTATTTCAATGATGCCATGCCTTTTGGCTATTCCATTGGGGCTCGGTATTCGAGCGTTTCACCACTTTCCTAGATTGCGCTTTTGTCCGCAGGTCAGGGTCCCGGTCTGTAGCCCATTCCCTGGATGGTTTTATTCGGGGCTGAACGGGGCTGGGACACGTACACACGTCTCCTCAACACATTTCAGACGCTAATGGAGGAACTGGGTGTCCCTTTAGCGCCCGAAAAGACCGAGGGCCCATCTCCACAGCTAGTATTCCTGGGGTGGAGAGTAACACGGTAGCGCAGGATTCTAGGTTGCAGTGGGATAAGGTCCCAAAGCTAGTGGCCCTTGTCTCGGTCTGGCTGGCCGAGCGCATGGCATCACTGAGGGAACTTTTGGTGCTACGTGGTCACCCCAGTTTAGCTGGCAGGGTCGTAGCACCGGGCAGGGCATTTGCTCTGCGCTGGTGCGATGCCTTGGCGGGATTCTCCAGGCCCCACCACAGGCTCAGATTTACCCGGGGTATCGGGGCAGACGTGCTTGTCTGGCCATAGATCCAGAGGTGGTTCACCGGGGTGTCATTTTGGGGTCTGATCTCTTGGCTCCCCCTTGCTTTCAGATGCAGTCCGATGCCTCAGGATTCCTGGGTTTACGGGATGTACTTCAATTGGAAGTGGGCCTATGGTGGGTGGCCAACATACTGGGCAGGCAAGTGTCGCCTGCATGGTCTCACGTATCTGGAATGTTTCCCTATCCTGGGTGCTTTGATGCTATGGGGCAAGGAGTGGGCCAACTCAGTTGTGCAATTTTGGCATGGCAACGCGGCTGTTGTCCGCATCGTCACTGCACAGATTTCCAAATCGCCCGGGGTTATGGGGCTAGTGTGTTGGTTTGTGTTATGCAACCAGTGCCTCAACGTTCCCTGCAGGGCCAGGCATGTCCCAAGGGTTGATAATGATATTGCTGCTGCTTTGTCCCGCCTGCAGATCTCCCGGTTCCGTGCCTTGGCCCCCGGATGCGGAGGAATTTCCCTCGCCACTCCAGGACGAGAGATGGAACGTTGGTGAGGAGAGGTGAACCGGGCGATTGGCCTGTCACTACCGCCATGCATGAGTAAGGCGTATCACCACGCATTTAGTTCCTTCAGAGTATTATGTACCCGATTCCGACTGCCAGGAACCTGGCCGATCCCAGTAGCCCATGTTCTGCGGTTCATGGTTTACCTGTATGCCTAGGGCCTTGCACCACGCACCATAGCATCTCAGCTGTCGGGTTGGCTTTTGTGGCCAAAGTGGGAGGTCGTGTGGACGGCACCAATGACTTCCGGGTGAGACATGTTTGGGAGGGGTGGGTGCGCGTGCGCGGGCGTTCCCCGGCCGACCGCCACCCCATTTACCAGGGGTTTTTACCCAGTTGGCCCGGGGCTGGCCTGGCCTCTGTTTTGATAGATGAGGCAGCCCACTTCATGCGGCTACAACGGTGGCCTTTTTGGAGCCCTCCGCATCGGCGAGCTTGAGATGCTGAGTAAGGCGGATGCAAGATTTTCCCAGGGTTTTTACCCAATTGGCCCGGGGCTGGCCTGGCCTCAGTTTTGATAAATGAGGCAGCCCACTTCATGCGGCTACAACGGTGGCCTTTTTGGAGCCCTCCGCATCGGCGAGCTTGAGATGCTGAGTAAGGCGGATGCAAGATTTTCCCAGGGTTTTACCCAATTGGCCCGGGGCTGGCCTGGCCTCTGTTTTGGAAATGAGGCAGCCCACTTCATGCGGCTACAACGGTGGCCTTTTTGGAGCGCTCCGCGACAGCGAGCTTGAGATGCTGTATAAGGCGGATGCAAGTTGTAGGGCACTGGAACTCGAGGATGTCTATGTTGCCAAAGACTGGGCCCAGTTGAGGATACGCTCCTCTAATACAGATCAGCATGGCGTAGGCAGTGGTGTAAGACTGCTACGGTGTTCTTTGGCAGACATCTGTCCGGTTGGTGCCCTACAGGAGTTCCTGGCACTGCGTGGCATGCACCACGGCCCGTTTTTCTGTCACCAAGATGGGTCTCCCCTTACTAAATTTCAGTTTTGGAAGGTGACAGGGAGTGCCCTCACAGGTGCCCGTTATGGCACACATTCATTCCGTACTGGTGCAGCCTCTACAGCAGCTGCTTTTGGGTACTCTGGGGCTGGCATACGCAGCATGGGGAGGTGGGGCTCGCAATGTTTTCAGTTTTATGTGCGCCCACTTCCGCCATGAGTACCAATCCAGTCACCTTCCCGTCTTTTTCTCAATTTTTCTCAATTTTCTTACAGACCCTGGGTGTCGTATTACACCGGTGACAGTATGGCTGGTGGGCCACAGCTATGTGCACAGGGCAGCGCGTTACGCTGCGGCGACAGAGTGGGGACCCCGACTGGGACTGGGTGAACACGCCAGTCTCACATGGCATGGTAAGCCTGGGATGTTATGGCGGGAGCTGCGGCCTTTCCTTTTTTCTGGCCTGGGTGCTGACCCGCCTGACATTCTCATCATCCACCTGGGGGGCAATGATTTGGGCCAGGTCACCGGCTTATAGCTTAAGCATGCGATTTGCGAGGACCTCGCCTACTTGCATTATGTCTGGCCTGCCACAACCCTGGTTTTGCGGACATTGTCCCGCGCCATTCCTATAGAGGGGGCGTTAACCTCCTGGCCCTTGACCGCGCTAGGCGCACGGTCAATAGGGCGGTGGCGCGGTTTCTTGCCGACAGGGCTTGGGGACGGGTCAGTCATCACCCCGCTATTAGCCTACAAAATTATGACCTGTACGCAGGGGATGGGGTCCATCTGTCGCGAGGAGGTATGGACCTCCTGTGGGGTGATTGGCGAGCAGGCCTGTTGACCGAGCTGACGGTCTGGGGGGGGGCGTCAGGTCTTCTTTGAAGCCCCTCCGTGTGGCGGGTAGCACTGGTAAGGTAAACAGTATGACCCACAAGTATCCGGCAGGTTCGCTATTGACTGGACAACACTAGACAGGAATAAATTAGTTAAACGTTGTCCGGTCAACGACGAACCAGGCGATGGGGTGATGACGATTGCTAACCAGCATGCATCACCCCTGTGATTTCACGGATACGCGTCAGAGGGTGGGGTCATGAGTTAGTTATTGACTACGGTCAACAATTTGTTTGTTGTCAACAAACAAATTGATACAAATTGATACATTGTAACCAATTGCCGTTGGCAATTTTGGGGTGGTACCTTACCAGTGTTACTTCGGCCTGCTTGCCTTATGAATTATGATTGGTCGTTTTACCAATACAAATTTATAATTCGGACTAGGGCATTGAATCAATAAATGTGGCCCGATGCTGTTATCCACTTTCAATGTTGTCTGTGTCCGTTATTGGGGGGGTTGCGCCTGCAATGCAAGTGCGGCGCCAAAATGGCCGCCGCGCCCTTTGTGGGCCCCCCCACAGGACAGAGAATCCGGGTAGTTAGGGGCGTGGCCAGCTCCCTTATGAAAGGGGTGGCCACGAGGCAGCCGAGCTGCCATTTTACCTCAGCGACGGAGCGGAGAAGTCTTTTCCCCTCCACCCCCTCCCTAGTTAACAGTGTGATATTTTGGTCGCTTCGGGGCCGGGTGGGAATTTTTGGCTGGGACCCATATTGGCTTCCGGGTCCTGGCTTTTTTGCCCATCCCACACTGTTGCTATGGTTTGATATAGGGGTCTTTCTGTGTTCCTAATGTTGACTTTGGTCACATTGGCGGGTAGCACTGGTAAGGTAAACAGTATGACCCACAAGTATCCGGCAGGTTCGCAATTGACTGGACAACACTAGACAGGAATAAATTAGTTAAACGTTGTCCGGTCAACGACGAACCAGGCGATGGGGTGATGACGATTGCTAACCAGCATGCATCACCCCTGTGATTTCACGGATACGCGTCAGAGGGTGGGGTCATGAGTTAGTTATTGACTACGGTCAACAATTTGTTTGTTGTCAACAAACAAATTGATACAAATTGATACATTGTAACCAATTGCCGTTGGCAATTTTGGGGTGGTACCTTACCAGTGTTACTTCGGCCTGCTTGCCTTATGAATTATGATTGGTCGTTTTACCAATACAAATTTATAATTCGGACTAGGGCATTGAATCAATAAATGTGACCCTATGCTGTTATCCACTTTCAATGTTGTCTGTGTCCGTTATTGGGGGGGTTGCGCCTGCAAAGCCATTGCTTACATTTCTCCAAATGTAATTCTTCATTGCCTCTAGTAAGGGATAAATTTGCATTGCATCCTTTGCCAACCATGCTCCAGGGGTTGTCTATCCAAACCAGCACCCACAAATTAAAATAAAGAGTGAATAAAGGTCACCCTTGCTTGAAAGCCAGCCATATCTGAGAGAATATCCATTCATTAAAACAGTGTTTCCAAATGCTGGGGTTTTGGACTTCAATTCCCAGAAGCCTAAGTCAATTCTCCAAAGCACTGATAAGCCAATGTACTGACAGACTTCTCGGAACTGAAGTTCAACAGTGTTCTGCAAAAAACAGTTTGGGAAACACTGCAATTAAAGGAAGACATAAATATGAAATAACAAGAACTTTCAGATAGCAGATAGCCAGAGAATAGGTGGAAATTATCACCACCACAGCTCAAGTAGTTTTAAAAGAACAAGGTACAGTTGTGCCAATTGCATCCATGGTAAGAAATTGCTACAAGCCAGCTCCTATGTTCTCCTAATTGGGTAGCTAAACATTGCCATCCCTGGACTGTCATCTCTTCGTTCAAATTCAGCTTTAGAAAATAAAATGATGATTGTGTATCTGGAAGCCTTGAATGGCAGACCAGCATCCACTTTATTTGTAAATTCCATTTGAGGAACAACAGAATAATATAAGAAAAATTTCTTCTCCTTTTTATAATCAAACAACAAAAGTAAGCACACATCGCATGTGAAGAACTATATGAGGTCCGGCTGTACCAAAATGCTCTACCTCATTTTCTGGAAGAAATTCAGCATGCCCTTTCATTCAATCTAAGAGTCAGTGGGAAAGGGAATGAAAGCGTGGCGCCAAAATGGCCACCGTGCTCTTTGCGGGGGGGCCCCCACCTGGACTCAGACATCCGGGTGAGTTAGGGGGCGTGGCCACCCCTCTATAAAAGGGGTGGCCACCAGGCAGACGAGCTGCCATTTTAGAAATAGCGACGGAGAGGAGAAGTTTTCTCCGTCGCTGTTTGTTCTCTAGTCTTCGGCTGTTTAGCCCTCGATCCTTTCCCGGCTGGGAAAGGAGGATTAGCGCACACAGAGCCTTGGTTCGCTTGGCTACTGCATGCTTTGGCGCTAGGTTTTTGATCCCTCGAAAGGGATCCTACTTTTTCTTTTGAAGACATGCCTCCCAAACAGAAGGCACCGGCGATGAAGCCGCGGCCAAAGGGGAGGACTTTTCCTGGCCCTGCGCATCGGGTCAGAGGACCAGGGCTGCGGCCCCGCGGCAGGGCACTATGCCAGCCTTGCCCACCGATACCGATGGGGCGATTGAGGCTGGCACTTGGCAGCCGGGCTTGGCTGGCCAGCCACAGGCCGGCCCCTCAGGGGCTTCGGCCATCGGCCCGCCGTTACCGGCCATGGGTCAGGGCAGCGGGGGAGGGCCTGGTGCGGGCACACAACCCGTTCCTCCTCCGGCCCCTCATGGGCCGGAGTTTTCGGCATGGCCCTACTCTGGCCCTGGCTCTCCTTTCGGTGTACCGTTCCAACTGCCTAGTGGGTCTTCCGGCCAACCCGGCCCGCCTTATGCTGGGGTTCTGTGGCAGTAGATGCTTTGCTAGCAAATTTAGCAGTGCTGGAGGCATCCTTGGGTATTGCACAGCCTCCTGTGGGGGGGGGGCGCTTCTCTTTCTGCCGGGGCCCCTCCGTGTGCACTGGCTACCTCGACGGCCACCACGCTGCACCAGGCGGCCAGCCGGGTTGAGCTGCTTGAGACACTCCGGCCTTGCAGCTCCCTGTTCATCCAGATCTGCAGACGGGGAGTAATCAGGTGTGGACCCAGAGCTAGATTCCGGTCGCGAGCTCCGACACCCGCCGTGGGCCGGTACCCCCGGTGGGGGCGGCTCACGGGGGTGCACCTAGTGAGTATCAGGTTCAAATTAGTGCACCTACATCACAGCCCACTTACAGTGGTGGGGTTCAGTGGCCCTGGCCTCGTCAAGTTGAGGCGAATATGCATCAGTTACCAGTCTATCCCAGTGCCCCTTGGTTTCAAAACGGCACCTCATTGAGGGCGGGGGTTTCTGCCCCCGGGGCAGTGCCGAGCATCGCAGGGGCTATACAGGTCCTGCTGCGTATGCCCCCTATACATAATGTGCTGGTGAGGGCTTTGCTGACGGCTGGTTATTCCTTGCCCCTTGGTGATCATTTGTCCCAGGTCACGAGGGAGAAGATTTGGCGGGGGGAGTACGTGGATATATTCTCCCTATTGAACCGTGAGCCCACCAAGGAAGAGAGAGAGGGACAGGATGACAGAGACAAGGAATTGTCTCATTGTCGTAAGCCACCGCGCACCTGGGCCAACTGGTTGCCAGCATATCTTATTTATATGGCGGTATACCTTAGGGCCCTGCCTGATCTGGCCATTCCTATGGTCCAATACTTGGACAATATTTACAGGGCGATGGTGGATTTCCCTGGCCCATCGTGGTTGGCTTACGATGAGGAATTTAGAATGAGGGTGCCCCTACACCCAGAGATGAGATGGGATGAGCCCTGTCAAAAATTGTGGCTCTTGTGCATGACCCCCACGCGTCCAGCGCCTGGGGATAGGTACCATTGTGGCCATGCCATGCAGCGAGCTGCTCCAACACAGGCTCCCCACCAGCCGGCGGGGCAGGGGGTTCCAGCCCGCTTGCTGTGTTGGAGCTTCTCGGCTAATGGCGTGTGCAATAAGCGACAGTGCCGATATAAACACGAGTGTCCCTCTTGCGCTGGCCCCCATGCCGCCGCCGCGTGCCCACGGGCTGGTGAGTCACGGGGCAGAGGTAGAGATGGACAGGGAGCGGGCAGAGCTTCTGCTGATTGAGCTAGCCAGTCAAAAGGCCCCCTCCCCAGTTAATGTGTATATGTTGGAGTGATGGCTCTCAACTTATCCAAGGAGGGAGGACGCGAGGTACCTCCTGGAGGGTTTCCAGTGGGGCTTTCGTATCCCATTCAAAGGGGAGCGGGGAAACCAAGATGCCCCCAATTTACTTTCCCTGAAGGGTAAGGAGGAGGTGGCTGCCCTGAGTATTGCCAAAGAAGTAGAGGCCAAGAGGGTAGCGGGCCCCTTTTCCGAACCACCCTTCCCTAACCTGAAGGTCTCCCCTCTGGGGCTAGTACCTAAAAAGACCCCGGGTGAATTCCGTTTAATCCACCATCTATCGTACCCGGCGGGTTCCTCTGTCAATGATGCTATTCCTGATGACCTTTGTTCGGTCAGGTATACGTCGTTTGACCAAGCCCTACGGATGGTGCGCTCTTGTGGTCCTGGTGCCCTCCTGGCAAAATGTGACATTAAATCGGCATTCCGATTACTGCCAGTGCACCCGGGAGACTTTGAGCTATTGGGTTTTAGATTCCAAGGGAAGTTCTATGTAGACAAGGCCATGCCTTTTGGCTGCTCTATTTCATGTTCAGCATTTGAACGTTTTAGCACTTTCCTTCAGTGGGCCTTTGTTCGCAGGTCCGGGTCTTGGTCTGTAGCCCACTACCTTGATGATTTTTTGTTCGGGGGTGAACGGGGCTCGGACACGTGCACACGTCTCCTCACTACATTTCAGACGCTAATGCGGGAACTGGGTGTCCCTTTAGCGCCCGAAAAGACCGAGGGCCCATCCACTATGCTCACATTTCTGGGTATTGAAATTGACACGGTCGCACATTCATCACGGTAACACATTGACAAGGTCACCCGGATCTCTGCGATGATTTTGGCCTTGCTGGCCAAACGTAAGGTGTCACTTCGTGAGCTTCAGGTACTTCATGGCCATCTTAACTTTGCCTGCAGGGTGGTGACACCCGGGAGATCATTTGCACGGCACCTATGTGACGCCATTACTGGCCTGTTAAAGTGCCACCACAGGGTCCGACTGACCAGGGGCATGCGAGCTGACCTTTTGGTTTGGCTTAAATTCCTGCGGGAATTTAATGGGTCTCTTTCTGGAGATCCGACCTTTTGGTTTCCCCTAGATTCCAAGTAAAGTCGGATACCTCCGGCTCCCTGGGATATGGGATTTACTTTGAGGGGAGGTGGGCTTATGGCCAATGGCCTCCAGCATGGTGGGGCACGGATCGCCTCCGCGATCTTACATTCCTTGAGTTCTTTCCAATCCTGGGAGCTTTGATGCTATGGGGCAAGGAGTCGGCCGACTCAGTGGTCCATTTTTGGTGTGACAATGCGGCGGTATTGCACATTGTCAACGCTCAGATGTCTAAGTCACCCAGGGTGAAGGCGTTGGTTCGTCAGTTTGTGTTACTTAGCCTACGCCTGAATGTGCTTTTTAAGGCCAGACATGTACCAGGCATTAATAATGATATTGCTGATGCTTTATCCCGCCTGCAGATCCCCCGGTTCCGTGACTTGGCTCCAGAAGCAGAGGAATTCCCCTCGCCACTCCCGGCCGAGATTTGGACATTTGGTGAGGAGAGGTGAACCGGGCGATTGGCATGTCTTTGGCACCTCGCACGCGTAAGGCGTATCAACATGCTTTTGTTCAATTTAGAACCTTTTGTGTGTAACTTCAGTTGCCCAAAGTGTGGCCCATTCCAGTCGAACAAGTTTTACAATTTATGGTTTATTTACAGTCAGGGTTTGGCTCCTCGCACTATAGCATCCAGGCTGTCGGCATTGGCATTTATGGCCAAAGTGAGGGGTTTTGCTGACTACGTGAATGATTTCCGCATACTTCATGTTTTGGAGGGGTGGACACGGGAACGTGGCCGCCGCCCGGACACTCGCCACCCAATTTCACCAGAGGTACTGACCCACCTTGCACGAGGCCGGCATAATCTGTGTTTTGATAAGTATGAGGTGGCTCTTTTTCACGCGGCTACCACGGTGGCCTTCTTTGGAGTGCTCCGCATCAGTGAGTTGGTACTACTGTCTAAGGCGGATGCGACTCGTAGGGCACTGGAACTCGGCGATGTCTTTGTCACTAATGAGTGGGCTCAGTTGAGGATACGGTCCTCAAAGATTGATCAGCACGGCGTAGGCAGTGGAGTTAGACTGCTACGATGTTCCATTGCAGACATCTGAGATGGCGGGAACTGTTGCCATTCCTGTTTTCCATCAGGGATGCTGAACCACCTGATGTCCTTGTACTGCACCTCGGGGGCAATGACCTCACCCAGGTCACTGGCCTTTCCTTAAAATTCACGATTTGCAGTGACCTAGCTTATTTGCATTATGTGTGGCCATCCACAAGGCTGCTATGGTCAGACATTGTACCGCGTCATTCATACAAGGGAGGTATTGACCTCCGTGCCCTTGACCGCGCTCGCCGCTCGGTGAACAGGGCTGTTGCCCGGTTCTTGGCAGACAAGGGTTTGGGGATGGTCATCCGGCACACCACGATTAGTTTGCAAAATTATGATCTCTATGCCGGGGATGGGGTCCACCTGTCGGCTAGAGGTATGAACCTCTTTTTGGAAGATTTGCAAGCAGGCCTGGTGACCGAGCTGACGGTCTGGGGGGGGGGCGGTGAGTCTTCATTGAAGCCTCCCCGTGTGGCGGGTAGCACTGGTAAGGTAAAGATTTATGACCCATAGGTATCCGGCAGGTTCGCAATTGACTGGCCAACACTTAGACAGGTACAGGTGTAATAGCTTTGACCGGTCAACGACGAACCAGGCAAGGGGTGATGGCAGGAGCTTTTCAGCATGCATCACCCCGTGATTTGACGGATACACGTCATAGGGTGGGGTCAGTAGATAGTTTATTGACTCCGGTCAACAATTTGTTTGTGTCAACAAACAAATTGATACAAATGGATACATTGTAGCCAATTGCCATTGGCAATTTTGGGAGGAACCTTACCAGTGTTACTGCAGCCTGCTTGCCTTAAGAATTACAATTGGATGAATACACCAATTGAAAGTTATAATTCGGACTAGGGCATTATTCAATAAAAGTGGCCGAATGCCTTTATCCATATACCGGTGTCTGAGTCTTTCTTTGGGGGGTGCTCCTGCAAAGGCAAAGGGTCGCCCTTGCTCGAAAGCCAGCCGTATCCAGCTCTAGGGTTCAGTATTCCTTTCTGTTTCAAAGCCAAAGAATCAGCGATGTCTGCTTCTGCAGACGTTTTCTTGGTCATGTGGCAGGCATGACTAGACACCAGAGCGCACGGAATGCTGTTTACCTTTGCACTAAAGTGATCCCTATAGATAGCTAATCATTAGTAGAAGAAAGTTAGGGTTTCATCTATCAGGTATCCTGTCTTAGCAGTCAGACTTCGAAGTATGCAAGCATGGCGCAAAAAGGCCGCCGCGCTCTTTGCGGGGGCCCCACCCACCCGGACTCGGACATCCAGGTTAGTTTGGGGGGTGGCCACCCCTCCATAAAAGGGGTGGCCGCGAGGCATCCTGGATGCCATTTTGCGAAGCGACGGAGCGGAGAAGTTCGCTACATCGCATCCTCCCCTGCTTGCCTCTTTTGGAGGCTCCTTTTGTTAAAAATTTTCAGAAGAGAGACATTTACGTGTCTCTCTCTTTTAAAACCCCTGATCGGAGGTTTCCCTTCCTCCGATCAGCACCGGACTGCAGTGGCTCAGGTAGCTAAGATGCTGACTGGGAGGCAGAAGGTCAGCAGTTCGATTCCTGAGTACTGCAGGAAGGGATACTCTTTACTCAGGCGGCCCCCTTGGTCGCGGCTGGGGGGGGGCTCAGCCCACCCCCTCTACTTTTGGAGGGTTTCACCGGGCAGGGGTGCTTGCACGGCACCCCCGCAGGTGGGTGGTGGGGTCATTAGACGCGCTGCCACCAATGAGCCCAGGCTGAGGACTCGGGCAGTGGGTGGCACAGGCCTGCTCCACTGGGGTTCTTACCCCCGCTGCTTCTTTGCCCCCCTTGGGGCATAGCGGCCCACTTGGGCACGGTGCGGGTTTCCGCCCCGCCATCATTCCTGCACTTCATGGGCCGGATTATTGGGCATGCCCCTGTTCTGGGCAGGGATTATCACTTGGGTTTATCCCGCATCAATTACCCGGTTGGGCCATCCGGCCCATCCGGCCCACCTTGTCCCGGTGGGTTAGATGCTGTGGATGCTTCCCTGCCCGCAATTCGGCGCTGGGGGCATCAATGGACATTGCTCCACCACCTTCAATGGCGGGCGTGCCAACTCGGCGGTTCCGGCCCACATGCCGGCCATGGCTGCGCAGCGGGCTGCCAACAGGGTTGAGCTGCTGTAGGCCATCATGCCAGTGCAGGCTGGCGCCTCGCGGCTCCCCATCCGGCCTGGAAGCACGGGACACAGAGTTCGAGGGCCATCGCGAGCTCCGACGCCCACCATGGGCCGGAACCCCCAGTGGGGGCGTCCTGTGAGGGTGCACCGAGTGAGTATCCTGGTCAAATCAGCACACCTGTGACACTAGCTCATCACGCTGGGGGGGGGGGGTTATAGTGGCCATGGTCGCAACAGGCCAATTATACCTTGGTTCTTACTGGGGTGACCGCCCCTATGCTTTTATTTAATTTATCTGGGGCCCGAAGGGCCGATTATGCGTTTACTCACTCTAATCCGTGCCAACGGTGGTTCTGCCAACGGACAGTTACTCTATACCCCTGGGTGTCCATTTGTCCTGGGCTATTAGCAAGACTATGGGACTTGGGGAATATATTCACATTTTTCCCCCTCCTGCAATGTTAACACGCTGATGAGGGCATTGAGGGGCAGGACGACAGGGACAGGGAGTTGCCCCATTGCCGCAAGCTGCCTCCCTATGGGCCAATTGGTTACTGGCCTATTGGGCATCCATGGCAGGATATGTAAGGGCCCATCCTGATTTGGCCATCAAAATGGTCCAGTGCTTGGACAATGATTACCGGGCTGTGGTGGTTTTTCCCTGGCCCATCATGGTTAGCTTAGGTCAAGACCTTATGATTAGGGTGGCCCTTCACCCTGAGATGCCAGCGATGAGCCCTGCTAGCACTTGTAGTTAATATATATGTCTCCTACGTGGCAGCGCTTATGCTCCGTATGGAGGGCCTACTTTCGGGCAACCACATTTGTCCCTTGATCTGGAGCTCTCAGATTAAATTAGCTGCTGCCATCTTCAACAGGGAACGTGTTTTTGCAGGGCACTCAACATGATTATGTGCTGCTCGATTAGGAGTGAGCTCTGTGGAGGCTTCGCTCCTCAAGGCCGATCAGCCGGAAGAGGGTACTAGCCTGGCGCTGCCATAGGTCCGGTTGCTTCCCCACAGGTGTTTGTGGCAGCGCGTGGTTCACGCCCTGGCCTGTCGTTTGCTACCAAGTCGGGTCTACCCTTACTGAACTAGAATTGGTACCCATTCCTTCCGGTTAGGCGCCGCATCAACTGCGGCTGCGTTTGGGTGCCTGGAGCCTGACATATGTTGCATGGGCAGGTGGGGTTTTGCCCAATTTTTTCTGTCTGTCCGTCCCTTCACTGAATGAGTGCCTCGTTCTGCCCTCTATTCCCCCTCCTGATTTTACAGACCCTGTGTGTTTCCGCACACTGGTAGTAGTGTGGCTTGTGGGCCACAATTCTGTGCACTGGGGCGGCACAGTATGCTGCTTTGACAAAATGGGGACCCCATCTCGGGCTGCGCGTACCCTCACGTATGCAGTGGTATGGTGTGCATGGCATTTAGGTGGCGGGAACTGTTGATATTCCTGATGTCCATTGGGGATGCTGGGCCGCCACATGTTTTAATTCTGCACCTCGGAGGTGGTGATCTGCACGGATTGCTGTCCCGGACTTATAGACTTCCGAGTGCAGTGACCTGGCATTTTTTGGCCATTTATGGCTGTCTACATGATCGCTATGGTCATACATCATGCCGAGGCAATATCATAGGTGAGACTTTGACCCAGCGGTCAGACCATGCCCGACGGTCAGGGGACAGGGCTGTTGCCTGGTTCCTGGTCTAGAATGGCTTGGGGACAGCCATTTGTCGCCTGGGGATAGGGTTACAGGTATTTGGCCTGTATTCTGAAGATGGGGTTCACCGGTCAACAAGTGGATGCACCTCTCTTTTGAATAATGTGCAGTAGGGCCGGGTGACCAAATTGTCGGCCGAGGGGAGCGGCCCCTGCTGCAATGTGGCACTGTTGCCAGGTGAAAGGTGCCTCTCCGAGAGCCGCAGGTGATGCATGGCCGCATCAACTTCGCCTGCAGAGTGGTAACACCAGGCAGTGCCTTCGCCTGGTGTCTGGGACACAGTATAGTGGGTCTTGATAAACGACACCGCAGGGTGCAGCTGATTAAGGGTTTACGAGTGGACCTGTTTGGCTCACATTCCGCAGGACTTTCATGCTGTCTCCTTTTGCAGGTCTGAGCTTCTGGTCAGCCCCAGTTCCAACTACAGTCGGATGCCTCCGGCTCCTTGGGGTGGGGAGATTTATTTAAGGACAGTGTGCCTATGGTCATTGGCCCCAGGGATGGGAGGGCACGGATCGCTTACGCGATCTTACGTTTCCGAAAATTTTTCTCAATTCTTGGTACCCTTTCAGCTCTGGAAGGACAGATGGCTTAATTGTGTGCCTCGCTGTTGGTGTGGCAATGCTGCGGTATGCACATTGTCAGTGCCCAAACATCTAAATCCACCGGAGTCATGGCCTTAGCTCGCCTATTGTTCTTGGGTCCATGCGCTTTAAGGCGCTCCTTAGGGCCAAACATGTGCCAGGCATTAATAATGATATTAATAACATTGCCTGTGCCAGGCATTAATAACGATATTGCTGATGCTTTATCCCTCCTGCAGATCTCCCGGTTCCGTGACTGTGACTGTGCTACAGACGCGTGGGGATTACCCTCTCCACTCCTGCCTGAGATATGGTCATTTTGCAAGGAGACGTGAACCGGGCAAGTGGCATGCCTTGGCAACTTGCACGCACACGGCGCATCAGCATCCACCCCTTCACAAAGGCAATTGCCCAAAAATGTAGCCGCCATTGGTCACCATCGTCCGCCCTTATGATCTGGGGTTGGCTTTACGCACCATAGCCACCAGGCTTTACTCCTTGATATTCATGGCCAGGGCACGGGTTTTTTCCTGACTATGTGAGGGTCTTTTGCATCCGCCATGTAATCGACAGGCGGACATGTGTACGTGGCCACCGCCCAGACACACGTCACCCCATTCTCACAGATATTATGACCCACCTTGCACGAGGTTAGCATAGATGATGTTGCAGTAGGTAGGAGGAGTCTATTTTCCTGCAGCTACCGCTGTAGCCTTTTTTCTGGAGCTCGACAACTCAGCGAGCTGGACCCATGGTCGGAGGGGGACGTGTTTTGTAGGGCACTGGAACTCGAAGATGTTTCTATCAACTGGGAGTGTTGGGGATTTGTTCCTCAAAGGCCGATCAGCATGGAGTAGGCAGTGGTGTAGACTGCTATGATGTATGTTTGCTGACATCTGTCCGGTTGGTGCCCTACATACAGTTTTGACAGTGCCTGCTGCGTGCCCTGCCCTGTTTTTTCTGCCACCAGGATGGGTCTCCCCTTAACAAATTTAAGTTCTGGAGGGTGACCGGTACCATGCTTCACAGTGTGGGGCCTGTTATGGCACCCATTCATTTAGAATAGGTGTTGCAACGACCACAGCTGCGTTTGGGTACTCGGAGGCGGATATGTGTGGGCACGTGGGGGGTGTGCGTGTATTTTCCTTATATGTATGTCCCCTCACTGTATGAGTACCTAGTTATGTCCTTACTTCCTTTTCCTCTTTTACAGACCCTGTGTGTATCCGCACACCGGTGGCAGTGGGGCTGGTGGGCCGCAGCTATGTACACTGGGTGGCAGAATATGTTGTGGTGACAGAGTGTGGATCCCAGCTCGGGCTATGTGTATCCGCACGTATGCGGTGGTATGGTATGCGCGGCATGGAAGGGCGGGAACTGTTGCCATTCCTGATGTCCATCAGGGATGCTGGACCGCCTGATGTTCTTATTCTGCACCTTGGCGGCGATGATGTCACACGGATCACTGACCTTTCCTTAAAATGTCGAGGTGCAGTGACCTGGCTTTTTTACATCATTTATGGCCGTGCACGTGGTTGCCATGGTATATCATCGTGCTGAGATACCGTTTTAGAGGAGACATGGTCCTCCGTGGTTTGGACCGTCCCCGGCGGTCAGTGGACAGGGCTGTTGCCCGGATCCTTGCTGAGAATGGCTTGGGACAGCCAGTAGACATCCGGGGATAGGCTTGTGAAAAATTTGACCTATAGGCAGGAAATGGGGTCCACCTGTCGGCCAGAGGTATGAACCTCTTTCTGGAAGATGTGCAAGCAGGCCTGGTGACCAAGCTGACGGTCTGGGGGAGGGGGCGGTGAGTCATCATGGACGCCTCCCAGTGTGGCGGGTAGCACTGGGTAAGGTAAAGGTTTATGACACATAGGTATCCGGCAGGTTCGCATTGACTGGCCAACACGTAGATAGGTACAGGGGAAACAGGTTTGGCCGGTCAAGGGCGAACTATGAAAGGGGTGATGTCAGAAGCTTCACAGCCTGCATCACCTTGATATTTGAATGGATACACATCATAGGGTGGGGTCAGTAGATAGTATATTGACTCCGGTCAACAATTTGTTTGTGTCAACAAACAAATTGATACAAATTGATACATGTAGCCAATTTCCATTGGCATTTTGGGTGGCCCAGTGCTACTGCGGCCTGCTTGCCTTAAAGAATTACAATTGGATAATACACCAATTGAAAGTGATAATTCGGACTAGGGCATTATTCAATAAAAGTGGCCCGATGCCTTTAATCCAATACCGGTGTCTGAGTATTTGGGTGGGTGCGCCTGCAAAGCCAATGTTAACTCCTGCTCTCAAATCACCAATCAAAACAAGCTAATTTGCATGCATCAGAAAATCAGAAACCCTTTTATGATCACCTTTTAATACTGAATGATTCATCATGCATGACAACACATAAGCCGTATCATCTACTTCAGACCTAACAGTAAAGATAGGGTCTCTATCAGTTTGAAAGTTGCTCAAAAATTAAGATAATAATTTCAATGTATTCTGGGACCTGCTTTGTTACTCAGGTATGTTTAAGTAAAGAAATTAACAAACAGGGGAAATATTCAAAGACACCAACAGCCAAGATCTACACATGTCATGGTTTATGGAGCAAAGCCACAATCAGGAAAGACAAGCAGGACTACCATCCCAGGCCTGAAGCTGGCAGGGGGCCTGGCGGTGGGTGCAGCTTTGTGATTTGTTTTTGATTTTTAAAACTTTTTTTAAAAACCATGGTGCACGGGCCCGGCACCACTGCGCATGCCCCGCCAGAGGGCTCCGCCTCGACCTGGATATCTGGGGTCAAGGCTTTAGCCCAGGAGGCGCACAGAAAGGGTCTGGCAGAGACCCCACACTGGGGCCAAAGGCGATGGCTGCTGCTGCTGCGGAGGAGGAGGGGGCAACTGCCGGGCTTAGGAAGAGCCTCGTTGTCCTCCAGACGAGGAGGAGGAGTCCTGAGCAGCCATGCTCACTATCCTGGTGCGCTCTCACCTCCGCACTTCCCGCGTGCCTTCAGGTGGTGGGTGGGGTGGTGAGCTGGCAGCCTCCCCCTCCCAGCAGTGTGGGCAATGCTTCCCATGCACCTCACCCACCCACTCTGAAGGCGCATGGGAAGTTTGGAGGTGAGAGCATGCCAGGACGGTGAGCCTGGCTGCCCGGGACTCTTCCTCCTTGTCTGCAGAACGAGGAGGCTCTTCCTGAGCCCGGTGCGGCATCCCAGAGATGTGGAGAAGAAAATTCATAAGTGAACTGAGATAAAAAAAACTGTGACCAGGAGCATTACAGAACATTCCACCCACATATGGAAAGGTTCAAATCAAGTGTAGCATTTCCTTTGTGGAATATTAGGATATAGGAATGGTCTAAACTATTTTCATCTTCCTTCTCTTCCTCCACCTCCAGCTCTTTCACCTTCTTTAATTCTTCCAAATTGTGCTTTATATGATGAAGTACCCCTTCAGAAACATGGGAGAAGTACATTTGGTGCTGGAAAAGATGGGGGACATTGGGAAATAATGCCCCATTTCTATCAATGAAAGAATGGCCCTTTATCCATGGAATGCTCTCAACAGCTGAAAATAATCCTTCTTCTCTTGGAAGACCTTTAGCTACTCTCTGATACCCCAGTTTTTAGGAAAGATAAACTGAAAATCCTGCTGGTTGTATAGAACTTGTCCTACTGTTCTTGGGAGCATGGCCAAGATGTGAAAGGAGTGTTGTGGCCAAGAAATTCAAGCAACAATACGACAGATGGTAGAGCCAGCAGAAGGAAGACTGAGAAATGATACATGTCTCTTTCAGCTTTGTGGCTACTGGGATGCCAAAAATTGTTGTTTGAAATGAGTAGCAGAATATGACAACAGCACAGTATCAGAAATAAAGTGTTCCAGTGGAGAGCAGTTCAATTGTCTGCCATTTGCTGATCCAAAGGAAGTGCATGGGAGCTATTACACTTTGGCAGCAATTGCATTTTTCCCTTCTGGAGTATTCAAAACTGTCTTATACACAGAGATGGTTTTCATCTGGGATTTTTTAAAAAAGTACTTTATTAGTTTCTTTCAAAAGCAAAGACTCTTGAAAGAAAGAAAAAAAATTGGGGGAAAGGAAAAATGGGGCCAGGGACATAGTGGAGTGATGTCGGGGTGGGAGAGGGGTAGTAATCTTGCCCGGATAATGTTGTCATACTTTGTAAAGCCTTTAATGCTAGAATTTATTTATTAATGATGCATGGGTTATTACCCACCATCTGTCTTGTGTTAGCAATGGGCTGTTTCAGATTATGATAATGTGTTTCTGATTTGAGTTGCGTTGAAAGCCAGAACAAGGCATCTCATGTGCAGTCCTCTTTGAGGCCTGCTGTTTTCAATTCCTCTTCATAGAATGGGCTTTTATTTGATTTGTTATGGGGATTTTTTTTCTTCTGTTGCCAAAACAGCTGCAGGCCTGGAAGGGAATGAGACACATGGCCACATCAAACTTGTTAGCTCGTAAAAGAAACAGAATGTTCCAGGAAGAGAAAAAAGGAGAGAAGGAGAGAGAGAGTGAAAATACATAGGGAGAGAAAGACTGAAAAGAGAGGGTGCTTTGGGGTGGGGGTGGGGAGAGAAAGCCAAGGCAGAATGAATGGCTTAAGCTTTCAAGGGGGTATTTGCTTGGCTCACATATCAAGGGTATGTCAAAAATGTTTTACAATTATAAGCAGCATAAAACAGATTGTTGTGTTTTTAATTTAATGGCCCAGTTAACACACAAAGAGGCTTCGGTTCCAAAAGGCTTTCATAAAATCTTATTGCAGAGCACTATGCAAAACATTATCCCAAATACACAAAGAAAGAAAGAAAGAAAGAGAGGGGAAGGAAGGAAGGTTGTATAATTCTAAACACACTTGATAAAGAAAAAAATCCCATTGTGCACAGTGGAACTTATTTATGAGTAAACTGAACTACAAGACAGAAAAGAAGTTCAGTAAATTATATTCCCTCTTCTTACAACATCTATCTGAAGTGCTCAAGACATCAGAAATGCAAACAAGGCTTCTCCCAGCTGATCAATTACAAAACAAAAACAAGACAGTTTGCCATAGCAGTTGGGAGTCAGCTCAAAACAAAAAATAAACAGGCTTTTCTTCTTCAGGGTGCTTTGCTTTTGGATAGAGAATTAACAATTTATTTCAGTTTGTCCTTTTTACCTTCTGAATGGATTTCTAAGACAAAATAGAGATACATGGGCATGAAACAAATATCTTATTTAACTAGCTTCCCACTGCAGATGAATACACTTTGGAAAAGCTTATCTGAGCTGATCTGTTGGAAGGATGGCATTCCTGCAGTTTTCACACAAGGCTGTGGGCAAAGCTTTTGAATGCATTATGTATGTGTTGGGCTTTGGTGGCTCAGTGTTTAAGAAGCTCGCCTTGTTAACTGGAAGACCATCAAGTCAGCAGTTCAAGACCCAGCACTTCAAGACCTATGCCCATGACAAATTGAGAGTCTGTCTCTGTCCCAGTTCCTACCAACCGAGCAGCTTGAAAGCAAGAAATTGCAAGGAGATAAATAAGGACCACTTTGGTGGGGAAAGATCTTGGGGGACATTAAAGGAGCCTCATTTGGGTATCCCCTGAGCAGAGTTTCTCCAGCAAACTTCCTTTCAACCCAGTATATTTTCATTCACAAAATTATTATTATATATGTGTCAGCTTTTGAAGGTTGTATATTGATTTCAGCAGACTATGAATAAGAAAATATTATTCTGGGAATCTTGGTTCTTGTATATAGAAATCACAGAAAGAAACTGTTGTTGTTGTCTGCAAGATTACCATTTGAGTCACAGTTGAGGACTTGTAAAAAATTAACAGTTCAAGATCTAACCAAGGATCTAAGAACTGTTAAGGTCACACACACACACACACACACACACACACACACACACACACACACACACACACACACACACACACACACACACACACACAGAGAGAGAGTTCCTAGTAGAGTTATTGTTGGTTTGTTTGTTTTTTTGGAAAGTTAGGATGTTCATGTTCAACTTTGATAAGTCCAAAATTTCCAAATATCTAGGGAGTCATTTAGCTATTGTTCCAAGGGCTTCGATCACTATAGATACAACAACAGATTTCTTCCCCCATAGACACTCAACTTCAATTTGCAAATGATGATATTTTATCATTTTCTCCAGTTGTTTGTCTTCAATTTGTGCATTCCCTGGTATCGCAATGTCAATAAACCACACCTTTTCTTTTCAACAACACTTATATCAGGTGTGTTGTGAGTCAGATGTTTGTCTGTTTGAATTTTAAAGTCCCACAGGATCTTGACTCTCTCATTTTCTAAAACTTTCTCTACTTGATGTTCCCAATGATTTTTACTGAATTCAAATCCAAACTCCTGGCAAAGTTTCCAATGGATAATTTTTGCAACCCTGTTATAGCATTGCAAATAATCCATCTGTGAAATTTTGCTGCATCTGCTGATCAGATAATCTACGGTTTCATCCTTTTCATTACAAAGCCGTCATTTGTTATTGTTGGATACATGCTGTATTTTTGTCTTCATGCAATTTGTTGGCAAAACTTGTTCCTAAGCTGTCAAGATAAATCCTTCTGTCTCCTTCTTCAAAACCTTGCTTTTAACCATCCACATGTCAGTTTTGGGTCAGCCTTGCCCTCTATGTTTTTTAAGTATTGTCTATGCATAGGCTTGCTTTTCCAGGTTGCAGCTTGATTTTCAATCCTTTCCTTCCTGTATTTAGTTTTTTACTTCAATGCTTTCAAAAGTACTTCTTCACCTCCTTTATTAACATCCAGAAGAAACTGTTGCAGCTCAGTGGGATGAAGCTCACCCTGTTAGCTGCAAGGTTGGCAATTCGGCAGTTCAAGACCTGAGTACTGCGTGAGAGAATGAGCATCTGTCTCTGTCCCAGCTCCTGCCAACCTAGTAGTTTGAAAGTAAGAAATTGCAAGTAGATAAATAGGGACCACTTCAATGGGAAAAGATCTTGGGGACATGAAAGGAGCCTCATTCGGGCATCCCCTGAGTGGAGTTCCTTCAGCAATAACCCTTTCAACCCAGAAAGCACCCTTGTGTGCTTCTGACATGATTTTAAAAATCACCCTGAAGCATAGGCTTTTCACTTTTCTTAATGTAATCATTCAAGCTTTTCTTTTCTTCCTCTACTGTCTATTTCACCTGTAGGAGTCTTCTGCCACCCTCAGTTCTTGGTAAATACAAACAATCAACATTACTTTTGGGGTACAGGGCATGATGCATGGTTATTAGCGTCCTTGTTTTTTGGTCAAGATTGTCTAATTCCATTTGGGTCCAATCAGTTATTCCAGCTGAATATCATATAACAGGCACTGCCCAGGTATTAATTGCCTTTATGATATTGCCTCCTTTCAGTTTTGATCTCAAGATTTTTCTGGACCTGCTTTACGTATTTTGTAGAAGACTTGGTTGTGTAGCAGATCAGAAGCTTACAGAACTCCCAAGTACTTCTATCCTTCTTCTGATGTTATGGATTTGATGCATTCTTCATTATCTCACTCAAATCCATCACCTTTCATAATTTTGCCTGCCTTGACAGTAATTGCTGCACATTTGTCAATTCAAAATGGCATTCGGATGTCTTTATTACATTTCTTTGTACTTTCCAGCAGAGTATTTAATTCAGCTCTTGTTTTTCCAAAAAAATTCAAAGCCAATTTAGATGATAAACCAGCTTCAGAATTAGGAGGAAATGATTATTGCATTAAAATTAAATGATAGTTTATGATCTTCCAATCAGGTTTTCACCTCTACAGGATGCAAATTAGTTTTTGTGTTGTTGTTTCATAATTAGCCCATTTTTGTCTTGATTATGTAAACATGAAGCATAAGGATGTAAAGGATATATGGAATTGTTCTCATCTTCAACAAAAAAGGTTGTCTTGGCACATAGTCATCTTGTAAAAAAGCCCCTAATGGTCAACATTTTTGTTTTTGTTTACTCTCTGATATGCTTGAAACACGGACTAACATGGCGACTATTCCAATAAATAAAATGAAACTGATTTCATCTAATTTGTCTCAAGGTTTTTTCTGACCAAAAAAACCCCCAACCAATATCTTTTTGAGATGCTGGAGAATCAGGTAGTCAAAAAATGCATAATACCTATGAACTGTTTGCTTTGTTCATGCTTCATTAAGATCAATCTCTTACCTCCTATTAATTTTTCTCTTGTTTTCAAATGACATGTTATTAGCAAAAGAGGAAAGCACCTCTTTGAAGTTGTTTTCACAGTGCAAATGAGGGCACAAATGGAAGAGGATTTGCATATTAATTAGATATGGAAATGAGGCACAACAGTGAATTCCAGATTTGGACCTGAGTTTCCACAAGTGTAACAACATGGGGTCGGGGTATTTTCGCTTGATCCGGTTTCTAATTCTACTGTATAAAGTCAGTGGGGCATCATACCATTCTGGTAACAACCTTGCTGCAAACTATGAAAAATCCCACTCTTTTTCGTTGAAAACCAAAGCACTCAACAAATGAGTGTTTTACCTCAGTTGGAGAGGAATTAATAAGATTCTGTCCAGTGGATTTGCTTGAATGTTTTTTAGAGTTTAAAGCCCTTCATAGTAGTGGGCCAGGTTACCTAAGAGACCGCATCGTCCCAAGAGTATCTGCCCATCCAACCAGAGCGGACAGGAGGCGCTCTCTAATTGTTCCATCTGCCAGAGGGGCTCGTCTCTCTGGCACACGAAGGAGGGCCTTTTCTGTGTCCGTACCGGCCTTATGGAACCTCCTGCCAGTAGAGTTGTGGGAGCAGACGGAGCTGCTGCCTTTCAGAAAAAAACTAAAAACCTGGTTGGGGAGGCAGGTGTGGTGAGGCAGGTGTGGGGCCCGGATGGAAGAGTGGCCCCCACCTGTTGGCTTAAAAAATAAAGCCTCCCACCTTTTTAATGCGGGCAGTTTTAATGTGGTTAGTTTTTAATATGAATGGGGGGTTGGTGGATGGGTAGGTTAGGGGTTGTAATTGTTTTTATATGTTTTTAACCTGTTGTAAGCTGCCCTGAGTCGGGTTCACCTGATTGGGCGGCATAGAAATTTGAACAACAAACAAACAAACAAATAAATAGAGTTAATGTCTTTCTACTGGAGTTTAAAAAACAGGTCCAGGTTCAGGGATTGATAATCCAGGTGATTTATCTATGACTTTTATTTCCAATCAGAGTTACAGGCATCGTGGGTGGGACACAGAGCCAGTCTAGGTAGGACTCAGGGTTTTTCCAGCAGATTAGAATTCACTTTCCCTTGGTTCTCACTTTCACCTGCAGGAATAGTGTCTGCCACCAGCTACAGATTATTCATCTGTGACCTTTGACGTTTTGTCAGACTTTCTTTTCATCTACCATTCTCCAACTCAGCCTATACATTTGAACTAAATGATCAATATTTTAACATAGTACTGTAAACATAGAAATGTATTTGCTGAGGAAAATAGTTTTAAAAAATATCTGTGACGTTACTACTAATGATTGTAAAATTAGCACATTAAAAATGGTGATTTGCACCCCTAAATGATGTCATTTGTTCAGTTATTTAAAAGGATTTTGGCCAAAGAATTATCCTTATCCCAGAACAGGGGTTGGCAACCTATGGCCTGTTGGCCGGATCCAGCCTGTGGCACCAAATCATCCAGCCCACACCCTTGCTTCAGCCGCTGCTGCTGCCAGAATTGGACACAGCCTCATTTTCGGCAGCCGTAAATGGTGGGGGGACCACAAGTCTTGCTCCCTCAACTGTCTGAGGGAGCGTGATCCAGTCCCCAACTTAAACAGGTTGAGAACCCCTGTCCCAGAAGATTGGGCAAAGAGTAGACCAAAACATGGGGATAATACTGTTGCACATGAATTTCTGTTGCAACACCCAGTGAAATTGACATGTGCCTCTTCATATCAGTGTGTTTTCTAAATGACATTATGCTAAAGGATTGTGTTCTATGTGAACCCTAAATATGATCTAAGTTCTTCTGGAGTGATATTTGAGAGAACTGTAGACAATTGACAAAATAGTGGACAATGCAAACAAATTATTCCCTGCAACTCTAATTCTGGGGGAGCATACAAGTTTCTCTCTTGGCAATTTATCTGTCAATATTTATACTGTACTAGTAGTGGTTAAACTGCTGAACTATAGCCAAAACATTGTGAGTTCGATCCTGACGGGAAAGCCAAAGAGCCATCTCTGTCTGCATCTGCAGACGTTTCCATGGACATGTTGCAAGCATGACTAGACACCAGAGTGCAGAACAGGATCCCAAAGTAAGGTTTATAAACACTGGTGTCCTGAAATAAGATTTCTCCCATTTCCAAATAGAGACCTGGTTTATATTAAATGTGACATGTCCTAATTTCTGTTATACAGTATATGAATTACTATATAATTTTCACAATGGCTTTTGATGTGGATACATTGTACATGGAATCTTATAAGACTCATGAACTATTTGCAAGTTCTTTCCACAGCAGACTGAAATAGCTATTTTGTTAATATGGTCCTAATGCATATGTGTCAATACTCCCTTTATGCTCCTTCCAATTACCATGCAATATAGCCTCAAGTGTTTGTGCTTCCTGGGTGGCAAGGCAGCTCTCTGAAAGCCTGGTGGAAGTTATCTATCATGGTGGCTGTGGTGGTTCAGTGGTTAAAAAGCTCGCCTAGTTAGCTGGAAGGCTGGCAAATCAGCAGTTCGAGACATGGGCACTGCATGATGGATTCCGCTCCCATCTCTGTCCTAGCTATTTGGGACATGAAAGGAGCCTCCTTTGGGTGTTCCCTGAGTGGAGTTTCTTCCACAAAAATCCTTTCAACCCAGAATAATTTCTGACATGAAATTATTATTATACTGTAATAATGATTGAAAGGTAAAAAAGGAGGAATCAGGAATCCACAATGGGCCACACTTTCCTTAGTTTTTTAGGTATGCTCACATTCCACTATTGATATCATGTTCTTTTCTCAGTGTGCACATCTAAGCAGAGCTGCTGACTGGAGTGACAAAAAAGTCTACCTACTTAATTGTTGCATTTTCACATCATAACTCTCTGAAATATCAAAAATATTAGCATACTGTAGTTCCATTTGCTTTACAGAAGGAGTAGTCGCATTAGTCCTATTAAAAACCTTGTGCACAGTCCCTGTACAGTGGTGTTTGGACTCTAAGTATCACAAAAACTGGTCTCTTTTTCTGAAGAATTTGAGCCTCTAAGTTACACTCTTTGTTCCACCATCACATAACATTTATAGATGGATGGACATTTTTCTTCTTTTTCAAGTGCTGTACCCATTTCCAATATTGGCTATCATCATGGTGAAAGTCTTCCTGATCATAACTTCTAGGAACAGTTCTTCTGAGGAAATTCCGCATCAGTCTCTTAATGGCTTCAGCCATGAGGTCTGTCTACATCCAGGGCCTCTCTTCCCAAGGACCTTCCCTTGCATAGCGAGTTGGAGTATTCTGTACATTCTGCCATTCCTTAGCAGCCGTCTGTAGATCCACATTTCAAAAGCTTCAATTCTCTTTTCAGATGCTTTAGACAATGTCCAAGCTTCAACATGGATAATGTCCAAGCTTCAATGGCTGCTAAGGATTTCATGGGTTGATCATGTGACTAATGTAGAATTATTGTACTGGGTGGATAAAGAAAAAGAACTCTTTAAGACGATTAAGCAAATAAAGCTCCAATACCTTGGCCTCATCATGAGGAACAACATAAAATATAGAATACTCCAACTTGCTCTGTAAAGGAAGATCCCTGGGAAGAGAGGCCCTGGTGTGGCATTTCTTTGGAAGAACTGTTCCAAGGAGTTAAGAACAGGAAGACTATCACCATGATGATAGCCAATATCCAGAACATAGCTGAAGAAGAAGAATGCCATTCCTCAAGATATGCCTAATGTATTGGAGATTTCTTTGTTTAATGGTCTTATACAGTTCTTGTTCTTTATCAAGACTTCTATGTTAGTCACATGGGCAACCCATGATACCCTTAGCAGCCACCTGTAGATCCACTTTTAAAAAACTTCAAACCCCCCCCCCCCAATTCTTTGATCAGCCACCAAGCTTCGACTCCATATAGTAACACTGGGAATACATAACAGCTCACTATTCTGATCTTTGTAGCAAGAGTTAAATCTCTTTTTGTTGTTCAGTCACACAGTCAGGTATAACAAATGATACCATTAAGATTTCCTGGGGACAATATAATGCAGTGGTCTTCCATTTGCTTTCTACATCACAGTATGGCACCTGTACCACTGATCCAGTTCAGTGAGTCACTTTTTGGTTTTGAGCCCATTTGGCACACAAAGTTCTCATCAGCCCCAGGCCAGTATTGATGAAGCTGCTGCCCTCCATCAAGATGAATTCAAGAGAGATTTAATCTACTTTGGGACTATCACCTTTTCCTGTGGACTTCTCCACCTAAGGCAGATAGTCCTCAAAATTGTCAGGTTAGTTAACCACTTCCTGATGATTGGTGTCAAGTTTCTGGCAGTATGGTCTACTCTAATACCATAGCAGGAAAACCTGACCAGACTGCAATAGACATTATTATTCATTTTAATTTTCTTTGGACTTAATTGCTGTTGGCTTTATTGTTTTGATTTTTTTTTAAAGTGTATACATGTTGCACAAGTGTATGTTTGCTGACTTACAGTTCTGTACTGGATCAAGACCAGAGCTGATGTGATCTATATGTTTCCTACAAAGCAGAGTACTGGAGGGGGAGGATATAAAATAAGGCTATGAACTGACTACCAGATTTGGTTTTGATCCCGATTTGTAAAATAGACTAATTTGTCTTGGAGAGAAACATATCACAGTTAGTTTGGATACATGAAGCTTTTGTCAGGACTCTGTCATCTGCAGTAGAAGCTCTTCTTTAGGTAACTTGTCATCAAAGGTGCAGTGGATGACTACTGCGGGGAGGCACTTTTGCATGGCAGCCCCCCTGCTCTGAAACACTCTTTGCAAAAGCATTTGTCTGGTCCCTACATTGGTAGCTTTTATCACACTAAGACTTTCCTTCCCCTGCCTTGCTAATCTCTTTTAATTTGAAGCTGTTTAACCCACATAACTTGCATTGTTATGCTGTGTATATATGTTTGCTGGTATTTTTATTGTTACAAAACATCAGATTATTCCCCCAACACTCAGCCACCCTCCCAACTTTGTCATAGTCTGTCCTAAAGATATAGCAAACAAAAATGTAACAATCCTATGCTTTCTGGGACCCCAAAGGGCCTTACACTGAAAAGACTTTTCCTACAGGGAAGTATCATGGTTTCTGGAAGAGCTATAATACAAGCGTGCTTCAGAATGTGTCCTTTCCTGCTCTCTATTTGGGTGGTCCTGGGCTCCGTTTACAACCGTTGGATTAGAACAAAAATGGAACCTGACCCATTTAACTTGTCATCTTTGGAGGTAAAGTCAAGCCTGCTCTTTCCAGCAGGGAGGAAAAGATAAGTGGTCATTAAGAGAGGCAAGACAGCTGCAAATAGGCAGAAAGGTCATTTACACAGACCTTGCAACCCCAGTTAAGATAATGTGGCTGTTTTATTTGCCCCGGAGGCCCCAGTCATCACAAAGTTGCTATTCTGTTTAAAAAGAAATCCGTCTAATCACTTTGCTGTGCTATGATGCATCGGCTTCCCATTTGTTA
The DNA here is from genome assembly GCA_035047345.1 of Bradypodion ventrale. Classification (NCBI taxonomy): domain Eukaryota; kingdom Metazoa; phylum Chordata; class Lepidosauria; order Squamata; family Chamaeleonidae; genus Bradypodion; species Bradypodion ventrale. The sequence goes on along the minus strand of JAWDJE010000002.1, from coordinate 100,912,930 downwards.
ATAACATTAATGAGATCCTTTGTCCAAAGGAAAGCTATGCTTTCTTTCTCTCTTCCTCTGTGAATGTGTGTGCGGGTTTAATGGAAAACATGAATCATGTAGAAATGCAAAAGGTACTGAAATTTATTAGGGTATTAATCCCATTAACAAATGGAGGAAGCCAAAGGAGAATGGAGATGTGTAACCCAAACCACCTTACTGAATAGTGAGGAATGATACTGGAAAAATTTCTGTCAGGAAGGAAGGAGGATGTACTACTAGAGCAGGGATTCTCAACCTGCAGCCTGTGGGCTGGATGTGGCCCACTGCACCATGTCACATGCCACCCCCCACTGCCTCCACCTCACCAGGAAGTGCCATGTGACCATCCAGCTCCCAAAGCTGCCCTTGCCTTAAAAAGATTGAGAAATCCTGTACTAGAGAATTGGGGTCACGGTGGGAAACTATAACAAAATATCTCCATTCAATTAACAAAGAAAGGAAAGTTTTGAAAAGAAAAGCTCAAATGAGCACTCTCCTTTCTGTAACTAATACTGTGCTGCTAGTTCAGGATTAGTATTTTCATTTACTCATATAAGAGATTCTGAGTATATATGCAGATCCTAGTAGAGTTTGGAGAGTTAGGATGTTCAAGTCCATTAAGTCCAACATTTCCAAATATCTAGGGAGTCCTTCGGATAGTGCTCCAAGTGCTCCGATCACTATGGGAACAACAACAGATTTCTTCCTCCATAGACGCTTGACTTCAATTTGCAAATCATGATATTTTGTGATTTTCCCCAGTTGTTTGTCTTCAATTCATGCATCTCCTGGCATAGCAATGTCAATAAACCAGACTCTCTTCTTTTCCACAACAGTTATATCAAGTGTGATGTGAGGCAAATATCTGTCTGTTTGAATTTTAAAAGTCCCAAAGGATCTTGACTCTCTCATTTTCTAAAACTTTCTCTACTTGATGCTCCCAATGAATTTACTGAAACGTCCCATTTGAGGCAATACTCAAATCAAATCTTCGTTTATTATGTTGGAATAACCAAAAATACTTAATTCAGTATAGGGAAATCAAAATTCATAAAGTTGAGTTATTCATATTTCATAACTTCATAACTTCATTTCATAACTTCAAAAGACACAACCACACCGACACCATTCCGGTAACTCAGTATTTCGGTACTTCATCAAAGGTGTGTATAATCTAAATGATAGGAGGATACAGAAAATAATTATCAATTACAGCAGTAACATAATAATAATTATAACACTTCTTATTACTGCAAACATAGAGTTCGAATCCCTTAATATACATATTTATTTATTTATTTATTTATTGTCAAATTTCTATACCGCCCACTCAGCCAAAGCCGACTCCAGGCGGTTCACAACAATGGGTAAAAACAGATAAAAACAAATAAAAACAGATAAAAACCAGCAATAAGAACCCACCCCTAAAAAGAGAGGGGTGCAGGAACTGAAGAAACCGTGGGGCAGGCATCCTCCCCTATATTAACCACCCAACGGAAGCCATAACATAACATAAACATAATAGGTACAGAACTCACAATTTACCATTTTGTAAGTAAACAATACTTATAAATACCTTGTGATATGCATCAAAACAGCCTCTAAAGTGAATGCTTTTAGTGCCATAGACATTAATTAACGTAAATTGTGCCCTCAAATCCCTTCTCATGTGTGGATACTACATGAGTTAATTACCTCCCAGATTCCCTACAATTTACAGCACTGTTCAAATCGTGAAAACCAACAGTAACTCATGTTAGGCTGTTATCTCTTCCTACTGTCCCCCACCTTCCTAACAATGTTGTCTTTTTTCAGTAAGTTCTGCTCAGGTCTAACAAGTTAACAGTTGTTGCTTCCTTTATGGAGAAAAGCTATCTCATCTTAGGTTTTATTCTCTTTCTTTACAAATCAGCTTCTGGAATTTTCCCCTGTTTGTTTGTTTTTTCCTTTATGAATAGCTGTGACCACAATAAAGTTTCCTGTCTCATGAGCACGGGGTCCTCGACTTTCAGGGGGGGCTTATAGGTCCCCAACTCACTTCCAACGGGTCACGGGATGCACAGGTGTTTGATGAGGTGTTTACTGTCCACCTGGCCCCAGGAAAGGTGTGGATGCAGCCTTCGGAATCTGCCACAAAGCTCTTCTTATGCTGGGATGCACGGCATATGTTTATTCCCAGGCTTTGGCCCTGATGAGAGAGTGCACATGCAGCTCTTCACCCCCATAATCTATGGTCTGACCAAAAGTCTTTGAACATCCAGCCAAATCTATCCCTTCTTCAGTCCCCACTGCGCCACTCTCTATGTGGGAAACACTGTAGCAAACCTGCTACCCCAGGACTCCTTTCATCTCGGTTGATGAAAAACTGCTTCACTAATCCCTCCTTCCTTCTCTGGATCCAAGGACAAAGCATTGATTATTTGGTGTATGAAAACCAAGACACAGGACACAGCCTCGGGCTGGGTTAACTCAGGTTTATTGCATCGTGGACAGAGGGAACATGAGGTAATGGCGGATCGATAGCTCTTTATATACTGCAGTAATACATTTGAACGTGGTGCCATGGTAGCCCATTGGCTACTGCCTGCGTGACGTCATTGCGAGTCACGCCCTTCTTGACCAGGTGTAGGTGGTGGCGGGAAAGCTTCCCGCGCTGTTGCCTTTGATGAGTTCTGACCAATAGAGCTTGGACGCTCGCTGCTGCCAGCTGGTGGTCATTAGCTCGCGTCCTCATGCAGGGTTCATATGATACAGCTGAAGGTTACATTGTTGCTATAGGCAAGGTTACATTGGTTCAGATACATTGTAATTCATGTGGAAGGTAAAACCCTTAGAACACAACATCCCTCCCCCCTAGGACGAGACAACGTCTCGAGCCCATGCTTCTAGACACTCCCCCCCCTAGGAGACAAAATCTCTCAGCCAAGATGGCTTGTTTCGAACACGCTGGGGTCTCGATGCGGGCTGCCTCTCCCCGGGTTTGCTACCTTCTCTTTGTCCCCTGGTTTCCTGTCCTGTAATTTGAGAGGGAGACTCGTTAGTGACTTGCCGCGGCTCCGCGGCGTTGTTGGGAGGTGTGCTCTTACTTAGGGAGGAACCGGGGGCACTGGGGACTAACGAAAAACCCCTCTTCTCGCTTGGATGGGTGGGGGAACACTCCTGAAAACCCCCCCGGTCTGCTAAATCAACACCAAAATTCCATTCGGGGGCAGCGGTCGCGAACTCCTCTCCCCCTTCCCCGGCCTCTGACGGAACTGGTTTATCAAAAGGATATGAGTCGGGGCCGCTGCTTCTTCCTTCCCCCCTTGCTAGGGACTGTTGTCCGCTGCTGTCTCCCCCTTGGGTTAAGCGGGTGGGGGAGAACCCTAACGCTGAATCTTGTTGGTGATCCTCACTGACTGGCCCACTTACTCGGCGCCTCAGTTGGTCTGCGTGCCTCCTCCAGAGGAGACCGGTGTGGGTTTCGACCCGGTATGACACTGGCCCCGTCTGTTCTACAACTGTCCCCGGCACCCAGGCTGGCCCCGCGCTGGCATAGTTCCTGCAATGAACAGGGTCGCCGGCGGCGAAACCTTTCGAGACTGCCAGCCCCACGTTTTTCCCTTTATCCTCAATTCTTGTGGGGTCCAGCCTGGACAGGAGTGTAGTCAGTTTCCGCCGCATCAATAGCTCTGCCGGCGAGTAACCTGACGCTAAGGGGGTCACCCTATACGCTAATAAGAACTGACATACTTGGTGATTCAGGTCCCCGGGGCCCATGCGCCGAAGCGCCTCCTTTGTTGTACGCACCAACCGTTCCACTTGGCCATTCGTGGCCGGGTGAAACGGCGCGGACGTGACATGCCGAATGGCATTCGCCTCCATGAATGCCCCGAACTCTGAGGAGGTGAAGCAACTCGCGTTATCGCTGACTAAAGTGTCGGGTAAACCGAACGTTGAAAAGACTCTCCTTAGTTGGTTAATTGTAGTGGCGGAGGACGTGCTTTTTACCGGAATGACCTCCAGCCACTTTGAGAATGCATCCACCACCAGGAGAAACATGGTTCCTCGGAAAGGGCCAGCGAAATCTACGTGCACTCTGGACCATGGCCCCCTTGCTGTGTCCCATTCCCTATGCGGGAGGCGGGCCGCCTCTGGTCGGGACCCCTGGCACGCCTCACAAGTGCCGACCATGTGCTCAATGTCCTCGTCCAGCTGTGGCCACCAAAAGTAACTGCGGGCCAGCGCTTTTGAGCGAACGATGCCCGGGTGGCTGACGTGCAGCAGTTTGAGAACTCTCGGCCGCATGGGTGTTGGGACCACCACCCGTTGGCCCCACAACAGGCACCCCCTTTCTAGGGACAACTCTAGCTTCTTCCGAAAGAATGGGTCGAATTCCTTGCTTGGGGACGATGCTGGCCACCCTTTCTGCACCCATGAGCTAACTTTCTCCAGCGTCCTGTCCTTGCCTGTCGCCCTAGCTATATCGGCTGGTACTATTGGGGGTTCGTCTAAAACCTCGATTAGCAACACCTGGCGGTCTCTTCCTATTCTGGCTTTTTGGTCGTCCGACAAGGGCAAAGGAGATCTCGAAAGCGCATCAGCATGGCTGATCTCCTTTCCGGGCCGGTACTCCAACTCGTGTTGGTACGCGTTAAGAAAAATGGCCCATCGCAACATTCTCGGGGATAGTATCTGCGGCGTGGGCTTGCCTGCCGTGAAAATCCCTAACAGGGGCTTGTGGTCCGTCACGATTTTGAACGGGCGGCCATACAGAAAATCATGAAACTTTTTGGTCCCCGCTACTATTGCTAATGCCTCCCTGTCGGTTTGTGCATAATTACGCTCCGCTTGGGACAGGGACCTTGAATAAAACGCAACTGGGGCCTCCCGACCGTCATCCAACACGTGGCAAAGCACCGCCCCCACCCCCACCGGTGATGCATCACAGACTAAGACCACCGGCCGTTTGGGGTCGAAGTGCGTAAGGATTGCGTCCGATGTTAAAAGTTGCTTTAGTTCGTTGAACGCCTTCTCGTGCTCTTCACCCCACATCCATGTCTCCTCCTTTTTAAGTAACCGATGAAGCGGTTCGGCCACGGAGGCCTTCCGCGGAAGGAATGTATGGTAAAAGTTGAGGAGCCCCAGGAATGACTGTAATTCGGTTTTGGATGTGGGGCGAGGGGCCTTCTTAATGGCTGCTACTTTGGATTTGGACGGCTTAATACCCTCGGGTGTGATCCGAAACCCTAAAAACTCGACCTCGGTTTCGAAAAAAACACATTTGTCTTTCCTCAGTCTCAGCCCCGCTTTCTCGAACACAGTTAGCACTTTATCCAATCTCCTTGCTAGTTCGGCCTCACTCCCCCCTGTTATTAATACGTCATCAAAATAAGGCAACACCCCCTCCAGCCCCTTCAGGAGGCGTTCCACAAGCGACTGAAAAAGGCCGGGTGCCGAGTTCACGCCGAACTGTAAACGCGACACCTGGAACGCTCCTTTATGTGTGACTATCGTTTGTGCCGCGGCCGTGGCGGGAGTTACGGGGAGTTGTTGATAGGCTTGTGCCAGGTCGAGCTTAGCGAAACACTTTCCCCCATTTAGCCTGGCCAAAAGGTGGCTGACCACTGGCACCGGATATGCATTAGGGCGAATCGCCTTATTAATTGTACACTTATAATCAGCGCAAATGCGCACCTCCCCGTTAGCCTTCAGAGCTGTTACAATTGGAGTTTCCCACTCCGCGGAATCAACAGGAATAAGAATCCCCTGGCCCACCAATTTGTCCAGTTCCGCCTCTATTTTGTCCTTTAGTGCGAAAGGCACCCTGCGCGGTTTGAGTCTTATCGGGCGGACCTCCGGGTCTAGGTCGAAGGATACGGGGGGTCCCTTGAATTTTCCAAGTCCTTTTTCAAAAACGGCGGGGTGCGCGTCACACACCGCTTGTATCGGATCCGCGCCCACGGCATGCACCCCCCCTATGAACAAACCCAAGGGCTGAAACCACTGCGTCCCTAGGAGGCTACAATTCCCCCCTTTGAGAACGACTAAAGGAAGTTCTGCAGAATGTCTTTTGTAACGAACCCGAAATTTCCCGACCCCCAGCACTGGAATGCTGTTCCCTTGTACGTCTCGTAGCGTGGACCTCAGAGTCTTAAGTTTGGGCCGCGCTTGGGGGTCGATCTTCAAGAACTCTTTCTGGGGAATTATGGAATAATAGGACCCCGAGTCAATCTCCATCCTAACAGGGGCCCCTTCTACTATTACCTCAATGAAGTAATGGTTTTGTCCCGCGGACACGCTGAACACGGGGGCGTCGTCCTCACTGCCGTCCGAGACGCGACCCACGCCGTCCTGCTTCCTCGTGGTTCGGGCGCCATCTTGGGGTCTCGCTGGACGGTCCGGTCTGGCCGAACGGTCTTTCGACTGCCTCCGGCCCTCTTTCCGATTTCTGCATGCCCTGGCGATGTGCCCGCGCCGGCCACAGCTGTAACATTCGGCTTTCCTGAAGGGGCACTTCGCACGCTCGTGGGCCGCCCCACACCCATCGCAGCGGCGCCCCCCTTTCCGGACCTTCTGTACCTCTTCGCCGTCGCTGCCATCTGTAGAGGATCTCGAGGTTCGTCGGGTCGCGTGCACCGGCTGTCCTGACTTGCCACGCACCGAGCTTTCCGCTTTGCTGGCCCTAGGACGCCACTCACGCCACTCGTGTATTTCGTCCACTCCCGCATTCGTGGACTCCGCGGATTCCGCGGTCTCTACGACCTCGGCCAGCGTGGGTGGCGGCTCCCTGTTCATCAGGCGGCGCTGCACTTCCTTGTCCTTCAGGCCACACAGCACGACGTCCCTCATGATCGTCTCCAGGTTGTCCCACTTGCAGGGAACGGCGGCTACCCTCAGGGCCTCCACGAAAGCCTCTACCGACTCATCCGGCGCTTGGACTCGCCTCCAAAACGCACTCCTAGCGGGAAACATTGCCTTCGAGGGTTGGAAACGCTCACGCAGCAACTTCAGTATATCGTCGGTTTTGAAATCATCCAACGTCTTCGGTTCGATCATGCCCACCAGCGTCCGCTTGGTCTCTACACCCAGCATTCGGGTGAGGATGGCCCTCTTCCTTTCCTCGTCGTCTTTGACTTTGAGTTCCACCAATGCCGCCTTGAAATCCATGTTAAAGATGGTCCAGTCTTGCGGCTTGGTAATATTGAACCCGCTCTGTGTCCTGGCACTTTGGGAATCCATTATCCCACCTTCGTCGCCAATTTGGTGTATGAAAACCAAGACACAGGACACAGCCTCGGGCTGGGTTAACTCAGGTTTATTGCATCGTGGACAGAGGGAACATGAGGTAATGGCGGATCGATAGCTCTTTATATACTGCAGTAATACATTTGAACGTGGTGCCATGGTAGCCCATTGGCTACTGCCTGCGTGACGTCATTGCGAGTCACGCCCTTCTTGACCAGGTGTAGGTGGTGGCGGGAAAGCTTCCCGCGCTGTTGCCTTTGATGAGTTCTGACCAATAGAGCTTGGACGCTCGCTGCTGCCAGCTGGTGGTCATTAGCTCGCGTCCTCATGCAGGGTTCATATGATACAGCTGAAGGTTACATTGTTGCTATAGGCAAGGTTACATTGGTTCAGATACATTGTAATTCATGTGGAAGGTAAAACCCTTAGAACACAACAGATTATCTTTCAGAAGTTTATTGTAGAAGCATTGAAATAATCTATTTCAATATACAGGCAATAATCCTACAGATAAATCTAACTAAAAGACTCATCCCTAATCTACACTCCTTAACCCAAGGCAGGTTTCCTAATTCTACACTATTACTCAAACAATTTAAAGAAAATAAGAAATGCTGACTTTTCTAAAAAGATGCATTCTTATGATACGATATGATAAATCTTTATCGTCATTGTCCTGTACAGAACAACGAGATTGAAAATCCACTTATCGATTTAACAAAACCTAACAAAATACAACTATACAAAATTATCAACATACTCCCACCCCACATAAACACATTTAACCCCTGAAAAGCTCTAAAACTCTAAAAACTAAATACAGATCTCCTTAATATACTGCATTTCACTGTGTTTAAAGCCAGAGCCGCTTTTGGATAGAAACTAATTCTTCCTCAGAGACTAAGACTTTTCCTCTGAAGTTGGATTTTCAGCAAAGTTTTATTTATGCCTGGCGAGATTCCTGGCAATCTTCAACCAATGGCCTGATGGCCCCATATCCTATGGGTACTTCATCAGATGTTCGACAAGATAAAAGCTCCCGCTATCTTCCAATGATCCTCTCTCAAACTCCCAATTTCTAGGGTTTATATACAATATCTAACTCACTCCACTCCCTCTTGGAATTTGAGTTATGTGAGAACTTTTACTTTCCCATACAGGTGTTTCCCCATGATGTAAATTTTTCCCCTTCTTCAGGTGTTCTGGCGGACCCAGAATTCCTTCTGGGTGTCCCTTTATCTTTGTCCCCTTGACCTGAGAATTTAAAGGTGTAATGTTGTGGGTGAAAGTATTCCTTCCCTAGGAACTCCCTCTCCTCTTGTTAAAAGGTTTCCAACTGTCAATCAGCCTGAATGAACTTGAATTACCTCTGTCCATTCCCTTTCTCATGCAAACCATGCATGTTCCGGAGCTTTAACTAATGTGTATTTAATAACAGATGTCCCAGGTGACGTCACGTCTCTGGAATGTGCTGCTGGAATGTTGCTACCAATGTCGCACTCTTAATTCAAAGCTAGCCTTTCTCAACTTACAAGACCATTAAACTAATAACATAACTGAATATATATAAAATAATTCAAAGAAGTAAAATTGCTCCTTAAATTCCCATGAATGGGGGATGTTTTTAAAAGAATTGAATATTTATGGTCCTTTCAAAAGAAAAGAGGGTGAGATTTGACAATCAGATGTCACATCAACACCTATATCTGATTTCCTTTTGGCCACAAGGAGCTACTTACTCTTTAGGTAATAAACTGTGGTAATAAAAATATGAAAGCCATCATGGATGGAACTTGAAAGCAAATCATTTCTTGTTATCTCTTGGGAAATATTTTGTTTTAGGGCATCACAATGAGCTCCAGATTGCAACTGGCTATATGAAAATATATAAAAATTTAATTCATTCCTTGAGGTTGTTCTTTTCTTTAAAAATTTTAATCTTGAACACATTGCATTACCAGAAGTGGCCACTAGAGGTCACATATACTTTTTCGTATCTCAAAAAAATCCTATTAAAAATTTGTATCTCAATTGCTACCCCCCCCCACAAGATTTCCATTAATATAGTGAGTTTTTTGTAAGTCAAACCCTTCATATATCGAGGTTCCACTGTATATTAGAGTTGGGTTTACATTGTCATTCTAGAGACTGTTTTAGGTAAACCCAATGACCAGAATTCTGTTTGTTTATAGACTTTTAACTCCATTTCCATGCGCTCCATTGTCTAGTCATGCTTGCCACATAACCATGGAAATGTCTGCAGAAACAGACAACATTGGCTCTTCGGCTATGAAACAGAGATGAGCACTGAATCCAAGAGTCAGACATGACTGGCTTTCGAGCAAGGGTGACATTTACCTTAGCTTACCTTAACTCCAGTTAGGGAAGATGTAATGGTGATTTGACAGGCTTCAAATCACATGCTTGACTGCCTGAGAACAGCATTTCATCAGATCACTGCAGGATCTTCCGCTGTTGGAGCTTCACACATGCATAGTTACTAAACAGAATACTGGCCAATATGTAATTGTACAATTTAATCTGAAATGCCCTCCATGTGTATCACCACTTTGGAGTAATAACTCCATAAAAAATATAAAATGTTCTGTTCTTCATAAAAAGAGGACCAGTGCATGTGAAAAATCAAATTATAATTCACCCCCTCCCTAATTTTCTTTTAGCCACAAGGAGCCACTTACTCTTTAGATAATAAATTGTGGTAATAAAAATATGAAAGCCATCATGGAGGGAACTTGAAAGCAAATCATTTCTTGTTATCTCTTGGGAAATATTTTGTTTTAGGGCCTCACAATGAGCTCCAGATTGCAACTGGCTATATGGAAAATTGCCCAACCTACACAAAAGATATTCTAACCAGCTTGTAGGGAAGATCTCAATCTAGTTTATTATAATCATCACCAGGTCTAGCCCCATCAAATGAAAATGGCAGTGCTTGTAAAGTATAAACTAAAACCATATTTTAAGGTCTCGGAGCAGAGATAAATTATAACAGCAAACTTCAGGATGTTCCCTGAGTAACACTTACGAAAGGGTGGGGGGAACATTTGAAGATGCATTCTTCAAATCATGAAACATTAACAAAGATATATTACAATGTGCCAAAACAACAATAACCTGGAAGCACAATGGTTTTGTAGTCATGACCTGCTTACTCTGTTTATTTCATTGAGTCTCCTCTTAAGCACAGCTAAATCTGGATCCAATGTTTTGTCCCTCTGTCCCCTTCATGGTTCACAATGCATGAGCTAAAACACTAAGGTGCTACCACTGGCAAGAGAGAACTGGTTGTAGCAACATCTGCTGTTACATAATTTCCCTCTCCGCAACTGTCCACAGCTTACAAAAGGAGGATGCTGCACATTTTGAGAACTATAGGCCTACACTGGTCCTTTAGCCAAAATAATATGTTTGGCTTACTTCACGTGTCTTCAGAACATGGACACAAGTTCTCCCTTACAAGCTAGGTATAAAGGACATGGGGTTTTAGTGGAGAAATCCTACTTTCTCTGACACTTTTGTTTATAATATCCAAGTGTCTGTTATAAACCTGGAATCTGAATGCACCTGATCATATGTGAGGAAGGGTTGTCTCCTTTTCTAAGCCATGCTTGTGACTCAAGAGTACTCCAATTTTGGCATCACAAAGAAAAACAGTCTAAACCAGTGATTCTCAGCCTGCAGCCCACCGGCTGAGTGCAGCCCATGGCACTATTTCATGTGGCTTACCACCACCTCCATTACACCAGGAAATGCCATGTGGTGGAGGAAGGGCAAAATGGCCATCCGGACCATGAAGCTGCCTGAGGGAGTGTGACCCAGCACCTGGCTTTAAAAGGTTGAGAACTCCTGATCTAAATTATGGCTTTATATGGCATAAAATTGTCTATTTGGGGAGTATGTTAAATAAAAATTAGAATCCTGAGGTAGAAATTAAAATACAAATAGAAAAGGCAAGATCCACCTTCATATAAATGCAACATATGTTATGCAGTAAAGATCTAACTCTCGCTACAAAGATCCAAATATTGTAGTGAGATGTTATGTATTCCCAGTTCTGCTATATGGAGTCGAAGCTTGGACATTGATGAAAGCATCTGAAAAGAGAATCAAAGCTTTTGAAATGTGGATATTCAGATGGCTGCTAAAGATATCATGGGTTGACCATGTGACTAAAGTAGAAGTATGCACCAAATGGATAAAGAACAAGAACTCTTTAAGACCATCAAGCAAAGAAAGCTCCAATACCTTGGCCATATAATGAGGAATAACATGAAGTATAGAATACTCCAACTCGCTCTGCAAAGAAAGATCCCTAGGAAGAGAGGCCCTGGACATAAATGGACTTCATGGTTGAAGAACCTGAGAAACTGCTGTGGCATCTCCTCAGAAGAACTGTTCCAAGGAGTTAAGAATAGGAAGACTATCACCATGATGATAGCCAATATCTGGAATGGATACAGCTCCTGAAGAAGAATTGCTTTTGTGTCTGAATCTTCATGGCATTTTTGATGAGCCTGTACTATTGAATCTTGCTTATGTCCTTTGACTTGCTAAAACACAGTGTAACCTTAGCTGTTGCCTAATATTTTCAAGGTGCATTAGCTAACTGAGACTTCCTAGAGCATGATTTTTGAAACAAGCCTCCCCCCCACCACCACCAAATTGGGTGGAATAAAGACAGGGTGTAGCTCACCAAGGAGAGCATATGGGTCTCTGGAAGTTGTTCACTTCAGGCTAAGGCCATAGTCACAGTCAAAGGCTGTAAAGGATCTGAATACATCTTTTCAATATGTGAACCTAAATTCAAAACCCTTCACCTATCCACAGACAATTCTAGTTCATCATTGTCTCTGAATATGTACAGATGGTACAAGGTTTATCTTGAACTTCCTCCTCACCCTACTTACTTTTCAGAATGAAAGCAGCCTTCTTCCTTTTCTCATTTCCTTGTGGTTCTTTTATCCGAATAGATAAAGTGTAAGAATTTCATGAGTAAAGTAGGAGGTATATTTTCTTACAACCTCCTTCAGTGACTCCTGCAACTATTGTGAGTTATTACAGCACTTTTCGTCATTCTTTCTTTAGTGATGTTCACCAAAATCCACTCTCCCCATCAAATACATTGCAAGAAATGTGTGAAGGAAAAGTATAATTATTACAGAAAATATAGTCCTTAGATTTCTCTCTATCTTTTCCCCGGGGACTGTTGTGTATTAAATATAATTGTAACCACACGAATGAGTGGATGTAACAATCTCTAATAGTAACACTGTAACCTTCTGTATGAGGACGCGAGCTAGTGGCCACCGGGGGCAGTAGCGAGCGCCCAGCTCACATGGTACACATTCCTCAAATGCCTTCAGCTGCGCAGGAAAGATTCCTGCGCTCACCTCACCTGGACAAGAAGGGCGTGACTAAGGATGACGTCACATGGACAGTAGCCAATGCCCTGTCGAAGAGCCATATTCAATTGTATAGCCACCGCATAAAAGGAGCTGTTTGTCCGCCATTACCACATGTTCGTACTGTACTCCATGCAATAAAGATGTGTTAGGCTAGTCTACAGCTGCTTCCATTGTCTTGTTTCCCAAACACTAAAGGGATCAACTTAGGTTTTTCAGTTATGGCTAAGATCAGTGATAAACTTCTTTTATTTTTTTTAATTTTTATTTTAAATAATTTTATTTGTGAATACAACAACATACAAGTATCATATACATAAAACAGAACATTACAAATACATAAAGAATTAAAAATTAAACTTCTTTTAAAGGTAAAGGTTTCCCTTGCTCAAGAGGCAGTCATATCCGACTCTAGGGTTCGTGCTCATCTCTGTTTCAAAGCCGAAGAGCCAGCACTGTCTGCTTCTACAGATGTTTCTGTGGTCATGTGACAGGCATGACTAGACACAGGAGCACACGGAATGCTGTTACCTTCCCACCGAAGTGGTCCCTCTTTATATACTTGCAATTTCTTGCTTTTGAACTGCTAGGTTGGCAGGAGCTGGGACAAAGACAGGAGCTCATTTCATCATGCAGTACTTGGGAATCGAACTGCTGACCTTCCACCTCCCAGTCAGTGTCTTAGCCACTTCTTTTATGTGTATTCTTTCTCTTTATTGAAAATCCACAGAGATGCACACAGATATTCACGTGTACTTTCCAAAAACTTGGCCTGTGTTAAGGACCTGTTCTTACAAATGTTTGCCGCTTGTGCTGTCTGTGTGTGGCTCACAGCATTGACACTGGTTTCTCATTAGCACTTTCACACTGGATTGATTAAAACAAGGCATTTGCCAAATGCCTTACTCTTTCCAAACTTCTCAAGGCAGTTTTATTTTATTATTATATGTATTTATGTCTAAATCTTCTACTAATTTGGGGCTAGGGCAGGTATAAAATTGGACTCTTGCTCTTTTTGACCCATGCCTGACTCCCGCTTTTAAACATCTGGACAATATTACTAGTGAAATATTCTGCTGCCTTCACAATGGGCTTTCTACTGCTCTTATTTAGAACTCTCACCATTGTTAACAGGCAACCCTGCTTCTGAAAGGAGAGCAGGGAGCTAGTTGACTGGTGGTTACTGCTGTTAAGAAGATGTTGAAATAATTGAGAACTTGAAAAGATGAGGGAAACAAAGAATGAGGAAGTGGGGCAAGGAAAAACAAAAAAGAGAAAAGAAGGAAAATAGTTATAAATTCAGCACCAAATGTTTGAGCCATAAAGTATTCCAGATGGGACACATGCAGTACTTTGTTCTCCTTTAAGCTGCTCTTAACAGCTGCAAAAGGCTGTTGTTGTTTTTTACCCCTGAGCCAACTGCTGAGTCCCATCAGCAGCAGGCAATGGGGTAAAAGCAGTGTTATAACTGTGTTTTCTGACAGGACTGGAATGTATCTTTTCTCATGTATCTATTCTTATGGACATGAGAGGATCGAAAATGTGCACACTCTGTTAGCCAATGGGCTTGTTGTATTATTGTTACTCTTACTGTTTATAGTGTATATAAGTCAGAGTTTTGCCCTATCCAAAGTGTGTTCAAACCCCACTAATAAAGAGCTGAATTTCACTACTTCACTCGTCTGCTTCTTCATTGCCTGAACATGAAATATACTTTGCAGGCGCACCCACCCAAATAAAAACTCAGACACCGGTATTTGATTAAAGGCATTGGGCCACTTTTATTGAATAATGCCCTAGTCTGAATTATCACTTTCAATTGGTGTATCATCCAATTGTAATTCTTTAAGGCAAGCAGGCCGCAGTAGCACTGGTAAGGTTCCACCCAAAATGCCAATGGCTATTGGCTACATGTATCAATTTGTATCAATTTGTTTGTTGACACAAACAAATTGTTGACCGAAGTCAATATACTATCTACTGACCCCACCCTATGATGTGTATCCGTCCAAATATCAAGGTGATGCAGACTGTGAAGCTCCTAGCATCACCCATTTCATGGTTCGCCCTTGACCGGCCAATCCTATTTCCCCTGTACCTATCTACGTGTTGGCCAGTCAATTGCAAACCTGCCGGATACCTATGGGTCATAAATCTTTACCTTACCAGTGCTACCCGCCACACGGGGAGGCATCCATGATGACTCACCGCCCCCCCCCCCCAGACCGTCAGCTCGGTCGCCAGGCCTGCTTGCACAACCTCCAGAAAAAGGTTCATACCTCTGGCCGACAGGTGGACCCCATCTCCTGCATACAGGCTAAAATCCTGCAACCCTATCCCCGGGTGTCGAATGGCTGTCCCCAAGCCATTCTCAACAAGAAACCGGGCAACAGCCCTGTTCACTGACCGCCGGGCATGGTCCAAACCACAGAGATCCATGTCTCCTCTAAAACAGTGTCTCGGCATGATGTCAGACCATAGCAACCGTGTGTACGGCCATAAATGATGTGAAAATGCCAGGTCACTGCACCTCGACATTTTAAGGAAAGGCCAGTGATCCGTGCGAGATCATTGCCGCCAAGGTGCAGAATCAGAACATCAGGCGGTCCAGCATCCCTGATGGACATCAGGAATGGCAACAGTTCCTGCCATCTCATGCCGCGCATACCATACCACCGCATACGTGCGGATGCACGCAGCCCGAGATGGGGTCCCCACTCCGACGATGCAGCATACTGTGCCGCCCATTGTACATAACTGCGGCCCACCAGCCCCACTGCCACTGGTGTGCGTAGACACACAGGGTCTGTAAAAGAAGGAAAAGGAATTAAGGACATAACTAGGTACTCATATAGTGAGGGGACGTACATATAAGGAAAAAACGCACGGACCCCCTCCTGCCCATTCAACATATATCAGCCTCAGAGTACCCAAACGCAGCAGCAGTCAATGCGGCACCTATCCTGAATGAATGGGTACCATAATGAGCCCCACACTGTGAAGTGCGGTACCGGTCACCTTCCAGAACTGAAATTTGGTAAGGGGAGACCCATCCTGGTGGCAAAACAACGGGCCAGGGCGCGCAGCAGGCACTGCCAAAATTGCATGTAGGGCACCAACCAGACAGATGTCAGCAAATGTACATCGTAGCAGTATAAAACCACTGCCTACTCCATGCTGATCGGCCTTTGAGGAACGAATCCTCAACCGAGCCCACTCGTAGTTGATAGACACATCGTCGAGTTCCAGTGCCCTATGAGACACGTCCCCCTTTGACCATGGGACCAGCTCACTGATTCGCAGAGCTCCAGAGAAAGCTATGGTGGTAGCTGCATGAAAAAGAGACTCCTCATACCTACTGTAACACAGTCTATGCCAACCTCGTGCATGGTGGGTCAGAATACCTGGTAAAACAGGGCGACGTGTGTCCGGGCGGCTGCCACGTCCACGTGTCCACCCTTCCAATACATGGTGTATGTGGAAGTCACTCACACAGTCAGTAAAGCCCCGTGCCTTGGCCATGAATGCCAAGGCGTAAAGCCTGGTGGCGATGGTGCGTGGGGCCAATCCCAGATCATGAAGCTGCACCATATACTGTAAAACCTGGTCGACCGGTATCGGCCACATTTCAGGCAACTGCCTTTGCCTACAAAAGGCCCTAAAGTGAAGGAGTGTATGCTGATACACCTTACGCGTGCGAGGTGCCAAAGACATGCCGATTGCCCGGTTCACCTCGCCTCACTAAATGTCCATATCTTGGCCGGGAGTGGAGAGGGAAGTTCCTCTGCGTCTGGAGCCAAGGCACGGAACCGGGAGATCTGCAGGTGGGATAAAGCATCGGCAATATCGTTGTTAATGCCTGGCACATGTCTGGCCCTAAGGAGCACATTAAAGCACACGGACCTAAGAACAATTGGCAAACTAAGGCCATGACTCCGGGGGATTTAGACGTTTGGGCATTGACAATTGACCACCGCAGCATTGTCACACCAAACGTGAACCACAGAATTAGCCCACCTGTCTCCTCAGAGCATAAAGGGGACCCAAAATTGAAAAACTTCAGGACGTAAGATCGCGTAAGCGATCCCTGCCATCCCTGGGGCCATTGACCATAGGCACACTGTCCTTCAAAATAAATCCCATACCCCAGGGAACCGGAGGCATTCGACTGTACTTGGAACTGGGGCTAACCATAAGCTCAGATCTCCAAAAGGAGACGGCATTAAAGTCCTGCAGGAATGTGAGCCAAACTGACAGGTCTGCTCGTAAACCCCTAGTCAGCCGTACCCTGCGGTGTTGTTTATAAAGACCCGCCATAGTGTCACCTAGACGCCTGGCGAAGGCTCTGCCTTGTGTTACCACTCTGCAGGCGAAGTTGAGGTGGCTGTGAATCACCTGCAACTCCCAGAGAGGCACCTTACACTTGGCAAACATTGCCAAAATCGCATCAGAGATTCACCCCCCTTGACTGACAATTTGGTCACCAGGCCCTCTTGTACGTCATTCAAAAGAGATCCATCCTCTTGCTGACAGGTGAACCCCATCTCCAGAATACAGGCTAAATTCCTGTAACCCTATCCCCAGATGACGAATGGCTGTCCCCCAAGCCATTCTGGATAAGGAACCAGGCAACAGCCCTGTTCACTGACCGCCGGGCGCGGTCCAACAGCGGGGGTCAATGCCTCCCCTATAATAGTGCCTCGGCACAATGTATGACCATAGCAACCGTGTGTACGGTCATAAATGGTAAAGAAACGCCAGTTCACTGCACTCGGAAGTCTTTAAGTCCAGGCTAGCGATCTGTGCAAGATCATCGCCTCTGAGGTGCAGAATTAAAACATCTGGCGGTCCAGCATCCCCAATGGACATCAGGAATGGCAACAGTTCCCGCCACCTATATGCCATGCACAACATATGCGCGGTTACACATAGCCCGAGATGGGGTCTCCATTCTGACGAAGCAGCATACTGTGCTGCCCAGTGCACATAAATTGTGGCCCACCAGCCACACTGACACCAGTGTGCGGAAACACACAGGGTCTGTAAGATAAGGAGAGAGAATTGAGGGCAGAACAAGGCACTCATGCAGTGAGGGAACGAACAGACGGAGAAAAAAGGCGCAAATCCCCACCTGCCCATGCAACGTATGTCAGGCTCCGAGTACCCAAATGCAGCCGCAGTTGATGCAGTGCCTATCCAGAACGAATGGGTACCAATTGTAATTCAGTAAGAGGAGACCCGTCTTGGTAGCAGAACGACAGGCCAGGGCGTGAACCACGCACTGCCACAAACACATGTGGGGGACCAACCGGACATATGGCAGCACCATGCTACTACCCTTTCCCCGCTGATAGGCCCTTGAGGAGCAAATCCTCCCCAGAGTCCACTCCTGGTTAAGCGACACATCTTCCAGTTCCAGTGCCCTGCAGAACATGTCCCTTGTTGAAAGTGGTACCAGCTCACTTAATCTGAGAGCCCCAAAGAAAGCCACGGAGTTAGTTGCCTGAAAATAGACTCTTCATATGCTGATTACTACAGGAAACCTGTACTGGGGAGGATTTAATTTTGGCAAAGCCAAGAAGATAGCTTCATTCTGGCAGTCCACAGTTTGACCTGGACATGAAAGAAGACACTTGTATATATGCTTGGGAAATAATACTATAAAATCAGGCAATTTAGTTTAACTTCTGACAAAGTTTCAAGATGAGGCAGTTATGGGACAGGTTGGAAAGGACTTGCCTGATTGCAGCAGAGATGCAACCTAACCCACACACCCCAAACAGCATGTCACATGCTGTTGTATATGGAACTTGTGCCTTTAAGAAATGTAACCTTGTCTTCTAAGTAACCTTGTATCCAAATGAACTATGAATGAGTCCCAGTGATTACAATGTAACTCAGCTGTTGTTGCTAGTGATTCAGCTGCCGCTAGAGGCATCTGCAGAGCTCAGCCCACATGGTTCAGATCACCCAATCATGGAGTAACACGGGAAACATTCCCGCCACAGGTAAACCTTGTAAGATATTCAGTACGTTGCAATGACGTCACTGATACTGCAACCAATAGGCGCCCGTAGGGCAAAATTCAAATGTACTGTAAGCATATATAAGGAGCTGCGTCTCTGCCATTACCTCATGTTCAGATTGCATACCTTGCAATAAAGATGTGTTTGGCCCCCTGAATGCTGCCTACCGTGTATCAATCTTCGAACATCAAACATGCCCATGTAGATAGCCTCATAGTCACTTAAATGTGGAGAAAGGCCAAAATTAGAAGTCTTTGACACCTACCTAGGCCTAGCTCCACTGAACTATTCTGTTTCCTCCTGCATTTTTCAAGAACTTACCAAATTTTACGAGTAAGCTCATATTCTTGTCTGAAGAAAGTTAAGATTAAATAACTTTAGATATGGGGAGAGCAAGTACCGAGAGATCTTCTTTTGTTTATTTCCGTTTTAGTGTACACATTTTCTGACATCACTTCATTAGCACTACAGTACTATTACAAATATGATCAGGTTCATGCAGCAGACAAAAATGGCTGTTATTGTCTTTATTTGATTCCCTTTTGTTTGATGTTTATACAGATCTTCTCCATATTTTTTAAAAAGAACTGCAATATTTGTACATCAGTAGATTACATATTCCCTGAGCTCCAAAACAGAGCTTTATAATTTAAATCCCGTTCTTTTTTGTTTTGGTATTTAGGAATCAACTTTCTCTGAACATTTCATTTCTGTCATTTCACATCTGGGTAATAAGATGCAGAGGCTTACAGTGCTACCATTGGTATTTGTTAATGAACCTTTAAATTGGCTATTACCATTACAGTCTATTTATGTGAGCAGTTGTGCTCCATCTCTTCCATTGTAAAATACAGGATAATTAATTTTATTCAGAAGCTTTACAGATTTCCGGATGATCTAGGCAAAATGGCTACTGCGCTCTTCATTCATTGCTAAACACAAATCTGTTCTCCTTTTAATCAATTATATCCCGAAGTATTGTAGACAAAAGAAGAACCTAGACAAGGACAATAGAAATCTAGGCAAAATATAAATTACTGCTAATGTGTGAGTGACAGTTGCTTTTCTAGTAATAAATAAAACCAATACATTCAAAATCATTGACTACAAATGTGAGTTATGTATACAGACACAATCTTTTGTTAACTGTGGGGCAGATTATGATATTCTATGAACGTTGATTAAACTTTTAAGAGTATCTGCCTCAACTTTCTTTCAATTATGTTACCAGTCCATCTCAAGAAGAAATGTACCCCTCCAAGATTGAAACTGCATTGCAGCATGAAATTGAGCAGGGAGTTCCCTCCTCCATTGAGGGGAAGAGGACAAAGGATGCTATTGTGTAATGTTGATAGCTGTGAGGCAGGACAGAAGCTTTTAAAATATTGTGCTACTCCAAGGACCTCCTCTTTGCTTCCATCTCCGCACATCCCTTGCACCTTTGGCCCTGGGCCAGGCAAATGGGACGTGTTTCTGGCGGTGCTGCAAGGGGGAGGCTGGTGCCAGGCCACCAACCTTCCCCACTCACCTCCCAGCAATGCCACTCACTTCCCAGCAGCGTTGTCGGCAGTGCTCCCAGCATCCCCGCTCACCTCCCAGCAGCATTGCGCGCTTTCATCTCCGCACTTCCCTTGCGCCTTCAGCCTTGGGTGAGGCAAATGGGACACATTTCTGGCAGCGGTGGGAGGGGGAGGCCTACTCCAGCCCACGACCCCGCCCTGCTCACCTCCCAGCAGCGCCGCTGGTGAAAGCGCACCTGGATGGTGAGGGGCTGATGCTGACCTGCCAGCAGCGCCTGGCTGCTCTGGATATCCTCCCAGAGCAAGGTAGGTTTCTTTCTTTTTTTCTCTTGAGGGTGGGGTTGAGGCCATGCACAGAATTAGCCATGCCCATAATTAGACACACCCACCAAGTGGGTAGTTACTTTTTTTTTACAGTGCATCACTGTCAGGGTATCATTAGACAAGGTGTGTACTGCAGGCCTGACATGATTTGGATAAATCAACTGGGAATGCAGGACACACCATGTGGCATCAATACATCACAGACCATTTTCATTCAAGGGAATGGGATTGGAAATGCCCACATAGATGCTTCCCTGTTTCACTGGCCTGGGCAGTAGCTGTCAAGGCCCAGCACTGTAGAGAGGCTATGGCAGTGATGGCAAACCTTGGCACTCCAGCTGTTCTTGAACTTCAATTTCCCAGAAGCCCTGATCAGCAGGAGTGCTGACTTGGGCTTCTGGTAATTGAAGTCCCATAACACCTGGAATGGCAGGTGTGATTAGCACTACAAGTCCCTTTTGCAGACCAGGAAATTAAAAAAATACATCTTGTGGCCCAAGTTTCAACCCCAAAATATTTGTGTCTTGCCTCTTTATTTCTCTGTTGTGGAAGGAGATCCCAAAGTAGATGCTACCATTTGAAATGTCTGGACAGTGAGCTTAATACTGATCTTGGGGAAGGGAGGGATGCACCACTTGACCCAACCACATTAGCACAAGTTTATAAGGGAGTAGCTATGATAGGCTACTGCAGGATATTCCAAATTTTGTGATAATTTAAAGGCTAGCAGGTTTTATTTGGCATGAACTTCCATGGATTAGAGTTCACTTCTTCAGCTGCATAAATTCTAGCCTTAGCTGACAAATATTTATTCCATTAGTAAAGAAAATGGTATAAATTATACTCATTACGAAAACCATCCAGTAAGCCAATCCCTGCTTTGTGCTGCACAACTGACCACAAGGAGTGGGGGGAGCCCAGTCAAATCAGTCTGACATTAAAAGGTAGAAGTCTCCAAGAAGCAAAGGAAAAAGATTAGTTGGGAGAAAAAAGCACTGGATGGCTTCAAATCAGCCTTTGCATCAAGCAGTCAGTTAACAATGACATGAATTCACCTGTTTTATAAGTGGATCAAATCCTGTGATTTTTATGGTGTATTCAGACACACAGTAGTAAATGCCCATGTGGTTTACCCTAGTTCTAGTCACCTTAGCTCTCTATCAGCCAACAGGGAGTCAGCTGATGCTTATCCATCCTCAATGCTAGTGTCAGGACTAAGAGTAGCTGGAACTCATAAAGTTGTGGCCTGTTTTTCTTCAAGTGATATTGTATGCCTGTGGTTGTTTCCATGTCTCCATGCCATGGCCACTGCCATCCAGCCTGGATGACAATGAAGAAATTGCTTGTCACTTTTTCCACTCCTACCATGGTTGAGATGGATATTACAAAAGAGCAGAAAGAGGAAAACAATGTGAGCTGAATCCCAAGGGGACGGCAAGAATCAAAAGGAGGAGGAGGAAATAAAGTCCAAGTAAAGAGAAAAGAGTTTGTATGCTCCTAAACACAGATAATGGGAAGAACTTGCCGAGGGCTCCCTGAGAGCAATTCCTCATGGTATATCTAAAAAAAAAAGAATCTATTCTGTTTTGATATTCAGTCTTGATTCATCAGCAGAAGGTGTAGGTTAAGGGGGGGGAAACCAAAGAATCCAGGGCATATGATATAATCTCATACTCGGAGCTCAAAAGAAGAAATCTATAAAAGAAACCAATTACTTTAACAAAAGGATTGTATGCTACTGGATTCATCAACTAAGGAATCATAAAACATTTCCCAATGCTTCAGCCAATTGCTATGTGCAAGTTACTAGGGAGTGGGGGTGAGTTATAATCAAAAAGAGGAAGGAAGAAAGGAAGAAACCTGAATTATAGAAGTGATACATTCTGCTTTCGAACAGATTATCCCTCTTTGGGAAGGTGAGAACTTGCATTCCTTCCCCACAGGTTAAATTAAGAGGTGAGATACTTTCAATATTTTGGGACACAATGTTATTTACATTAATTAATCCCTAACCTGTGTGCAGCTGGTAGTACTAATACCTAGTACCAGAGGGGCCGAAGGGAAAGCTAAAATGCTCCTCACCAGTCCAGACAGGTGAATCCTTGCCCCTATGTGGTGCTAATCATTGTCAGCTACTGCCAAGGCTGGCTGTTAGTCAGTGTGACACCTCTGAGGCCATTTGCAACTCAGTTCACATGAAACAATGTTGGGCATCCCCCCAAAGTTGTGTCATGGCGTGTCCTGTATGGTCAACTGACTCATATTAATAACATTAGGCAATCAGTGCCACTTCATCAATAGGCACCCAAAAGGATTCACCACTAACCCCATCCACCCAGTGCTACCTGTCAACTATTGTGACCTATTTATTAACCACACTTGCCTCCACTAATGGAGAAATAAACCAGAATACGATAGGTGAAAAACTACCCATCTTTGTGCAGCCAATCTGGAAGCTAGGCTAAAAAGTTCTAGCCAGCCCCTCAATGGCAACCCTCTAGGTACTCTGGATAATAAGAACCAATACCAGGCAAAGAGGCTGCAATCAGGATGCGACCAGCTTAAATAGGCTCAACCATTGACTGTTGCACCTTGTGAGGTGCAATCCCTGTGCCCACCTCTCCTTCACTCTGGTAAGGGAAAGGTGTCCCCCCCCCATCATTTGGGCTGGCTAGCAGCCCACCTCTGGGGGTGCACATACTCAATTGATTCAGGAAATACAAGATGCATACATAGAATCCTAACCTCAACCTTCAACAAATTAGAATTCCCCCAAAGGACTGAAAATACCCCATAACTCATTTACTGCAAGGGATTTTGTTTTATCTTGTTTTTAAACTGTTGTGAATTAATGCTGGAGTCATTCAAGTCAGTGGTCATCCCTGTTTGATAGAAAAATCTTTAAATATTAATGCTGACATTTCTCTCCAAGTTTATGTCAGCAAAATCAATAGAAGAGGGAGTATAGAAATAAATGCCTCAAATATTCAAGAAATCAAAAAGGGGATGGTAGAGGATGTCAGATGTCTAAATTACTCACAATTAGAAATTTCATTATAAAAATGCCATTTTACATTAAATGAAATCAGTTATATGAACTGTATTCGTTCTTACGGTATGCAGCTCCCTTGGTACAATACAGAAATGACTGCACAGTATGGCTTAATTTTACCGCCTGCAGTGCTAAAACTCATAGCAATGAGTAATTATGTTCTGCATGTTGAGAAGTAATGAGGAAAAGTGTATAAACTAATGCTTCATTGCCTTTGTGGGAAAATACATGTTTTCAGGGCACAGCTGCAGTTTGAATAATGGCAAGCCTATATAGACCTCAAATTTAGACATTGCTTATAGTATGAAAAAAAATACTATTTTCTTTAAAATATTGTTTGGAAACATTTCAACAGGACTTACTTCCAGGTAAGAGGTTACATTCAATATTTACCACAATGGTTTTAGATCCATTGGAATCAATATAATTTATATTATTTGGACAACTCCCATTCTTTTCAGTGAGTCTGATCTATCAGGATGACCAAAGGATTTAGCCCAAGATGTTTATGGAGACTTTCCCTGTCAGTGATAGCAACTCCATTTTGTTTGTTTGTGTGTGTGTGTGTGTGTGTGTACAACACTGGGATTGCAGTGGCTCAAGTGGCTAAGACTCTGACTGGGAGGTGGAAGTTCAGCAGTTCTGAGTACTGCAGGACGGAATGAGTTCCCGTCTTTGTCCCAGCTCCTGCCATCCTAGCAGTTCAAAAGCAAGGAATTGCAAGTAGATAAATAAGAACCTCTTTGGTGGGAAGGTAACATCATTCCGTGTGCTCCGGTGTCTAGTCATGCCTGCCACATGACCACAGAACTGTCTGCAGAAGCAGACAGTGCCGGCTCTTCGGCTTTGAACCAGAGATGAGCACTGAAACCTAGAGTAGGATATGACTGGCTTTCAAGCAAGGGAACCTTTACCTTTATATATATATATATATATATATATATATATATATATATATATATATATATATATATATATATAGATAGATAGATAGATATAGATATAGATATAGATATAGATATAGATATAGATAGATAGATAGATAGATAGATAGATAGATAGATAGATATAGATATAGATATAGATATAGATAGATAGATAGATAGATAGAAAGTCACAACTAGAGTTCGACAACAGTAAATGTTTCCCTTGCTCGAAAGCCAGTCATATCTGACTCTAGGGTGCAGTGCTCATCTCTGCTTCAAAGCCGAAGAGCCAGCACTGTCTGCTTCTGCAGACATTTCTGTGGTACATGTGGCAGGCATGACGAAATGCTGTTTAACTTCCAACCAAAGTGGTCCCTATTTATCTACTTGCAATTTCTTGCTTTCAAACTGCTAGGTTGGCAGGAGCTGGGACAAGGACGGGAGCTCATTCTGTCCTGCTGTACTCAGGAATCGAACTGATGACCTCCCGCCTTCCAGTCAGCATCTTAGCCACTTGAGCCACTGCAGTCCCTTACAACTAGAGTTAACTTGTTGAATTAATTAAACTTGTGAAGGGGTTGATTCACCAAATCGCTATTATTTCAATGGGTCTGCTCTAACTGTAGCTTACTGCTTATTTGAACAGGCTAAATAAATTAGCATTTAATAAATTCACATTTAATACTTACCTTTAATCCAATAGTTGTCTTCCATAGAGCCATTAGATATAATCCGTGAAGTATATTGTGTACACACATTCTACCACATTGAGCAATATTCCCCCATTTGCTTGTTTATGGATTTGTTTCAGGCAATAGGGAGGCATTGGACTGAAGCTCAGGAGACCTGGCTTCAAATCCTCACTTAGCCACATAAACCCGCTGGCAGTAGCACTGATAAAAAAAATTCCTTAAATATCATAGATATCTCAGACAACTGACTAGTATTTCAATAAGCCATAATGGACTGGATGCTATTATGTAGATCCCAAAGTGTTGGCTAAAAACCTTGGCCACAATCCAGGGAATTTGGCCAGGAAACAGGCATTAGCTCTTTTTTGTTTCAACAGGAGCCCACTCAACCCAAATCTGTTGGATGTCAAAATGCTGATGAGAATGAAAAGAGGGCTGCAAGCCAAGTTACAATATGGCATTGATAGAATGAATTGTATTTGGCTCCGACTGTATGACATTGATGGACAGAGGAGAAGAAAGGAGGCAAAGAATATTCCACTGGGTTAAGGCAAAGGTTTTATAACCCCAAGTCAATGGTGTAGTTAGGTATAGTCTTGGCTTTAAGTCCAGATCAGGCAGGCAGGATTTCTGCTGCCTAAGCAAAAAATAGCATAAAGGTGTGTGTGTGTGTGTTTGTGTGTGTGTGTGTGTTTGTGTGTGTGTGTGTGTTTGTGTGTGTGTGTGTGTATTAAAACCAAAGCAAAACACAAGCCCAGCTACCAATCAGCAGCCAGCACAAGGGGTTAAGCCAGTCTAAGGGCACTTATGCCCTATGCACTGTAACGGTCAATGTCAAATAGTCAAAAATCATCACCAGTGGCAATCTGACAGCAATTTTTGGCTACTAAGGACTCTCTCTTGCAATCCTGAAGCTCCCAAAGGCTTCCCCAGGAAAAAGGGATTGCTAGGGAATATCAGAACCTTGAAGGAAAATATGCTTTGGGTTTCATTTTGAATTAAATTTTACCAGTGCCAGAAGATGATATCTTCAATTTCTGACAGAATAAATATAGGCAATAGGATTTTACCCATTGTTAATTTATGTTTATTCAAAACTTTGGGTGTTGAATAAAAATCTGCTGATGAGCATAAATGTAGGCTATAAATGGTTTTTTTAAATGAAGTAAATCCTAAAAATCAGTCCACAGGAGCGAAATTAAAATAAAATAAAAAAGATTTTTCTGACAATGTGTTTTATATTTAATGCAGGGAAAGGGTATCTGGGAAAAGCAAAAAAACCCCTTTATTTTAAATACTTTACTTTGTGTTAACATTAAGTAGGATTTGTGGTCTACTAGGCTCAGGTAGCATACGTATAACTAGGCTTTGGCCTTTGGAACAGGTTATTTTGCAACATTAGAACCCACTGATCTCAAAACCCACATTTTGCATTTCTTTATCTGAGGGAGAATAGCCGAGCTGTTAGTCATGCTTCACTTTCCTGTTTTAAGCAGTGATGGAATTGCCAACTCTCAAAGACCGCGCTGTCATGCAAAGCTTCCCATGCTACATCTGTTTCTAATGTACAGTTCATAATTTAATGATGAGACACTTTAGTGGTCTACTTGCTGCAAATCTCAGTTGTTAAAAATGTCTGGAGCAAGACACCCTAAAACAGTAGGCACTTTTTTTTGGCACATTAATTTTGCAGGCGCACCCACCCAAATAAAGACTCAGACACCGGTATTGGATTAAAGGCATCGGGCCACTTTTATTGAATAATGCCCTAGTTCGAATTATCACTTTCAATTGGTGTATCATCCAATTGTAATTCTTTAAGGCAAGCAGGCCGCAGTAGCACTGGTAAGGTTCCACCCTAAATGCCAATGGAAATTGGCTACATGTATCAATTTGTATCAATTTGTTTGTTGACACAAACAAATTGTTGACCGGAGTCAATATACTATCTACTGACCCCACCCTATGACGTGTATCCGTTCAAATATCAAGGTGATGCAGGATGTGAAGCTCCTGACATCACCCCTTTCATATTTCGCCCTTGACCGGCCAAACCTGTTTCCCCTGTACCTATCTACGTGTTGGCCAGTCAATTGCAAACCTGCCAGATACCTATGTGTCATAAATCTTTACTTTACCCAGTGCTACCCGCCACATGGGGAGGCATCCATGATGACTTACCGCCCCCCTCCCAGACCGTCAGCTCGGTCACCAGGCCTGCACCTACTCCAGAAAGAGGTACATACCTCTAGCCGACAGGTGGACCCCATATCCTGCCTATAGGTCAAAAAAATATTTTTTGCAAACCTATCCTCAGATGTCTACTGGCTGTCCCCAATCCAATCCCAGCAAGGAACCGGGCAACAGCCCTGTCCACTGACCACCAGGGATGGCCCAAACCACGAAGATCCATGTCTCCCTTAAAATGGTGTCTCGGCACGATGTCAGACCATAGCGACCGTCTGTACAGCCATAAATGATGTAAAAACGCCAGGTCACTGCACTTCAACATTTTAAGGAAAGGCCAGTGATCTGTGTGAGATCATCGCCACCGAGGTGCAGAATAAGAACATCAGGCGGTCCAGCATCCCTGATGGACATCAGGAATGGCAACAATTCCCGCCCTCTCATGCCGCGCATACCATACCACCGCATACGTGCGGATGCACGCAGCCCAAGCTGGGGTCCACACTCTGTCGCCGCAGCATATACTGCCGCCCAGTGTACATAGCTGCGGCCCACCAGCCCCACTGCCACCGGTGTGCGGAGACACACAGGATCTGTAAAAGAGAATAAAGGGTTAAGGACATAACTAGGTACACTTACAGTGAGGGGACGTACATATAAGGAAAATACGTGCACACCCCCACGTGCCCACATATATCCGCCTCCGAGTACCCAAACGCAGCCGCAGTCAATGCGACGCCTATCCTAAATGAATGGGTGCCATAATGGGCCCCACACTGTGAAGCGCGGTACCGGTCACCCTCCAGAACTTAAATTTGTTAAGGGGAGACCCATCCTGGTGGCAGAAAAACAGGCCAGGGCGTGCAGCAGGCACTGCCAATTGCATGTAGGGCACCAACCGGAATGATGTCAGCATATGTACGTCATAGCAGTATACACCACTGCCCACTCCATGCTGATCGGCCTTCGAGGGACGAATCCCCAACTGCGCCCACTCTTGGTTGATATAGACATCTTCGAGTTCCAGTGCCCTACAAAACACATCCCCTTTTGACCATGGGACCAGCTCGCTGATTTGTCGAGCTGCAGAAAAAAGCTACAGTGGTAGCTGCATGAAAAGAGACTCCTCCTTCCTACTGCAACATCGTCTATGCCAACCTCGTGCAAGGTGGGTCAAAATATCAGTGAGAATAGGGCGACGTGTGTCCAGGCAGCAGCCACGTACATGTGTCCGCCCTTCCAATACATGGCCGTCCTTCCAATACATGGCGTATGCAGATGACCCTCGCATAGTCAGGAAAGCTCCGTGCCTTGGCCATGAATATCAAGGCGTAAAGCTTGGTGGCTATGGTGCGTGGAGCCAACCCCAGATCATAAGGGCGGAGTGTACATTATAAACCCTAGTCAACCAATGTCGGCCACATTTTGGGCAATTGCCTTTGCCCACAAAAGGCTCTAAAGTGAAGGAGTGGATGCTGATGCGCCGTGCGCATGCGAGTTGCCAAAACATGCCACTCACCCAGTTCCCGACTCCTTGCCAAATGACCATATCTCACCCAGGAGTGGAGGCGGTAGTTCCCAAGCATCTGGAGCCCAGTCACAGAACCGGGAGATCTGCAGGCGGGATAAAGCATCAGCAATATCGTTATAAATGCCTAGCACATGTTTAGCCCTAAGGAGCGCCTTAAAACGCATGGACCCAAGAACTATAGGTGAGCTGAGGCCATGACTCCGGGGGATTTAGACTTTTTGGGCATTGACAATGTGTACCAGCGCAGCATGGCCACACCAAAGGCGAAGCACAGAATTAGGCCACCTGCCCCCCAGAGCATAAAGGGTACCCAGAATTGAGCAAAAAAATTTAGAAATGTAAGATCGCATAAGCGATCCGTGCCCTGCCATCCCTGGGGCCAATGACCATAGGCACACTGTCCTTAAATAAATCTCCCCACCCAGGGAGCCGGAGGCATCCGACTGTAGTTGGAACTGGAGCTGACCAGAAGCTCAGACCTCCCAAGGAAACCGCGTGGAAGTCCTGCAGGAATGTGAGCCAAAGCAACAGGTCCACTCGTAAACCCCTAATCAGCCGTACCCTGCAGTGTCATTTAGCGAGACCCGCCATAGCATGACCCAGACACTAGGCGAAAGCACTACCTGGTATTACCACTCTGCAGGCGAAGTTGATGCGGCCATGCATCACCTGTGACTCTCGGAGAGGCACCTTCCACTTGGCAACATTGCCACGTTGCAGCAGGGGCCGCTCCCCTTGACCGACAATTCGGTCACCTGGCCCTCCTGCACGTTATTCAAAAGAGAGGTGCCTCCACTTGTTGACAGGTGAACCCCATCTCCAGAATACAGGCCCAATTCCTGTAACCCTATCCCCAGATGACAAATGGCTGTCCCTGAGCCATTCTAGACAAGGAACCAGGCAACAGCCCTGTTCACTGACCGTCGGGCACGGTCCGACCGCTAGGTCAAAGTCTCGCCTATGATATTGCATCGGCATGATGTATGACCATAGCAAACGTGTAGACGGCCATAAATGGCAAAGGAACGCCAGGTCACTGCACTAGGAAGTCTTTAAGTCCGGGCCAGCAATCCGTGCAAGATCACCGCCTCCGAGGTGCAGAATTAAAACATGTGGCGGCCCAGCATCCCCAATGGACATCAGGAATGTCAACAGTTTCCGCCACCTCTATGCCGTGCACACCATACAAGTGCATACGCGTGGTTACTTGTAGCCCGAGATGGGGTCCCCATTCTGACGAAGCAGCATACTGCGCTGCCCCAGTGCACATAAATTGTGGCCCACAAGCCATGCTACTACCAGTGTGCGGAAACACAGAGGGTCTTTAAAATAAGTAGGGAGAATAGAGGGCAGAACAAGGCACTCATTCTGTGAAGGGACGATCAGACAGAGAAAATTGGGCAAATCCACACCTGCCCATGCAACATATGTCAGGCTCCGGGCACCCATATGCAGCCGCAGCTGATGCGGCGCCCAACCGGAAGGAATGGGTACCAATTCTAGTTCAGTCAGGGTAGACCCGGCTTGGTAGCAGACGACAGGCCAGGGCGTGAACCACGTGCTGCCACAATCACCTGTGGGGGAGCAACCGGACATATGGCAGCGCCAGGCTAGTACCCTCTTCCGGCTGATCGGCCCTTGAGGAGCGAAGCCTCACCAGAGCCCACTCCTGATCGAGCAACCCATAATCTAGCACCAGTGCCCTGCAAAACATGCCCCCCATTGAAGATGGTAGCAGGTAACTCAATCTGAGAGCTCCAGATCAAGGCACAAAGGTGGTTGCCCAAAAGTGGACTCTCCGCACGGGGCATAAGCGTTGCCATGTAAGAGTCACATATAGTAACTACAAGTGCTAGCAGGGCTCATCGCTGGCATCTCAGGGTGAAGGGCCGCCCTAAGCCTAAGGTCTTGACCTAGGGTAACCATGACGGGCCAGGGAGAACAACCATGGCCCGGCAATCATTGTCCAAGCACTGGACCATTGGAATGGCCAAATCAGGATGGGCCCTCATATATCCTGCCATGGATGCCCAATAGGCCGGTAACCAAATTGGCCCCATAGGGAAGCAGGTTGCAGCGACGGGGCAACTCCTTGACCCTGTCGTCCTGCCCCTAATGCCCGAATCAGTGTGTTCACATTGCAGGAGGGGGAAAATGTGAATATATTCCCCAAACCACAGAGTCTAGCTAATAGCCCAGGACAAATGGTCACCCAGGGGCATAGAGCAACCGGCCATCGGCAGAACCACCGTTGGCACGGATTGGAGTGGATAAACACCTAACCGGCCCTACGGGCCCAGAGAAATTAAGGAAAAGCATAGGGGGGGTCACCCCAGTAAGAACGAGAGTGTAATTGGCCTGTCGCAACCATGTCCACTATACCCCCCCCCAGCGTGATGAGCTAGTGTCACAGGTGTGCTGATTTGACCAGGATACCCACTCGGTGCACTCCCACGAGCCGCCCCCACTGGAGGTTCCGGCCCGTAGTGGGCGTCAGAGTCCGCGATGTCCATCTAACGCTTGAATATCATCACTGACAGCCAGTATGTATGGAATTTGCTTCACAGTCTACCGGGAGCCTACATCACTCCCACGATAGAAAAAAATTTGTTAGGTCTTTTCCTCACGACTCAATTTCATTTGTGGAACCGCACCAAAGCGCTCTATATCGCCCACATTAGAAGTCACCAGGATTTACCTGGCCCGATTTCTGCAGGCAATAGCAGAGAGGATGCAGCCGCAAAGGAAATTCAGCAAAGGTCAGTTTTGGGAGTCTTCACGACTCCGATTCAAATTCATGCATTTTTTCATCAAAATGCCAAAGCTCTTGCATGGCAGTTCAACCTGCCACTTTCCCAAGCTCAGGGCATAGTCCATTCCTGCCCACAATGTGCAGGGGCGGCGGGGGGGGCCTCGTGGGGTGTCAACCCACGAGGGACAGAAGCCAACCAGGTGTGGCAGATGGATGTCACACACATTCCACAGTTTGGGAGATGGCAGTTCATGCACGTTTGCATAGACACATTTTCACAGTTTGTCTGGGCTACTGCTCAGAAGGGAGAAATGGCTTCCCATGTGGAGCAGCATCTCCTCTCCTGCTTCATTTCCATGGGCAAACCACGGCACATGAAAACCGACAACGGTCCGACTTATAGCTCCAGGCAGCTGGCCACGTTTATGGCCACCTGGGACATTAAGCACACTTTTGGCATTCCATACAATCCGCAAGGGCAAGCTATTGTGGAGCGGGTGAATCGGACGCTCAAGTCCTACCTCGATAAACAAACAGAAAGGGGGGAACTAGCCCTCCCCAAGAATCAGGGTCAGGCACAGCATTCTCTGAACAAGGTACTGTTCACGTACAATCACCTCAATGTTTTTTCAGATTACACTCCACAGGAGAAGCACTTCTGTCGCATGGAGGCGCTCTCACGCCCTATGGTGCGCTATCGAGTGCTACCGGATCCTTCTTGGAGGGGCTCGGTGCCACTCATAATGTGGGGGAGAGGGTATGCTGCAATTATGTCTCCTTCAGGTGTCATTTGGATTCCAGCTCATTGTGTCAAGCCTCATCTCGAGTCCAATGGCATGGAGCCAGGCATTCCCGGATCTGCTGCCAGAGGTGGAGGGATTGACCCTGATGGGGAAAACCAAGCGGAGGAGGTGACGACAGCTGATGACAAAACTGAAGATCACCTGGGGTATGGTCAAGTCCCTGTGCCAGGAGGCAACTGACATCGTGTGGCGGGAGAACATGGAACCAACGCCGGAGAACATCGTAGTTGCAGTTTTGTCCCAGATCACCTTTAATTCCTTGACGATGATAATCTTGATCCTTTCCTTGCTTAGGGGGGGAGGGGTTCAAGCCGCTTCATTTGAAGCAGAAGATCTGATGCCTGTTGGAGATCTCTCTGCCTGGCTGCACTACAACATCTGGGAAAGATTGGCGAACCTCGTCAATCAGTCCGATTTTTGCCTGAGGCAGACCACCGATTCTGCCTCTCTTCTTAGTACTTGTCTCATCCCAGTGTGTCACTCCCCAGGCGTGCACATCAGGAACGGTGACTGGTTAGTGAAGCAGATATTTGGTCCGTTTCACAAGATCATGTGTTCCACATATGCGCACTGGGGAACCCAAGTCACAAAGGTCCTACCGGCTGATGCTGCCACTCTGTACACTCCCCAAGTGGCGGTCAGCCCGAACTCAACTTGTGCTCACATGACCGGCTGTTCTGCAGTCAAGGGGCCACATCACCGTTGCCTCGACCCCAGCAACAGCACTTGGACTTGCAATCACCCAGAGACTATTGACTCAACGTTTGTTCATGTCACTTTGCCTTCAGGCTGGTTTTTTACATGTAACCAACACACTTGGAACTATATTCCTGCAAATGTATCTGATTCTTTCTGTTGTATTAGTCATTTGACACTGTTGCTTCCCACAAAGGATATGGTTGCTTCAAGCACTGATGTATCTGCCCACACATGGCACGTTCGTGCCACCCAGTTAGATAGTTCATGTGACAGTAACATCAGGTTTCTGAGCAAAGCTGAGTATGTCTCATTGGCAGTCAGTTTGTTTGGTGTGCCAGGCTTAGCCGTAGGCAACGCGCGCAGGATTGGTCAATTGGCTTGCGCTTTAGCAAAAGCCATTAATCATACCTCCTCGGCTTCGCCATGCTATATTGGATAATCAAGCAGCCATTGATTACCTCCTGCTCTTACACCATTTGGGTTGCGAGATAGTCCATGGCATGTGTTGTTTCAACCTCACGGACAACTCTCGCAAGGTACAAAGTCAGACCACAGATCTCCATACCCTGGTTAAGAATATCAAGGAAGATGCCATGTGGGGGTGGTGGAATTCATTATGGTCATGGTTTCCATGGGAATGGCTACAAACAACACTCAAGGTGATTGTTGGTGTTGCAATATTGGGGATAGCGGTTTGCTGCTTCGCGCAATTTATTCCCTCATTGCTGTCAAGGTGTCCCCCATGGAGGAAACCCCAGGATGTCCTCACTCCATGTCAGCTAATGCCGCTCTTGCGCCAAGCCATCTGTCAGGTCCAATTAAAAGGGGAGTGTGGATTCCACGCACATAATTGGCATACTGTCCCTGACAGAACCACGGTTATGGGAGAACACTCCTTCGAGCCTCTGGTTCCGAGGGGAGTGGATTAATAGCTATAGTTTAATTCACCGATCACTGACCTAACAGAGGGCAAAAGATCGCCAGATGGTTAACTCGATAGGCACGTAATGAGTAATCTCGCATCCGCAGATGCTCTAAACTCTAGAGTCAATCTAGGCGCATGTTTGTTCCCGATAACAATAGACAATGCATGTCCCCGGTAGTAAATTAGATAGATAAGAAACTTTCCCCGGTGAAGTCATCCCTAATGGGTAACTTGTGTAATCTCAATGTGCAGACTCAGGGATTTCCTGTAACGGCTACGCGCAACATATGCACGCGGTCAAGCTAGGCAGGGTATAAAGTCATTTGCCTTCTGATCAATAAACGCTGGTCTTCACTCCATCTTGCCTCACGTGTCTTGCTTGACCAGTCTCCTCCGGGACCCTCCGGCCCACATCGGGCCCTGATCCAACAACGGATTAGCTCGTCCTCATTTAAAACTTCCACACTTTCATTTTAAAATACTGCTGTGTTCTCTGAGCATTTAGTTACTTAGGGTTTTGCTTCTGTCCCAGCTGTCCCAAAGAGATCTAAGATGTCTTACAAATGATTAAAAGACACAAACAATTAAAATTACAATAAATGAGAGTAGTGAAATACAAATGATACATACTAACATTAAAATCCATTAATTATAAACCATTAAATGTCCATTAAAATTCAACAAAAGCAGTAAAATATACTGCATCTTAAAGCTAATGTCTTATGAGGGCACTTAGTCCCAAAAATTTTCCAGTTAGTGGAAGGTCAACAGGGATGAGGACAACATACCCTCACTTGGGGAAAAATTTCATAGCCTGGGAGAAGCCATTATCTTTACACAGCAGCAGATTTTACTTCAGTTGCAAATCAATACAAATGTCAAGAGAAACAAGCTATGCTTTATAAATTGATTGGAATAGTCCTCTTTTTGTCTTTACCAAACATGTTTGTGAGAGTAGGGGGACTGAGAGAAGGTCCTCCTCTGAAGATCTCAAGAACTGAGGTGCAATTACTAGACTCAAGCTACAAAGGGGTTTATCATTTACAACAATAATATTATGCTGTGAGATACATCCAGTTGTTAATCCTACAGGAAACCCACTAAATCAATGGAACTTTTTAATTTAATTTAATTCTTACACTTGTATGCTGCCCAATCAGGAAACCCGACTCTGGGTGGCTCACACAATATTATGCAGTAAACACAATAATACAATATACAATATAGACAATAATTATACCATATTCATCCTACAAAAGCACATATCATAATATAAAACAATACAATAGTACAATGGCCTCTTCACTCCAGCTGCTGGCAAGTCCGAGGGTGGCGGCGGCGAAGTCCTGTCATGTACTGCTGTAGTGGCCTTTTGTGCCCAAGCCCAGGACGGGGCCCGGACATACCGGTGCCGCAGCGGCCTCTTTACCCCGGCCACGAGGAAGTTGTTGTTGTTGTTGTATTTACATTTGTATGCCACCCACTCAACATTGTGACTCAGGGCAGCTCACAACAGTACCCATCTAATACACTATATATACTGTAACATGAAACGTTAAACAAGTCATTCATCTAAAACATTCAAAGTTCAAAGTCAAAGTTCAAAGTTGACCGCAGAGGAGTCCAAGGCCTAGACTGGCTAGGGGGTGATATCCAGTCCCCCGCCCCAACGACCAAGTCCCCGGCAGCAAAATGTTGATCTAAGAGGCATATCTGTTCCATTTGGAGCTACAATTGGGTTGAAACTATAAGGAATAAATCCACTAGGAAACTCCAGTGTCCTCTCAATAAAAGATAGAAGCCACTGTGGTGTAATTTTCAAAATGTTGAATTTGGTGTAAAAAGATCTATATTCAAACTGGTTCCCTGTCTTTGTGGAATGAGAGATGACATCAGCAGCAGCCTGTTGTTGCTTTTTTAAACTCACTTCATCTGCCTAAAGGATAAAAGATGGACCTGTCAGTTAACAGAATGGATACCAAGGGACCACAAAATACCACTAGGCAGACTCCAAAAATGATGGGATGAGCCAATGGTAAAGCTGTTTGGACAGAGATGGAAACAGAAGGCAAAGGATAGAACATTTTGGAGTTCAGTTGATTTGTGCTTAAATAGATAAGCAACGACAAATTGATATTGGATTGGATATTGGACTTCTTTTAAATTATTATTTTTTATTTTAATAAAATAATAAAATTCACTCCATCATGCAGCACTTGGGTTTTGAACTGCTGACCTGTGGAGTTTCTGGCCGTCAAGCTCTGCATCTCAACCACTAATTCACTATGGCCCTCTCAATTTCCTTTACAGTGGCATACATCACCAACAGGTTTCTGGCCACTAATATATAATGGAATATCTTCCATACAATTTATATATCTGCTATGTAAATGTGTATCTCCTGTATAAATTACCAAGATACATAAAGCATTAAATCAAATTCTGCATAGTGCTGAACTTATTTTGGAAATGAGATTGGGAACCTTGGACAGAGTAAAGCCCAGAGTGGGATTCACAGCACCTCCACAATTGGACTTACTAACCACTGCTGTTCAAAGTCTCCCTAAGGTCAGAGCAAGAGAGTGTTTAAGCCAGGGGTTCCCAACCTACAGCTGGCCCACGGCACCATTCCATCCGGCCTGTCGCTGCCACTGCCACACCCAGAAGTAGAAGTGGATGCATTTGCACCAGCCACAAAATGCACCCGTACATGCATTAACACAGCCGCACCTGTGGTAAACACGTAAGTGGGTGCATTTACGACAGCTGTAAATGCATCCTTTTCTGCTTTGGGGAGGAGTGGTCTGGCCCACTCACCATGGCCAGGCCGGTGGCATAAAAAGGTTGGGAACCCCTGGTTTAAGATCTAGCATTGGAGGAAGGGCATTGAGGAGAGTCAGAGGCAGTGTATGAGTGGATTATATTAAAGCATTCAGAGTCTTTCTAAAACATTCATATATATTTGTGATTGCCTTTAGCATCTTGCATGAAATTTCTTAACCATTGCAGAGGACCCCTCTCTACAGGAGGTGTACAAATTTGGGTCTTTGAAGCACAGCCCCCAGAATTTCTTAGGCAGTATGGCTGCTGGAGTTTTGGTATAAAACAAATACGCACACCTATGCTCTCAGATATGTCTAATGCATCACTCATACACACCTGACAAAATATAGATGAATAGTGTCATCGTCAGCTGATATGTGACAGTACGCATAACCCTTAATAAATACATAGTATTCACACTTCCAAGGATGCTATTTAGTGAAGAAAAGTTAGAAAGAATACACTGACATTTAGATTTCAAAGCAGAAAGAATTGTCATTAAAGATTTTATGAGTGGTGAATGTGTATAGGTGTCTCCATATCCCACATAGCATGTCCCACATAGCTGTATCATGAAAATACAGGAACTCATGACACTTTTAGCAAATCAGTATACATTTCTGATGCAGTAAAATATGTCTGTAGACCTGTTATACCATATGCCTGATTTGTAGAGGAAAATGTCTATTTCTCACACTGATCCAGAGAACATTTTTTAACATGTGGAAATTGTGATGTGTACACAAATATTCTGGGGCATCCACAAAATGTACTCACATACTCCCTCATTATGGGCCCTTTGAGAAGGGAGGGAGAATGATGGAAGAAAGTCCCACATTGCATTAACAGACTTCCATTAGTGCAAGTGGTGGATTTAACTCACAGCACACAAACATTTTAGGTTAATCTTTCAGTTAACTGCTTACAGATGCAGACAACAAGTCTGAAGGTAAGAGTTCTGTTTATTGGTACCAAGAGATTCAGGAATCTGGTTCTGAAGTTTAATTGCTTTTAAATTTCAGTAAAGCAAAAGAACCATGCTTCAGATGTCAGGATCTGGGTGGTGATGCTAGATGGTGATGTTGCTAACTTCTTTAGACTTAGCATGATTAGGTGTGTGTGAGTGCTTACACTGAGCAAAACAGCAATTCTGCCATGCTAATATGATACGGTTTCAGCATTACTAATTCTGACAGCAAGCCTATAAGCAGTGTTCAAAGATCTTGTCATAAATATATTCATTAATTTACATTCCACCACCCTATTTTATGTTTTGCATTTAAAAAAATAAGACATGTTAAACTCTGAAACGAATGGATTACCGAAGGAAAAAGAAATACTTTCATTGCTGAAGTCAAGTCTATTTAACTTTCCATTTTTAAGAAGGCGCATGCATTTCCTCTTATTATAAAGGGCAACAGGGTTGACTTCAAAACCTCTGCATGTTTTGATCACTTTCTTCCCAAAGACAGATTAACTCTTGTCACAAAACCTGGAAGGAATTTTCCTCTTCTTTAGCGTTCACATTTAAGAGTTATTTATTATAACAAATGCATTTAGGTACATTAATCTTGCTCCTGCAAATCCACTGCATGTCCTACTTCTTTCCTGTGCCCGTAAACATTAAGTGCTTGCTAAAATGTTTGCTTAGTTTACACACTAATCTCAGCTATTAAGGCAGAAAAAATATTTCATCATGTGATTCAGAATTTTCCCCCAACACACTATCTAGTTGTATTATGTTCATATACAATCTTAGGGCAAACCAATTCATGATGCTCAGAGGAGAGACTCGCTATGTTCCATAAAGGTTGTCAACAGCTGTCAAATCAGAATCTTAACAGAGCCTGCAAGCGTAGAAAATAAGTAGCTAAGATATCTGAGCAGTGGTTTTACCTCCCATGAGTGTCCATGAGTGGGATTTGAACTCATGGAGTCATACATGTCTCATGGCCCATCACTCTATCCATTGCACTTCACTTTTACTACCACACTGTGGGCATGGTATGGTGGGCGTGACCAGGGGAAAAGCCCTGCATTGCACCTAAATTAGGACTACTTTATTTCAAAACTTGGATGGGTAGGGCCAGCCAGAATTTTTGCAACCAGTTCTGGAGAACTGGGGCGAACCTGCTGTTGCCCACCACTGGAATTATAGCATAAAGATGCAATGTTACATCCATTTACCCAGGAGTTCATGAAACTGAACTTAATGTAAGGAGCAAGTGCAAAAAAATTTTGGCCTCATCAAAAAGCTCAAGTTATTAGAACATCCTATTTTAAAAAGTTGCGATATCTTCTATTCTGTGAGAATAAAAAAACAGCATCAGGAGCAGTATTAGCGCATGCACGCACGCGCACGCGTACGTTCACACACACACACACACACACACACACACACACACACACACACACACACACACACACACACACACACATGTTTTGCATAGTGACCAAACTAATGCAATGTTAGAAAAAGGTCAAGAGTTAAAGGTCAAAAGTTATTGGGGCAGAACTTGGGAAATTTACTTTTGGGGGCTACTGATCCCAGAATCCCACAGTCAACAGGAGTTATAGTAAACTATGCAATAATTATTTCTTGATCTAATTATTCAAATATACTGTATGTTTAAATTAACTAATGAATTCTGTAAACTAATCCAACACTTTACATGAATCCAAATTCAAGAACTTCATAAGGGAGGTCATGGCATCCACTATGTCCAATGTATGTCAGTCCAAATGAGATTACTATGATCAAGTAGAGTTGGCCATGTCATTTCCATTGTTTAAAAATGCACCTTAAAAACATTAAACAATAAGACAACATGATACCTGCACATTCAGATAGGGTAGTCAACAAATATATACAAAATATTTATTGATTTTGGATAAATACTTTCATCCATATTTTCTTCACATTAATGCTTCCAATATACAGTGATACCTCATAAACGTCCAAACTTGGTTCCACAAGTTTGGACTTTATACGGATTTGGACTTTGTATGAGGCATGCAAAATCCTAGCCGCGATGCCTCATACAACATCATTTCCATAGAGATACATTGTACTGTAACAGCACAGACTTCAGGGAAAAGTCAAGGAAACAGACAGGAAACTGACAGAACTTTAAGAAATCATTGTCTAAAGGCTAAAAACATTACAAAAACTTGTCAAACAACCCTGATTGTCCAAGAACCTGAAGAATGCTGCAAAAATCCCAGGAATGCTACTAAAAATTCTGACGAAAAAAATCCAAAAAATCCAAAATCGTGCTCAAAACCACTCCTAAACACTCTTTGCCTCATGCAAAACCCACAAGAGCAATGCACGCATGTGTCCTGCCTTTTATACTGCCCAGGCACAATGCAACCTGGGAAAACCCCAAAGTCACACGACTTTGTATGAGGCAACTTTTTTCAAGGAATTAGGCGATGTTGTATGAATCCGATGTTGTATGAAGCGGACTTTGTATGAGGTATTACTGTATTGTCTTTGATGGGTAAGAATGTCAGACTTTCCTTAAATGGACTTTACAATTGCCATTTCAGGATTCTTTATCACAATAACATCTATGCTCTTTGTTAGGTATCTGAATACTATGCTTGTGTCTAAAATTTATTTATTTATTTATTGTCAAATCTAGTATTATTCCACTACTCATGTCAGTATAAAGAATATCACATTTTTCAACCCTAAGGATGCTGCCCAGAAAATAAATTCTGTTGGACTTGCCAGTAAATTTTTTAGGTTATGATTTTCAACCCCAAGATGCAGTTCCCAAAAGAACCCATCCCAAGGAGGTTTCCTGTTGAAAACTTTGACACTGTATGCTGTTTTTGGAGGAATTGACTTCTTTGATTCTCATCTTTTGGCCCCTGGTATATATGGTGTGCCATACAATGCAATCTGGATCTAAAGCTTGGCATATCTAACCCCTACTCCACCAACCCAACGTCTAGAGGAGGAATTTGGATCCAAATCAAAAAGTTTCTGTTCTTTTACCATTAATGCACCCAGCTAACTGCTGGGAAAGACTAATTCTCAAAAGATAGAGGAAAAGAGCACCTGCTTTCTCACGCTGGTTTGTGTTTGCAGTCTTGATAAAAATGCAAGACAGCATATGCAGAAACTGTGCAGAAACTCCATTCACATGGTAATTCCTTTGTATGTGAGTAATTTCTTTTCAGGTGCCTAAATGAATACCAGGCTAGCAGGAGGATTTTGAACATCCCAGTCCAAAGTTTGTTCATGGCTATGTTTAACATCTTACTGATTATGGAGATCAAACACCACCTCTTTGTCTGGGTACTCCAAAATAAAAGGTCAGGCTCACTGGTTTCAATCCAGTACAAGTATGTATGAATAATATCCATTTAGATAACATGACCTCACATTAAATTAATTAAAACCAGGGTTTTGCTTGATCAGAGGAATAGGTATTGTTTACAAAAAATGAACATTATTTCCAGAGGAAATAATAAAAACAGAAGACAGGGTTTTCAGCTCATAGATTTTTATTCTAACAAAAACATCTGCTATAAGCAAACAAAAGTAACCAAACAAGTTCCAATCCCAGGCAGTTGTTTGTGCTGTGGTGAATTAAACTGACCACAAAGCTTGCAATATAGGTTGAAGGTGACATGTGGTTTTTAGCTTTGAGTGTTCATCATAGTAGAGGGTTTGGGTAAAGCTCCTTGGATTTATATAGTCCTACCATTAACATGAATATAAGCAGTCTAATTTTTCAAAGTTTCTAGACACCACCTGGGCATTTCATTTTAAGTGGGATCTTTGACCATGGAATGAAGAAATGAATCTAAACTAGTTTTGAGATGAATCTTTTATAATAAATGGCTTTCTATAGCCTCACCCTGATGAAATAAAGTCTACTCCCCACAGGGCAAGGAACTCTGTATGTTAAAAAAGTACTGTAGTAATAACTAATCCAATGACATAGTCCTTTACTCATGTTTTTAAATCTATATAATGCTTCTTTTTACCACTGATAAGACAAAAGTCACAACAATATCTACAGGTAATTTACTCATTATATGGCAAGAGAAACAATGCAATTGAAGTACAAACCATAAGAAAATTGTTAAGGTGATGCTTAACTGAGGATTTATACTCTTGGCATTTTTATACGGGTTAAGAGTACCAGTGGTTATAAGGGTGATATGTATCTTCAGGATTAGAGGTAGTGTCTTTTTCAACATCCATTTTGAAGCATCTCAAACACATCTTGAGCAGTATAGTGTGTTACCAATTTTTCTTCAAAGCAAGCATGTGCCTTTTTAAAACTCTTTAAAGAATACGTGTCTTTTGATTCTTTTTCTATGAACTTTAATTGTCCTATAGATCTTCAAATATTCCCCTCCCCTACTCATTAATGAGTGGGAGTCCATCCCAGATAGGTGGGGTATAAGTCCAATAAATAATAATAATATACAGTGTTTCATTTTGTATATACCTGTAGGCCAGCCTGGACCACACAAACTCAGTCTTATAATAAAGTGTCTGTTTCTCCTTTTGAAAGGCCTTTTTTGAGGATCAAAATTTCAACCCCTGAAGCCTATATTTTTTTAAAAAAAATCAGGTGAGGCCAATCATTCTCTTTCAAGATAAGCAAAATTGGCCTTTTCAATTTATATGAGCTATTTCAAATCTGTAAAACATTTGAGGTCATCAATTTCTAAATGAGGTAAAACAGTTTTACTTTTAAAGAATCATAGTTCAAAAACTCTTTCCCCAAACTCCCTCAACTTTTGCACAGAGCAAGAGCAGACGATCCTTTACAAATTTGCCAAACCTGGTGCTGATGTTAAACGAGTCGGGGGGGGGGGTCTGCCCCCATTTTTAGAAATCTATACCTATAAATCTGTGCATTAACAGTTGGAATGTGACAAAGGATGTTGCACCAGGCCCCACTAGCCCCGACCGAGCCTCCCTGCACTCACCCGAACCGGGTTCGCAGGTAACTGTCAGGTTGAGAAATATGCCAGTGGGGCAGGAGCCCCCTGAACATGAACAAAGAAAAAGGACTTCAATTCCCAGCGTCCTTTGCACTGTGCAACCCCTCAGCCAATCAGGCTGAGGGATACGAGCACAGAGGAGGCTGGGAACGCGCACTGACTTAAAAAAAACAAAATGGTGGGAGCCAGAGGGAAAGACTTTGAAAGACGCAGCTGGAGGGAGCCAGGAAAAGATAAGGGTTAGGTAAGGGTTGGGGGGTGGGTGAGGGAGGCAATGAAAGGTGCTGGGTCCAGAAGGGTTGGGGGGACAGACCCCTTTTGTCCCCCCAACCCTACCAAACCCAGGGGACCAGGGAGAGGAGATCGAATTCACCCCCCCCACACACACACACACACACACTCCATTTTAAAAGAGAAGAAACCACTTGGTTTCTTCTTT
This sequence comes from Bradypodion ventrale, assembly GCA_035047345.1. Lineage (NCBI taxonomy): Eukaryota > Metazoa > Chordata > Lepidosauria > Squamata > Chamaeleonidae > Bradypodion > Bradypodion ventrale. Next base: position 100,869,584 of record JAWDJE010000002.1, on the reverse strand, counting down.
TTAAAAACGGAGTGGTTTTTTGGGGGTGGGTGGGTGGGCAATGATCCCCTCTCTGCTGGGTCCCCTGGCTCTGGAAGGGTTGGGGGGGACAGACCCCTTTTGTCCCCCCAACCCTACCAAACCAAGGGGACCAGGGAGAGGAGATCGAATACACCCCCTCCCAAACACTCCTTTTTAAAAGAGAAGAAACCACTTGGTTTCTTCTTTTTAAAAACGGAGTGGTTTTTGGGGGGTGGGTGGGTGGGCAATGATCCCCTCTCTGCTGGGTCCCCTGGCTCTGGAAGGGTTGGGGGGGACAGACCCCTTTTGTCCCCCCAACCCTACCAAACAAAGGGGACCAGGGAGAGGAGATCGAATACACCCCCCTCCCAAACACTCCTTTTTAAAAGAGAAGAAACCACTTGGTTTCTTCACTTTAAAAACGGAGTGTTGTTGTTGTTGTTTTGGGGGGAAACGATCCCTTCTCTGCTGGGTCCCCTGGCTCTGGAAGGGTTGGGGGGACAGACCCCTTTTGTACCCCCAACCCTACCAAACCCAGTGGACCAGGAAGAGGAGATCGAATACACCCCCCTCCCAAATACTCTGTTTTAAAAGAGAAGAAAGAGCTTGGTTTCTTCTCTTTAATAACGGGGTGTCCTGTGGGGGGAGGGAATCCCCTCTCTGCAGGGTCCCCTGGCTCTGGAAGGGTTGGGGGGACAATACACACACACACACACACACTCACTCACTCTGCTTCTCTCTCTCTCTCTCTCTCACACACACACACACACACACCACTCCTGCCTTGCCAGGAATTTTTAATGTGTGTGTTGGTGGGTGGAGTGGTATTGTATGGGTAGTGGTGGTTATGCACACCCAAAACCACCCCTAACCACCAACACACCTCTTTTTTACATAAATTACCAAAAAGAATTATCCCTTACAATACAATTTAAAACAGCCCGGCTCTTTACCAACACTAAGAAAAAAAACCTTCCAAAACCATTTAAAACAGCCCGGCACCGCCGGGCAAAATCTGCTAGTATCTTATAGAATGCTGATCATTGATGCAACATTGTGTAGTAGTAGCTGTATCAATAATATAGAATGTGTTTTTAAGGAAATTTGTCTCACATGTGTTTATTTCATAATGCTTTCCACCTTCATTATTCTCAGGGCCTTCCAAAGCAAAATAATCTGGCTGGAGTCTGATTATTGTGCTCAAGTAAATAATGCTTTGAGGAGGCCTCTTATGCATTCCTCGGGGTAAGCCAGAGTTGGATCATTCTATCTCCTGCGGCACACATGAAATGAGACGTGCAGGATTCAACACCAAGACTGCAAAGGACTGCCACAGCCTTGAGGATATGGACAAGGGAAGTAGCAACCTACTACATGAGATTCTGACCAACAGAATGAAGACAAGATTTGTGTGGTGCTAGCTGGGTACTTCAAAATCTTCTCTCCACTCCTCTCCCTTCTGTATCTCCTCTCAGCAGTTTGCTTTATTAACAGTTTCACACAAGCATACAGCATATGGCACACAATGACATGATCCATCATCCTTCACCACACTGTCATGCTATGCTGCACTAGGCCTACTCAAATAGACATTTACACAATTGATGACAGATGAATGCAAACTATTTCTGTATCCTTATAATAGCAAGAAGGAAATGTTCCTAGATCATTGGTTCAGCATGGTCCAGGATGGTCCAAGAACAGGACATTTTCACCATCATAGGGAATGAACAACCTGTGATCAGCTTATTGGAGAATTTGTTCTCACAATTAACCTCATCAATCCAGAAGGATGCAACAAAGTTGCACCTTCACAGCCAGTCCATCTGGCATGACATCTTCCGCCTCCATGACTATTGGGAATCACAGTTCCTCCTCTGCTAATTTTGTCATTGGGCCCAATATGATGGTTTTCAGTGGCATTTCCTCCACTGAGGGGACCATCACCACTGGACTCTCCCTGAGCCAGCCCTCCTCCTCCGCCGCCTCTGCCGCCTCCGCCTCTGCCGCCGGCGCTGCCGGGCGAGGGAAGGAGACACAGCTGCATGGTCCGGCCAGCCATAAAAATGCCACTGCTACTGCCACTGCCACTACCGGACTCTCCCTCAGCCAGCCTGGCTGAGGGAAAGAGATGCAGCTATGCGACCTGGCTGGCTGGCCATAAAAATGCTGACATCGATGACTCTACCATCACCAGACTCTCCCTCAGCCAGCCCGGCTGAGGGAAGGAGACACAGCTGTGCAACCCGGCTGGCCATAAAAATGCAGTCGCCACCACCACAACCACCTGACTCTCCCTCAGCCAGCCTAGCTGAGGGAAGGAGATGCTGCTGCACGGCCCGGCCGGCCATAAAAATGCCACCGCTCCCGCCGCCGCCTCTGCCGGACTCTCACTCAGCCAGCCCAGCTGAGGGAAGGAGATGCAGCTGTGTGGCCTGGCCAGCCAGACATAAAAACACTGACACCAATGCCGCCACCACCACCGGACTCTCCCTCGGACATAGTTGGTGGGGTTGAGTTTATGATGTTTTTCCGTGCAGTTTTTTTTTTTGTATCATGATAATTCAATATTTTGTAATTGTAATTTGGATATTTTTTGAAATGTTTGAAATGTTTTTGTATTATGATAATGTGGTACCTTGTAATTGTAATTGTAACTGTATATTTTGTATCTTTGTTAGCCACCTAGAGTCACTTTGTGAATGGGGTGGCATACAAATAAAATAATAATAATAATAATAATAATAATAATAATAATAATAATAATAATAATAATAATAATAATAATAATAATAATAATAATAATAATAATAATAATAATAATAATAATAATAATAATAATAATAATGGGGCACATCCACCCATAGCCGTTGACCCCTTTAGGGAGTCAGGTTATTTACCGCCACCCAACACTCAGTGTCTAACTTTAGGCATTCATAGCTAAATTCACAAGTAGGTGGAATAACAAGTAATATCAACTAGCATTTTACAGATCCGTAATCCAACTATCATGTTCTTTTGTACTCCCTCTCAGTATGCAAACAGTGCTCTCCTAAGGTTGGATTGCATGATTTGCTTTCCTTCTGGTTGACTACTAGTCTGTTACTTTCATTTGTATTTTACAGAAAGCTTTGTTTATAAAGAATTCGAAAAATAGAAAAAATTTTCCTTTTTCTTTCTCAAATTGAATGCATATAATTTCACAATCAAAACAAAAATAAAGAAAGAAAATATATATTTAAGGTGGGGGGTTTACCTAAAAGGCAAATGTATGTGAAGAAAATTACTTCTATTTGAAGATTTTTAATAAACTATATTAAAAAAATAAATTTGCTTTGAGTCTATTAAACATTTTGAGGTTGTTTTGGGTTCACTTTATAGATAAATCTATTGAAAACATACATTCCAATCATAAATTGTTCAGCCAGAAATACCATATGAAAATCAATATATTAATATTCATAATTCAAAAAATAAATGTAATGGGTTTTTTTTAAAAAAGAAAAGCTTCTCCTTTTTGAAACAGAGCTTTCTGTTCCTCATTTTAATTTATTTCTGATGTATTCATTTTGTTGTTTATAGAGTTCTATGTATTCAGATAGTTTAACATGTCCAGCTGGTGGAATAAGCAAGCTTTCTTCTGGGTAATTGGCTCTACCACATAACATGGTGTCCATAGACGCCTCTTAGTCAACAAGCACATTACTAGCCAAGATGAATTATATATGAGGATATGGTTTTTTAGCAGTTGAGGCATTGTGATGAGATGTTTTTCTCTGGCTCTCCATCTCCATGCACACACACAAAAGAAGAGATTATATTTAAATATTTCCCATGATTTATGGTGGTTTAAGGTTTTCCATGGTTTTTGTTTTATTTTATTTTAGATCAATAATTAGAATACTTGTGGGTTATCACATTTCAGGACAAGTTGTGCAACCACTTGTGTATAAGCTGGCTGAGAAAAAGTACATTCACTGTAACAGTACTGCTTTTGTGAATTAGATTGAATATAAGTAGGCTATAATCCAAAGACCTTAATGGTGACCATCTGCTCAGTTGGTGGGGCTTTTAAGATCCTTTCCCTCTTTTTGGAAACAGCCACCAGAGGCAGAGAAAGCATCCCACCTCCATCAATGAAACTTGGACGAACTCCCTAAGCCAGTGATGACTAACCTTGGCACTCCACGTGTTCTTGAACTTCAATTCCCAGAAGCCCTGATCAGCAGGAGTGCTGACTTGGGCTTCTGGTAATTGAAGCCCAAGAACACCTGGAGTCCCAAGGTTAGCCATCTAATCCATACAGGGCAATGATGATGAACTTTGGCACTCCAGCTGTTCTTGGACTTCAATTCCCAGAAGCTCTTATCTGGTAATTGAAGTCCAAGAACAGCTGGAGTGCCAAGGTTCACCACCAGGGCCTTAAGCTATGTCTGTAAAGGGGGAAAACCAGCTACAGTGATGGAGGAGGAAGCCTTAAGGTGATCAATGCTGGAGTTCGAGCATGTTCAAAATCCTGCTTGACTCATAAGTATTTAAACTGCAAATAGCATTTAAGAGTAAACAGCTTTACTCAAAGTGACAGCTACTACTACATTTTCTGTTTCCAAATGTGAGAATGCAAGCACGGCGCCAAAATGGCCACCGCACTCTTTGCGGGGCCCCCACCCACCCGGACTCTGACATCCAGGTTAGTTAGATGAGTGGACACGAGGCAGCCTGGCTGCCATTTTAGAAGCGACGGAGCGGAGAAGTTCGCTCAGTCGCTTTCATCTTTGCTCGCCTCTTTTGGAGGCTTCTTTTTCGCTTCCCTGCTCCTCTTCGCAAGAGGCTCGATTTGCTCTTTCTTTTTACTAAGGATTTCCGTGGAGGGAGACATTTATGGGTCTCTCTGTCTTTTGATTCTCCTTGAATCGGAGGTTTCCCTTTCTCACAGCACCGGACTGCAGTGGCTCAGGTGGCTAAGAGGCTGACTGGGGGACGGAAGGTCAGCGGTTCGATTCCAGAGCACTGCAGGACGGAATACTTGACTCGCCCGGGGGGGCTCAGCCCACCCTCTCTACTCCTCGGGAGTGCCACCATGCGGGAAGGCTTGGATGGCACCCCCACAGGTGGGTGGTGGGGTTGTAGGACACACTGCCACCAATGAGCCCAGGCTGAGGGCTCGGGCTGGTGGCGGCACAGGCCTGCTCCCCTGGGGTTCTTACCCCTGCTGCTTCTTTGCCCGGCTTGGGACATAGCGGCCCACTTGGGCACGGTGCGGGTTTCCACCCCACCGTCATTACGGCCCCTCATGGGCTGGATTACTGGGCATGCCCCTATTATGGCCAGGGATTACCACATGGGTTATCCTGTATCAATTACCCAGTGGGGCCATCCGGCCCATCCGGCCCACCTTGTCCTGGTGGGTTAGATGCTGTGGATGCTCCCCTGCCTGCAATTCGGCAATGGAGGCATCAATGGTCATTGATCCACCACCTCGGATGGTGGGCGCGCCAACTCGGCGGTCCCGGCCCACATGCCGGCCATGGCTGCGCAGTGGGCCGCCAACAGGGTTGAGCTGCTGGAGGCCATCAGGCCAGCGTAGGCTGGCGCCTCGCAGCTTATCTAGCATTAGTAGTGAGAAGAGCGGCTTCAGGAGTTCCATATCTAGCCTGAAATATGGTCTAGCCCAATTGATATTCCCCAGAATCTGTTGCAATTCTACGAGGGTGACTGAATCTTTGAGGTTAATTTGTGACACAACTGGTGCCGCAAAAGAACGGAGAAGCCGATGGCACAAGTATGAAAAGGGCTCGGTTCTCTGAACTTTCTCTGGGGCAATGAGTAACCCCTTTTTCCCCAGAGTGTTTTGGAGGTCCTTAAACATTTCGCTGCCAAGTTGCGGCGCTGCGATCAGATATCATCCATGAAAGGACATATTAAGACTGTGAGGTGAAGGTTTCGAAACTTTTCCAGTGCGTCGTGAACATAAATTAGGCACCACCCCCTTCATCCAGTACACCGACGGGTCACCATCCTTGCGGTCATTGCAAGTTCTGTACTCAGAATGTGTCTATCCCCAGCAGTAAATTTCATCTTCAGCTCTCTGGATTCTCCAATTGCAACTCAAGACACTGCGTCTATATGATCATATGTTCTTGTCAATTGGCCTATATTGGCCAGTCCAGTAGACCTATCAGGATCAGGCTGGGGGAGCATCAATCACGAATAAGAAACAATGTAACCACTGCTCCCATGGTCTCTCACTATATCCACAAAAAGCATTCCTTTGCTGATATGCGAGTAGTTGTGTTAGAATCTTTTACCCCCCAGAAACATATCATCATCAACACTGAACTTTTTTACTCCAGAGGGAAGCATTTTATATTCATTCCTTTTTTACTCTCTACCCCTTTGGATTAAATACTGATCAAGATTTCTCCGCGTTTCTTTAGTGTCCTCCGTTTACTTTAAGTCTTCATTAGCAATTTTTTCCAGTGAGATGTTATCTCCTTATACTATCTGCGTCATGACCCCCACGTGTTTCCCGTTTAGTATTTTCCTTTATTAGGCTTTCATTATTTCCTCATGGTAATGCTCTGACCCAATAAGAATTTTCTACAGGAGGTTTTTCTAGGGCGCGCCCATATTTTGTACAGGTATTTATGTTTTATTGTTCATATATATTGTCAGGTTGCTTACTTATTTCAGGATGTTGCATGTATCTACTTTGCATGTATCTACTTTGTGATTATTTTGCAGATTCTTGACAAAGTACCAAAATATCCGTTTATCCGGAAGGAATTCGAATTGCTCTCTCTGCACCTTACCATTCCTCTCTGGATTGTTTTCCCGGTTACCTGGGCACCGACTTTTTGACCATGTTTCACTGAATGGTATTGGTTTGTGCTGCAGGATTCTTCCGCATGATGGACTATACTGATATTTGATGGACTTGTGATTCCTTCACACGTGTAAACTTGCTTATTGTTGTTGCTTACTCCAGATGTTCATACTGTTTGTTCTTTATGTGTTCGAACCACAGTCCTCATTATTGTCTGCATATATACTATTGTCTTTGATTCTCACTGTACTTTATTATGTACTTTATTACGTACTTTTGATGATATTGCTCGATTTCTGACTGTCCTGTCCGACATGATTTTCTGATTGTCTTTTAGATGTACGTTTATATATACCTTGGCCATTCAGCCTTTATTACCCTTTTACCCGCAGTTTGTGGTGCCACGGGCATTTGACAAGTCCTGTTCTATTAAATTGATTGTTCTTTATATTTTGGGTGTTGGCTTCTGCCTTTTGCTCTCCCCTTGTTATACACCCTTGCCATCTTCCTTTTTGCCCTTAGGTCTGGCCTGCGCCTCCGGAATGCAGGGTGGAATGTTCCGTGAATCTAATCCAGCTCTGACTCTCCCAGAGTGACTGTGGTCTCTGTTTGGACCGGGGCCAGAGACATGCCCACGCTCCTGTTTCCCGAATTCGGACAGTTCCTGGCCCAGTGAAAACCATTGTGACATCGTGGACATGGGGTGGTCGGAGCCTTGGGACGGCCCATGTTTTGGCCATTACCCTTCTTGGATCAGCATTCTCTAGCAAAATGACCGATCTTGCGACAATTGTGACATGCTCCCATGGTCTTGCCTTTGGGTTTCCTACCGCCTTGCACTGCCACTGCTAACAGACCCATTTTGTAGGAATCTGTACCAACGTCAGCACAAGCCCTAATCATGTCAGTAAGCGTCACATCGGGACGATTGCCCAGTGACTGCAAGATTTTACGGCAGTCAAGATTGGCGTTGTCTTTCGCCAGCTTCATCATAAGCTCCTGTTGGGCTTGTTCATTGTTTATCTGCATACTGACCGCTTCCTCCAATCTGTTAATAAAGTCCATGTAGGACTCCTGGGCACCCTGTTTGACTGCTGTGTAATTTTTGGCTGCTTTGCCAGCTGCCGGGACCTTGAGATATGCCCTAAAGGCTGTCTCAGCTGCCAGGTGAAGCGTGGTGAGTGGCAAGGTGATCTGCGCGTCGATGGGTTCTAACTGACCTGACCCATATAGCTGGTCAGGAAGTACTGCTCCTCCCATCCTGGCAGCCCTTGCCTGTGCTTTGAGTCGATACTTGCTGTCCCATAGCAAATACTGGCTGGGGTTGAGCATCATTCTTATGACGGCCTTCCAGTCATTTGGAATGAGCATCATTGTCTCACACACCTGCTGAAGTGTACCCCCTAGTGAAACGACTCTGAAGTCCTGTTTCTGTGATTGCCTTCTGTATTGCCATGAGCAATTTGTATGGAACCAGCGAACGGATCGTTTGCTGTTGACCCATGAGGGCGTCCAGTTCTATGCGGCCTGGGCACAACTGCCTAAGTTCAGCTAGTTCTTCCGCTGACAATTCCCCCTTGGTGGTTTCTTCCTCTACCATGCGCTGAATGGAACTTTTGGCTATCTGGGAACTTTTAACTGTCTGGGAACCACCAGCGTTTCCCATACCTTCAGTGACGTCTGCAGCTGTCGCTGAAGGAAAGCTCTCTAAGCCTCCCTGTTTAAGCTGTATTGTCAGATAGAGACCCATCGGGGCTGATGGCTCTGACTGTGCTGGGGGATCCTTGGTCTCTATAAGGACTAGGTCTACTTCTGTGATGAGCTTCCTACACTTACTCCATGTGCTAATCACCTTAGCTGGGGCTCTTGGTTCTTGCTTAATGCAGGTCCCTATCCTGTCCCAAAGTTGGAGGCTAAGCATGCCCGTTTCTGGATAAAACAGACAGTGCTCCCCCAAGTACACCAAAAGATCCGCTAATTGGGCACTGTGAATGTGAGTACGATTGACCCTGGCCAGGGCTTTGAGTTCCATTAAGTGAACTCTCTGGTTAGCGGTCAAACATTGCCGCTGCGGACAAGTCCCCATATTACCTGCCGGTCCTTTGAAGTTGCCTCCGCTGGACGAGTCGACATGTCTGGGTAAGGTAACTGGATTTGTTGCGATGAACCTCTGGGAAGGACTCAGAATGTGGGCTGCTGCCACAGGCACTCGGTAGCCTCTGTGATGGCGTCAGGGTTCACAGCCGACCCTGAGCGTTCAGAATGCGTTTCCAATGCGCAAGATGCCTCAGAGCTTTGGAGCATGCTCTGCCTCTGGAATGCTTCACCGCTTAGCATAGCTGTCACTCAGATCGGATGGCTTTCTGACCTGAACCACTGCACTGCCTCCGGGAAGAATTGGACACTTTTCTGGTGTAGAACCGGACCAAGGGTGTTGCTACTCACGAGTCGGATCACGTCGGGGTCACCATATGTTGGATCAGGGCCCGATGTGGGCCAGAGGGTCCTGGAGGAGACTGGTCAAGCAAGACACGTGAGGCAAGATGGAGCGAAGACCAGCGTTTATTGACAAGAAGGCAAATGACTTTATACCCTGCCTAGCTTGACCATGTGCATATGTTGTGCGTAGCCGTTACAGGAAAGCCCTGAGTCTGCACATTGAGATTACACAAGTTACCCATTAGGGATGACTTCACCGGGGGAAGTTTCTTATCTATCTAATTTACTACCGGGGCAATGCATTGTCTATTGTTATCGGGAGCAAACATGCACCTAGATTGACTCTAGAGCTTAGAGCATCTGCGGATGCGAGATTACTCATTACGTGCCTATCGAGTTAACCATCTGGCGATCTTTTGCCCTCTATTGTCCGACCCGCCTGTTAGGTCAGCGATCGGTGAATTAAACTATAGCTATTAATCCGCTCCCCAATTTCCGTCCCCTCGGAACCAGAGGCTCGAAGGAGTGTTCTCCCATAACTGTGGTTCTGTCAGGGACAGTATGCCAATTATGTGTGCGGAATCCACAATCCATGTTTGGTTTTATTAGTCCAAATGTCAGCTGAAAAAGAATCTATGGCAAAAATAATAAAAATAATCATGGGCAGGAAAAGGACATAGACAACTTAGAACTATTAGTCATGACTTCTGTTAAGATTTAGACCAGAAAACCCCACTACTTTCTGTTCATTTTCAGGAGTGAAAGAAGAACTAGCTTCAGATACATGAGAAAGGCCAGTCAGCCACTTTGACACCTTTGATGTTCTGGTAGAAATGTGAAGCAGCCAGCATAACAGGGCCAAACAACTTTATTAGGCAGTCAGAACATGGGGAGCAATGGCACAGCACTGCTAAATATATACAATCAAGAATGGATACATTTAGGCAGGAAACAACAGGATTGGACGGGAGAGGAGTGGGGTGACTGAGAGGACAACAGACCGGAGTGAAGACTTTACATGACTACATAGTTAAGGTGGGAATGCAAGTCCCGCAATACTGCAAAACCAACAAGAAGGAGACAAAATGGAGGATCATACTGATCCTAATAATATTACACAACGTTACAGCAATATATGTATTCAAACACAACAACACCCCATTTATATACTGTTAATGGAGGTATTTCCACACTGACACCATTTGGCTATATTTCTCCAAGGGCAAGTTTTACATTGCATTTCTTAAGGGGTATTATTTGCTTATTGCAACTGAAGGTGGAAAGTGGGTGGGAAATAACTAGTAACCTGATTGGAGGTTTATTGCTATTGGCCATAGTGAAAGCTATTTATCTGAACTGACCTAAACAGATTTATTACCAGGTACACTCAGTGCTGGAAGAAAAGCTCATTCTGCAGAAGTTGCACTCCAATCAGTATTTAATGTCTCCTTCACACCCTACCAGCAATTCTAGCTTGTTTCTCTTGACATTTGTATTGATTTGCAACTGAAGTAAAATCCTCAATGACTGGCTTTTGAGCAAGGGCAACCTGGGGAATATAGTGAAAAGCAGAGACATCACCTTGAAAACAAAAATTCACATAGTCAAAGCAATGGTATTCCTGGTGGTAATGTATGGGTGTGAGAGTTGAACCATTAGGAAAGTTGAGTGCAGAAGAATAGATGCCTTTGAAATGTGGTGTTGGAGGAGAGTCCTGAGAGTCCCCTGGACAGCAAAGAGAACAAATAGGACAATATTAGAAGAAATCAACCCTGATTGTTCATTGGAGGGACAAATAGTGAAGATGAAGCTAAGGCACTTTGGACATCAAATGAGGACTCACTTGAGAAGGCCTTGATGCTGGGAAAGAGGTGGAGGGCTAGAGAAGAAGGGGGAGTCCAAAGATGAGATGGCTAGATGGTATTGTGGACACAATGGGCACAGAGCTGGGCGGGCTGAGGAGGATGGTGGACAGAGGTGCCTGGAGGAAAATGGTCCACGGGGTCGCAAAGGGTCGGAATCGACTGTATGACTGAACTACAACAAATAACAGAAAATCCCTGAATGGTGTTCAAATTTGCTGTGAAGTTTGGCACTGTTTGTGCAAGTGCTTAGTAAAGGTCTTCCTTTCTCAAAAGCCAGATGTATCCGATTCTAGGGTGAGGTGCTCATCTCCATTTATAGCCAAAGTGCCAGTACTGTCTGTGTTTGCAGATGTTTTCATGGTCATGTGGCAGGCATGACTAGAGCCCAGCAAGTCACATGGTCAGATTTGGCCACATCCACAGATTTGGCCACTCCCATAGATTTGGCCATGCCCACTGAGGTAGCCCTGCCCACAGTGTTTCCCTTATTTTCAAATCCAAAACTTGACAGGTATGGATGCATCCCAACCCACTGGAAATAATATTGGGGAATTTTATTCTTCTTAGTTAGTTAGCAGAACATGAGGTAGGGGGGAAAAAACAACAGCACAGACACATGGAGAAATCAATTCAGTCTCAGTTTCTGCCTGACTGTCCATCCCCCCCCCCCCCGGCCACCAAAAAAAGAAAAACACACCCCACACCAGGCTTTGCATGACAAAAGTACTCTAGAAACATTTTAAGTAGGAAAAAAAAGGTATTTACTTACAGTAACCATATGTAGTTACACCCAGAAGGAAGCAAGAAAACAAACAGGAAGGGAGGCTTGCCTCAAATACCAAAGGTGATAAAATAACTTTGCCAATAACTTTACCAATCAAATTAGTGGCAATGGACAATCACATTAGGCTGCAAAGGGTTAGGGCATTCAAGATTGCTATTATCCCAACAAAAATACATTGGAGCCTTTATTTCAAATATGTATATTTTGGAGTAGAGTTGCTTTGGATCTCTAGAGCATTTCAAAGCCACATTTCAACTGCATTAGGATAGGTGAAGAGACCTGTCAATGCATAAGGCTGTATATGTGGTAATTCCTTAGTCAGGGTATCTCAACCTTTGGCCTCCAGATGTTCTTGGGGTTCAATTACCAGAAGCCCAGGTTAGCACACCTGCTGATTAGGGCTTCTGGAAATTGAAGTCCAAGAACGTCTTTAGACCCAAGGATATAAAAACCCTGCTTTAGATATTTCTAATGGACGTATGGAGGAAGAGACCAATCTGCTGTTCCCTTTTGCCTTCTACCTGTTTGACTACAGGTCATATAGACCCTTCTCTTTGACCATGCTGATTGAAACACCTTGAAGCTTAAGTCAGAAGTGTCTGACTGGCAAAAGTTTTTCCAACATAATGGATATACTTAGGAGAACCATTGAGATGTTCTCTTAATGCATTCATAATCACCAATTCTGAAGAGCTGACTTGGGCTTCAGAAATATTTAAAAATTAATTAAATATCTTTCTCTGGGCTACCAGATAAGATCAGCCAGAATAAACTCCCAACAAAGCAGTAATATTGCTAAGCTATCTGTTTTATTTGATTTGATGATATACAGTATACAGTATTCTGCAACCTATAGAGGAGAGGTTTTTTTTTGTTATTGCTTTTTGTTAAGCACAAAATAAATAGTGAGCCTCTCCTGACTTGTTAGTTGAGTTTCAGATTCAAAAGCCTGACATTTGAGTTTAAATATTTATTTGTATTTGAAACAGCATGATTGCATAATAGCATGAAATCCATGAAAGTACAAAGGATAATGGTGTAGTGTGATGCTTTGATTAGCTATACGCTAACGGGAGAAGTAGGAAATGTCAGTTTCCATTGGCTGTGTTTCACTGAACTGTATATTTGGTGGGGGTGTACCCTGTGGGGGTGGATGGGAAGGCAATCAGGATTAAAGTAACCCACCAGCAGTAAAGGGATTTGAAAAGAGAGAGAAGGGGGAGGGAAAGGGCTGTGTGGAAGGGAGGGGGAGGAGCAACAACATAAAAGCACAGAAGCTAAGAAAGATAGCAAAGAACAGCATAGCTGCTTATTGACTGGTTATGTATGACTGGAGGGTGAAGAACATAGCCAGACAAGTCACTTGGAAATCAGTTTCTATGAAATGTCCCCCTTTGTTAAAGAAATGAATGGTGATATGACTATTAGCCACCATTTCAGTCTGGGGATGAGGGCAGAAATGGCTTTTTTAAAATCCAGAGCAAAATTTAAGCACTGAGTAACATCAGATAAAACATTTTACTAAGGATACTAGAGAATCTAGGCAAAGGTCTCTTAGTACCTTATAAAGAAAGAGGTATTTGATATCATTCTGGTCCATGGGCATTTCTTTCAGTGTGAATATCAAGTGAGCTGGTTCTCCAAGGAACACTTCTAGGGCACAGGAACAGATCCAAGTTGATTACTTGTCAGTTGCAAAGTTGTGTGCTTAAATAAATGCTAGTTTTTCCGAATTGGGTGGCAAACAAGAACAATTGGGTGGCAAACAAAAACAGACTGGTTCTCTGCTTGCATATATATTAGAAGGTGTCATTTCTACTACCTTCTACATTCCTCTCTTAAGCAGGATACCTCAACATTAAGATCTTTGTCTGAGGCCCTTCTCCAAGAGTCCTTGCTAAATTATTATTAACTAGCATAGTTTGCCCGGCCTTGCCGGGCATTTTTAATTCGTGAGTTGGTGGTTTGGGGTGGTTTTGGTTTTGCACAACCACCACTCCTAGGAAAAAAACCACTCCAACCACCAACTCACACATTGAAAATTTTTATTATGGCAGGAGTGGTGTGTGTATGTGTGAATGTAGTCCACCAGAGGGTGCTATTTTTAGTTAATACTAGCAGATTTTGCCCAGCGGTGCCGGGCAGTTTTAAACTGTGTTGGATAGTAAAGGGTTTGGTTTTTTCTTTTCTTGAACAAATAGTGCCGGGCTGTTTTAAATGGTGTTGAAAGGTTTTGTGATTTTTAAATTGTTTATTTATATGCACGAGCTGTTATAAACTGTGATCAGCTTTTTTTGGGGGGGTTGGATTAAAAAAAGTAGGAAAGGATGATATAATTTTTTTCAATTTTTTTAAACCGTTGTACTTTAGATAAAAAAATTTAAAATGTGTAAGTATATGTTTTTTTCAAATTTAATATTTTTAAAATGTTTTAAAATGTTGTGTTTTTATTTTTGAGTGAAAAATGAACACAGGATTTTTGAAATGTGTGAATCATTTCTGTGAAAATGTTTGACTGTTTTTTCTCCTTTGGCCTCTGGGTGGTTCTGTTCATGTTTTCTTTTGCTTTGACTGTTTTTCTCTACTGGCCTCTCGTTATCGCTTCTTCTGGTAAGTAGTCTCTTTCTTTCCTCATTTCATTTCCGGACGTCGTGGAGTGAGGACGTGGGGGTGAGTTCTCTTGTTTAATTTCTCTGGTTGTTGTTTTTTGGGGGAGGGGGTTCTGTGTATTCTGTCTTTTTCTTATTTTTGGGTTTGATTTTGATTATTTTTGAATGTTTTTGATTCTGATTTTTGTGTTTTATTTTTGGGGTAAGTAAAGTCAGCTGGCGGAGCGCCGCTGGCTTTGCTTACCTGGGAATGGGTTCAATGTGTGTGTGTGTGTGTGTGTGTGTGTGTGGGGTGGGGTGGGAGGGTTTAACGTGACCTTGCCTTGCTGGCCATGCGTGTGAAATTCTTGCATTGGGTTGGGAGTGGGGATTCTTTTATTTATTTATTTATATATATGGTTGTTGTTTTTTGCAGGGGCCTGGCCAGTGCCTTGCCATAGCCTGGGTTTGGGGGAGAAGAGGGAGATGTCCCCTCCACCCAAGCTACGGGTTGGCTTGGGCAGGCCTCTGAGGCTGTGGGGGAAAACATAGTTTTTCCCTGTTGCCTCACCAAAGCATGGGTGAGGGGGTGGAAGCGACGGGTATCCTCTTTCCCCACCCACCCCCATGCTACAGAGGAGGAATTGTTTTGCTGTCAATGGGGGGAGGCAATGATGCCTTCGCCCTCCCTTGAAAGCGAAACACTTACTCGGAAAGTAAAGTTACCGGGCAGAGCGCTGTCCGGTGCCTTTCCTTTCAGGAGGAATTGTTTTGCTTTCAAGGGGGGAGGGGGGCGAAGGCATCAATACCTTCCCCTTGAACTTCCTCTGTTGTTGTTGTTGTTGTTGTTTTTCCACCCTGTCTCAACTTTTGTTGAGGCTGGTGGTGGTCTCGCCGTGTCTTCGGTGGGGTAGCGTGGAGGAGAGGGAGTCCCTCTTCTCCCCGTTGCTCCGTGCAAGAAGGCCGGCGGGTGTTTGCGTGGCTTTGAGGCGCTGCATCCGCCTGTGGCGGACTTGTGCTCCCAGTGCATTTTTTATTTTTATTTTTCGCACGCTGGCTTCCTCAGCATTCTGTGCGCTCATGGCATGCAGGACACTGGGGCTTGTACTTTTGGGTTTGTGTTTACCATTTGTGCAGCGGTTTTTTTCCTGGGGCTTCATTTTGATTGGCAGTGGCTCGTTTCCAAATGTTCCTTTTGCTTGCGCCTCTCATCCTGATTGGCTGTGGCACAGCATGGCCCAAGGAACGTTGGGAAATGGAGTCCTTTCTTTTTGTTTGCATTCGTGGGTCTCCTGCCCCACTTGCGCATTTCTCCAACCCCCAGTTACCTTCATACCCAGTTCGGGCGAGTGCACAAATGCTCGGTTAGTATAGCCTGGCTAAGGATCCTTTGTCAAATCACAACGGTTAATGCTCAGATTTATAGGTATAGATTTTGTTAACTAAAAATAGCACCCTTTGGTGGACTACATTCACTAATGTTCAGTGCGGAGGAAGCATTGGTGCAGGGAGGATGTCTTTTTCGGTTGTTCCCTGTAGGTGAGTTTTTTTGTTGTTTTTGGGTGTGTGTTAGTGTGAGTGTGTGTGCGTGTGTGTGTGTGTGTGGGGGGGGTGAGTTGGGAGGGTTTAACGTGGCCTTGCCTTGTTGGCCAGGCTGCGTTAAATCCTTGCGTTGGGGTGGTGGGTTTCTTTTATTTATTTATGTTTTTTTACAGGGGGGCCAGCCAGTGCCTTGCTGTAGCCTGGGGTTGGGGGGGAGAGGGGTTAGCCCCTCCCCCAAGCTATGGGCCGGCTTGGGCAGGCCATCGAGGCTGCAGGGGAAAGCATAGTTTTTCCCTGTTGCCTTGCCGAAGCATGAGATGGGGGGAAGAGAGGAGCATCCTCTTTCCCCACCCCCCATGCTACAGTGGCAGCTTGTCCCAGCCTTCGTGGCTGTGGGGGAATTTTTTTTTACCTGCTGTCTTTCCAAACTTTGGGGCAGAGAGGGCGGTATCCTTTCCCCCCCCCCCAAGCTATGGGGTGGTTGTGGGAGATGGAGGCCGAGAACGGTGCTCCGTGCTTGGCCTTTGTCTCCTGTTTTTAAGTTGTTCATCTTCCTTGGAAGACGGGGGCCAAATCTTTTGGCCTCTATCCTCCTAGGAAGATGAATTGGTTCCCTCTGGGAAACACTTTCCCACCCATCGCAGCCTTCTGCATAGGGAGAAGCACCGGACTGACCTTTGCCGTGTCGCCCGCAGAGACAAAGGACAGTCAGGGCACCCCTGATCTAGAAGCTTAAATAAAACCAAAGATATATGTATCATACCTGTCAAGTATCCCAATTTTCCTGGGAAAACACCTTATTTTTACCCCCCTTCCCGCCCCCTCCCATTTTATCAATTTCCCCTTATTTCCCCTTATTTTTTAAAAAATATCCTGAACGGAGCCCTCACAGGCGAAGCTGCAGTATTTTTTTCCGGCCACCAGAGGTCGCTGTGTGGCAGGCTTTTCGCTTGTGGAAGGGGAGAGAGAGAAGTTGGGGGGGACACGTTCTGAGTTTCTCTTTCATTTCCCTCCTGCCACATGGCCAATATGGAGGCTTCATTTTTGCTGCTGAGCTGGTCGGAGCCACCATGCTGGGAGGGATGGGAGTCTACTCTAGAGGTGAGCGATATTTCATATATGCAGGGGCAAATCAGCTCTTGGTCTGGGGGCAGAGACTTCTCTCTCACTCACATGCTTTATTGAGCTGTTTCTGCCCTGCCTCCTGGCTGGAGGCTTCCGTTTCTAGAGTTCTAGAGTTAACTTGGGAGGGGTGGGGGATGGTGCTTGATCACTATATGTGTGAGAGAGGGGGGGTTCCATTTCTGTTTTAGAGTTAACGGGAGGAGTGGGGTGGGGTGGGGTGGTGGATGGTGCTTGATCACTATATGAGAGAAAGAGAGGGGGGTTCCGTTTCTGTTCTAGAGTTAACTTGGGAGGGGTGGGGGTGGGGGATGGTGCTTGATCACTATATGCTAAAGGTAAAGGTTTTCCTTGCTCGAAAGCCAGTCGTATCTAGAGTGCCAAGGTTCACCATCACCATCATAGATTCCTACAGCAGCTATTTTTTAGAGCAAGAAGCTGCTTTTTGTACAAGAGAGCAGATCCAAAATACATGGGGAGAATCATCAGAGCTCATAGATCCAATGTGCTTGCACGGTTGTGTAAGGGGATCTGAGTTAGGTAAAGGTAAAGGGTCACCCTTGCGCAAAAGCCAATCGTATCCGACTCTAAGGTTCAGTGCTCATCTCTGTTTCAAAGCTGAAGAGCCAGCATTGTCTGCATCTGCAGCATTTCCGTGGTCATGTGGTAGGCATGACTAGACACCGGAGCACACAAAACACTGTTACCTTCCCACCAAAGTGGTCCCTATTTATCTACTTGCAATTTCTTGCTTTCAAACTGCTAGGATGGCAGGAGCTGGGACAAAGACAGGAGCTCATTCCATCCTGCAGTACTCGGGAATCAAACTGCTGACCTTCTGCCTTCCAGTCAGCATCTTAGTCACTTAAGCCACTGAGTAAACAAGAAAGAAAACAAAACAAAAGTCCCCCAAGAAAATGGGGAATGGGTTCTTTGGCCCACACAGCTTTGTGCCCATTGCATCTACAATACCATCTAGCTATCTTATTTTTGGCCACCCCCTTCTTTTTTCCTCCACCTTTCCCAGCATCAAGGCTTTCTCAAGTGAATCCTCTCTTCTCATTTGATCTCCAAAGTACTTTAGCATCATTTTTACTATTTGACCTTTAATGAGCAGTCATGGTTGATTTCTTCTAGGATCGACCTATTTCTAACACCACATTTCAAAGGCATCTATTTTTTCTGCGCTCAGCTTTCCTAATTGTCCAGCTCTCACACCCATACATTACCACCGGGAATACCATTGCTTTGACTATGCAATTTTTTGTTTGCAAGGTGATGCCTCTACTTTTAACTATGTTCCCCAGGTTTCTCATAGCTTGTTTCCCAAGCATCAGTCACCTTTTTATTTCATGGCTGCAATCACCATCTGCAGCGATCTTGGATCCTAAGAAAGTAAAATCTGCTAGTCGTATCCAACTCTAGGGTGCAGTGCTCATCTCCATTTACAGTCAAAGATCCAGTGCTGTCTGTGTTTGTAGACATTTTCATGTCCATGTGGCAGGCATGACTAGAGTCCAGCAAGTCACATGGCTATATTTGGCCACACCCACATATTTTGTCACACTCACAGAGGGGTGTGGCCAAAATCTCTCTTATTTTCAAATCCAAAACTTGACAGTTATGATATGTATAAAGAATCATTTTTATTCTTAAAGCAAATGTATATCTACTTCAATGATAGCCATTATAAACTGACCTATAGACAATGCATATGTTAATTACTCTATCAATTGCTAATTTTTTATGTAACAGAAGTTTGAAGTTTCATTACTTAATGCTATTGTCACTCCAGATGTTCACTCTTTGTGTTAGTATATCAACATCTGATCTTGCTTCCAAACCATATTGACTATCTATATAAACCTATGGGCTAAATCTTTTAGTCCATGCATCTGGGGAAGTAAACACAAAGGTTCACACTGAAATAAATCCACTAGTCTTAAAAGTGCCACACTGTTTTTGTTTTTATTATACATATGTAAAGATAGCAGTGAAGAGGCCAAATCCTCTGATGCTCTTGTTGGTGAGCTGTTGCATTTGAACAGAGAGCACAGCATCTGACCCAGTCTATCTCTGAGTCTTCAGCAGGGGCTGACCATTAAAGCAGGAGGCTGGGAGGACCCAAACATAAGCTGAAGATTCGGAGATGCCTTATGGGAAAGAGGAGAGAACTCATCTACCCTGGTGGATGGTGGATATATGTCAAAGAAGTGATAAAACCATATGAATTGGAATATCTAGGTGATTTGGAGTCACCATTAGAAGCTCTGTGGGTATGGGGCGTGTCATGATGGAGGGCTGAGAGGGACGAGCTTTTCTCCGCTCGGAAAGGAGAGAAAAGAAAGTGACTTTTTAAAAGTGAAAATAGTCCTTGAAACCGGCTGAAAAATGGATTAGGAAAAAGAGAAGGAAAATTAGCAGTGGAAAATATATTGGAAGCTCTAAAGCAGCGCCGAGAAAAAGAGGTAGGACTGAGTTTCGATCTTGAGAGTGGGGGGATGGGCGACCTGTAATGGCGACGAGTCCCCAGAGCTCCTGATCGAAGAACGGAAACTTTGGAAACGTGAGGAGAGCGGCGTTCTAGTAAAAGTGGCTAAAAGCGTGGATAAAGCATAAGTGGACGTCGGAACGAAAAGTAAGCTTGTTGGGGGGCTGAAAGAAGATTCCGTAGCGGGCTCGCTCGGTCTCGCCGCCCCCCCCCAATCGGAGACATACGGAGTTTCGAGGCGCTGGAAAGGAGCAAAGGGGAGAAGCGAAGAAGTTTGTGGGTGAGCAAAGTTGTAAAGATTTATAAAGAGGAAGGGGGAAATAGAACGGAGAAGTAAAGAGACTGATGTTTTTTTTTATAATTCTTTTCCCCCTTTTGAAACGTTTTATGCCGGTGGGAGCGGACAAATAAGTGGCTAAGCAAAAGGGGCAAGACAGTATTTCCTGCTTTCCTTTTTTTTTTCTTCTCTTTTTGATGTTTGATTTCTTTTTCCCTTTTCATTGCCTCCCCCTCTCGTTATTATGCTGTGGCCTAAGAGTATTGGTCTTTAAAGAAGAAGAGAGACGATAAGTCTGTTCCTGCATATATATTTTTTTTTTGGAGATACAAAGGGAAGCAAGAAGGTGTTGTGGCATAGTTCCCTGAGAAATAAACTGCTTGTAGACTGGAACTTTGGAGAACAGGAAAGTGAACTCCTCAGTGTCATTTTTATTTCTGCTGACTCTTCCTTTTTCTCTCCTTAAAAGAGATTTGGAGAACGTTTGCAACTTACAATAGAAAGTTGGCTCCCCCTACAGTTAAATTTTTGAAATAAAAAAAAAAATTTTTTTCAATTGTTGTTATTTTTGTTCTCTTTTTCTTTTTATTTTTCTATTTTCATTTGGTTCGAAGCTTTTTAATTTTTTAAAATTTTTTTCTTAAATAAGATTTTCTAATTGCCTTTTTTAAAATTTTTTTTCTTTCTTTTTTATTTTTCTTTATTCCTTTTTGTTTTTATTTTTATTCTATTTTTATTTTTGTGGGGGGGAAAATATTAAAGTAAAAAAAATATATAAGAGGGAAATTAATTAATTTAAATTGGGACCATGGAGGTTTGAATGACTCTCTGGGTATACATGTGTGTGTATATTTGGTTGTAAATACACACGCATATATAAGACAGAGAGAGGGAGGGGGGAGGAGGGGATAAGGGTTAAGTATTGTAATTGGAAAGTTTAATAAAACTGGTTAGAGTTTAAATATATGGTGAATTTTGAATGACTAAACTTTGTATGTAAATTGATAATAAGCAGTTAGAAATATATTTGAATGAAACGGCAGGGGAGAGGGAAAGAGAAGGAGAAGAAATTGGCTTGGACAAGAGGGCAAAGACCAACGTCCTCGGATAGAAGTTTCAGGAGGCTTACAAGATTGGATGAGGAGGAAGAAGAGATGAAAAAAGCAATGCAACAAGAGATAAAGGACTTGGAGGAACAGGAGACAGTGAAAAAGATGGCACAACAATTACAGCAGCAGCAGCAACAGAAGACAATAATATCACCAACGGCGCCTACTCCATCTGCGGTAAAATCAATCGTGATAACAACAGCAAAAGTAACAACGACAACAACAGCTACGACAACAGTGTCAACGACAGCGGCGATAGCAGGAACAACACCAACAACGATTGTAACTACGTCTACGGCCACAACACCAACGACATCGGCGACAGGGGGAGGAGAAGGAACAAAATCTGAATTTGAAACCCTTAACGAGAAATTTGATGCACTGGGGAATAATATTGGAAACATGTTCGCTCGTTTTAGAACAGAATGGAAACAGGATTTGCAGGATTTGGTAGTAAACCTTATGAAGGGAATTGAAGGCATGAAAGAGGAAACAAAGAACATTAAAAAAGAGCAAGAAGAGATAAAAAAAGAACAAGCAACGATAAAAGTAGAGGTCATGGACTTAAGAAGGAAAGAAAAGGAAAGAGAAAATAAAGTTGGGGACCATGAAAAGAGATTGGAGAACGTAGAAGAACAATTAAGAAAAGCAAATGTTATAATTCGAAAATTTCCAGAGAATTCACCAGACAAATTAAAAGAAAGAATAGTGAAATGGCTTGACGAAATTATGGAAGATGGCTTTACACCGCATGAGGTGGTAAATGTATTCAGGCTCGGTTCAAGAAGGGGAAAAACTGGGTCAAGGAATGTCATGTTAAAATTTGCTAATGTATCAGATAAGCTGAGGTTAATGGCGCTTATACGTGAAAAAGGACCAGAGGTTTTAAAAGTAGAAGGCCATGATATTGAAGTATACAACGACATTCCAATGGAGGATCGTTTTTGGAGACAGTCGATGAAGCCAATCACAAAAAGATTCCAGGAAAGGGGAATAAGATACAATTGGAAATTTCCAAGACAATTAAGTTTCTTTTATTTGGGAAGAAGATTTTTAATTAATGAAGATATTAATGTCTTGGACGTAATGGCAGATACCAAATTATTGGAAGCAGGAACTAAAGAGTGGTTTGACTTGAAGGAAGAATTGATTATATCTGGTGGTTATAGAAGAAGGGATAGCAATGGAAATGAGAATATGCCAAAAGGGGCGGAAGGAGGAATAGCTCCGGACGGGGAGTAGGTTCAGGCCCAATCCAGACCCCTATGTATGACTGCACCCCCCTCCCCCCTCTGAATTTCGGAGGCCATTTGTTAAAAAAAAAAAGAAATGGGGAGGGAGAGTAGTAGATTGTTTAGTGTATTTTTTCTTTTAGATGTTTTTTCTTTTTTTATTATTATTATTATTTTTTTGTATAAGGTGAAGGAAATGTTATATGTCGATCACATGCCCGTAGGAGGAAGTGGGAACTGTAAAAAAAGAGCGGGAGATACATAATAGATGAAGGATGTAAAAGTATTAACATGGAACGTGAAAGGTACTGGTTGTCAAGTGAAGAGAAGGAGGTTGGAAGCGGCACTCAGAAAAGATAGACCGGATATAATTTTTCTTCAGGAGACCCATCAGAATTCAGAAAAAACTAATAAATTATTCTTAGGATGGACACAAGTTTACGAAAAAGCATATGGTTCCTCAAAGGCTAGGGGGGTCGCAACTTTGATATCAAATAGAGTGGGATTCGAGATGATAAAAAGTATATCAGACCCAGAAGGTAGATACTTGATAATAAAGGGGAAAATAGAAGAAGAGGAAATAACGCTGGTGAATTTGTATGTGCCAAATGAACATCAAAATAGGTTTTTAAATAAGATATACCGAATATTAGAGAAGGAAAAAACAATAAAAATGATTGTAGGGGGAGATTTTAATTTAGTAGGATCAAATATAGATAGCACGAATATGAAGAGAAGTGTAGGTGGAAATAAGACGTTTGTGTTAAATAATTGGCTGAAATCCTTGGGGCTGAAAGATACATGGAGGGTACTCAAAGGACAGGAAAGGGCCTATACATATTTTTCACAAGTGTACAATACATACTCCAGAATAGATTATATATTTGTTACGGATAATTTGATAAGTAACTTAGATGGTATAGAAATTGGAATATTTAAAGAATCGGACCATGCAAAAGTATTGTTGGAATTGAAAATAGATGCTATAAAGAGCCCGAAAAATTGGAGATATAACGCCAGACTGTTTAGAGATAAAAAAAGTAAAGATCAAATGGTAGAAAAATGGGAAGAAAATTGGAAGTGGAACGATACAGGGGAAGTACGAATTGGTACCGTATGGGATACCATGAAAGCGATATTTAGGGGTGAAAGTATTAGGTTGGCAAGTATTAGAAATAAACAGTTAAAAAGTAAGCAAGAAGAAACAGAAAAAGAGATTAAAAGGTTACAGGAGATACATGCAATAACTAAGGATAGAAAAGTATATGAAAAGATACAGGGATTAAGGAAAGAATTAATTGGAAAGGACATGGAAAAGGTAAAAAGAGACCTAACATATTTAAAAAGAGAATATTTTGAATATAGTAATAAAAATTCAAAAATGTTGGCAAGAGCGGCTAAAGAAAAGAGAGGCAGAAGAGAAATAGGGATATTAGTGGATAAGGAGGGTATAAGGCATAATAAGACCAAAGACAAATGTAAAGTGGTCAGAGAATTCTATCAAGCCCTATACTCTAAAAAGAAGATAAACCTAGACAAATTAAAAGATAGATTGGAAATGCAAATTAAAAATAAAATAAGTCAAGAACATAAACAAAGAATGGAAGAATTAATAACTGAAAAAGAGATAAAAAAAGTAATAAATAAATTGAAAGTAGATAAAGCACCTGGTGAGGATGGATTACCTGCTGAGTTCTATAAAGAATTTAAGGATATAGTAACCCCGAAACTGTTAAAAATCTATAATAGCATTCTTAAAGGGGAACAGGTTCCTGCATCGTGGTACAGAACAATAATTGTTTTATTACCAAAACCGGGAAAAGATCTAGAAAAAGTAGAATCATATAGACCTATCTCCCTGATAAACCAAGACGCTAAGATTTTTACGGCTATATTGGCAAATAGATTGAATAGTTTTATGGATAAATATATAAATAAAGACCAGGCCGGTTTTGTGAAAGGGAGACATATGGCTGATTTAGTAAGGCGAGTACTAAATTTAATAGATGTGGCAAGACAAAATAAAGAGAAAGTAGGCATACTTTCATTAGATATTTTTAAAGCATTTGATTCTGTACAATGGGTAACAATTATCGAGATAATTAAGAGTTATGGATTCGGTAATAGGTTTATAAAGACAATAGAACAACTGTACCAACAAGGATACGCTAAAATCAGGGTTAATGATGGTTTAACAGAAGAATTAAGATTAGAGGCAGGAACAAGGCAAGGATGTCCCTTATCTCCAATACTATTTATTATGGCGATGGAAATATTAGCCAACATAATAAGAGAAGACAAAAACATAGAAGGAATATTGGAAAATAAAATTAGTTTATATGCAGACGATACTTTGTTAATTATGAAACACCCCAGAAGAACCATGGAAAGGATTCAAAAGCATCTAAAGGATTTTGAACAAATTACAGGTCTGAAGGTAAATTGGGAAAAATCAGAATTGATTTTAAATAATATTGAAAAAGAAGAGCAAAGGAAAATTAGGGATGAATTTAAATTACAGATTAAAGGGAGCTTGAAATACTTGGGGATAAATATATCTAATAATCTAGAGGACCTGAAAAGACTAAATTATGATAAACAAAAGAAGGAACTAAAGACTAAAATTTCACAATATCAAAAACTGAAGCTGTCTTGGTTTGGCAGAATAGCATTGACTAAAATGATGTTACTACCAAAGTTAAATTTTTTATTTGATGCCTTACCAATTCAGCTGATAGATAAAGATATTGAGGAATTTCAAAAACTATTTGATAGTTATTGTAATGGGGGACGTAGACCTAGAATTCTAAAGAAAATGTGGTATTTACCTCAAAAAGAAGGTGGATTAGGAATGCCTAATTTAAAGAATTATTATAAAGCCTTCCAGATAAAGAACGTAGTTAAGATATTGATGAAGGAGTCGGTTATATGGGAGGAAATCGAGATGAAGGAAGTAAAGGAAGTTGGTAAGAGTCTTTTCTTAGACAAGGAAATAGGAAAAATATCGGTTAAAAACAGAATGATGAGATCTATGTTGGGAGTATGGAGGAAAGTTAAAATGAAATTGGCCCCAAACATCTCACTGATAATTGAAATAGAAGATTTGAATAACTTTCCAATAAAATTGGATAACGAGATTAAGGAAATTTTGTTGACAAATAGGGTTCTCCTATTGAAAGATTGGATACGAGTCTGTAAAGATGATGGGAGGAAAAGAGAGTTATATACCCAGATGAAGTTGAATTGGTTTCAGATAATTATGGTGAATAAGTGGAATAATAAATACTGGAGGGAGCGAAGCTTAGAAAGAGACAGGACGGAATTTGAGGAACTAGTTTGGAAAATTAGGAAAGAGGAAATTGGTATTAAAGGGTTGGTTAGTAAAATTTATAAAATAGTAAACACAGAAAGCAACCCACAAGAAACATTAAGACATACATGGGAACAGGACTTGAACTTGAAAATAACGGAAAAGGAATGGCAAAATAAATGGAAAAAAAGAATTATGAGATCCCTATCGGTCAGAATAAAGGAACACAATTTTAAAATGTTATGGAGGTGGTACCTGACACCCGTGAGACTGCACCAGATGGATAAGAAGAACAATAAAATGTGCTGGAGATGTAAAAACAGTTTAGGCACATATGTTCATATGTGGTATGAATGTAAAGAGGTAGAAAACTTTTGGACAAAAATTGAGATCGAGATAGGGAAAATTATGGGAGTACGTCTCAGATTGGGGCCAGATACCACCTTACTGACAGCTGTTGAGAATATTAAAATAGATAACGATAAGAAAGAGCTGTTGTCTATGATGTTAGTAATGGCAAGAATGTGTATTGCAAAAAATTGGAAAAGTGATATAATGTTAAAAGTGCAGGATTGGTATGGGCAGATGTGGGATCTCGCATTGAATGAAAAACTAACATGGGAACTAAACCTTAAGAAAGGTATAATAAAAGAAAGTAGATTTTGGAAAATATGGCGAGAATTTGTGGAATACTCATTGACAAGAGACGGAATAAAAAAATTGACACCAGACCAAATGAAATTTTGGGAACAATAGAAATGAATGAGAGATCCCACAACCTCCTAGGACAATGTATATAGCACCAGGGTGATGTAGTTTGTAAGTGTATGTAATATACAGTCTGTCTTAATTTTTATATTATGATTTTTTCTTTATTAATTTTTTTTTAGTTTCTTTGTTATGTATAAAATGTTTGTGTTATGTCTTATGCTTTAAAAAATTAATAAAAATTTATTATAAAAAAAAAAAAAGAAGCTCTGTGGGTAAGAGTACCAGGCCACAAGGATGGTCTAACAGTAAGCATATACTATCGGCCTCCGACCCAAACTCTTGAGGGAGACTGGCAGTTGGAGAATGTTGTAAAGGAGGAATCCAAGAAGGGAAGCCTGGTTATATTGGGGGACTTCAATTACCCTCACATAGACTGGGTGAACTGTTGTTCAGCACATGATAAAAGAGATAAAGTTCCTAGATATGCTAAATGATTGTTCCCTGGGACAGATGGTTGAAGACCCAACTAGAGGTACAAGAATCCTTGACTTGGTCCTGAGTAATACTCAGGATCTGGTGCAAGATGTTAATGTGACTGATCCAATAGGGAACAGTGACCACAACTCAATTATGTTTAACTTGATCATAGACCGCAAGTCACTGATAAAATCTAACACAGAGACTTTAAATTTTCAAAAAGGAAATTTCCCAAAGATGAGGAATCTAGTTAAAAAGAAGCTGAACGGGAAAATTGAGAGAGTCCAAACACTCCAAGAGGCATGGAGGCTGTTTACAAAAACAATAACAGAGGCCCAATTGGAATGCATACCCAAAAGGAAAAAGGGCACTGCCAGGTCCAAGAGGACTCCGATGTGGCTTACAGGAGCTGTTCGGGAAGTGATCAAAAGCAAGAAAAGCTCATTTAGAAGATGGAAGGCTTGTCCAAATGAGGACAGCAGGCAGAAACATAAATTCTGGCAGAACAAATGCAAGGCAACAATCAGGAAAGCAAAATTTTGAGGAGCGTATAGCTAAAAATACTCAGAGAAATAATTCTTTAAGTACATTAGAAGTAAGAACCCAACTAGGAAGGCCATTGGACCATTAGATGACAATGGAAGGCAAGGGGTTATTAAAGAGGAAACAGAGATTGCAGAGAGACTCAATGAATTCTTTGCTTCAGTATTCACTGAAGAAGACAGAGACCACATGCCCAAAACAGAGCCTATCTTCGTAGGGAGGGAAACCGAAGAATTAAGCAAGATAGAAATAACCAGGGAGGAGGTCCTTGCATGTCTTGTTAAACTAAACACTAACAAATCACCAGGACCAGATGGCATCCATCCATGAGTTCTCAGGGAACTTAAAGATGAAATTGCTGATCTCCTAGCCAAAATATATAATCTTTCCCTCAAATCAGGCTTTGTGCCTGATGACTGGAAGGTAGCGAATGTAACACCAATTTTCAAAAAAGGATCCAGGGGTGATCCAGGAAATTACCGACCTGTCAGTTTGACATGTGTCCCAGGTAAAGTGATGGAAACCATCCAAAAAGATAGAATTAATAGGCACATAGAAGAGAAGGCGCTGCTAAAGGAGAGCCAACATGGCTTTTGCAAGGGCAAATCATGCATCACTAATCTGTTGGAATTTTTTGAGAGTGTCAACAAGCATGTGGATAAGGGGGATCCAGTTGACATTGTTTATCTGGACTTTCAGAAGGCTTTTGACAAGGTCCCACACCAAAGGCTCTTGAATAAACTTACCAGTCATGGAATAAAGGGACAGGTCTTGTCCTGGATCAGCAACTGGCTAAGGGACAGGAAACAGAGGGTAGCACTAAATGGACACTTCTCCAAGTGGAGGGAAGTAAAGAGTGGGGTCCCCCAAGGTTCAGTACTGGGACCCCTGCTTTTCAACCTCTTCATAAATGATCTAGAGGTAGGAGTAAAAAGCAAGGTAGCCAAATTTGCTGACGACACTAAATTATACAGGGTAGTGAAAACTGTGAAATATTGTGAGGAGCTCCAGAGGGATCTCTTGACACTGGGGGAGTGGGCAAAACAGTGGCAAATGAGCTTCAACATTAGTAAGTGCAGAGTCATGCATGTTGGGGCAAAGAACCCCAATTACATTTATAAACTGATGGGGTCTGAACTCTCTGCGACAAACCAGGAAAGGGACCTTGGTGTCCTGGTGGACAGCTCAATGAAGGTCTCAACCCAGTGTGCCTCAGCAGTGAAAAAAGCAAACTCAATGCTAGGGATCATTAGGAAGGATATAGAAAATAAGTCAGCAAGTGTCATTTTGCCTCTTTATAAATCTATGGTAAGGCCCCATCTGGAATATTGTGTACAGTTCTGGTCGCCATACCTCCAGAAGGATATTATGGAGTTGGAAAAAGTGCAAAGGAGGGCAACCAAAATGATTAGGGGACTGGAACACCTTCCTTACCATCTGAGGCTGCAACGGTTGGGCCTTTTCACTCTTGAATGACGGCGTCTAAGAGGTGACCTGATTGAAGTTTATAAAATCATGCACGGTGTGGACAAAGTAGATAAGGAAAAACTGTTTTCCCTATCGCACAACACTAGAACTAGGGGACACTCCATGAAACTTTTGGGTACTAGTTCTCAAAAAAATAAGAGAAAGTACTTTTTCACCCAGAGGATTACTGGTCTATGGAACTCCCTGCCAGAAGAAGTGGTGACTGCTGTCAGTCTTGACAGCTTTAAGAAAGGATTAGACAAGTTCATCAATGGGACAAGTGTATCAATGGCTATAATTATGGATACTTTAGGACAACCTCCGTGTTGGAGAGATAGGCAGGATATCTCTCAATGCCATTTCCAGGGAATCCTAAGCAGGTGAAGGCATCTCCTTGGGAATACCCTGAAGGAAATGGTGAGCCACTGTGTGAGACAGAATGCTGGACTGGATGGGCTGTGGCCTGTTCTAGCAAGGCTGTTCTTATGTTCTTATAAAAGCCACTTTGCTGTCAATGGGAAAGAAACTCCTACTAGGGAGGAGGCAGGCTGCCACAGGGAGTCCACCAAGCTAAAGGAGCCTGAGAATCCCATGACATCTGCTACACAGAGGCAGGTGGGAGGACTCGGGAAAAGAGAACTAGGAGCCACTGGAGCAAGAGCCACTAGGAACCACTGGAGCCAGCTCCTTCCCCGGTCCGGCATTGGACATGGGGGTCAAGCTCACCTGGGCTCTTGGCACTGCTGACTTTAAAAACTGCTGCTGCCACTACCTCACCCAGCTCCTTCCCTGGTCCGACATTGGCTGTGGGGAAGTCGAGCTCACCTGGGCTCCTGGTGCCATGGACTTTAAAAACTGCCTCCTCCTCGCCCATCTCCTTCCCCAGTCCAGCATTGGCCATGGGGAAGTTGAGCTCACCTGGTCTCCCGGCCCCATGGACTTTAAAAACTGCCACTGCCGCCGCCTCGCCCAGCTCATTCCCCGGTCTGGCATTGTAAGTTGAGCTCACCTGGGCTCCTGGTGCCGCAGACTTTAAAAACTGCCACCGCCACCTCCTCGCCCAGCCCCTTGTATTTTCTGATTGCAACATTGTACTTTTTGATTGTAATTTGTAACTTGTATTTGTAATTCTTTACAGCATTTGTGATATTGCTTGTGAACCGCTTTGGGCTGTCTTAGGACAAGGAAAGCAGTATATAAATGCATAAATAAAATAAATAAAGAGAGGAAGAATACCATGAGGAAGGAATGGCCCAGGGCATTCAGGGCAGAGGACTTTCCAGAGGTGGAACTAAAACTCCCAGGGGAATGGGACTACAAGAAAGACCTCTCGAGATGGGTACTGGTTCAGTTGCAGGTCCCACAAGAAGAAGGGGATAAACATTATTTTGCAGGAAAATCTACTCTAACTCAGAGCCAATACTGGTGGAGAACATAAGCACCAATAGAAGCAAACACAGACTGGAAAGCCAGGGCAGATGTGGATCCCCAAAAGGAGCATCCTCTCACATCTGCCTGCATTGTGGGCACACAGGTCCTCACAATTAGCAGCAGCTTGGCTGAGAGGGATCTTTAAGCCAAGGGTCTCTAGGACTGGACTAGACAGGAGCCTGTGGTGAGAATTAGACTCACTGAAGCACAGAAGCCCTCTCAGTGAAGTGAAACAGGGAATGTGAAATAGAGGCTTTGACTCAGTTGTATGTTTATTGAATCCTTCCTCCATCCAAGTTGTATCTACTTTTATGGATCAAACAATGGAAAAGGGATGATTCACAGAAACAGAGAAGGCTGGAAAGTCTCACAGTAGCTTTGATGTTCGGGAATTGAAGAGAAGCAGCCAGCATGAAAGGGCCAAACACAGCTTTATTGTAAGCAAACCGAACATGAACAGCAATGGTGCAACAGCTTTTTATATACATTGTACAATGGATACATTTGGGTGGGAAACAATATGATTGGTTAGGATAGGAGTGGAGTGATTTGTGGGGTTACCAGACCTGAGTGAAGACTTCGTATGTCTTGTTAGAAAGGGCGGGAATGCAAGTCCCACGATAGTTCAGTACCAAGAAGAAGACAAAATGGAGGATCACCCAGATCCCATAATAACAATTACACAATGTTACAGCAATAATTAAAGTTACATAACATCTCTCCCTCCCCCCCGGCCCTAGGATGGGACGAAGTCCCTTAACCATTGTGGGGGCCCACAGACTCTTTTGGGCCGGACTGACACTTGACTGGGTTCTGTAGACCTAGGGAGACTTGGTTTCATTGCATGATACACGGCAATGGGGTTTCTGTTAAAGCTATTAGCATTTTGGGAGCACTGTCCTGACTCTGAACTGGAACCAGGGAGGTGAAAAACCAAATCATAACCCCGTTTAGATGAAGCAGGAGCAGGGGATTGCTCAAAATTAAGTCTAGACTCCGGAGGAGAAAAATTCAATTAAAAGCCCCTCCTTTGAGAAGTTTGAGTAGGGGGCGACTCAACAAAATCTTGCCTCTTCTGGGTGGGAGTAGAGGTAGACTCGAACCTAGGAGGATGGGGGGGGGGGTCTCTGAAGAGAAATCAAAGCCCCACTTTTCACTCGGATGAGTGGGGGAACACTTGGAAAACTCCCCCAGATCCTGTAACTCAAAAGGCACACTTCCACAGTCTAGGCATGCTGACGGCCTCCAAAGAAATTGTGGCTGGCTTGAATTAGAAAGCTGGGGTCTACAGCTGATTACCAAGCAGCCTTCCTCATCTCCCCCTTGGGATAAGCGGGTGGGGAAGGCCCTAACATGGAATTGCTCTAAGTAGTCTCACCTTGTACCTCTTGAAACTCCATAACCCTATGTCTGAGCTGGTCGGCATGGAACCACCATAGCAAACCAGTGCCCATTTTGACCTGATAGGACACTGGTCCAGTTTGTTCCACCACAACCCCTGGAACCCATGCTGGTCCTGCGGCTAGATAGTTCCAACAATGCACCGGATCTCCAGCTGAGAATACCTTTTTGTGCGGAATTTCCACACTAACACCCCTATCCTCCACCCTGGAAGGATCCAACTGGTCAAACAGAGAGACCGGTCTCCTGCACATTAAAAGTTTCGCTGGAGATAGCCCTGAGGCCAGGGGGGGTTTGTCCAATAGCAAAGGAGGAATTGGCAAAGCTGCAAATCAATGTCCCCCTAACCCATGCGGCGACGAGCCTCTTTAGTAGTGCGGATCTGATGTTCCACCTGACTATTGGTGGCAGGGTGGAACAGGGCAAACATTACATGCCAAATAGCATTCCTCTCGAGGAATGCCTGGAATTCGGAAGAGGGGAACGTTTAGGCGTTGTCGGACATGAGCACGTCCAGCAGTCTGAAACAGCTGAACAGCTTTTGAAGCTGTTTAATGGTGACAGCTGAGGAGGTACTGGGCATAGGAATAACCTCCAACCATTTTGAAAATGAGTTGACCACCAATAAAAAGAGCGTGCCTCAGAATGGACCAGCGAAATCAATGTGTATTCACAACCAGGGTCTGTGGGCAGTGTCCCATTCCCAGGAGGGAAGTCGGGACTCTTCGGGTTGAGAACACTGGCAACTTTGGCAGGTGCGCACCAATTGTTCAATGTCTTGGTCTACCTGGGGTCACCAAAAATAGTTTGAGCCAAAGCCTTGGAGCGTACAATTCCTGGGTGGCTAATGTGAAGTAGCCTGAGTACCTTGGAGCAACACCGCAGGAATGACCACCCTTTGGCCCCACAGTAAGCAACCTATTTTGAGCAAAAGCTCAAACCTTTTCCTAAAGAATGCTTTGAACTCCTCAGCAGGAGGAGTTGGCGGCCACCCTTTCCTGACCCAAGAAATCACCTGTGACAGAAGTTTGTATTTTGCGGACACCTTGGCTATGTCCGAAGGCACAATGGGGGGGGGGGGGGCGAATTGTGAGATTCAGTCATCAGCACCTGATGATCTTGTTCGATCTCACAGTCAGGTTCCCCCCGGTCTGGCAAAAGAGACCTTGATAGAGCATCAACGTGGCTGATGTCCTTTCCCAGGCAGTGAATCAGAGTGAACTGATAGGCATTAAGGAAAATAGCCCAACGTAACATGCAGGGGGACAATATCTAAGGAGTGGGCTTCGCAGTAACAAAAGTCCCTAACAACGGTTTATGGTCAGTCACAATAGTGAATTCCCTGCCATACAAGAAGCCATGGAACTTCTTCATCCCAGCAACTATGGCCAGAGCTTCCCTGTCAGTCTGGGCATAGTTGCGTTCTGCTTTGGATAGGGATCTTCAATAGAATGCAACCGGGGCTTCCTTCCCATTTTCGAGAGAGTGACATAGGACAGCCCCCACCCCCACTGGTGAAGCATCACACTCAAGGACCACAGGCTTGTTAAGATCGAAGTGAGTTAAGAATGCTTCGGAAGATAGAAGCTCTTTTAACTCATGGAATGCTTATTCCTAACTTTGTCCCTACCACCAAACTGTGTCTTTTTAAAGTAAGCAATGCAGCGGCTCTGCTACTGATGCCTTCCTGGGTGTCGCATACAGCAGCAACCTTAGAATTGGAGGGCTTAATTCTCTCAGGAGTTACCTTAAACCCCAGGAACTCCACTTCCCTTGCATGGAAAACACATTTGTCTTTTCTAAGATGTAACCCAGCATTCTCGAAAACCCAACCTTTTTGCAAGCTCAGACTCACTCCCCATGGTGATTAGCACATTGTCAAAGTAGGGGAGGACCCCAGGGAGACCCTTTAACAGGCATTCAACCAGCGACTGAAAAATGCCGGCGGCTGCATTTACCCCAAACTGTAGGCAAGTCACCTTAAAGGCTCCCTTGTGCGTAATGATTGTCTGAGCCGCAGCAGCAGTGGGCATAACTGAAAGCTGCTGATAGGCTTGCACCAAATCCAAGTTGGCGAAGCACTTTCTCTCATGTAAAACAGCCAATAAGTGACTCACTACTGGCACCGGATATACATTAGGCCTGATGGCCTTGTTAATCGTACATTTATAATCAGCACAAATCCTGACCTCCCCATTAGATTTTATAGCAGTCACTATTGGCATCTCCCATTCTGCGGAGTCCACGGGAACTAATATACCCTGACCCACGAGCTTGTCCAGCTCAGCCTCGATCTTGTCCTTTAGTGTGAATGGCACACGGTGAGGCTTGAGGTGAATCGGCCACACGGCCGGGTCAAGGTTGAAAGAAATGGGGGGGCCCTACGTAGTTTCCAAGTCCCTTTCAGAAGACAGCCGAGTTCACATTACCAATGTCCTGCACCAGGTCAGAGTGGACGGCATTGATGCCGGACAGTCTAATGCCTAGTGGTTCAAACCCTTGCATCCCAAGTCAACAGTTTGTGCCCTGTTTGACCACTGCAAGAGGTAGACTTGTTGCAATGTTCTTGAACTTGACTGCAAAATCCCCCACCCCCAGAACTGGGATCTGGCAACCCTGCACATCCCGGAGGGATGTCTCGAAGGCCCACAACTTTGGGCGCGAACTAGGGGGGATACATAGGAACTCCTTCTGGGGCAAGATGGAATAGGACATACCTGAATCCACCTCCATCCTGACCGGATCACCTTGCAGCTGGACCTCCATGAAGAAATGATGGGACATGCTGGAGACACAGCTGACGAGCGGCTCCACAGCAGCGATCTTGAGGGTGGATGCTCCCTTTCACCTTGGGTGGTCGAACTTGTCTGGAGACTGCTTCTGGTGCTATCGTCAGATTTTTGCAATGTGGCCCCTCTTTCCACAGTGTTGGCAGTCGGTGCTTCTGAAGGGACACTTTCTGCAATTGTGCCTTCCTCCGCAGCCATCGCACCTCTGCTGGGCCCTCTCGGCAGTGTGCTTATCTGTCTTCCTCTTCCGGACCACGCCTTCCTTGTTGCTGGACCTGGACTCTGACGTGGATGCTGGCAATGCAGACGATGCAGATGAGCGGGGCAACAAGCAACGGTGGGCCTGCATGGTGGACTCCAAACCTCCGGAGGCGACAGGTTGGTGCTTGAAAGATTTGATGCCAGACCTCGCTGCCTAGGTCACGAACACCTCGTGCAGGACCGACTTGAACATAAGGATGTCCTTGGTCATGAGCCGGCATTGCGTCTCCTCGTCCCTCAGGCCAGCAAGCAGGCGGTCACAGAGTGCCTCTTCCAAGTTGTCCCACTAGCATGGGGCGGCAGCCAACCTTAGCGCAGTGGCGTAGTCTGCAACGGATTCTCTGGTGCGTTGGTCTCGCCTATGGAATGCCACCCGAGCTGGGAAGATGGACACCTTGGGCTGGAAATGGTTTTGGAGAGCCGCAAGAATGTCCATGAGAGTAATTGCATCGATGTCCCGGGGCATCACCAGGTTAGATGGTGAGTTCCAGAGTGGCCAGGCCACAACAGGAGAGGAAGCAGGACCTCTTCTGGCCCTCGTCGATGATGCCTTTGGCCACCATGGTGTGGTGGAACTTGCATTCGTAAAGGTTCCATCTCTCCGGCGTGGCCACATCGAAGGGATCAAGCCATATCCCACCTTCATCGTCAATTTGATGTTCAGGAATTGAAGAGAAGCAGCCAGCATGAATGGGCCAAACACAGCTTTATTGTAAGCAAACCAAACATGAACAGCAATGGTGCAACAGCTCTTTATATACACTGTACAATGGACACATTTGGGCAGGAAACAATATGATTGGTTAGGAGAGGAGTGGGTGATTGTGGGGTTACCGGACCTGAGTGAAGACTTAATGTGTCTTGTCAGAAAGGGTGGGAACGCAAGTCCCGCGATAGTTCAGTACCAAGAAGAAGACAAAATGGAGGATCACCCCGATCCCATAATAAGAATTACACAACATTACAGCAATAATTAAAGTTACATACACAACAGTAGCTAATACAAAATTTCCCAAACCTGTAATTTTGCAAACCTGCAAATTTACTCCCCTAAGAAAGATGGCTGTCTCCAAGATTCATGCACTTACAGGACAAAACACAAAGGTTATGGGCACTTTAATAGAATACAGTGGAACCTCATATAACAATCGCCCTATATAGCAACAAAATCGTATAACAATTAGGTTTAGGGAGAAAATGGCATCCCACATAACAATTTTTCCTATGGAAAAAATCGTACAACAATTTTTCACAGGGAAAAACCACTTAGCGAAAAAATCGTTGTACGATGCATCCCATTGGAAAAATCGCTATATGATGCATCATCGTATAACAATTGTTTTGTGCAACAATGAGCCCTGTGGAATGGATTAAAATTGTTTTATGAGGTACCACTGTATATTAAATGTGATTTTTTTTAAAAAAATAGACCTCACTTTTTTGCTTATTTAGTAATCTGTGAGACAACTACCACTTAATTTGCTTATGTGAAAAACTGAAAATAATTAGGACACCAACAATCCCTTTTCAAAACAGATGAAGAATACTGCCTTCCATAGAAAATAAAATAATATAATAAAACATGTGTATATTGTGCTGTGATGTAGCATTGCATATGGCTAGATGAGGAATTTCATTCAGTCAGAAAAAATTAACTAGAAGGTTTTATTGGTTTATCCTCTCATTTAAATTATCTTAATAGCATAACCTTTTTGCACCCTGTGCTCAGGTCAATACAACCAGAGGATGTGAAAGAAAGCCAATGGTTTTTGTTAAGTTAATTAACCTAGAGATTACTATAATGTAATTATTGTGACTTACCTTCAGAAACAATAAGAGAAGGGATTTCCTGTCTCCAGCATGTTTGCTCACTTATGTGTTGCCTTAAGAAGGTCTAATGAAGGCATCTTTTAGGAATGCCTGTATTCTCAGAGACACCAAGAATGCACTGGTATCAAAAAATGGAAATGGGGCAAGGAAAGAGATTATATATATTTAATCCAACTGAGATAGGAATCTAATATCTGCTTTTTCAAATAAAGGAGGCCAGGAATTGTTGCAACCTTTGAAAGGGTTAAAAGATTCCAATTAGCTTGCGGGTCATGTATCACAGTTGAAGTGTCTAAGCTTAACGACACACTTCATTGAACTCCATCTAGCAGGCTTCATGCTTATGAAGGTGTTCCTCTTGATTGCTTTTCATCTGGGCTACAAAACGATTTGGTTGGAGGCTGACATTGATTAAGTGCAAGAGAACCGTGTTCTACTGTGACAGCTGCTAGGCCTCTGTCAACAAATCAATGGGTTTTTCCCCCCTCTTCTTAACTCTACCATTAGCATCCTGCTGTTACCAGAGATGAAAAACATCTCTATAGCTGCCTTTGTGATTGACCACTTTCTGATTTGCCACTCACATAAATGTTTCTGTGAATGATGAACCTCGCCTTGTACTTAGCGCACTGGGTTCTTCAGAATATATACAGCACAGAAGGGCAAAGCATTTTGCTGGTTACAGGAATTAAAAGCCACTTAGCTCAAGAAAGGATGTGCCTCTATGTAACAACAGGAGGATTACAAACTGTCAATGCCAGAAGTAGACAACTAGTTTTAAAGCTGAGTCAGAAAGGAAGAAGTCCATAATAGGCTGAGGGCAGCTTTTTCTTTTATGCAGAGATGGGGAAAATTACCTTTTCTTTAGACTACAATTCCCAACAGAGCCAAGCTGACATAGCCACAGGCCATACTGACTGGGATATTATGGGATTTGTCATTGAAACGTGGGAAGTCTCTTCATCTTTGGCTTTATTATTACTGCTGAACATGGATAAGGCTACATCTTTAAACTTTGACCTGCAGTATTATATAGCTTCCTTGGTTTTGTTTTATTAATTTTTCATTCAATTCAATTCAATCACTTTATTATGGTCCACAACCAGCAAATAATTTTTCTTACTGCAAGCCCATTTATTCTTGTTTGATTGCAAAGTAAAATCATTGGATTTTGTACCCAATAAGATAGTGAGGTGGCAAATATTTCTACTATAAGTAGTTTGAACCTTATAATTCAATTTTATTGAAACAAAATTACCTTTCAAACAGAACTTCAGAGGAGAAAGTTGCAACAAGAAAATTCAGAGACATTATAATGAGTAAGTCTGAGAGTATTCTTTTTTTCCTTTTTCTTGAGGGGCTAAGGAGTATGTATCAGTGTTTGTTCTCTCACTGTGGGATCACCTTTGTGTCAGCTGACTCCTCTCCATGCTCCCTACACTACAATTAATATGCAGGGGGGAAAGTCCTAAGGTACCTCCTTCCACATAACTTTTTCAAATCAAAAAGTACAGGCAGCCAACAGGGCATCTGAGTGAGGAAGAAATTAGAGTTATCAGATCTTAGGGTGGCATCTGAAGTCTCAAGTAATTGTTTTGATCCTCCATATCTCCAGGTAATAAGCAGCCCCGGAATAGGAGACTTTAATTTGTATGTGCCAATCAGGGCACCCTCATTCCCAGCTCATTCCTGAAGTCACTGGTCCACCAGAAAAGTTTTTGTATATATGTCCACTCACATAGTAATGATAGACCAAGAAGCCAAGAGATTGGGGAGAGAGGCTGCAGGTACATATCTCTGACAAAATTGGCTCACGCCTCAATAACGTTGAGAAATGATTGTTGAGATGCTTGCTATGTGGGGTTTCCTCTGAAGACAGTTTGGAAGATGCAGCAGACAGAAAATATGTCAGCCAGGTTGGTGGTGAGTGACCAAAGGTTTGATCACGTCTCCCTAATCCTGACCCATCTGCACTAGTGGCTTGACAGCTTCTGGACCTGATTCAAGGTTTTGTTAGTAAAGGTAAAGGTTTCCCTTGCTCGAAAGCCAGTCGTATCCGACTCTAGGGTGCAGTGCTCATCTCTGTTTCTAAGCCGAAGAGCCAGCGCTGTCTGCTTCTGCAGATGTTTCCGTGGTCATGTGGCAGGCATGACTAGACACCGGAGCGCACGGAACGCTGTTACCTTCCCACCGAAGTGGTTCCTATTTATCTACTTGCAATTTCTTGCTTTCGAACTGCTAGGTTGGCAGGAGCTGGGATGAAGACGGGAGCTCATTTCCGTCCTGCAGTACTCGGGAATCGAACTGCTGACCTTCCACTTCCCAGTCAGCGTCTTAGCGACTTGAGCCACTGCAGTACCCAGTTTTGTTACTAACCTATAAAGTCTAACATGGTTTTGGACCTCGGTACCAATTCAGCTCAGTCTACTCAGTCCTCCCTGGCATTAGAGCTTTGGATGTCTTCTCTGAGGGAGGCCCAAAAAGTCACAGCAAGAACCCAGTCCTTCTCAGGTGTGGCACCAGTGATCTCGAATGTCCTTCCAGTGCAAATCCACCTGGCTCCCTCCCATGCAATGCTTTTTTTAGACAAATGAGATAAGGTGGTGGTATCAGGTCACCATGCTAAGTAAATGCATTCCTATTTTTCTATGTCACTTATTGTTTAACAAAAAAAGGGGGAAGTTGCCACAGCCCACTGAATGAAGCCTCTGGAAAAGGTGGGGAGGGGTGCGGTAAAGGAAATGTCAATAACTGAATGGGAGACAAACTAGGGCAATCTAAAGACCAGTGTGGACTCTTTTTGTGGAGAGAAAAATTACTGAACTAGTGTGGACAGAAGGATCACTCAAATGAGAATTAAAATAGATCACACCTTTTAAGTGTAAACCAGACTGCTCCAAATTCTGCCATGTGGACAGGCCCTCAGTAGACATATGCCCTGGTCTATCAGAAAACTATTTTCTTGGAATCAGGATTTAACTATTCCATTTTGTAGTTGTTGAACATGAACAGGACTTTGTTGTGCTACTGGATATAAGTAGCAGCATCGAAATAAGAAGTGAAGTGTGACATCTCTATTATCTATACCTATAAATCTGTGTGTTAACCGTTGGAATGTGACAAAGGATGTTACACCAGGCCCCACTAGCCCTGACCGAGCTTCCCTGCACTCACCCGAACCGGGTTCGCAGGTAACTGTCGGGTTGAGAAATGTGGCAGTGAGGCAGGAGCCCCCCCAAATGTGAATAAAGAAAAAGGACTTCAATTCCCAGCATCCTTTGCACAGAGGAGGCTGGGAACGCGTGCTGACTTTAAAAAAAAAACCAAAATGGTGGGAGCCAGAGGGAAAGACTTTGAAAGACGCAGCTGGAGGGAGCCAGGAAAAGATAAGGGTTAGGTAAGGGTTAGGGGTTGGGTGAGGGAGGCAATGAAAGGTGCTGGATCCAGAAGGGTTGGGGGGACAGACCCCTTTTGTCCCCCCAACCCTACCAAACCCAGGGGACCAGGGAGAGGAGATCGAATACACCCCACACCCACACACCCACCCACGCACACACTCCATTTTAAAAGGGAAGAAACCACTTGGTTTCTTCTCTTTAAAAACTGAGTGGGGTTTTTTTTGGGGGGGAATGATCCCTTCTCTGCTGGGTCCCCTGGCTCTGGAAGGGTTGGGGGGACAGACCCCTTTTGTACCCCCAACCCTACCAAACCCAGTGGGACCAGGAAGAGGAGATCGAATACACCCCCTCCCAAACACTCTGTTTTAAAAGAGAAGAAAGAGCTTGGTTTCTTCTCTTTAATAACGGGGTGTCCTGTGGGGGGAGGGAATCCCCTCTCTGCAGGGTCCCCTGGCTCTGGAAGGGTTGAAGGGAAAACACACACACACACACTGCTTCTCTCTCTCTCTCTCTCTCTCTCTCTCTCTCTCTCTCTCTCTCTCTCTCTCTCTCTCTCTCTCTCTCACACACACACACACACACACCACTCCTGCCTTGCCAGGAATTTTTAATGTGTGTGTTGGTGGTTGGAGTGGTATTGTATGGGTAGTGGTGGTTGTGCACACCCAAAACCACCCCTAACCACCAACACACCTCTTTTTTACATAACTTACCAAAAAGAATTATCCCTTACAACACAATTTAAAACAGCCCGGCTCTTTACCAACATTAAGAAAAAAAAAACCTTCCAAAACCATTTAAAACAGCCCGGCACCGCCGGGCAAAATCTGCTAGTATTCCTATGTAAATTACTTGTGAGCAAATAACTTACGTCATTGTCAAATGAGGGGACAATAATTTGATTGTTATTGCTGTTATTGCATCATCATTCATAATTAACCATCCCTATTTTAGTATTTATTGGAAGTTTTGCCTTTTATAATGTCTTCATCAATTATTTTAAAATCACAACAGATTGCTCTGGTTCAGAAGCCAAGCTCACCTTGCCACCTAAGTGCACTTTCAATTTTAGAAGCCATTTCACCTACCTATAATTAAAAGGTATTCCATGACATATAGAATCTTCTTTTGCAGTTTTCACGGACCACCAGATTTCAAGCTACTCCATATCATCCCCCATCTAAACTAACCATTAGCACTTCAAATAATTCTTGCTCAGGGAACCATGTAGTAGATACCCTTCATGGTATCTTGATTTCAGACTGTTTATAGAAATAACACATTTTAAGCAAGTTATGGCTGCTCTTCTTCTCTAAAACCAATGCATTGCAGTTCTTGGAAAATTTCAAAAGTATTTTTAACCTTCCCCACTTGGATATTCCCCTAGAGCCATGATAGTGAACCTTGGCACTCCAGATGTTTTTATTTATTTTATTTATTTATTTAGGGATTTATATCCCACCCTTCTGATGGGGGACACCACTCAGGGCGGTGAACAGTATACAATAAAAACATCAAACAAGAACTATACTAATACAACAGATTAAAAAGGCATCAACTAAAAAACGATCAGTAACCCCCCCCCCCCCCCAATTAGGAACTAGAATTACAACACTAAAACCTAATTGCCTAAACATTAAAAAAACTACCCTCACCCACCCTCAACCCATAATAAAATAATAAAAGAGAGAGCACAGAGCAAAAAACAGGGTCCCTCAGACAGAATTTAATAAGCCAGCGGACTTGTGCGGTTGAGTCCAGTACATCCCAAATCCGCTGGCATAGCCAGGCCTTCAACTTTTTCCTGAAGGGTAGGAGGTCCAGCTGGAGTTGGAGATCTGGTTGCAGGAGGTTCCACAGGGTGGGGGCAGTCACGGAGAAGGCTTTCCTCCTGGTCCAAGACAGATGAGCCTCTTTTGCAGATGGGACCACCATTGAGCCCCCTGTCTGCCCTTGTGGGACGGGCTGAGTACCTTGGGGAGATGCGGTCTCTTAAGTACCCTGGACCAATGCCATGCAGGGCTTCAAAGGTCAAAACCAGCACCTTGAATTGCACTCGGAGGCAAACTGGGAGCCAGTGCAACTCCCAGAGCAGTGGTGAGGCATGGGCATAGCGCCTGCACCCCATCACCACCTGAGCAGCCGCATTCTGGACCAGCTGAAGCCTCCTGATGGTCACCAAGGGCAGCCCCATGTTCTTGGACTTCAATTCCCAGAAGCCTAAGCACCCTGTGAATCCACACGAATGGGTTTACTGCAATTCATCCAGCCCGTGCTGCCTTCATCACTCCCGGAAGCGGAAGTAAAATGCCCTCGTCGCTCCTGGAAGCAGAAGTAAAATCTCCTCTTGCTTCACTTTGTGCTCACAATACCTCTACAAGGTGAGTCATGTTGAAAGCCTACTACTGGCCCAAAGTTGAGTAATCACATGGAGAAATAGATCACAATTTGGACTGCTTGTGGAGTAGTCTGGTGCTATCTGTCTCTTTGGAATCACATAATGCATGTAACAATGCACTCCAGCCCACTCTGATGACAAATCTGGTCCTTTTTGGCTTCTACATTTTGAGGCTAGGCTGGAGCGATTCCTCTGTAGACGAAACGGTTGCTTAATGGGAGATCATACCTGTTAAAGCAACCCTCTATTTATTTACAATTATTAATTAGGTGTCTCCCCAGCTGCTTACTCATGTGTAACATAAGATACTCAACAGGGTCTAGACACAAAAAGCTCTGGGCATCATCTGTTGGTGCTTGTTGTGTTCTAATGGTTTTACCTTCCACTTGGATTACAATGTATCTGAGCCAATGTAACCTTGCCTATAGCAACAATGTAACCTACAGCTGTATCATATAAACCCTGTAAGAGGACGCGAGCCAATGACCACCAGCTGGCAGCAGCGAGCGTCCAAGCTCTCTTGGTCAGAACTCATCAAAGGCAACAGCGCGGGAAGCTTTCCCGCCACCACCTACACCTGGACAAGAAGGGCGTGACTCGCAATGACGTCACGCAGGCAGTAGCCAATGGGCTACCATGGCACCACGTTCAAATGTATTACTGCAGTATATAAAGAGCTATCGATCCGCCATTACCTCATGTTCCCTCTGTCCACGATGCAATAAACCTGAGTTAACCCAGCCCGAGGCTGTGTCCTGTGTCTTGGTTTTCATACACCAAATTGGCGACGAGGATGGGATCATGGATTCCCAAGGTGCCAGGACACAGAGCGGGTTCAATATTACCAAGCCGCAAGACTGGACCATCTTTAACATGGATTTCAAGGCGGCATTGGTGGAACTCAAAGTCAAAGACGACGAGGAAAGGAAGAGGGCCATCCTCACCCGAATGCTGGGAGTAGAGACCAAGCGGACGCTGGTGGGCATGATCGAACCGAAGACGTTGGATGACTTCAAAACCGACGACATACTGAAGTTGCTGCGTGAGCGTTTCCAACCCTCGAAGGCAATGTTTCCCGCTAGGAGTGCGTTTTGGAGGCGAGTCCAAGCGCCGGATGAGTCGGTAGAGGCTTTCGTGGAGGCCCTGAGGGTAGCCGCCGTCCCCTGCAAGTGGGACAACCTGGAGATGATCATGAGGGACGTCGTGCTGTGTGGCCTGAAGGACAAGGAAGTGCAGCGCAGCCTGATGAACAGGGAGCCGCCACCCACGCTGGCCGAGGTCGTAGAGACCGCGGAATCCGCGGAGTCCACGAATGCGGGAGTGGACGAAATACACGAGTGGCGTGAGTGGCGTCCTAGGGCCAGCAAAGCGGAAAGCTCGGTGCGCGGCAAGTCAGGACAGCCGGTGCACGCGACCCGACGAACCTCGAGATCCTC
Organism: Bradypodion ventrale; assembly: GCA_035047345.1. NCBI lineage: Eukaryota > Metazoa > Chordata > Lepidosauria > Squamata > Chamaeleonidae > Bradypodion > Bradypodion ventrale. The sequence goes on along the minus strand of JAWDJE010000002.1, from coordinate 100,825,857 downwards.
TACAGATGGCAGCGACGGCGAAGAGGTACAGAAGGTCCGGAAAGGGGGGCGCCGCTGCGATGGTTGTGGGGCGGCCCACGAGCGTGCGAAGTGCCCCTTCAGGAAAGCCGAATGTTACAGCTGTGGCCGGCGCGGGCACATCGCCAGGGCATGCAGAAATCGGAAAGAGGGCCGGAGGCAGTCGAAAGACCGTTCGGCCAGACCGGACCGTCCAGCGAGACCCCAAGATGGCGCCCGAACCACGAGGAAGCAGGACGGCGTGGGTCGCGTCTCGGACGGCAGTGAGGACGACGCCCCCGTGTTCAGCGTGTCCGCGGGACAAAACCATTACTTCGTTGAGGTAATAGTACAAGGGGCCCCTGTTAGGATGGAGATTGACTCGGGGTCCTATTATTCCATAATTCCCCAGAAAGAGTTCTTGAAGATCGACCCCCAAGCGCGGCCCAAACTTAAGACTCTGAGGTCCACGCTACGAGACGTACAAGGGAACAGCATTCCAGTGCTGGGGGTCGGGAAATTTCGGGTTCGTTATAAAAGACATTCTGCAGAACTCCCTTTAGTCGTTCTCAAAGGGGGGAATTGTAGCCTCCTCGGGACGCAGTGGTTTCAGCCTTTGGGTTTGTTCATAGGGGGGGTGCATGCCGTGGGCGCGGATCCGATACAAGCGGTGTGTGACGCGCACCCCGCCGTTTTTAAAAAAGGACTTGGAAAGTTCAAGGGACCCCCCGTAGCGTTCGACCTGGACCCGGAGGTCCGCCCGATAAGACTCAAGCCACGGAGGGTGCCGTTCGCACTCAAGGACAAAATAGAGGCGGAACTGGACAAACTGGTGGGCCAGGGGATTCTGATTCCTGTTGATTCCGCGGAGTGGGAAACTCCAATCGTAACTGCACTAAAGGCTAACGGGGAGGTGCGCATTTGCGCTGATTATAAGTGTACAATTAACAAGGCTATCCGCCCTAATGCATATCCGGTGCCCGTGGTCAGCCACCTTCTGGCCAGACTAAATGGGGGCAAATGTTTCGCTAAACTCGACTTAGCACAGGCCTATCAGCAACTTCCCATTACCCCCGCCACGGCAGCGGCCCAAACAATAGTCACACATAAAGGGGCGTTCCAGGTGTCGCGGTTACAGTTCGGCGTGAACTCGGCACCCGGCCTTTTCCAATCGCTTGTGGAACGCCTCCTGAAGGGTTTGGAGGGGGTGTTGCCTTATTTTGATGACGTATTGATAACAGGGGGGAGTGAGGCCGAACTGGCCCAGAGATTGGATAAGGTGCTGACGGTGTTCGAGAAGGCGGGGCTGCGGCTCAGGAAAGACAAATGTGTTTTTTTCGAAACGGAGGTTGAATTTCTAGGGTTCCGTGTCACACCCGAGGGAATTAAGCCCTCCCAATCAAAAGTAGCCGCCATCAAGAAGGCTCCCCGCCCCACATCCAAAACCGAGCTACAGTCATTCCTGGGGCTCTTAAATTTTTACCACACTTTCCTTCCTCGGAAGGCGTCCGTGGCCGAACCGCTCCATCGGCTGCTTAAAAAAGAGGAGGCATGGCTGTGGGGGGATGAGCAGGAGAAGGCTTTTAAAGAGTTGAAGCAACTCCTAACGTCCGAAGCAATCCTAACCCATTTTGATCCCAAACGGCCAGTGGTCCTAGTTTGCGATGCATCCCCGGTGGGGGTGGGGGCGGTGCTTTGCCACGTATTGAAAGACGGGAGGGAAGCCCCGGTAGCTTTTTATTCAAGGTCCCTGTCCCAGGCGGAGCGGAATTACGCACAAACCGACAGGGAGGCATTAGCGATAGTAGCGGGCACAAAGAAATTTCACGACTTCCTGTATGGTCGCCCGTTTACAATCGTGACTGATCACAAACCCCTGTTAGGAATCTTTACTGCAAACAAGCCCACGCCACAGATCCTGTCCCCGAGAATGCTGAGGTGGGCTATTTTCCTTAACGCTTACCAACATGAGTTGGTATACCGGCCAGGAAAGGAGATCAGTCACGCAGATGCGCTCTCGAGGTCTCCTCTACCATTGACGGGCAGCCAACAGGCAGGGATAGAGAAGGACCGTCAGGTATTGCTGATAGAGGTGTTAGAGGAACCCCCGATAGTACCGGCCGACATCGCCAGGGCGACAGGAAAAGATAAAACGCTGGAGAAAGTGAGCTCGTGGGTACAGAAGGGGTGGCCGGCGTCTTCCCCGGGTCCAGAATTCGACCCATTCTTTAGGAAGAAGATTGAGTTGTCCCTAGAAAGGGGATGCCTGTTGTGGGGTCAAAGGGTGGTGGTCCCCACATCCCTGCGATCGAGGGTGCTAAAGCTGCTGCACGTCAGCCACCCGGGCATCGTCCGCTCCAAGGCGCTGGCCCGGAGCTACTTTTGGTGGCCCCAGTTGGACACTGATATAGAGTACATGGTCGGCACCTGTGAAGCCTGCCAGGCCTCCCGACCGGAGGCGACCCGACTTCCGCACAGGGAATGGGACACAGCAAGGGGGCCATGGTCCAGAGTGCACATTGATTTTGCTGGCCCGTTTCGAGGAACCCTTTTTCTCCTAGTGGTGGATGCGTACTCCAAGTGGCTGGAGGTGATTCCGGTCAGGAGCACGTCCTCCACCACTACGATAAATCAGTTAAGGCGAATTTTTTCCACGTTCGGTTTACCCGACACTTTGATCAGCGATAACGCCAGTTGTTTCACGTCCACGGAGTTCAGGGCATTCACCGAGGCTAATGCCATTCGGCACGTTACGTCCGCGCCGTTTCACCCGGCCACGAATGGCCAAGTGGAACGGTTGGTGCGCACGACAAAGGATGCGTTGCGGCGCATGGGCCCCGGGGACCTAAATCACCAAATTTGCCAGTTCCTACTAGCGTATAGGGTGACCCCCTTAGCGTCAGGATACTCACCGGCAGAATTGTTGATGAAGAGGAAGCTGACCACACTTCTGACCAGGCTAGACCCGACGAGGGTCGAGGACAAAGGGAGGAACGTGGAGCTAGCAGTATCGAAAAGTTTTGCAGCCGGCGATCTGGTACATTGCAGGAATTATACTAGCGGAGGGCCGGCCTGGGTGCCAGGAAGGATCGTAGAACAGACGGGACCGGTGTCTTATAGGGTAGAAACGGGCGCCGGCCTGCTCTGGAGACGGCATGCCGATCAACTCCGCAGCCGCGTTCCCGAAAAGCAGTCCACGGACGGCGCGGAAAACGCCTCAGCGTTAGGGTCCTCCTCCACCCGTTTAGCCCAAGGGGGAGACAACGAGGGGCATCAGTCCCAAACAAGGGGGGGGAAGCAGTCGGACTCATATCCTTTTGATACGGCAGTTCTGTCAGGGACCGGGGAAGAGGGAGATGAGTCTGCGACAGATGAGTTTGCGACTGCTGCCCCCGATTTTGATTTTCAGTTACCGAGCCGGGGGGCGTTTTGGGAGTGTTCCCCCACCCATCCAAGCGAGAAGAGGGGATTTTCGTTAGTCCCCAGTGCCCCCGGTTCAACCACAACCCAGCGTGCACCTCCCCAAGAAGCCGCAGGACCGCGGCAAGTAACTAACAAGTCTCCCTCTCCAATTTCAGGACAGGAAGACAGGGGACAGAGTGAAGGTAGCAAACCCGGAGCAGGGCAGCCCGCACCGAGGCCCCAACGTGTTCGAAATAAGCCATCTTGGCTGAGAGACTTCGTCTCATCCTAGGGGGGAGGGGTGTTGTGTTCTAATGGTTTTACCTTCCACTTGGATTACAATGTATCTGAGCCAATGTAACCTTGCCTATAGCAACAATGTAACCTACAGCTGTATCATATAAACCCTGTAAGAGGACGCGAGCCAATGACCACCAGCTGGCAGCAGCGAGCGTCCAAGCTCTCTTGGTCAGAACTCATCAAAGGCAACAGCGCGGGAAGCTTTCCCGCCACCACCTACACCTGGACAAGAAGGGCGTGACTCGCAATGACGTCACGCAGGCAGTAGCCAATGGGCTACCATGGCACCACGTTCAAATGTATTACTGCAGTATATAAAGAGCTATCGATCCGCCATTACCTCATGTTCCCTCTGTCCACGATGCAATAAACCTGAGTTAACCCAGCCCGAGGCTGTGTCCTGTGTCTTGGTTTTCATACACCAAAGTGCTCTTACTTAAATTTGTAGGAGCTGCCCACCAAAAGCATCAAAGAATATGTAGAAGCTCCTTGTTTTGTGCTCTAGGCTCCAGAACCCCTTATATATGCTCTAGCAAGAGTGGGAATCTTGAGTTCCATAAATGTTTCAGACTATGACTCTTCCAATCTCTGACTCTTGGTCATGCTGGGTAGGTTTGAGGGGAAGTGAAGGCCAAAACATCTGGAGAACCAAATGTTCATCACCCTTGTACTAGAATGAGGGTACAAGGTAGAGTGATGTTAAGATAGAAATGGGAAGGTTAGGGAGGGCTAAGGAACAGTCTTCTGTCTATTGGACCCTACAGAAGCTACACAGATTGTCAAAATGCTCACATGAAGACATAGAGAACTTGAACATGTCTAGAAGTAAATTTCCTTCTTTCTTTCTTTTTACATTGGATGTCCATCAATACATGGAGCTCTGTGACCTATTTTAAAGGAGATTGCCCATTCCTGAAGGCTTCCAGGAGCTATACTGTTTTGTCAGAAAATACAGGGTTTGGGGAAGCCGGGGGACCATAAAAACATACTTGGAGAAACACATATAGCCCTAGGGCTATATTTTGCTCCCCTCAGTCAGCCCATAAGTGACTCTGAATAAGTAGATATGCAAAGGGAAAGGTCTCCCTTCCTTGTAAGCCAGTCATGTCTGACTCTAGGGGGCATTGTTCATCTCCAGATATTTCTGTGGCCATACAGCAGGCATGATTATATACCAGACCGCATGGAATGTTGCTGCCTTTCCTGCCAAAGGAGTATCTATTTATATACCTGCAATGTTTTGCTTTCGAACTGTTAGGTTGACAGGAGCTGGGACAGACGATGGGAGCTTACTCCATTGCACAGCACTCGGGTCTTGAATTGCTAACCTGCCAACCTTCTAGACATCAAGCTTAGTATCTTAACCACTAAGCCACTGTGGCCTCTGAATAATTGGATAGGAATTAATTAATTAATTAAAAATAAAAAGGGCATAAGCTGTCAGTGACCCATTTTATCCAGAGCAAAGATTTTGGAGAATTATTAACTTGGAAGATTAGGGCTCATTCTGCATACAAATTTTCAACACCAATCGATAATAACCCAAAGCACGTTTAAAGAAAAATAAAATAAAAGTGTATTCGTGTTTCTCCTACACCAAAAAAAGCTCACATTAAAAACAAAACTTTGTAATTTTCAGCTTTGCAAATGTAGCCTTGTATCCTCCTATCCACCTTTTCCACCAGATGCCTTCAAGAAAGGAAAAAATATTAGGTTGTAACATAGAGACCCTTTGAAATTCTTGCTTTAAAATAACACTTGTGGTTAAACCCTTAGCCTCTGGCCATTTCTCAACTCAAGATTAAATAAATTCAGTAGACTTCTGTAGAAGTCCATGGCTGCCTGCAGGGGAATAATTTCAGGTTCTGTTCTGCAGATAGGTATCAAGGCACTTCTGTATATGACACATAGCAGCTCAGGTTTCCCTCAGCTCTTCTATCTATTCATTAAAACTGGCTTGTCAGTGAAATGTATTTTTAGTTAACTCAGTTAGAGGTACTGGCTAGAGGTACTGAGGCAGAAGAAATGAAAATTTGATTATTACACACATTCCCCATATACAATACATATCCGCCTCCACCAACTGCAGTATTCCAGAGCCAAGCATTCAGGTTGTAGGAGCCTGCAAGTTAGTCCTGAATGAGTGGTATAAAGAATGTTTGGCATCGAAGAGGGGAAAACCCATGAAAAAGAGATGCCTCTGTATGCAGTGAGGAAATTTCTCACCTTATGAAGGAACTGCCACATCAATCTTACTTTTGGAAAGAATCAGTAAAGAAAGAAAGATGATTTCCAGACCTAAATAAATCCCCAGATGCCAGCCTCTTCGAAGGAAGCCTACAGTAAAAGTCAGTACTGAGAGTGAAGGCAGGAATCAGAATAATGAACCAAGAGGCATTGTGTTGAGAAGTGGGGTGGTCTGTGTAACTCCAAAAGGTTCTCTTAGGAGCCCTCAAATACACAGCTTGGTCCAACTCATATAATACATGGTTCTCCCAGGATTACTTGCAGTGAAAGGAAAAGGACTTGTAAGGAAGAAAGGTCTGCTGTGTGTACATAACCCAAAAGTGATCATGCCAAATTATTCCTATCTTCTTTCTAGATTCAGAGAGTAAACAAAATAAAACAAAAAAGACAAAAACAAAACAAAACATTGTGGCACCTTAAAGTCTAACTCCTGTATTTTGATGTTAGCTTTCATTGATCAAGTCAACTTCGTTGGACATAAGACTTCATGGCATCAGCTTATATACATCAGGTGTAGAGGTACACAATGGTTGGCTAGCAAAACAGATAAGTATATAAATCAATGTGGCTTTTTACAACCGGTAATAGCAGAAGACGAGAACCATGCTTGTCTCAAATTACCGACAATTCTCACTAGCCTCCCACATACACATTTATCCTCCTATCCCAGTTCTTCAACATTAACTTTTATGCCACTTTGCATGCCTATTAAAGGTGCCATGTGTAGTTCAAATTATATGAAAATAATTATGTGAAAATCAATTAAAAATAAATAAAAAGCTATTAATAAAAGTAAATTATATGAATATGCCATATAAAAAGTATAAGTTGAGTTACTGTGCAACTATGTGATGTAATACATAATATACGTATATGTATATATTAAGTATTGACCTGGCATCCAAAGAATGCCACATCTAGACCTTTTGAAGATAGAAAATTCCCACTGAACAATCAGTTACTTTATGTATTGCACAAAAAGACTATAGCATAGGTTGGGAAAGTTTAATTTTCATACTTCAAACTGTCAAAATCCACCCAAACCTTTTGTGGATTAGTAGTCCACCTCCCTAAAAAAAAAGTCTCCAAATACTGTCTGTCAGACATGGGACATGGGAAAATGACTGCCAATTTCCAGGTAATGGGAAAATGTCTGCCAATTTCCAGATACTGGCAAAATTTTCCTTTTGCTTCATCAAAGGAGATGGAATTTAGCTTAATGTGGCATCTCACAGCGTATTGTAGGACATAATGTCTCTGTTTAGATATTATGTTTCATACGAAATGTTCTGTAAACTGAAATCCACCTAAAACTAGCTTCAGACATTAATTGTTGAACTGTTAGAACAGAACAACAATGTAACCAATTGGCTTAGGAGGTAGTGAATGCTCCATCACTGGAGGCATTCAAGAGAAAATTCGACAATCATCTGTCAGATCTGCTTTGATTTGAATTCCTGCAATGAGAGTAAGGAGCAGAGGGCAGAGAGTAGGACTTGATGGCCTCATAGGCCCCTTCCAACTCAATTTATTGTATGACTCTGTGTTTCTATTATTATAATCTCTCTTTTTTTGGTGTGTCTAGGTGGCTCAGTGGTGACCCAAGACTTTATCACAGTAATGTATGTGAAAATGGAAAAATGTGGAGACAAAGGAAAGACAATTATATACTATGTATCAATTCAATACGCTAGTTCATTTCCTTGGTAGATGAGGCAACTCTACAAAATTCTGCACATAAATGTGTAAACTGGCAAGTGGAATTATCTTAGAAATTCTTATTCACTCTATGAGGAACCATAACTGTCGTGACTTAGTGGTTAAGATGCTGAACTTGATGAGTGGAAGGTCGGCAGGTCAGCAGTTTGAGACATGAGTGCTGCATGATGGAGTGAGCTTCTGTCTGTGTCCCAGCTCCTGCCAACCTAGCAGTTTGAAAGAAAGAAATTGCAAGTAGATAAATAGGTACTACTTTGGTGGGAAGGTAAATAGCATTCTGTGCACTCTGGTGTCTAGTCATGCTTGCCACATGTCCACGAAAACTGCAGCACTGGCTCTTTGGCTATAAACAGAGATGAGCTCTGAACTCTAGAGTCAGATAGGACTCACGTTCGAACAGAGAGCGACCTTTACCTTTACACTTTACCTGAGAGTTCAGTTTGAACTTTGCTCTTTGTCTTAGCCAGATTTTAAAAACCTCCCAGAAAACTTCAAGAACAAGGAGGAATGTTGTATCAGTTGGCTTCTTTAAGAATCACAGAAAGCTACTGTGTTGTGTTTTTATTTCACATTTTCTTGAGAAGAAAAAGGGTGTGTGTTTGCAATGATCTGAAAAAGCAATTTCCAACTGAGAGAAGCTTAGCATAGTTCCTGGTGAGAAAAGTTTCATTTCTAGCTCACCAGGCAAAGCCACAGAAGAATTTGCTTTAGAGTTCCACTTCAAACATCATTCTACTCTCAATGTGAACTTGCTGCTTGCATTTAAAACAAATGCTAAGAAACTTGTAACTTAGGATCATTCAAGAACATTTTTCCTGGTTTGCAGCACCAGCATTCCACCTGTTAGAAAACATTGTTATTGTATTGTATTGTAAATTATACAGGGTAGTGAAAACTGTGAGAGATTGTGAAGAGCTCCAGAGGGATCTCTTGACACTGGGGGAGTGGGCAAAACAGTGGCAAATGAGCTTCAACATCAGTAAGTGCAGAGTGATGCATGTTGGGGCAAAAAACCCCAATTACATTTATAAACTGATGGGGTCTGAACTCTCTGCGACAAACCAGGAAAGGGACCTTGGTGTCCTGGTGGACAGCTCAATGAAGGTGTCAACCCAGTGTGCCTCAGCAGTGAAAAAAGCAAACTCAATGTTAGGGATCATTAGGAAGGGTATAGAAAATAAGTCAGCAAGTGTCATTTTGCCTCTTTATAAATCTATGGTGAGGCCCCATCTGGAATATTGTGTACAGTTCTGGTCGCCATACCTCCAGAAGGATATTATGGAGTCGGAGAAAGTACAGAGGAGGGCAACCAGAATGATTAGGGGACTGGAACACCTTCCTTACCATCTGAGGCTGCAACGGTTGGGCCTTTTCACTCTTGAACGACGGCGTCTAAGAGGTGACCTGATTGAAGTTTATAAAATCATGCATGGTGTGGACAAGGTAGATAAGGAAAAACTGTTTTCCCTATCGCACAACAGTAGAACTAGGGGACACTCCATGAAACTTTTGGGTACTAGTTCTCAAACCAATAAGAGAAAGTACTTTTTCACCCAGAGGATTACTGGTCTATGGAACTCCCTGCCAGAAGAAGTGGTGACAGCTGTCAGTCTTCACAGGTTTAAGATAGGATTAGACAAGTTCATGGAGGACAAGGCTATCAATGGCTATAATTATGGCTACCTAAGGACAACCTCCGGATTGGAGAGATAGGCAGGATATCTCTCAATGCCATTTCCAGGGAATCCTAAGCAGGTGAAGGCATCTCCTTGGGAATACCCTGAAGGAAATGGTGAGCCACTGTGTGAGACAGAATGCTGGACTGGATGGGCTGTGGCCTGTTCCAGCAAGGCTGTTCTTATGTTCTTATGGGGAGAGCCAGAGCTGTACAGAGATGGACTGGGACTTGAAAAGTGCAAGGTCAGGTACTCAATGAACTTTTAGTGTATGGGACCAAAGACAATGAACAGCCGAAAGGTTGGCTTAACACAGGTTTATTGCATGATGATCCAGGGGAACATGAGGTAATGGCGGATGGGTAGCTCAATATATACAGTGGCTATACATTTTGAATGTGGTTCCTCGACAGTCTATTGGTTACTGTCCGTGTGACGTCACGGACGGTCACGCCCTTCTTGTCCAGGTGTAGGTGATGGCGGGAATCTTCCCGCGCTGTTGTTTGCTGGTGAGTCTGGGCCAGGAGAGCTTGAACGCTCGCTATTGCCACCAGGTGGTCATTAGCTCGCGTCCTATTGCAAGGGCTACAGTTAAGCAGCTGCTGGTTATAATGTTACACAAGCATGGTTACATTGGATACACGTGAATGGTACAGTACAGTACATTGTAAAAGGTACAGTACAGAACACAACAGAACTATAATATTTCCCATTGCCTTTCACATGGCCCGGAATTGCTGCCTTTCAGAAAAGAACTTAAAACCTGGCTGGCGGGTCAAGTGTGGGGTGCAGGTAGAAGGGTAACCTCCATTGGGTGGTTGGTGTAGAAGAACTCTTCCCCATGGTGCCTTTGGATCCTGCAGCCCTTGTTTTTAGGGGGTGGGTAGTTTTAACTGTTTTTAACATGTGTTTTTTAATTTTTATTGTGAACCGCCCTGAGTTGGCTTTGGCTGAGTGAGCGGTATATAAATGTGACAATTAAATTAAATTAAAATTAAATTATAGGACTGCTGTGTGAGGCTACTATGAAGAAGAAGTATACCACAGTGGCAAATCTCTCTCCCACCAAGGGAAGGGGCACTCCAAACCAACCAGAGTCCATGCAACACATACCAACACAAAAAGTGAGTTTTATTGGGTGATCCAAAACCTAATAGCCATATCCTCCATTGACATCATGGTGTGATGATGAAAGGTGCAGCCCCTACGGACTTTGCCCTCTCTAACCAGAGGTGACTAGAAATTTTGTTGGTATGTTATAGCCTCATCAAACCTCTTGAGCACTAGTTGCTGCCAACTTTAGCAAGTAAGTGGCTGATGGAACAGGTGCTTGCCTTTTTGTGGCTAGCAGGCTTTGGTCAGTAAGACCCTGGATTTGGTGGCTGGTAGGCTTACTGGGTAAGTACTGGTTGGAGCAAGAGCCTGGTGCTGTTGGCCAAAAGAGTTAGAAATGGCTACAGGGCCTGGACCCTTGACATTGCCACACTCCGTGAGTAGGTTGTTGCTGGTCTAGTATCCTGGATATTGTTGACTAGTGGATTGAACATGTAAGCATCTACCAACCAAGTCCTATGTTGGAGAACCTTTGAAGACAGGCAGAGCCAGCCCTTCCACCTCCTTTGCAAACTCAACCAGATATGAGAAGGGGCTGGCCTCATTTTATACCACATACAGAGAGGATGCTTCTGCCTTGGTGGTGCAGCCAGGCCAGTTGGGGTATTTGACTCCTTCCTTGACATTTTTCGTCTTCATATCCTCTTGGGATTGGCTGATAATTACAGCATTGTCTTCCCTTCTTCAGCCACTGCTTTCTTGCTTTCCCCCACCCCTGCATTGACCTCCTAGTGTTACTAATTGGAAAACTATTGGCTGTGACCACAGAAACCAATTTTAATATCAAAACCAGACATTTCCATGGTTTACAGCCCAGTTTGAACCTTCCATGGTGATATGGTGACCCATGCCACCTGATTATAGTCACCTATAATATATTATAAATAATGGAGTTCCTATTTAATGTCTGCTAATCACAGGGATACTATCATATACTATATTATTATTATTATTATTATTATTATTATTATTATTATTATTATTATTATTATTATTATTATTATTATTATTATTATTATTATTATTATTATTATTACGTTTAATTTCTATCCCGCTTTCCTGACACAAGTGCCACTCAAAGCGGCTTACAACACAACATGTAAATACAATAAATATACAAGCAGGTTCAATACAAAAATCAATCACAAATTACATTACAATAACCACAAAATACAATATAGCAATACAGAGCAACATCAATATCATTTAACATTACAATACTCAAAAAATCCCCAGGTAACAGAGCACAGCTCATGTCCCAGATGGAGCCCAGCTCATCAGTGGAGGAAACATCAACAGCTGCTAGGCCAGTCTCCCTGTTTCTTGAACTCTCCACACACCCCTACTCACACTAAGGGAAGAATGAGGAGACCGGGAGCTCTGGAGGCGGTTAAGCCAGTCTCTCCTCCCTGCCCTGCTCCCACCAGGGTGGGTGTCCAGTAAGTCCAACAACTCCAGGCTTGATGAAACAGTCCTCAGCCGCGCTCCCACCTCCTAGGAGGACGGTGTTTGGAGTGGCGGCGGCAGCTTTTTCACGGCTGCTGCTGTGATGTCAAACAGCTGGGCTTCGCTCCCACCTCCCGTGACCAGCAGGGCCACAGGAGGGAGCTGAAGGCGCTGGCGTCCGGAGTGGCGGCGGCGGCTTTTCACGGCCCCTGCCATGATGGAAAACAGCTGGGCTTCGCTCCCACCTCCCGTGACCAGCAGGGCCACGGGAGCTGGCATCCGGAGTGGTGGCGGCGGCTTTTCAAGGCCCCTGCCATGATGGAAAACAGCTGGGCTTCGCTCCCACCTCCCGTGACCAGCAGGGCCATGGGAGGGAGCCGAAGATGCTGGCGTCTGGAGTGGCAGCGATGGCTTTTCATGGCCCCTGCCGTGATGTCAAACAGCTGGGCTTCGCTATAAATATTAGTCTATTAAATAATTACAATATTCAAAATAACAATATACAAACAACAGAGAGATTATGAAGAGGACATTTAACTACCCAATTCCATGTGATTTTAATAATAATGTGCCACCAAATCAACTCTAACTTATGGTGACCTTTTCTGAGGTTTTCTAGGTATAGATACTCAGAAGTGGTTTATAGTTGCCTTCTTCTGGGGGAAGTTCTGGGACTGTGCAGCTCGCCCATGACTACACAGGTTGCTCCCTCGAAAAGCACAATAAGGAATCAAACTCCCTTTCACTCTGCTGCCAGATGCCTAAGCCACTGAGGTATCCAGACAGCATAAAAGTCCAACTGAGCTGGGCAGGCTCTTGACTGGAAGTTTGAGAGACAAGGAAAGAAAAATCTCCTTTTGTTATACCTGCCTGTCTCCCTTTGCTTCTAGAAGAAAATTTTGCATCTGTTTTTTTAAGTGATGCTTTGCATATTCACTGCCTTAATACAATTTTTAAATGAAAAGTTATTTCTTTGTCTGCTCCTTGGAGTTGACAATGTGTTTAATTTGTACATATGTTGTAGTGAATTGTAGACTGACAATTCATACATGAAGGCTTGCTTTGGGTTAATTTACAGCAATGGCACTTTCTGGAAATGAACCAACCAAAAGTTATCCTACTCACACCAACAAAAATAAAATAACATGACCAGGCTGCAAAGGTGTAGCTAGGACCACTTTGGCGGCAAGCTGGTTCACTCCAGCAAATATGTTGTCTAATTGCTGTCTTTAGGAGTGAACCAGTCCATCCCTATAGCTGACCAAATGGCAGATCAAACACCCATATAATTACCATCACAATCTTTATCTTGATTTGTTTTAGCCAGGCTTCTGTATCATATGAATTCATGCCAGCCCTTGGGTTTCATGAAATTAACAGTACTGCCACATCATTCTGTTTTTCTACTTTTCCCCTCTTATATTTTCGTGTATTTGTTAAACATGTCTTCTCACTTGATTTTGCAGTAAGATGACATTTTAAGTACAACATCTAGTCTAAGAGTGCTTCAGTAGTGCCTGTTGATTTTAATTAATGAAATACAAGTGGGACCTATTTTGAGAAGGGGCAACTATTCCTCACAGGAAGAAATCATGGTGAAGAATTTGTACATGTGCACCTGTTAGTACTCAAGGACAAACTAGAAAATCAGCAATTAATATTTCAGGAAGAAAGAGAAAGCCAGGTCAGCAGAAAATGTGCACTGGAAGTCATCATAACCTGTTTTTTATAGATGCTTTCATTTTGTTGACCCATTTTTATGGACCTTTATTGCAAGATAGCTCTAGTTACCCACACCGGAATTTCTTTTAAAATATCTTGAAAAAATAAAATAAATTGCAGTTTCAAATGGCAATGAATATTTTATCAGTATTTATTAAGAGCTAAACAATAATGATGAGGGCTCTTCAACAGTGCAAAGCCAGGAACTCATCCAGTCGGGCAGGAAAAATGCCACAGGGGCTCTGTCAAAGTAACTGCACCATTTATTATTATTATTATTAACAGGTGTGCAGAGGCTGCCAAGAGGTTGCCACTGTCATAAACAAAAATGTGCTGAATCTACCTCATTTCTCCCTCCACCCCCGAAAACGAGTTATGAAGGGGAAAGATATATATGAGAGATTGTTTCATCTGTAGAGCAACATTCTTCCTGTGGACTCTCTCTCTCTCACACACACACACACACTGGACCTTCCCAGCCTTGAACCAACTTCTACCACCTTGATCATTGCCTGTTACAGAACCTGGGTTCCTCTATCTCAGAAGCAAAGACAGCGAATGACTACAGCATAGTTGCTTGTGGTAGACTATGTTTGTGGAAACCTTTGTTCAAATCCCTACTTGATCTTCATTCTCACTAGATCAGACTAGAGCTTTCAGCCTAATGTATATCTCAGGTTATTATGAGGGTAAAAATGGGGATAAGAGCTGTTTTTAAGGTGATTGAAGGAACGCAGTGGCATAGTGGTTAAGATGCTGAGCTTGACAACAGGAAGGTCAGCAGGTCAGCAGGTCAAGACTTGAGTGCTGCACCCTTCATCTGTAAAAAATTGCAAGTAGATAAATAGGTACCGCTTTGGTTGGAAAGGTGACAGTTTTCTCTGCACTTTAGCATTTTGCCATGCCTACCATGTGATCACAGAAATGTCTGCAGATGCAGAAAAAGCTGGTCCTTTAGCTGTAAACAGAGAAGAGCATTGCCTCCTAGAATTGGATACAACTGGTATTGATCAAGGGAGACCTATGCTTATCAGAAGTGGTAACTCCTACTGTAGTGTGATAAAATTTAAAATTTCAACATGATGGAGATTACACGATTGCTATCATCATACAATATGGTCTAAAGTGTTCTCTTTTGTGAGAATGTGTTCCTTCAGCCAATCTGGTTCCTAGTGGTTCAATCAGCAAGAAATGATAAATTCTACCTTGGATGAAGGGTTTAGTTCATTTGGTGGATGATGGAGTCTAAAGTCTAAAGGTTGGCTCTCATGTTTTTGTTTACTGTGATTAACAAAATGGGATACTACAGAATCCTAATGAAATGGGACTGTCAAACTGCTGTATCAAACAAGTTTCTTCTGTCATCAGTATTGACGATTCCTTTGCGACAGAGGTCGCAAATGAAAGCGCGGGGCCAAAATGGCCGCCGCACTCTTTGCAGGGGCCCCCCAACCCGGACTCAGACATCCGGGTGAGTTAGGGGGCGTGGCCACCCCTCTATAAAAGGGGTGGCCATGAGGCAGAAGAGCTGCCATTTTAGAAATAGCGATGGAGAGAAGTTTTCTCCATCGCTGTTTGTTTCCCAGTCTTTGGCTGTTTTGCCCTGAGCCTTTCCCGGCTGGGAAAGGAGGATTCGCGCATGCAGAGCCTTGGTTCGCTTGGCTACTGCGTGCTTTGGCGCTAGGATTTTTGATCCCTCGAAAGGGATCCTACTTTTTCTTTACAGACATGCCTCCCAAACGGAAGGCACCGGCGATGAAGCTGCGGCCAAAGGGGAGGACTTTTACTGGCCCTGCGCAGGACGGGGGACAGCCATCGGGTCGGAGGACCAGGGCTGTGCCCCCGCCGCAGGGCACTATGCCAGCCTTGCCACCAATACCAGTGGGGCGATTCAGGCTGGCACTTGGCAGTCGGGCTTGGCTGGCCGGCCACAGGCCGGCCCTTCAGGGGCTTTGGCCCTCGGCCCACCTTTACCGGCCATGGGTCAGGGCAGCGGGGGAGGGCCTGGTGTGGGCGCACAACCCATTCCTTCTCCGGCCCCTCATGGGCCGGAGTTTTGGGCATGGCCCTATTCTGGCCCTGGCTCTCCTTTCAGTGTTCCGTTCCAACTGCCTAGTGGGTCTTCCGGCCAACCCGGGCCGCCTTATGCTGGGGGCTCTGTGGCAGTGGATGCTTTGCTGGCACGTTTAGCAGTGCTGGAGGCATCCTTGGGTATTGCACAGCCTCCTGTGGGAGGGGGCGCTTCTCTTTCGGCCGGGACCCCTTCGTGTGCACCGGCTACTTCAACGGCCGCCACGCTCACCAGGCGGCCAGCCGGGTTGAGCTGCTTGAGATGCTCTGGCCTGTGCCTGCCGGTGTCTCACAGTTCCCTGTTCGTCCAGATCTGCAGATGGGGAGTAATCAGGTGTGGCTCCAGAGCTCGATTCCGGTCGCGAGCTCCGACACCCGCCGTGGGCCGGAACCCCCAGTGGGGGCGGCTCACGGGGGTGCACCTAGTGAGTATCAGGTTCAAATTAGTGCACCTACATCATAGCCCACTTCCAGTGGTGGGGTTCAGTGGCCCTGGCCTCGTCAAGTTGAGGCGAGTGGGCATCAGTTACCAGTCTATCCCAGTGCCCCATGGTTTCAAAATGGCACCTCATTGAGGGCAGGGGTTTCCGCCCCCGGGGCAGTGCCGAGCATCGCAGGGGCTATCCAGGTCCCGCTGCGTATGCCCTCTATACATAATGTGCCGGTGACGGCTTTGCCGACGGCTGGTTATTCCTTGCCCCTTGGTGATCATTTGTCTCGGGTCACGAGGGAGAAGATTTGGCGGGGGGAGTACGTGGATATATTCTCCCTATTGAACCGTGAGCCCACTAAGGAAGAGAGAGAGGGACAGGATGACAGAGACAAGGAACTGTCTCGTCGTCGTAAGCCACCGCGCACCTGGGCCAACTTGTTGCTGGCATATCTTATTTATATGGCGGTATACCTTAGGGCCCGGCCTGATCTGGCCATTCCGATGGTCCAATACTTGGACAATATTTACAGGGCGATGGTGGATTTCCCTGGCCCATCGTGGTTGGCTTACGATGAGGAATTTAGAATGAGGGTGCCCCTACACCCGGAGATGAGATGGGATGAGCCCTGTCAAAAATTGTGGCTCTTGTACATGACCCCCATGCATCCGGCACCTGGGGATAGGTACCATTGTGGCCATGCCGTGCAGCGAGCTGCTCCAACACAGGCTCCCCGCCAGCCGGTGGGGCAGGGGGTTCCAGCCCGCTTGCTGTGTTGGAGCTTCTCGGCTAATGGCGTGTGCAATAATCGACAGTGCTGATATAAACACGAGTGTCCCTCTTGCGCTGGCCCTCATGCTGCCGCCACGTGCCCGCGGTCTGGTGGGTCACAGGGCAGAGGTAGAGGTGGACAGGGAGTGGGCAGAGCTTCTGCTGACGGAGCTAGCCAGTCAAAAGGCCCCCTCCCCAGTTAATGTGTATATGTTGGAGCGATGGTTCTCAACTTATCCAAGGAGGGAGGACGCGAGGTACCTCCTGGAGGGTTTCCAGTGGGGCTTTCATATCCCATTCAAAGGGGTGCGGGGAACCCAAGATGCCCCCAATTTACTTTCCCTGAAGGGTAAGGAGGAGGTGGCTGCCCTGAGTATTGCCAAAGAAGTAGAGGCCAAGAGGGTAGCGGGCCTCTTTTCCGAACCACCCTTCCCTAACCTGAAGGTCTCCCCTCTGGGGTTAGTACCTAAAAAGGCCCATTACCTCGATAACTTTTTGTTCGGGGGTGAACGGGGCTCGGACACGAGCACGCGTCTCCTCACCACATTTCAGACACTAATGCAGGAACTGGATGTCCCTTTAGCGCCCGAAAAGACCGAGGGCCCATCCACTATGCTCACATTTCTGGGTATTGAAATTGACACGGTCGCACAGGCATCCTGGTTACCCATGGACAAGGTCACCCGGATCTCCGCAATGATTTTGGCCTTGTTGGCCAAACGCAAGGTGTCACTTCATGAGCTTCAGGTACTTCATGGCCATCTTAACTTCGCCTGCAGGGTGGTGACGCCTGTCTGGCCTGTTAAAGCGCCACCACAGGGTCCGACTGACCAGGGGCATGCGAGCTGACCTTTTGGTTTGGCTTAAATTCCTGCGGGAATTTAATGGGGTCTCTTTCTGGAGATCCGACCTTTTGGTTTCCCCTAGATTCCAAGAAGAGTCGGATGCCTCCGGCTCCCTGGGATATGGAATTTACTTTGAGGGGAGGAGGGCTTATGGCCAATGGCCTCCAGCATGGTGGGGCACGGATCGCCTCCGTGATCTTACATTCCTTGAGTTCTTTCCAATACTGGGAGCTTTGATGCTATGGGGCGAGGAGTGGGCCGACTCAGTGGTCCATTTTTGGTGTGACAATGCGGCGGTAGTACACATTGTCAACACTCAGACGTCTAAGTTACCCAGGGTGATGGCGTTGGTTCATCAGTTTGTGTTACGTATCCTATGCCTGAATGTGCTTTTTAAGGCCAGACATGTACCAGGCATTAATAATGATATTGCTGATGCTTTATCCCGCCTGCAGATCCCCCGGTTCCGTGCCTTGGCTCCGGAAGCAAAGGAATTCCCCTCGCCACTCCTGGCCGAGATTTGGACATTTGGCAAGGAGAGGTGAACCGGGCGATCGGCATGTCTTTGGCACCCCGCACGCATAAGGCGTATCAACATGCTTTCGTTCAATTTAGAACCTTTTGTGTGCAACTTCAGTTGCCCGAAGTGTGGCCCATTCCAGTCGAACAAGTCTTACAATTTATGGTTTATTTACACAGTCAAGGTTTGGCTCCTCACACTATAGCATCCAGGCTGTCGGCACTGGCATTTATGGCCAAAGTGAGGGGTTTTGCTGACTGCGTGAATGATTTCCGCATACGACATGTTTTGGAGGGGTGGACATGGGAATGTGGCCGCCGCCCGGACACTCGCCACCCAATTTCCCCAGGGGTACTGACCCACCTTGCACGAGGCTGGCATAATCTGTGTTTTGATAAGTATGAGGTGGCTCTTTTTCACGCGGCTACCACGGTGGCCTTCTTTGGAGCGCTCCGCATCAGTGAGTTGGTACTCCTGTCTAAGGCGGATGCGACTCGTAGGGCACTGGAACTCGACGATGTCTATGTCACTAATCAGTGGGCTCAGTTGAGGATACAGTCCTCAAAGGTTGATCAGCATGGCATAGGCAGTGGAGTTAGACTGCTACGATGTTCCATTGCAGACATCTGTCCGGTTGGTGCCCTACAGGATTACTGCCTAATGTCCTTGTACTGCACCTCGGGGGCAATGACCTCGCCCAGGTCACTGGCCTTTCCTTAAAATTCACGATTTGCAGTGACCTAGCTTATTTGCATTATGTGTGGCCGTCCACAAGGCTGCTATGGTCGGACATTGTACCGCGTCATTCATACAGGGGAGGTATTGACCTCCGTGCCCTTGACCGCGCTCGCAGCTCGGTGAACAGGGCTGTTGCCCGGTTCTTGGCAGACAAGGGTTTGGGGATGGTCATCCAACACCCCACGATTAGTTTACAAAATTATGATCTTTATGCAGGGGATGGGGTCCACCTGTCGGCTAGAGGTATGAACCTCTTTTTGGAAGATTTGCAAGCAGGCCTGTTGACCGAGCTGACGGTCTGGGGGGGGGCGGTGAGTCTTCATTGAAGCCTCCCCGTGTGGCGGGTAGCACTGGTAAGGTAAAGATTTATGACCCATAGGTATCCGGCAGGTTCGCAATTGACTGGCCAACACTTAGACAGGTACAGGTGTAATCGCTTTGACCGGTCAACGACGAACCAGGCAAGGGGTGATGGCAGGGGCTTTTCAGCATGCATCACCCCGTGATTTGACGGATACACATCATAGGGTGGGATCAGTAGATAGTTTATTGACTCCGGTCAACAATTTGTTTGTGTCAACAAACAAATTGATACAAATGGATACATTGTAGCCAATTGCCATTGGCAATTTTGGGAGGAACCTTACCAGTGTTACTGCGGCCTGCTTGCCTTAAGAATTACAATTGGATGAATACACCAATTGAAAGTTATAATTCGGACTAGGGCATTATTCAATAAAAGTGGCCCAGTGCCTTTATCCATATACCAGTGTCTGAGTCTTTCTTTGGGGGGTGCGCCTGCAAAGACAAAGGATGGATAGAATGCGAGCGCGGCGCCAAAATGGCCGCCACGCTCTTTGCGGTTCCCCCCCACCCGGACTCAGATATCCGGGTGAGTTAGGGGGCATGGCCACCCCTCTATAAAAGGGGTGGCCACAAGGCAGACGAGCTGCCATTTTAAAAAGAGCGATGGAGAGGAGAAGTTTTCTCCGTCGCTGTTTGTCTGTACTCTGCGGCTCTTTAGCCCTTGATCCTTCCCGGCTGGGAAGGGAGAATTTACAGAGCCTTAGCTTCCTTTGCTCTGTGTTTTTTGGCGCTAAGAGTTTGATCCCTTTAAAGGGATCCTGCTCTTTCTGGGAAGATATGCCTCCCAAACGGAAGGCCCCGGCGACGAAACCGTGGCCCAAGGGGAGGACTTTTGCCGGCCCTGCGCAAGACGGGGGGCAGCCTTCAGGTCGGAGGACCAGGGCTGCGCTCCCGCGGCAGGGCACTATCACAGCCTTGCCCACTGATACCGGTGGGGTGATTCAGGCTGGTACTTGGCCGTTGGATGGCCGGCCTCTGGCCAGCCCCTCAGGGGCTCCAGCCCTCGGCCCACAGTTCACTTGGCAGCTGGGCTCCAGCACGGTGGCTGGCCAGCTACAGGCCGGCCCCTCAGGGCCTTCGGCCCCCGGCCCGCCATTACCGACCATGGGTCAGCGTGGGAGGGCCTGGTGTGGTCATACAACCCGTTTCCCCTCCGGCCCCTCATGGGCTGGAGTTTTGGGCATGGCCCTTTTCTGGCCCTGGCTCGCCAATTTGGGTTACCTTTCCAACTGCCTAGTGGGCCGTCCGGCCCACCCGGCCCGCCTTATGCTAGCCTCCTCCGCAGCGGGGGGCGCTTCTCTTTTTTCAACAGGGGCCCCTTCATCGACCCGGCTACCTTGCCGGCCACTATGCTTCAGCGGGCGGCCAACCGGTTCAAGCTGCGTGAGATGGTCCGGCCAGCTCAGCTGGTGTCTCGCAGCTCCCCGTTCTACCTGATGTCCAGGCTGGGAGTAGTTGGGGGTGATCCCAGAGCTCGATTCCGGTCGCGAGCTCCGCCGCCCGCCGCAGGCCGGAACCCCCGGTGGGGGCGGCTCACGGGGTGCACCCAGTGAGTATCAGGTTCAATTTAAGTGCACCAACACCACAGCCCACTTACGGTGGTGGGGTTTAGTGGCCCTGGCCTCGTCAAGTTGATGCGAGCGGGCATCAGTTACCATCTTATCCCAGTATCCCATGGTGCTAAATGGTCCCTAGTTATGGGCGGGGGTGTCCGCCCCCGAGGCAGTGCCGAGCATCGCAGGGGCTGTCCGGGTCCTGCTGCGTATGCCCTTTATACAGAACGTGCCGTCGATGGCTTTGCCGACGGCTGGTTATTCCTTGCCCCTGGGTGATCATTTGCCGCAGGTCACGAGGGATAAGGTCTGGAGGGGGATATGTGGATATTCTCCCTATTGAACTGTGAGCCCACTGAGGAGGAGAGAGAGAGACAGGCCGACAGAGACAAAGAGCTGTCCCGTTGTCGTAAGCCACTGCGCACCTGGGGCCAACTGGTTGTTGGCATACCTTAGATATATGGTGGTATGCCGCAGGGCCCGGCCTGATTGGGCCATCCCGATGGGTCCATCCATTGCTAATATTTACAGGGCGATGGTTGATTTGATGGGCCCATCGCAGTTGGCTTACGATGAGGAATGTGGATGAGGGTGGCCCTACACCCTGAGAGGAGATGGGATGAGCCCTGTCAGCAATTGTGCTCATGTACATGACTCCCACGTGACCGGCGCCTGGTGATAGGTACCATGGTGGTCATGCTGAGCAGCGGGCTGCTCAGACACAGGCTCCACGCTAACTGGTCGGGCAGGGGGTTCCAGCCCGCCTGCTGTGTTCGACCTGCTCAGCTGGCGACGTGTGTCCTAAGCGCCAGTGTCGTTACCGACTTGGGTGTCTCCTTTTGCGCTGGCCCCTACGCCGCCTCCGCGTGCCCGCGGGTTGGAGGGTTACGGGGCAGAGGTAGGGGTGCACAGGGGGCGATCAGAGCTCCGTCTGAAGGAACTAGCCTTGTCAAAGCCCCCCCCTCCCCAATTAGTGTACTCAGGCTGGAGCAATGGCACTCAGCTCATCCAAGAAGGGATGATGCGGGGTACCTGCTGGAGGGTTTTCAATGGGGCTCTTGTATTCCATTCGGGGGTGTTAGGGGCCCCAGGATGCTACTAATCTAGTTCCCTTGAAAGATAATGAAGAGGTGGCTCCACTGTGCACATCTACGGGAGTTGAGGCTATGAGAGTAGCGGGTCCCTTCTTGGAACCACCTTTCCTAAGTTAAAAGTCTCCCCTATGAGACTAGTACCGAGGTAGAACCAGGGTGAATGTCATTTAATCCTCCATTTAGCTTACCCTGTGGGTTATCCAGTCAGGGATGTCATTCCTGATGACCTCGTTCAGTCAGGTACTCGTAGTTGGTTCAGCCCCTATGGGTGGCACGCTCATGCAGTCCCGGTGCTTTCCTGGCACAGTGTGATATGCACTCGGCTTTCCGATTACTGCCAGTGCACCCAATGGATTTAGAGCTATTGGGTTTTTAGGTTCCAAGGGGAATTTTACTTAGATAAGGCCAACCCCTTCTGACTGAGTTAATTCATGTTCAGCATTCGAACGATTCGGGACTTTCATTCAGTGGGCCTTTGCTCGCAGGTCGGGGTCTCGGTCTCTAGCCCATTACCTCGGCGACTTTTGGTTTGGGGATGAACGGGGCTCGGACACGTGCACGCGTCTCCTCACTACATTTCAGACACTCAGGTGGGAACTGGGTGTCCCCTTGGCGCCTGAAAAGACCGAGGGCCCAGCTACTAAGCTCACATTTCTAAATCGACTCTGTCACACGGGCATCAGGGTTAACCATGAATAAGGTGGTTAGGATCTCCGTGGCGATTTTGGCATTGATTGCCAAACATAAAGTGTTCCCTTGTGAGCTGCAGTTACTTCATGGCCACCTTACTTTTGCCTGCAGGGTGGTTCCACCCGGCAGAGCATTGGCCAGGCGCCTGTGTGACGCCATGGCTGGCCTGTTAAAACGTCAACAAAAGGTCCGGCTGATCAGGGGCATACGGGTGGACCTTCCGGTCTGGCTCAAATTACTCCTGAGTTTTAACGGGGTCTCTTCCTGGAGATCAGACCTTATGGTCTGCCCTAGATTTCAAGTACGGTCGGATGCCTCCGGCTCCCTGACTTATGGGGGTTTACTCTGAGGGTAGGTGGACTTACGGCCAATGGCAGCTCGCATGGTTTGGCACGGATCGCCTCCGCGATCTTACCTTCCTTGAGTTTCTTCCCAATTTGGGGAGCACTGATGCTATGGGGCGATGAGTGGGCCTACTCAGTGGTCCAATTTTGGTGTGATAATGCAGCAGTGGTGCACATTGTCAACACCCAGACATGCAAATCCCCCAGGGTCATGACATTAGTTTGTCTATTCTTTTTGAGAAGCCTACGCCTAAATGTGCTGTTCTGGGCCAGACATGTTCCAGGATTAATAACGACATTGCTGCTGCTTTATCCTGCCTGCAGTTCCCCCGGTTCTGTGCCTTACTCCGGAAGCAGATGAATTCCACTCGCCACTCCCGGCCGATATTTGGACGTTTGGTGAGGAGAGGTGAACCGGGCATGTCATTGGCACCTCGCACGCGTAAGGCGTATCACTATGCGTTCATGCTATTTAGAATTTTTCGCGAGTAACTACAGTTACCTCAAGTGTGGTCAATATCTGTGGACCTGATTCTGCAATGCATGTTTATCTTCGCAGTCAGGGTTTGGCCCCCCCGTACTCTAGCCTTCAGACTTTCGGCACCGGCATTTATGGCCGACGTTAGGGGGTTCACTGACTGCGTGAGTTACTTCCGCATGTGTCGTGTTTTGGAGGGGTGGACACGGGAACGTGTCCGCCGCCCGGACACGCGTTACCCCAGTTCCCAGAGTTTCTGACCCACCTTGCACGAGGCTGGCATTACTTATGTTCGGATAGGTGTGAAGTGGCTCTTGGTCACGCAGCTACCACGGTAGCCTTTTTGGAGCGCTCCGCATCAGTGAGTGGGTGCCAGAGTTGGTACCATCTGTGTAAGGCGGATGTGTCTCGTAGGGCACTGGAACTCGACGATGTCTCTGACACACATGAGTGGGCTCAAGTGGGGATATGGTCCTCACAGGTTGTTCAGCATGGCGTAGGCAGTGGAGTCAGACTGCTACGAAGTTTTATTGGAGACATCTGTCCGGTTGGTGCCCTACATGAATTTTCGACAGTACCTGCTGCGCGCCCCAGCCTGTTTTTCTGCCACCAGGATAGGTCTACCCTTGCCGAAGTAATGTTACTGAGGGTGACCGGTGTCGCGCTTCGCGGTGTGGGGGCCCGTTTTGGCACCCATTTATTTAGGATAGGCGTCGCGTTAATCGCGGCTACGTTTGGGGGTACTCGGAGGCGGACATGCGTGTACGCACAATTTCTTATATGTACGTTCCCTCACTGTACGAGTACCTAGTTATGTCCTTAACCTCTTCTCCTCTTTTACAGATCCTGTGTGTCTCTACACACCGGTGGCAGTAGGGCTTGTGGGCCGCAGCTATGTACACTGGGCAGCAGTATATGCTGCGGCGACAGAGAGTGGACCCCAACTTGGGCTGTGTGCATCCGCACGTATGCGATGGTATGGTATGCGCAGCACAAGGGGGCGGGAACTGTGACCATTCCTGATGTCCGTCGGGGATGCTGGACCGCCCAATGTTCTTAATAGGCACCTCGGCGGCAACGATCTTATACAGATCACTGCTGTTACTAAACTGTCGAGGGGCTATGACCTGGCGTTTTATATCACGTGTGGCTTACACACGGTCGCTATGGTCTAACATCGTGCCGAGACACCAATTTAGGGGAGACGTGGATCTCCGTGGTTCGGACTGTTCCGGCAGTCAGTGGACAGGGCTGTTGCTCGGTCCCTTGCTGAGCATGGCTGGGAGACAGCCATTGGACACCTGAGGATAGGCTTACAAAAATTTTGCCGGTAGGCAGGAGAAGGGGTCCACCTGTCGGCTGGAGGTATGTACCTCATTCTGGGTGTGGTGCAAGCAGGCCTGGCGACCGAGCTGACGGTCTGGGGGGGCGGTGAGTCATCATGGACGCCTCCCCATGTGGCGGGTAGCACTGGTAAGGTAAAGATTTATGACACAGAGGTATCCGGCAGGTTAGCAATTGACTGGCCAACACTTAGACAGGTACAGGTGTAATAGCTTTGACCGGAGAATGACGAACCAGGCAAGGGGTGATGGCAGGAGCTTTTCAGCATGCATCACCCTGTGATTTGACAGATACACATCATAGGGTGGGGTCAGTAGATAGTTTATTGACTCCGGTCAACAATTTGTTTGTATCAACAAACAAATTGATACAAATGGATACATTGTAGCCAATTGCCATTGGCAATTTTGGGAGGAACCTTACCAGTATTACTGCGGCCTGCTTGCCTTAAGAATTACAATTGGATGAATACACCAATTGAAAGTTATAATTCGGACTAGGGCATTATTCAATAAAAGTGGCCCAATGCCTTTATCCATATACCGGTGTCTGAGTCTTTCTTTGGGGGGTGCGCCTGCAAAGTTTTTTTTAAAAAAATCTAAAGCAGTTTCAGAAGAGCAGAGATGTCACTGCAAACATAACAGGTCCCAGAGTGCCACTGTTAATCTATATTATTGATTCAATATTATTCAATAAGCAGGACACAGAAAGACACTTCTGGAATTTTAAGGGGTTTTTGTTTGTCTATTTTTTGTCACTTCTTTTAAAGTTTAATGCTCTTGTCAATGAAATCCACATTGCTCAGATGCTTGGCTACACCTTAGATATCTTTTGATTTGTGTGGCAGAGAACATTGGTTCATGTTGAAGGGGAGGAAGCCTCTTTCATGCACAGCATTCCTCACTACAGAACTTTTGAGCAAACTCTTTTGCACAGTACAAAGGTGATACAAGCCACTAAAGCACAGCTAGAAACTTCTGATTTATCTCTTTTTAAAAAGGAGTTCTGATTCCTCTTACCACTCCCCCACCCAGCCTGGTTTCTTTTCATTAAAGGCGCTACTGAAGCTCAGAAGCAAGGGATATGTGCTCCCACAATCTGATGCTCTTGCCTCTGGTCACAATCTTCAAACCCTAGACTTTATAGGAAACACGTTCCTTTCACTGGGAATACTCCAATGGAAGATTTTTATTTTTTTAGTATTTTGACCTGACTATATTAGCCAATAACATAGGTTATATCTTTAGGCTATGAAATGTTTTGGAATGAAAGAACCAATTCTCTGTCATAGGCCTGAGGGTTTAAACATAGAATGGTGTGAGTCTTCCACAAAGGCTGTGCTAGCAAAAAAAAAAAACAAACAACAAACCTTGGTTTCTAATATGATTGGATCATGGGAAATGTTAAAGGTGACAGAAACAACTTACCTTGCACGAACTATGCATATTTTTGTATTGAGATGAACAACTCCCTGCACACCAAACCCTATATGTGGGCTGCATACAGTCCCTGAGCTTCCATGTACTGCTGTTCTTTCTGTCCTTTTCTTAAAAAAAACCAAACAATAGCAATATTGTTTCTTCTGGTCTATATGGATCATTTTGCCAGCCCCATCTTGGTCCAATCCTCCACACTAGAATTTTAGTTATTTTGGGTGTTTTGCTAGCCAGCAGAGCTCAGGTAGCAACAAGACTAATATTTCTTCATTGACCTCTGAATGTTTAATTTTAATCTAAACCAGTAGGTTAATTTTTTTTAATGTTTTGATTTAATGTGGCCGTCTTCAGGCATTGGGCACATTCTAATGCAGTGCTTATGTCCCAGAAGGTTGAGGAACACTGTCATAGATCATTCCTCGCCTGCTATGTCTTTTGTTAACCTTTCTTCAACCTAGAGTGATAATCTTTAAAGTTTCTGTTGTCACTTACTTCTTCTTGCATTTACTCTCAGCCAATGGAAGACATTTTGCTTTTGTTCACAATAGACAGGGGGCAATCATAAACCTTAGTCTCCAATCATCCAAAAATAGCATTCTTATCATCATTTCTACCTTGATATAGCTCTGTAATAAATATTGAAGTAACTCCAGAATTGCTTCTAAACTCCACCTTAGAGGTAGGAGCAGTTGATCCCAGGTTCCCAATGATTTTATTTGTACCACACCTTGTTGTATCAACTGCCTGTGATGCTCTTGGCACTGTAGTGCCAGTTGTAATGCCAATAAAGGTTATTTGACTTGACTTGACTTGAACTGGTGCAAAATGCAACTGCCCATGTGGTGATGGGGTGTGGGTGTTATGCCCATGCCTCACCCCTGTTGCGGGAGTTGCATTGGCTGCTGATATGCCTCCGGGTGCAATTCAAAGTGCTGGTGATTAGCTTTAAAGCCCTACATGGTAATAGACCAGTTTACTTAAGAGACCACATTACCCCAAGGACATATACCCGACCCACCAGAGCAGACCAGAGAGACTCCCTAATGGTTCCATCAGCTAGAGATGCCCACCTCTCTAGCACTAGAAGGAGGGCCTTTTCAGCATCTGCTCCGGCCCTGTGGAACCTCCTGCTGACCGAGCTGTGCCTCTAGGCAGAGCTTCAGACCTTCAGAAAAGGTCTAAAGACCTGGATGGCCTAGTGGTTATTGGGTGCTGCTTGTGGGGCAGCCCCCTCCCCCCTTGCTGGCTTATATGAAGGACGTTTGGGTTTTTAGTCTCAAATTTTTAATTTATTGTGGTTGGGAGGGTATTTTAATGGTTTTTAAACATTAAATGCTTTTGTGATTTTATTATGTGGGGATGTTTTATATTGAATGTTTTTATGGTGATTATGAGCCGCCCCGAGTTGCTTCGGCGAGGGTGCAGTAATAGAAATCCAAATAAATGAATTAATTAATTAATGAATTAATGAATGTGGATGTGATTTCTTTCCAAAGGTGTTCTCTGCTAACTATTCCAGTATTTGGAGGTCCAAAATCAAAGTTTAGGGCTCTTGACCATACCAAATAATGTAGTTGGGATTACATTTTATGAAAAGGGAAGCAATCCTGCTTGCGTCTGGAAGACAACGCACATGACAGCCAGAAGAATTATATCAGAACAGCAATCCAGTCCACATGCACTGCTTGGACTGCACATAGGTAATATTTACATACAGCAAGTGCTACCTAAACTGAAGACAATACTAGACAAGATGCTACTCCTCAGTGTAGAAGCAGTGCTCCACCAAGTGGCAAAATACATCTAATTATACGAACATGTTAAAAGCAGAAACATGCTTGATCATAGATGTGTAAACACTGGATTCCTTTGCAGATCTGATTGCTGAGAAGTGCATTAGAAAGGAAATTGTGTCATGAAGGCTAAACAATATAAGAGCATTGCATTTCCTCCTAGGTTTCCATTTCCACTTAAAGAAGGCTAAAGATAGTAGCTGATGAGAAATACTTTTTACATCCATGCATAAGGCCAAAATAGTGCAGACAAATATTATCAGTTGTTATCCATCAATTGTAAAATCCCATCCATCAAAGCTCCTTTCTAGGATTTTGGACTACATATTCATAAGAAGAAAGCAACAAAATGGATTTATTTAATTAATTTATTTATTTTTCAACTTGCAGAAGAGGAAGTCATAATTTAATGTCCTCCTCTGATAATGGAGGAATAAACATAGCAGAGTGCAGGCTGGCCTAAATGTTTTTTCTGAATGAGCAAATAATAGGAATGTTTTGTTTGTGTGTTGTTTTTTCTGTAGTGAATTTCCACCTCACCCCTAGCCTTGCATGTCTTACATTATTTTCATTTTCAAGTGGTTTAGTCCATTCTCTCATCTCTGGATTCTACCATCTTACTCTGTTCCTCAAAGCTTAATTGGTAATTTTAGCAACAACCTAATGCTGAGCTTGTGATTACTGAACAGAAGTTTAAAAGAAAAAAGGAAAATATACAATTTATCAACAAGGAATTCCATTTCAGGTTGATGCAGCTGAATAAACAACCCTCATATTAGAGAATCCCCTAATGCTGGTTTCTTTGCATGCTTGTTGACAATCATTACTGCCTCTCCCTAGCTAGAGTAAGAAGGGGCAGGAAGTTATCACAGAGAAAAAGAGAGAAGGAAGGAAACTCTAAGAATATTAATCCACATATAGACTGTGGAAATGGAGGGAAGCACATGTAAGCTATTTTAGCTATCTAGCTGCCCATTGTCCCCACTCCCTATGATTCAGATCATGCCAAATGTGTTGTTGGAGTGGATTGTAGCTTATTGGAGTGGATCATGTGTAGACAATGACTTGGACGTCATTATGAAAAGTCTATTTATTCATATTGACTTGGCAGTCTTAACATGGCTTCCCTCCAAAGGAGTGGGGCAGATATGGTTTAACAATGTAATTGGGAATTCTGGTGCATTGTTTTACATGTTAATCCTTTTGGATGAAGCAGACTGTACCTTTTCAATTTGTGCTCTGTTTACAGACTTCCACATTTCCTTGGAAGTAAGTCTTCAATGGAGCTCCCTCCCAAACTAATTGCAGATAAGATTGCCCGTTTAGAATGTGATTTAGCAGCATCACTGTAAATCACATCAGCTAAAGCTGATTTACATCATCTACATACCCATATCTAAGCTACTTATATTCCAGCCCAAGTTGGGGAAAACAAGTGGCAAATTTGGCTATTTGAAACAAAAAAAATTAGCACTTTTACTTACTCAGTTTGGGAATCTCAAAGAAACCCCAGAAGCTGTGGAAAACCTTCGCAAACATAATGTCTGAAATAATCTACAGCAGGATAAAAGGGAACTTGTATCTTTATAAATTCTTTACCAAGAATGAGTCTCCATTACAGTGGTAAATCATACAATGATTTTAATCCATTCCACAGGGCTCATTGTTAGACAAAACAATTATTATACGATGCATGCATCATATAGTGATTTTCCCTATGGGATACATCATACAACGATTATTTTCACTAAGTCCTTTTTCCATTGAAAAATTGTTGTATGGATTTTTCCATAGGGAAAATTGTAATGTGGGACGCCATTTCCCCCCAAAATCTAATTGTTATGCGATTTCATTGCTATACGGGGTGATTGTTGTATGAGGTTCCACTGTATGTACATATACAGTACATTGGAACAGCAATCCATGTTAAGCTCAGACTCCTTCAGTGAAAAGCAAGTCCTCAAGAAGTGATTTTTTTTTTCCTGGTGCTGAAATACTTGTATATTCTTTTTCAGTGATTTCCTTTATTGCATTACTTGGAAATAATCTCTGTATCAGAGAAAGAACAAAGCAGCATATATTTAATATGCTTGGTTTAGTCTGGAAAGATAGAAGGTGTTTTGTTTTGAAAGAGGTGACAGCAGAAGGAAAAGTCTAGCTGTCATGTTATTTGCTTCCAGTGTTTTAAGATTACTGGTATATTGCTTGGGGACATTTATGTTTTAAAAGCTCAGTGGAGTGGAAGAAGATAAGAAAGCACACAAAGAGTAATGCTGAAGTCCTTGATATAACCAAATGTAGTTCTAGAAATGCGAACAGTCTATTGAATACAGAGCCAAATGCAGTTTTAAGGTAACTGGAAAGATATGGTATGAGCTTGTAACTTTCTAGATTATAACCATTTGGCTTTACACAGCCAGCTAGAAGCAATATTTGAATTATTATACTGCAAGCTAGTTAAACAGTCAAAGATAGTGTTTAATTTCTGTTACTCTCTCTCTCTCTCTCTCTTTAAAAATGTATTTTATCAATTCTTACAGAGAAAGAAAAATAAAATAAAACAGAATCATCATATTAAAAAATTACAATATAAAAAAATAACAAAATACATACATAATAGTGAACCATTACAACCAAAAAATACTAATATTTATATTTTGTGTTTTACCTTGTCCCATATTCTTTCTAAAAATATACTCTATTGCTTTAATTGTCCCTTTCCCTTCACTTACACAAAATTTAAACAATCTCCCCAAATGCCACCAACTACATTTTCATTTAATCCTTTCTTTGTTCTTACATCACATGTTAATTGATCATTTATGATTAGATCCCATACTTTCTTGTACCATTTGCTTAATTGGAATGCATATGTAATTTTTCTAGGTCTTTGCTATCATTAGCAATAATCTTACAGTTAGGGGTTGTGGTGGCTCGGTGGTTAAGTAGCTCACCTTAAAACTGCATTTAGTGTGGCAGAAACATTTTCCAATTTCTCCCACTAAAGTCTTAGGGCTCCTCTAGAATCACTGCTTGTTGTAGTGGGGGATTATTATTTTTAGGGGGTGGGGATATTGGGGCTATGTGTACTTCTCTAGATGCTACTAAACCACAACTCCCAGTGTTATTTGCTATTGGTTAGGCTGGCAATCACTAGTGGGAGTTGCAGTCTAGAAGAGCATGCTAGATAGACTATAGCCATGTTATAATTTTGTACTGAAATGAACAAAAACATTCCTGAGGTTCTGGCTAACAGATGTGCTAGTTTCCCCCACCACAAAAGATTATGGGTTAGAATCAATACCAGAACATTGTAAGTAAATATATTAAAGTAGGATGAAGATGTGAATTTAAAATTTCCAGTAAAGTGACACAAAACCCTTCATCATTCCTAATCCAAATAGTGAGCCATACATGTTTTGTGTGTCTGTGTGTTACGGTTTTCTAAACAGCATAATAGAAGCTGTCATATATTCCTTCCATTTACTCACAGAAAAAGTGCAATCTTTTGTTCTCTGTGTGACTGCATTTGCACATTATGGAACTATGAAATATTTACAGAGGGAAGGTTAAATCAATACTGCTTTAAAATTTGCACTTGGCCTTCTGGGACTTATATCATCTTGATTTAATGAAGTACACTGAGAAAGAATGTTGACACACAGGGGAAAAAAACACTATTCAGCTCTCTCCTGTCCGTATTGTTTCTACAGAAGGTATTAAGTGGGATTTGCTGGTGAATCTTGCAGAAATTAATTGTTGCACATTTTATACCTTGAATAGTGTTTGCAGTATTTCATATAGCAAAACAGAGAAACCAAATGTTTAAAGAAATGAAACACACTGAGGCAGGAGGGAATGTTTCTTATATTAACTTCACTGTTAGTTGATTTTACATATCATGGGACTGGCAGAAGAAAATATTTAAGAACATGCAGCTAGAAAATGAGAGTTTGATTCCCCGGGGTGCCCCTTGTGAGAAGAGCCAGCCTATGTAGTCATGGGCAAGCCACACAGTCCCCCAGCCAGAACTGACTTGATGTCTTGAAATTATTAATTTATTATTATTTAACAGCACAAAACCAAGCACCATTCCTGAGAAGCAAGTATCCATGAGCTATATCCTATTGTTAGTCTCAGCTAGAATAAGTCAATGACACGATAAAATCAATGCTCATGTAAGTCCCATGGATTCATTGGGGTTGCTCAGCTTAGATCACCTCCATTCAGTGGGTCTGAAAATGCAGCTTTGAATTGGAATTATATTTACACTTACTTGGGAGAAAGTGCTTATCCAAGCCTATCCACACCTTTCTAGGTCATTGGGAAGTGCTATTTTTTTCGTGTGGGTAGGATTGCTCTAGGGCCATGGTGGCTTAGCGGTTAAGACGCTGAAATTAACGACTGGAAGCACAGCAGGTTGGCAGGTCAAGACTTGAGTCCTGCATGACAGAGTGATTGCCCATCATCTGCCCCACCTGTTGACAACCTAACAGTTTGAAAACAAGAATTTGCAAGTAGATAAATAGGTATCACTTTGGTAGGAATGGTGACAGCGTTGTGTGCTCCGGCATCTAGTCATGCATGCCACATGGCCACAGAAACATCTGCAGACACAGACAGCACTGGCTCTTTGGCTGTAAACAGAGATGAACACTGACCCCTCGAGTTGGACACGACTGGCTTTTGAGCAAAGGAGATCTTCACATTTACAGTACTAGGACTGCTCTGTTTTGGCTCTGTTCCAGCATGTGTGATCACTAGTACTGAACCAAATGCAAGCGCGGCGCCAAAAAGGCCACCGCGCTCTTTGCGGGCCCCCCCCCACCGGACGAAGGCATCCGGGTAGTTAGGGGGCGTGGCCAGCTCCCTTATAAAAGGGGTGGCCATGAGGCAGCCGCGCTGCCATTTTGCGAAGCGACGGAGCAGAGAAGTTTTTCCCTCTTACCTCCGTCGCTCGTGCCTTTCACCGGGAATCCTCTTGGCTGCTGATTTTCTTTTTTGGCTTCCCATCGGTTAGCTGCGATGCCCTCAAAGAAGAAGGCGACTGCGAACGCGGCTCGTTCTGCGCGGAGGCGCCAGCCGGGTCGGAGGACCGCGGCCGCGCCTCCACAGTAGCCTCCTTTGCCTGAGCCCACCGGGACCGGTGGGATGGGGTTGATTCCCCCTTGGCCAGAGGCTGGAGGTCCGCGGCCCTCGGCCCGCGAGCAGTGGCCACTGCCTCTGGCATGGCCCATTCTGCGGGGCCTTCCTCCGTTGGTGCGCAGCTGTCTGCGGGGGGCTTCAGCCACGGGTGGTTGGGTCCCCTCCCCTGGCAGGGTGCTCCCCCGGCCCTGGGGCCGGGCCTGGGATCTTGGCCCTATATGGGCCCCGGGGTCCAGGGACCTGGACCCGCGCCTGCAATTAGCGGGCCGGCCGGCCCCTTTGCCCCCTCTTGGCTTGGGGGGCTACGTCAGCGTGGAGGCCCTTCTGGCCCGCGTTGCGGCCCTCGAGGCGTCGCTGGCCAGGGTTAACCACCCTGGGGCCCCTTTTGAGGTGCAGGTTGATCCATCGTCTGCTGGGCAACGGCAGGCAGCAGGACGGGTCGAGCTGCCTGAGGCGCGTGGCCCAGCATCGGCCACTGCCTCGCAGCTCCCCGATCAACAGGCCGGTACTGGTCAGGCCCCGTCGACGAGCTCAGTTGCGGTCGTGAGCTCCGACGCCCCCAGTGGGCCGGAACCCCCCGTGGGGGCGGCCCATGGGGGTGCAGCATGTGAGTATGCAGTTCAATCTAGTGCACCCACACACATGGCCACGTTGGGGGGGGGGGGTTCAATGGCCTTGGCCTCGCACGGGTGGTGCGGCGGTTCAGCTGCTGACGGCCCACCCGGTGACTCCAACTCTCAACCAGGGCCCCGTTGTGGGGGGTACTCCTTATGCAGTCGGGAATGTTTTAGGGGTGACCGGGTTGGTCCAGGCTCCTTTTCGGATGCCCGCAGTTCCCGCCGTTCCTGTGTCGGCATTGCCGACTGCAGGGTATTCATTGCCCCTGGGGGACCATTTGGCACAAACCACCAAAGAGAAGATCTGGCGTGGGGAGTATGTGGACATCTTCTCCCTCCTTAACAGAGAACCCACCAAAGAGGAGAGGGAGGGGCAAGATGAGAAGGATAAGGAGCAGGCACGTCGTCGTAAGCCGCCGCGTACGTAGGCCAACTGGTTGCCGGCCTACCTCATATACATGGCGGTCTACCTCAGGGCCCGGCCGGATTTGGCAATTCCGATGGTCCAGTATTTGGACAACATTTACCGGGCGATGGTCGACTTCCCGGGCCCGTCGTGGTTGGCTTACGACGAGGAATTCCATATGCAGATTCCCCTGCACCCCGAGATGAGGTGGGATGAGCCCTGCCAGAAGCTGTGGCTTCTGTATATGACGCCCACGCGCCCTGCGCCTGGGGAGAGATACCATTGTGGACATGCGGTCCAGCGAGCGGCCCCTGCACAGACACCCCGCCAGGTGGCGGGGCAGGGGGTTCCAGCCCGCCTGCTGTGCTGGACTTTCTCGTCCAATGGTTCCTGCAATAGGAAGAATTGCCAGTACAGGCATGAGTGTCCCTCTTGTGCTGGCCCCCATGCGGCCTCCGCCTGTCCCAGGCCTGGAGGGATGCGGGGCAGAGGGAGGGGCAGACAAGGGGCTGGCAAGACTGCCGCAGAGGGAGCTGGTTCACCGAAAGGCCCCCTCCCCAATTAATGTGGACATGTTGGAGCGTTGGCTCGCATTGTACCCGAAGGAGGAGGATGCGGTTTACCTGCTCCAGGGTTTTCGACTGGGGTTCCGTATTCCTTTCGTGGGTGATAGGTCCCCTCAGGATGCTCCCAACCTTTTGTTCCTTAGGGGGAGGGAGGAGGTGGCTGCTGCCAGCATTTACAAGGAGGTTCATGCGGGCAGGGTCGCTGGCCCTTTCCCTGCACCCCCGTTCCCCAACCTTAAGGTGTCACCCTTGGGCTTGGTGCCCAAGAAGTCACCGGGCGAGTTTCGCCTGATCCATCACTTGTCCTACCCAGCCGGCCGATCGGTCAACGATGCTATACCTGATGACCTTTGCTTGGTCAGGTATACATCGTTTGACCAAGCGCTACGCATGGTGCACTCATGTGGCCCGGGTGCGCTGTTGGCTAAGTGCGACATTAAGTCTGCCTTTCGCCTCCTTCCGGTGCACCCGGGTGATTTTGAGTTGCTGGGTTTCAAGTTTCGGGGTGAATATTATTTTGGTAAGGCCATGCCTTTTGGCTGTTCCATATCATGCACGGCTTTCGAGCGTTTCAGCACATTCCTGCAGTGGGCTTTCGTCCGCAGGTCAGGGTCCCGGTCAGTAGCCCATTACCTGGATGATTTTTTGTTCGGGGGTGAACGGGGCTGGGACACGTGCACACGTCTCCTCAACACATTTCAGACGCTAATGGAGGAACTTGGTGTCCCTTTAGCGCCCGAAAAGACCAAGGGCCCATCTACCCAGTTAGTTTTCCTGGGGGTGGAGATTGACACGGTAGCGCAGGCTTCTAGGTTACCAGGGGATAAGGTGTCACGGATAGTGGCCCTTATCTCGGACTTGCTTGCTAAACGCAAGGCATCACCGAAGGAACTGCAGGTGCTACATGGTCACATCAATTTTGCTTGCAGGGTCGTCGCACCGGGCAGGGCATTTGCTCGGCGCTTGTGCGACGCCATGACAGGCTTATCCAGGCCCCACCATAGGGTTAGACTGACCCGGGGTATCAGGGCAGACATGCTTATCTGGCTCCAGTTCCTGAGGGAGTTCAATGGGGTGTCATTTTGGAGGTCTGACCTCCTGGCTTCCCCTCGTTTTCAGATACAGTCTGATGCCTCGGAGTCCCTGGGTTATGGCATGTACTTCAAAGGGAAGTGGGCCTATGGTGGGTGGCCACCGGCCTGGGCAGGCACGGGTCGCCTGCGTGATCTTACGTATCTGGAATTTTTCCCTATCCTGGGGGCTTTGATGCTATGGGGCGAGGAGTGGGCCAACTCGGTCGTCCATTTCTGGTGTGACAATGCGGCCGTTGTCCACATTGTCAATTCACAGACTTCAAAATCACCCAGGGTCATGGACCTTGTGCGCCAGTTTGTATTGCGCAGCCTGCGCCTCAATATTCTTTTCAGGGCCAGGCATGTCCCGGGGGTCAATAATGATATTGCTGACGCTTTGTCCCGCCTGCAGATCTCCCGGTTCCGCACCTTGGCCCCGGATGCGGAGGAATTTCCCTCGCCACTCCCGGACGAGATATGGACCATTGGCAAGGAGAGGTGAACCAGGCGATCGGCATGTCGCTAGCGCCACGCACGCGTAAGGCGTATCACCACGCATTCAATTCTTTCAGAGCTTTCTGTGCCCAATCCCGGCTGCCGGACGCCTGGCCGATCCCAGTGGCCCATATACTTCGGTTCATGGTTTACCTGCATGCCCTGGGCCTTGCACCTCGCACCATAGCATCTAGGCTGTCAGCGTTGGCCTTTGTGGCCAAAGTAGGTGGTCATGCGGATAGTACCACTGACTTCCGTGTGAGACATGTTTTGGAGGGGTGGGTGCGGGAGCGTGGGCATTGCCCGGACGACCGCCACCCGATTTCCCCAGGGGTTCTTACCCAATTGGCCCGGGGCTGGCCTGGCCTCTGTTTTGATAGATATGAGGCAGCCCTATTTCATGCGGCCACAACGGTGGCCTTTTTTGGAGCGCTCCGCATCAGCGAGCTTGTGATGCTGTCTAAGGCGGATGCAAGTCGTAGGGCACTGGAACTCGAGGATGTCTATGTTGCCAAAGACTGGGCTCAGTTGAGGATTGGCATAGGCAGTGGAGTAAGACTGCTACGGTGTTCTTTGGCAGACATCTGTCCGGTTGGTGCCCTATAGGAGTTTATTGCACTGCGTGGCACGCACCATGGCCCGTTTTTCTGTCACCAAGATGGGTCTCCCCTTACTAAATTTCAATTTTGGAAGGTGACAGGCAAAGCGCTTGCCAGTGTAGGCCTCCCGGGGGCCCGTTATGGCACCCATTCATTCAGAATAGGGGCGGCCTCCACTGCTGCTGCTTTTGGGTACTCCGGGGCTGAAATACGCCGTATGGGAAGGTGGGGATCGCAATGTTTTCAATTTTATGTCCGCCCTCTTCCACAGTGAGTACCAGCCTAGTCACCACATCTTTTCTCTCCCCGTTTTTCCTTGACAGACCCTGGGTGTCGTATTGCACCGGTGACAGTATGGCTGGTGGGCCATGGCTACGTGCACAGGGCAGCGCGTTACGCTGCGGTGACAGAGTGGGGACCCCAACTGGGACTGGGTGCATACGCAAGTCTCACATGGTATGGTAAGCCCGGGATGTTATGGCGGGAGCTGTTACCATTCATTTTTTCAGGTCGGAATGCTGACCCGCCTGACATTCTGATCATACACCTTGGGGGCAATGATCTAGGCCAGGTCACCGGCTTATCGCTAAAGCATGCGATTTGCGGCGACCTCGCCTACCTGCATTACGTGTGGCCCACCACTACCCTTGTTTGGTCGGACATGGTGCCGCGGCACACGTATAGGGGAGGGTTCGACCTCCCGGCCCTTGACCGGGCTAGACGTATGGTGAACAGGGCTGTGGCCCGGTTCATTGTCAGCAGGGGTTGGGGGCGGGTCAGTCCTCACCCCGCCATTAGTCTGCAAAATTATGACCTTTATGCAGGGGATGGGGTCCATCTGTCGCGAGGAGGTATGGACCTCCTGTTGGGTGATTGGCGAGCAGGCCTGTTGACCGAGCTGACGGTCTGGGGGGGGGGGGCGTCGAGCCTTCTTTGAAGCCCCTCCGTGTGGCGGGTAGCACTGGTAAGGTAAACATTATGACCCACAGGTATCCGGCAAGTTCGCAATTGACTGGACAACACTAGACAGGCATAAGTTGGTTAAACGTTGTCCGGTCAACGACGAACTAGGCGACGGGGTGATGGCTACAGCTAGACAGCATGCATCACCCCGTGATTTTACGGATACGCGTCAGAGGGTGGGGTCATTAGTTAGATATGGACTACGGTCAACAATTTGTTTGTTGTCAACAAACAAATTGATACAAATAGATACATTGTAACAATTGCCGTTGGCAATTTTGGGTGGTACCTTACCAGTGTTACTTCGGCCTGCTTGCCTTAAGAATTATGATTGGTCAATTACCAATAGAAATTTATAATTCGGACTAGGGCATGAATCAATAAATGTGGCCCAATGCCGTTATCCACTTTCTTCAGTGTCTGAGTCCTTTATTGGGGGGTGCGCCTGCAAAGCAGATTGCTTAGAAGTCACATGACTTTGGAGTCATTTTTCCTTCTCCCCTTGCAGAGAGGAGAAGAGGAGAAGATATAGAGTTGCTGCTGTTTAATCTCTTTAAGAGTCAGTGCTGAATCACTTCAATCGCAAGTCGATTAAGCAATATATCACTCAAAAACATTTTTTTAAATTGCAGCTTTACCTCTTGTCCCTACAGATATGGAGACAGGAAGAGAGGCAGAGGGGAATCCTTATTTCTTTCTTTTCTCTCTCTTTCCTTTTAAAGGGAGGAGCAGGTTAAATAGAATTCTTGCCAATGCTGTGTGGAATTGTAGAGTTCAGTGAAAGTGCAGAATTTCTTCACTAAAACTCCCCCTTGATCCTTGCATATGGATGCAAGGATTGCCCCCAAATTACCTCAAAATGACCCTGTTTACGGCCAGAAGAATTTATTTGCACGCTAACAGGATTCTGTTTTTTAAATAGGATTATAGCAATATATTTTGGATAAATATATCAGAAAGTTAACAAAACAACAACAAAAAGACAAAAAGTTGTTGCACCTTTAAGACCAACTCCTGTACAATTGGCTAAATGTTATTACAAGGTATAGATTAACTCATATTTGTTCAATAATCTTTCTCTGAAAACTTATTTTGATATTCAAGAACTAAACATGCAAGGAAAGGAAATGCCCTGTTCCATTCCTCCCCTGTTTTTGTCATTCTTCTCACATTTTTCTTCTTCTTTCATGTCCAGATCACAATTTAAGCTGACAAATGAAGCCACCTTCTTGGCTTTGCCATTGGCCAAACTTAAATCCTCATCAGCACATATTTCTGTTAGTAATTGGCAGACCATCAAATGAGCCAGACTCAGTTTCTCTCAAAATTCATGCAGCGTGATGTTGTTTGCAGCAACCCCCTTTTGAACATGTTGGTCTTACATTTAGGCACTCTGATCCTCGGCCTATTTAGGGTCCTTCAAGTGACATGGGACGGGGGGCTTTCCTCATGGTTCAGAAAGCTGGGAAGCAGGTGTTTTGTACCATGTGACAAGCCTTCATACACAGAAGCAGCTCTTTTCTGATCTCTGTTCTGGATTCAGTGGCTGCAACTCGTATCCGAGAATGCATTTTTCCTGAAGCAGGAAAAAATGCCATTGGTGTGAATTTGTTTAAGGTGGACCCCAGCTTGCCATGAACTGACCCACACACTATGATCACAAAGCCTTCTCCTGTGACACATATGAAATTAGACATGCAGGATTTAACACTGGGACTGCAATAGACTGCCACAGCCTTGAGGATATTATCAAGGTGTGCCTTCACATTCAGTCCATCTGGCATGGCCTCTTCCAACTCCATGACCATTGGGAATCAGGGTTCCGCCTCTGCTCATTTTGCCATTGGGCCCAGTGGTATTTCCTCCACTGAGGGGACCATCACCCCACTTATAGGGGCTCATCTGCCAGGAGCAGTTGGCCCCTTTAGGGAGTCAGGTTATTAACCACTGCCCAACACCCAATATACATACATATATTAAAAATATAATTATCATATTTAATAAAGCATGTTAACAGTTAGGATTTCCCTTTGTTCTGGATGTGTTGAGGGTATCACAAGCAGTGAAGAAGTAGGTGGGGTGAGCATGCTGTCCTTCTTTCTGATTTTAAGCTACCAATTTTTTTCAATATCTGAAGAGGCTTTAATGTTCTGTTTCCTATTTTAACTTGGCCAATCATTGATATTCCAGATGTCCATCCGCATTAACTACAATGAGCAGGATAACGAGAGTTTTCTAACCATAAGTTTTTATCATGACTACAAATTTGGTTTGGGCATTGATTTAGTAGTTTGGGAAACAGACTGATTCAATTCAGACCACTTAAGAACTGTTTGATGTGACTCATGTCTCAAGCTAAATCTTGTTCCAGAAAGGTATTATCTTCATGTTTTCAATTATCTTTAATAAGAAAACAAGAAGGTTCTTTTTTCCATTTCTCAAAACAGGATGAAATTTCCAAGCTTATTTTCATCTGAAGAAATTACGGCAGCAACTTTCAGACAAATACAGAGGGTGCCAAAATGTATACATATTTCAAGAAAGGAAAACACTCTTAAAATTGTAACACTCAATTTGTACTGATAAAAAATGAATACAAGTAATGATTGACTTCTGCAATTACAAGAGGTGCTCAAAGAGGTTACCATCAGCATCGAGACACTTCTGATTATGGCAAACTACTTATTTTTCCTTTCGTGACCCAATGAAACCCTGGACTGCCAAAATGAACTCATTTTCTTGGCTTTGTCATTGGCCAAACTTCAGTCCTCATTTGTGCATGTTTCTGACAGTAATTGAGAGACCTGTAAATTAGCTGCATTCTGTGTCTCTCCACAATCACACAGTGTGTTGTTTTTTGCCAGCAGCCTCCACTTGAGCAGGGTGATCTTACATTTAGTGTTTCCTTACCTTTAGAGTTTGGACGTTAATCCCCAGAAGCCTAAGTCAATTTCCCAAAGCACTGATCAGCCAATGTACTGACTTAGACCTCTGGGAATTGAAGTCACCCTGTGGGACATGGGCCCTACATTGTGAAACACTGATTTAGGCACTCCGATCCTCAGCCTATTCAGAGTCCTCCAAGTGACATAGGGGAGTTTGAGTTCCTCAGCTATATCCTTCTTTAACGTTGTTCCTTGTCCAGTGAGCTCCTGCCTCCATCTTCTATTTTGGTTTTGCTCTTGCATACCTTCAACAATGTTTGTTCTTCCCATAAAGATCCTCTGGATATGAGCTGGTGGACTTGAAGCTCTTATCCATTCAGATGATGTCAAGGGTCATTGCAGGCGCACCCCCCCAATAATGGACTCAGACACAAATGAAAGTGGATAACGGCATTGGGCCACATTTATTGATTCATGCCCTAGTCCGAATTATAAATTTCTATTGGTAATTGACCAATCATAATTCTTAAGGCAAGCAGGCCGAAGTAATACTGGTAAGGTATCACCCAAAATTGCCAACGGCAATTGTTACACTGTATCTATTTGTATCAATTTGTTTGTTGACAACAAACAAATTGTTGACCGTAGTCAATATCTAACTAATGACCCCACCCTCTGACGTGTATCCGTAAAATCTGGGGGTGATGCCAGCTGTCTAGTTGTAACCATCACCCCCTCGCCTGGTTCGTCGTTGACCGGACAACGTTTAAACAACTTATCCCTATCTAGTGTTGTCCAGTCAATTGCGAACCTGCCGGATACCTGTGGGTCATAAATGTTTAACTTACCAGTGCTACCCGCCCATGTGACCAAAGTCAACAGCAGCACAGAACAAACCCCTATATCAAACCATAGCAACAGTGTGGGATGGGCAAAAAAGCCAGGACTCAAGTGCCAATTGCGAGTCCCAGCCAAAAATTCCCACCCGGCCCCGAAGCGACCAAAAAATCACACTGTTAACTAGGGAGGGGGTGGAGGGGAAAAACTTCTCCGCTCCGTCGCTTCGCCAAAATGGCAGCACGGCTGCCTCGTGGCCAGCCCTTTTATTAGGGTGCTGGCCATGCCCCTAACTACCCGGATGCCTTCGTCCGGTGGGGGCCCCCGCAAAGAGCGCGGCGGCCATTTTGGCACCATGCTTGCATTGCAGGCGCACCCCCCCCCCCCAATAATGGACTCAGACACAAATGAAAGTGGATAACGGCATTGGGCCACATTTATTGATTCATGCCCTAGTCCGAATTATAAATTTCTATTGGTAATTGACCAATCATAATTCTTAAGGCAAGCAGGCCGAAGTAACACTGGTAAGGTATCACCCAAAATTGCCAACGGCAATTGTTACACTGTATCTATTTGTATCAATTTGTTTGTTGACAACAAACAAATTGTTGACCGTAGTCAATATCTAACTAATGACCCCACCCTCTGACGTGTATCCGTAAAATCTGGGGGTGATGCCAGCTGTCTAGTTGTAACCATCACCCCCTCGCCTGGTTCGTCGTTGACCGGACAACGTTTAAACAACTCATGCCTATCTAGTGTTGTCCAGTCAATTGCGAACCTGCCGGATACCTGTGGGTCATAAATGTTTACCTTACCAGTGCTACCCGCCACCCGGAGAGGCTTCAATAAAGGCTCGACGCCCCCCCAAGACCGTCAGCTCGGTCGACAGGCCTGCTCGCCAATCACCCAGCAGGAGGTCCATACCTCCTCGCGACAGATGGACCCCATCCCCTGAATAAAGCCCATAATTTTGCAAACTGATGGCGGGATGACGGCTGACCTGCCCCGAGCCCTTGGTCGAAAGGAATCGGGCCACAGCCCTGTTCACCATGCGCCTAGCGCGGTCCAGGGCCTGAAGGTCAAAGCCTCCCCTATAAGCGTGCCGTGGGACCATATCTGACCAAACAAGGGTTGTGGCGGGCCATACGTAATGTAAGTAGGCGAGGTCACCGCAAATCGCATGCTTCAGCGATAAGCCAGTGACCTGTCCCAAGTCATTACCCCCAAGGTGTATGATCAGAATGTCGGGCGGGTCAGCATTCCTTGCCGAAAAGAGGAATGGCAAGAGCTCCCGCCACAACATACCGGGCTTACCGTACCATGTGAGACTTGC
Organism: Bradypodion ventrale; assembly: GCA_035047345.1. Classification (NCBI taxonomy): domain Eukaryota; kingdom Metazoa; phylum Chordata; class Lepidosauria; order Squamata; family Chamaeleonidae; genus Bradypodion; species Bradypodion ventrale. The sequence goes on along the minus strand of JAWDJE010000002.1, from coordinate 100,782,837 downwards.
GTATGCACCCAGTCCCAGTCGGGGTCCCCAATCTGTCGCCGCAGCGTAACGCGCTGCCCTGTGCACGTAGCTATGGCCCACCAGCCATACTGTCACCGGTGTGATACGACACCCAGGGTCTGTCAAGGGGAAAAAAAAACAGGGAAGGAAGAGATGTGTGGTGACTGAAACGGTACTCACGGTGGGAGTGGGCGAACATAAAACTGGAAACACTGCGAGCCCCACCTCCCCATGCTGCGTATGTCAGCCCCGGAGTACCCATAAGCAGCCACAGTAGAGGCCGCCCCAATTCTAAACGAATGGGTGCCGTAACGGGCCCCAGGGAGGCCCACACTAGCCAGTGCCTTCCCAGTCACCTTCCAAAATTGAAATTTAGTGAGGGGAGACCCATCTTGGTGACAGAAAAACGGGCCATGGTGCGTGCCACGCAGTGCAAGGAACTCCTGTAGGGCACCAACCGGACAGATGTCTGCCAAGGAACATCGTAGCAGTCTTACTCCACTGCCTACGCCGTGCTGATCTGTTTTAGAGGAGCGTATCCTCAACTGAGCCCAATTATTGCAAACATAGACATCTTCGAGTTCCAGTGCCCTACGACTTGCATCCGCCTTAGACAGCATCACAAGCTCGCTGATGCGGAGCGCTCCAAAAAAGGCCATCGTTGTAGCCGCATGAAACAGGGCTGCCTCATACCTATCGAAACATAGGTCATGCCAGCCCCGTGCCAGTTGGGTAAGGACCCCCGGGGAAATTGGGTGGCGGTCGTCCAGGCTACGCCCACGTTCCTGCACCCACCTCTCCAAAACGTGTCTCACACGGAAATCAGCGGTACTGTCCGCATGACCTCCCACCTTGGCCATGAAAGCCAGCGCTGACAGCCTAGATGCTATGGTGCGGGGTGCAAGGCCCTGGGCGTGCAGGTAAACCATGAAACGAAGGAGGTGGGCCACTGGGATCGGCCAGGTATCTGGCAGTCGGGATTGGGTACAGAAAGTCTGAAAGGAAACCAACGCGTGGTGATACGCCTTACGCGTGCGTGGCGCCAGCGACATGCCGATCGCCCGGTTCACCTCTCCTTGCCAAAGGTCCATATCTCCTCCGGGAGTGGCGAGGGAAATTCCTCTGCATCCGGGGCCAAGGCACGGAACCGGGAGATCTGCAGGCGGGACAAAGCATCAGCAATATCATTATTCACCCCCGGGACATGCCTGGCCCTGAACAGTACATTGAGGCGCAGGCTGTGCAATACAAACTGGCGCACGAGGTCCATGACCCTGGGAGATTTAGAGGTCTGTGAGTTGACAATGTGGACAACGGCCGCATTGTCACACCAGAAATGCACCACAGAGTTGGCCCACTCCTCACCCCATAGCATCAAAGCCCCCAGTATAGGAAAAAATTCCAAATATGTGAGATCCCTCAGGCGACCCGTGCCTGACCAGGCTGGTGGCCATCCACCATAGGCCCACTTCCCATTGAAGTACATCCCATAACCAAGGGATCCCGAGGCATCATACTGAATCTGAAAGTGAGGTGAAGCCAGGAGGTCGGACCTCCAAAATGAGACCCCATTGAACTCCCTCAGGAACTGGAGCCATATGTGCATATCTGCCCTGATGCCCCGTGTCAATCTCACCCTATGATGGGGCCTGGATAAGCCTGCCATGGCGTCGCACAAGCGCCGAGCAAATGCCCTGCCAGGTGCGACCACCCTGCAAGTGAAATTAAGGTGGCCATGTAGCACCTGCAGTTCCCGAAGGGATGCCTTGTGCTTAGCCAGCAAGTCCGATATAAGGGCCACTATCCTTGACACCTTGTCTCCCGGCAACCTAGACGCCTGCGCTACCGTGTCAATCTCCACCCCCAGGAATACTAACTTATTAGACGGGCCTTCGGTCTTTTCGGGCGCTAAAGGGACACCAAGTTCCTCCATTAGCGTCTGAAATGTGTTGAGGAGACGTGTGCACGTGTCCCAGCCCCGTTCACCCCCGAACAAAAAGTCATCCAGGTAATGGGCTACAGACCGAGACCCTGACCTACGAACAAATGCCCACTGCAGGAATGTACTGAAACGCTCGAAAGCCGAACAGGATATGGAACAGCCGAATGGCATGGCTTTGTCAAAATAATATTCACCCCGGAATTTGAAACCCAGCAACTCAAAGTCACCCGGGTGCACCGGCAGGAGATGAAAAGCCGACTTAATGGCACACTTAGCCAACAGTGCACCCGGCCACATGAGCGCACCATGCGCAATGCTTGGTCGAAGGATGTATACCTGACTGAGCAAAGGTCATCAGGGATAGCATCATTGACCGAGTGACCGGCTGGGTAGGACAAGTGATGAATCAGGCGGAACTCGCCCAGGGACTTCTTGGGCACTAGTCCTAGTGGAGATACTTTAAGGTTGGGGAACGGGGGCGCGGGAAAAGGGCCAGCGACCCTGCCCGCATCAATATCCTTATTAATGCTGGCAGCAGCCACCTCCTCCCTTCCTCTAAGTGACAAAAGGTTGGGTGCGTCTTGCGGTGACCTATCCCCCGTGAAAGGAATACGAAACCCCAGTTGAAAACCCTGAAGGAGGTACACTGCGTCTGCCCTCTTTGGGTACAATGCGAGCCAATGCTCCAGCATGTCCACATTAATTGGGGAGGGGGCCTTTCGGTGGACCCGCTCCCTCAGCGGCAGTCCTACCTGCCCCTTGTCCACCCCTACCCCTGCCCCTGAATCCTCCCGGCCTGGGACAGGCGGACGCAGCATGGGGGCCAGAACAAGAGGGGCACTCATGCTTGTACTTGCAATTTTTCCTGTTGCAAGAACCATTGGACGAGAAGGTCCAGCACAGCAGGCGGGCTGGAACCCCCTGCCCCGCCACTTGGCGGGGAACCTGTACCAGGGCCGCTCGTTGGACTGCATGTCCACAATGGTATCTCTCCCCAGGCGCCGGGCGTGTGGGGGTCATATACAGAAGCCACAGCTTCTGGCAGGGTTCATCCCACCTCATCTCTGGGTGCAGTGGAATCCTCATGCGGAATTCTTCGTCATAAGCCAGCCACGACGGACCCGGGAAGTCAACCATAGCCCGGTAAATGTTGTCCAGATACTGGACCATAGGGATGGCCAAATCCGGCCTAGCCCTGAGGTAAACGGCCATGTAAATTAGGTACGCTGGCAACCAATTTGCCCACGTGCGTGGCGGCTTACGACGACGTGCCAGCTCCTTATCCTTCTCGTCCAGCCCTTCCCTCTCTTCCTTGGTTGGCTCCCTATTAAGAAGGGAGAAGATGTCTACATACTCGCCCCTCCAGATCTTTTCCTTGGTGGACTGGACCAGATGGTCCCCCAGGGACAAGGAATACCCTGCTGTCGGCAATGCCGACACCGGCACAGAGGGAACTGCGGGCAAAGCAAAAGGGGCCTGCACCAGCCCGCGGATCCCCAACACATTCCCTACCGCATAGGGGGCGCCACCCCGACCCGGGCCCTGGGTCAGGGATGAAGTCGCCGGGTGAGCCGGGGGCGATTGTACCGCCGGGCCACCCATGCGAGGCCATGGCCACTGGAAAGCCCCCCCCCAGGGAAGTCAGTTGTGTGGGTGCACTAGCTTGAACTGCATACTCTCCCGATGCACCCCCACGGGCCACCCCCACCGGGGGTTCCGGCCCGCTGGGGGCGTCGGAGCTCATGACCGAAGCTGAGCTCGTCGACGGGGCCAGATCAACACCAGACTGCTGCAACTGCTGAGTGGGGAGCTGCGAGGCAGTGGCCGCCACCGGCCCGCGTGCCTCAGGCAGCTCAACCCGACCCGTCGCCAGCCGCTGTCCGGCAGCCAAAGGGTCAACCTGGAATCCGAGAGACGCCCCCGTTTGATTGGCCCTCGCCAGGGATGCCTCGAGGGCCGCTACGCGGGCCAGAAGGGCCTCTACGTTAACATAGGCCCCAGCCCCGACAGGGGGCAAATGGGCACCCGGCCCATAAGTCACGGGTACCTGTCCAGATCCCTGGGCCCCAGGGGCCAGATAAGGCCAAGAGCCCATGCTCGGCCCTTGGGGAGCCGTGGGCACGCCCTGCCAAGGCAGGGAATCCAACCACCCCCCGTGGCTCGCTCCCCCCATGGGGAACTGTGCGCCCGGGCAAGAGGGCCCAGCCGCACGGACCATGCCGGGGGCAGTGGTCACCGTTTGTGAGCCAAGGGCCGAGACCCCGTCCAGGGCAGCCTGCGCGCACCGTGCATCAGGCCAAGGGGCCACCGATCCCATCCCACCGGTCCCGGTGGGCTCCGCGAAAGGTGGCTGCTGGGCGGGCGCAGTCGCGGTCCTCCGACCCGGCTGACGCCTCCGCGCCGATCTAGCCACGTTCGCAGCTGCCTTCTTCTTAGAGGGCATAGCTGGTTTAGCTAGGAAGCCGAAGAAAAAGAAAAGCTGCCCGAAAAGGCTTCCCCTGAAAGAACACGAGCGACGGAGGTAAGAGGGAAAAACTTCTCCGCTCCGTCGCTTCGCCAAAATGGCAGCACGGCTGCCTCGTGGCCAGCCCTTTTATTAGGGTGCTGGCCACGCCCCTAACTACCCGGATGCCTTCGTCCGGTGGGGGGCCCCCCGCAAAGAGCGCGGCGGCCATTTTGGCGCCACGCTTGCATTCTCTTTCTTAGTTCTCTAGGCATCCACTGCTACTTCTCTCCTGAGCAATACCAACAAGAGGGTATATTTTTCTCAACAGGTGTAAGTTTTAGGCATCCTTTTATACATCCATGGCTTCATTAACAGTGATGTCAACTTGGTTTGTGTGTGTGGATATGCTCCACATTGGAGCAGCATACTCTGCCACAGAGATACTTAGGGCCAAAGCTAATGTACACAGCATGGATATTTGAGTTCCCAATTTATAGTTTGTGAATTTCCTGATGATGTTGTTCCTTGTACTAACTTTGGCTTTGGTATTCAGGCAGTGCTGCTTAAAAGAGAGTGTCTAGTCAAGCATCATGCTAAGGTATTTTGGTGCTGAAAAATGCTATAATTGGTTCCCTTGCCATGTAACATCCAACTCAGCCCTTGCCTCTCGGTTGCAAAGGTGGAAAGCACACACTTGAGTCTTGCTTGTATTAGTCTTCAAATGGTTGATGTTGTAGTACTGTCCTAATTCTTCAAGTGTTCCAGTAAGATTTCTAGCTATCTTATCAAAGCTGGTTCCTTGTACAGCCATTGCAGTGTAATGGCAAACTAATGATTATAATGTAATATTTTTTCAGAATTGAAAGAAATTTGCAGAGATGCATATTGTTTCCAAATGTCTTAAGCCTTCCACATTCGAGGAGGAGAGGAGCAAAAGCTTTTTGTGCCAGGAGTCTATAACATTTTAGTATTCTCCCCTGTTCCCCCATCCCCAAAATAAATGATTTTTTTAAATCTAAATTTGGATTTTTTTTTCTGAGCAGTTATCATGAAAATAACAAGAGGCTTAAGGAAAGGGCAAAATTCAAAAAAATATATGAAAAACTATGGATGGAAGGGGACTATTCAAATTGGGTAGAGTGACCCTGGGTGTTTTTGGTGGGTTTTTTACAGTATTGTTTTTGTCTTCCTGAAATACGTGTAAAAATGGCATGTGTCAAACAGATGGTTCAACGCGAGAGACATACCAGAATCAGAAACATAAGCTCATGGCTTCAGGAGACAATTAATGAAAATAAATTTCCTTCTTAGATGCAGGTAGGGGGGTACACTTGTGCAAACACAGACATGTGCATGCATGTTTGGTTCAGAAAGTGCAACATGACATCAATCCTGCGTTTTCTTGGCAATCAGCAAATCCACAGATGCCACCAAAACAATTTGAACATACTTTCTTATGGGGTAGAGAAGAAGAGAGCTAACAATCATGAGTGGATATAGGATCAGTCCTGCAATATCCCTGTCCCTAATCACCAAATCACCTCCACCTAATTTATGAAATGATGAAAGCTTATTTTTAGAAACACACTTTCTTTACCTGTTTTCAGACCAAAAGTGCTAATAAAGCAATAAGTAAAATCCCCTCATTTGGTTAGCAAGGCACCTGGAATGATATGAATCCGATTGTGGTGATATTTAAAGAAAGAATACACTGAGTAGCAAATATAAGATATGCCAGTAAGTATTGATTGAAATCTTATTGTTATTTTGGGATCTTATTTATCATGACAAATAACTCATAATGCTTGGAAAGAAAAACCTGGGAGGAAGGGATATTCAAGTTGCCAGCTTAGTAAGGAAAAAACTTTCCAAATATAAACTACTAGCCAATTACCCGACCTTGCCCGTGGGTTGCACCTGCGATTACTGGGCAAAATGGGGCCTGGCCTCCCTGCTGCCCTGGCCACCTGGTCCCCTGCTGAGGCATCACGGACTCATTCCTGGTGTTGCACCACTGCTGGTGAAGCATTATCGGGTGGACGTCTGTGGTGACAGTGGGTTAATGGGTGTGCCCAGCACACTGTTCATACCTGTCAACCTTCCTGGATTGGCCGGGATTTCCCAATTTTCGGCGCCGATTTGCGCCATTTCCCGCCTGCAGCTGCCAAAACCCCGGAATTGGCAGCAGGGGAAAAGAGGTACTGCACATCCCTTCTGTGCAAGTCACATTCTACGCATGCGTAGAAGGCTTTTACGCTTGTGTAGAAGGCTTTTACGCTTGTGTAGAACCCATCTACACTTGCGTAGAAGGCTATGCAAGCATAAAAGGGTTCCTCACAAGCGTAAAAGCCTTCTACGCATGCGTAGAATGTGACTTGTGCAGAACCATTGTGCGCAGGTTCTGGATTGTCCAGAGCCGTGGTTGACAGGTATGACACTGTTGCTGCTGCTTGCCACTCCATCCTCCAGACTGGCAGAGGCCCAGGGCATTTTGGGGCATCAGGGCACCCAGCATTGGCTGTGGCAGGTTTATGCTGGGGAAGGACCGCCGCACAGCGATTGCTCCTCGCTGCTCTGGCCCAGTGGGCTGTGTAAGTGGGTGCAATGGTGAGGTCCCTTTGGGGAGTTGTGTTCCTTGGGTTGACCATGCCGCCGCACAGCCCCACTGTTAACCCTAAAGCCACCACCACTGCCTCCTCACGGCCGTTTGGCCCCCACCCTCTCTGGTGGCACCATTTGGATGCCTGGGTGAGGCCGTGTTGCGCATGCAGACATTCACACATGTGCATTACTGTATTCCCTGGCCATTTGTCCTGGCGGGTGGGGGTGCCCCATTTGCGAACCTTTTTTGAGGACACACACTCTAAAATGGGTTGCCGGACACCTGCAGTGATGATCTCGCATGTGCAAGGTAGGCGTATGCCAAGTTTCAGCCCCATTGGTGCAGGGGTGTGGATTTTTATAAAGAACATACTTGACGACACCTCTGTTTTATATCTATAGATATGTACAAATAATGGACAAATAAACAATTAGAAACTAATAAACATAACTTATAGGAAAAGCTATCAGAATACATTAAATACTAAGGCAAATAAACAAAGACATGTCTTTATAGAGAGGGGGGACATTTGTTTACTGATTTATATGTTTGTATACTGCTTTTCTCCCTATAGGGGAACCAAGGCAGCTCACAAAAATTAAAACTCACAACTAATTAAAACTATTTTCGTATCATTATTATTGTATTATATTTTTGCATTGTATTATTTTGCTTTGATATTTTACACTGGTTTTTGTTACATTGTTTTTTGTGCCTTGTATATTGCTTTATTTTTCATTATCATTGTTAGTTTTTTTACTAAGTTGTAGCCACACTGAGTGACGCATGCGTCAGTAGGGCAGGGTATAAATAAACCATTATTATTATTATTATTATTATTATTATTATTATTATTATTATTATTATTATTATTATTATTATTATTATTATTATTATTATAGAAATGGCATGGAACAGAGATGGGAAACAGAGACATTCTTTGGATTGGGCCCTGAGAGGAGACATAATACCATACTTGAAGGATAGTTATAAAGAGGAGAGGCAGGAGCTGTTCTTGATCACCTCAGAGTGCAGGGCATGTAATAACAGGCTGAAACTACAGAAAGCTGAATATCAGGATATAGGCTGAATATCAGGAAAAACTTCTTAACTGAACCAATTACCTCAGGAGGTGGTCAGCACTCCAATGCTGGAGGCATTCAAACTAAAGTTTGACAACCTGCTTTGATTTTGATTCCTTCATTGAGTAGGGTGCTAGACTCAATGGCCTCATAGGCCCCTTCCAACCCACTTAGTCTATGATTCTATTATTCAAATTGCTACATAACACACCGTGAGAAAGAGGTGGCTCTGCAGCTACCTAACTCTCAAAGAAACTGGTGTGAACAAGATTAAAATTCTTTGCCTCCTAAACTTTCACTCAGGATAGGCAGACTATGAGCAAAAACTGAAGACTCATACTCTTTAACAGATTTTTCTTTTCTAGTTCCTGTCTTCAGGAAATCAGTTCAGTAGAAGCCCTAGGTACATGACAAATATCCTGATAGATCCTTCAAATTGCACTTAATTAAATTGATATATTAATAGATTAAAAACTGAAGCATAATTATGAGTCATCAACAAGCTAATATTATTTCATAATGCCAGCTCATCATTCAAAGCAAGATAAAAGTAAAATTGAAGAAATTCATACTGTGTGAAGCATGGAGAACAATTCAAAAGAACATAATCCTCTGTCTGTGTCATGAGTCCTTATGACTGACACAATTAATAATAGAATTTAGATTTTGGTAGGGGTTTTATTTTTAGCTATTTAAAAATGTGCATTTTGTTAGTGGTTTCTTTCCTTTTTTGAAACTATTCAAAGCACTAATGGATAATGAACAGAAGAACAAAGAATGCAAAAACAGAGTTAGAAAATTAAAGTACTGCTGTGGATATGCTGTAACATTTTTAATATGCAAACGTATCTGCAAGAATCATACATTTTCCACAGCTGATCTTAATATTCTTAAAACTGTACAAAAGTCTTTCCTTTTGTGCTGTTCTCCAGTGGTTTGGTCTGTAGCTCCTACATGATGGGTGTAGTAGTCCAATATTATTTGAAGGCTGTTTTGGTGGAGGACATGGCCATAGATTTTGACAGAAACAAGTACAGGTTGAAAAACTCTAGTTGAACAACAACTTTGAATTCTAGTTTTGTGATATGAAATTTTATTTTATTTTACATCCCTCTGCTGCTCAAAGAGTGGTTTACCACAGTTTTCTAAATTCTAATCCTTCCATTTCCAAAAAAGCTTACCTCAATGTGGGCAGCTTTAAGTGGAAGAGTGGGAACAGCATTGCCCTCCTTTACTTTGGCTGCCATAGTGGTAGTGGAACCCCTTCCCACCCCAATCTTCATTTAAAATGTAACAGGAAGATGTATTTTGGGGTGCACACCTGCTTCTGAGAGGCTGTCTCTCTTCCATCTATGGCAGCGATGGCAAACCTTTTAGAGACTGAATAACCAAGGAAGAGGAGGAAGAGGAATGTGGGCAACCACCGCACATGCCCATGCACCTATGTGATGTCACCACTGGCCCTTTGTCATGTCGGCATGGCCCCCAGCATGTGCACCCCACCCCAAAGATGAGCCACTGCCACCTCATCCCCACCGCTGCTGCCTCCCAGGGGGGATTTCAGCCTCCCCAATCCCCTTCCCATTGGTGGAGGGAGAGGGATGGGCGGGGAAGCAGCCATGGGCACCAGCAGTGTGAAAAGGCTCTGTGTGCCACCTCTGACACACATGCCATAGGTTTGCCTACACTGACCTATGGGATATGTTAAACTATAATTAGATGGGGTTTCTTTCAGTTCCATTGCTTTCCCAAGCCTATTCAGTAAGGTCTCAAGAGAGGACCTTCCCAGGGGCGACTCCCAGACATTGAAATATGTTGCCTGTGAAACCAAGTTGGCTCCCTCCTTCTTGACCTGTCTTCTGACAAAACCCTTACTTTTCAAGCAGGGGTCTCAGGAATCCTACATTTATTAAATTTAGAGATGTTTAAATGTCTTTAAAATGTTTTAAAAATTGTTTTTAATTCTCTCTGCCCTGTTACTCTGCTGTAAGAGCAACATGACATACATATCGATATAATACTTGTTGCGAACATACAGCATGTTATAATATTGTTCAGTTCTTCTATCTTTCCCATAATTACATGATTTCAGAAGACCTTCATTCCACACAGATGGTGCGAGAGGCACTGACCAGAGCTTAGAAAAGACTTTTTTGGACTATAGTTCCTAGAACCCTCTAGATAGAATTGCTGGCCTCCATATCAGGGATGCTATAGTCCCAGCTCTGGCTGACATACAGCATTGCCTGAGAAAAGTGAATAGACACTGACTGAATGAAGACTATTTTTATATTTTTGCCGGTGGCAGCTGACTCCATAGAGAAAGCCATCAATTTGAGTAAGCACAGATCTCTCCACAGAGAAGCCTGCTTTTGCCACATGACAGAGATTTAATTTAGGATGCTTTATGGTGGTTTCATGAAAGTGGACTTCTCCACATGGTGTATCTTTCTCCAGATGAACAACTCACCATGAAAAGTGATCCTGCTTTTCTTTTCTCTTCTTATCCTGCTTTTTTGGTTGATTGCTTCCAGGACAGCTCGTGATCTAAAATCAATGAGAAATACCCACTATTAAACAACAGCAAGAACACAACACAGCCGGTGGCAGAAATAAATAGCAGAACCAAGCCCTGCTTTTCCATGCTGTCCTACTGCATATTCTAGATGAATTTGGTACCATGGCACCATTTAGCAATCTCGCCTCCAATGCAGAACATCTGAAGTGTAGTACTTTTAGGTTAGGAATTTGCATTTTGCATATGGGTGAAGCTGAGGAAGTTGTCAGGTAGGGGAAAAGCTGACAACATCTTGCCTCCAATGACCCTTATTCCTATCCTTTCCTTACCAGCAACATATTTAATGCAACTTGTCCTTCCTAACCTCTAACACTCACATTCTCTCACACAGTTTGTTCTTTATTTTTATTCCCCAGCCATTTCTGCTCTGCTTAATAATCCATCAAGACTTTGGTCTTCTAGAGCAGGGGTGGCCAACCTTGGTGCCCCAGGTGTTCTTGGACTTCAATTCCCAGAAGCCCTGATCAACAGGTGTGATCAGCAAGCTAATTTTAGGCAATGTTTAGTTCAAGATGGCAGGAACAGTTGTCCACCATATCCAGGAGACACTTCCTTAAAGGTAAAGGTTTCCCTTGCTCGAAAGCCAGTTGTATCCGACTCTAGGGTTCAGTGCTCATCTCTGTTTCAAAGCCGAAGAGCCAGCACTGTCTGCTTCTGCAGACATTTCCGTGGTCATGTGGCAGGCATGACTGGACACCGGGCGCATGGAACGCTGTTTAATTTCCCACCGAAGTGGTCCCTATTTATCTACTTGCAATTTCTTGCTTTCGAACTGCTAGGTTGGCAGGACACTTCCTTAGGCGAGGCTATTTTTAAAGAATTTATCTCAAAACTTTCTTGGCTGTAGGGAAGCCATGGAACACAGGATATGATGGGCAAAGAAAGAATGTCTTTCTGCAGTCTCTCTTTTCTCTGCCTCTTTTGAGTCAGAATTGGATGTCATTACCACCCAATGTGGTAAGAAGGATGTCAGTGGCCACAGTGAGCAAGGAATTGCTCAAATGAATATGGCACACTGATCCAATTTACGAAACCTATATGTAGAAATGTGGGTGTTCTTAGTAAGAACCTTTAATGGAACCAAAAATTGAAAATAGAGGAGATATAAAAACCTTATATCAGGGATTCCCAACCTATGGCTCGTGCCCGGCCCTGGCCCATGGCATCATTTCATGTGGCCCACGCCAACAACGATGCACCCAGAAATGGAAGCGGGTGCATTTATGTCAGCCATAAAACACGCCCACACATGTGTAGATGTGTCCATGGCTGTCATAAATGTGGAAGTGGGCACATTTATGACAGCCATAAATGTGTCCACTTCCACTTCCGGGGACGTGGTCCAGCCCACTCAGCTGTCCAAGGGTGTGGTCAGGCCCACAGCCCAAAAAGGTTGTCCGCCCCTGCCTTATAGCCGCAAGCTGTTGGGGAAAACCAGGTATACAGACAAAATTGTCTGAGTGGTTCCTCTCCTAGCATGCTGTTCTTCGTATGGTGTAACTGGCCATACGATATCAGAGAGTAAAAAACAAAAACAAAATAAAAAGACAAAAAACATTGTGGCACTTTAAATACTAACTGCTGTCACAATGTGTACCAGTCACACAATGAGTACCAGTCATGTGAAGGACAGGAAGCCAGATGTGTGTGTGTGTGTGTGTGTGTGTGTGTGTGTGTGTGTGTGTGTGTGTGTGTGTGCACTTATGCAATTTCCCTTCCACTCTGTGTTTTCTCAATCCAATTAGAAACTATTCTGCCCTCCCTTTATTCCCAAAATGTTATTACGAGTTCAGTCCAAGAAGTTAAAACACAATAACTGAATTACAAAATAAATTGAAATGCATTATTCTTTGTACTCAAATACTGTTTTCCCCTGATTAGCCTTCATCCAAGCAGAGAAGATCTTTTAGTACCCCAGAGTCACATTTTGTAGTAACATTTACACATTTTATAACATTGTCACTAGAAGACAATGACCCTGTTTCAGTTGCATGACATATTGGAAATAGTGATGTTTTTTACAGCCAAAAACAGCTGAAACGGAAATTGAACAACAAATCTGTGATATTTTCCCACTGGGGTATTTTTTGTCCCAGCCAATGTAATACGTTAAGACAAGATCTGTCTCGCACTGCTACACAACATACTTTGATTTTGGCTCTTATCAAAATGGGATATTTGGGCTTATCGCAAGTGACACATTTTTGTTCTTAGTACATTGGCCACATTCAGAGAGGATACTTGACACAGTCAAAAAATACTAGACCCACAAATATTAATTTTTATCCCATTCTTAAAGCTAGTCATAATCCTTGTGTTGACCTTGAACACAACAAAATTTACATATGGTGAGAAAATATCCAAGAATTTACCCAATGCAATTTTTTAATGTGTCTGGATGAGGGTAAAAACAATTATGACTCGTTTTCCCCAGTTACCTCTCATGTTTTTTTAAATAAAAGCTAAAAAGGATTCAATGTTACAAAACAGAAGTTTGGATGAAATGCACAACTGCAAAATTATGGTGGAGGAGATCCATATTATAGAGATATTATTATGATTATAGTGATGTTATGAAATGTTACTGTGTGTTTGCAGCACAGCATAAAGAAAATAGACTAGGGTGAATATTGACAGGCATTAGTTCCACTGTTTGGTCTACTTTGGAGATGGGCTGGTTCACTCCTTTTCCTGGCAAGGCAAAGCAATCACACTTATATGCACTCGCTTAGTGCACTGTCTGGGTGGTTCACAAGTTAATTAGCACTTTGCCCCTAACAATGTTGGGTACTCATTTTACCAATCTCAGAAGGATGGATGGCTGAGTCAACCATGAGCCTCGGTCAGGATTGAACTCACAATCTTTTGGTTTCAGGACAGCAGTTTGGCCACTGCACCACCAGGGCAATCACACAACATACTGTATATACCATCACAAACCAGCCTATCTCTGATTCATGCCTACCAGCATCTTTTGGAGTCCCTATTAGAGGCTACTTCTTTTTTTGTACAGGTAGCATCACTCTTTCTGATTCAGATTCAGCTTGTAGGCTCATGAGTTTGAATCAATATTGGAAAACTGAAAGCTTCCTCCCACTCCTTCATAGTTGGAGAGACAGAGGAAGCAAAGGTTGTATGTATATAGAAAGCTTCATAAAACATTTCTGATGCATTAGGCTAGGGTACACAGAGAGAGCCTCATCAAAGATTATGGTATTTTTGAACCACAATCGGGTGTAACCTGGTAATGGCAACCTTGTGTTGCCCGCTAATCTTTCTCACACTGGGTCAGGCAAATGGAACTGCAGAATGAATTCGCCCAAAGGTGCCTTCATTTTGTCAGTTTCACGTCTGGCCTAGCTATGGAAGAAAAGAATGCATTAGGCTTTCTAGAAATAAAAAAATTGAAAGCTTCCTGTTAGAAGGATGAACAGACAGAAGGGGTCAAGGGAGTTGATCTTTTTCTGTTTTACTATTTTCCTCTTTTTCTTCCCTTTAAAGGAAAGTGGGCCTAATAGGGTCATTTCAGGTGCAGAGTGATTTCCTAACTTGAAACCACCTGATCCTTATATTTGAAAACATAGCTGACACCAAGTGGTATGCTGCAGCTCTGTGCAATCTTAACTGACCCTGTTTACCTTCAGTCCAGCCCATTTCAATTTGGCTGTCTAAGTCTCACCCTGTACTGAAAAAACAAAAACAAATGGCTGGTTATGTTGAAGAATGCAAATGTATAATGCTACTTTTTTGCATAATCTGCAGATTTGTAAAGAAATAATATTTTTTTACACAATTTCATCAGAAATTTGCTTTAAAGACTGCCGATTTTAGTAAGTTCTAATAAATATGTCCTGAGTCAAAATTATCCCTGTCAGAGGAGAATTTATGCCTTGGTTTTAGCCTAATCCAAGATGGAGATTTCAATCCATGGGAGACCACTTTCTCACATACCAAAGGGATTGGAATGTGTAAACATGCTGGCCTCGTGGGTTGGAAGAGATGAAGCCTAATGTATGATGGACAAGTTATGCTGTGTGGTCATTGGCTTGATTCCTTTAGGGGAATGGCAAGGAGGTGGACCCTGTGGGAGGAGATATAACCCAGAGGTGGAGGCCAAGACGCTCTCTTGCTTCAATGCTCTGAGCTAAGGGTGAACTGCAAGCATATAATTGCTTAAGCCAGAAGAGGGGGCACTGGGCTTTCCCCATAGAGCAGCTTTCTTTATTTTGATGTGCTTTCTGAAATTTTAATGAACTTTCTTCTATAACTTACTTTGATTACAATATACTTTTAAAATACCAGAAGAGGCCTGGAGTATTTACTTGGCTATACTCTACCTTATCTACACTAATCTAATTCCCTGGGTTGCTTAGCTAGGATGTGGCTGCTCAGAAGCAAGGAAGCAACCACTGATGTGCAAAAAGACCTGCTCATGAGTAAACTCCTTTCTTGACACTACTTCTCTCCTGAGCTAAACCACTGGTCCATCTAGTCCAGGGGTCAGCAAACTTAGCTCTCCAGATGTTCTTGGACTTCAATTCCCAAAAGCCCTGATCAGCAAGTGTACTGCCATGGACTTCAGGTAAATGAAGTCCAAGAACACCTGGAGGGCCAAGTTTTCTGTCCTTTGATCTAGCCTAGAAGCGTCATCATCTAGGGTTTTTAGGTAGAATTCATTCCAAGATTTACCTAGAGAGCCATAAGGAAACTTTCCACAAAGCAAAACATGTTTTCTACATTTCTCTAAACAGGAAGAGTTAAGTAATAATCTGCATTGAATATAGTGAAAGGGAGTGGAGAATCTGACCAACAGAAATTGGGGTCTCATTGCTCCACGAGCCAGATGCAGTCTGCAGCACCATTTCATGTGGCCCCCTCCACCACACAGGAATTGCCATGTGGTGGAGGAAGGGCAAAATGGCTGTCCAGCCCCCAAAGCTGTCTGAGGGAGTGTGACCCAGCCCCTGGCTTTAAAAATGGAGAACTCCTGCTCTATACAAACTGAGAGGTCCCATCATGGGTCCATTTTTATATAAGACATAGGCCTATTTGTCAGCTCTTTATATTTTAGTTGGACTATTTCAGTTGATATCACTGTGTCATTTTAACTAACTTATTTATAAGTAGAGCACATCACTGAATAATTTAGATTGCTATAGTAACATACTTGGTTTTTCTTAACTCATTCCATTCACCCTTTGCTCTTGCTGGAACTGACTAGTGGCATATTTCTTCAAAAGAAGCTCCTTTTCTGATGAATAAAATATCACGGCAAACATAAAAGGCAACACAAATCTTGTAGAGAAGAACAAGAGGAAGATGAGTGATCGTGTCTAAATGTTCATGGTCCACTGAGAGAGAATATGCTTTCTCTTTTCCTTTATTGAATCCAACACAAAAATAATCTACAGATCTTTCATGGAAAAACAGTTCCTTTAAAAAAAATAAAAGCAGTTCTGAGCAGTTGAAAACAAAGGTTCCTTAATAGAAGGATTGTGTCTGGTTTTAATTGTCTCTGAAGTGATTGAATTCCCAACAGTATGCTGTAAGGAGATATATCCCTAGGAAAGATTTCCCTACAGCATTTTGCTGATCCAGCCAAAGTTATACACACTTCCATCTATCATGTTGGCATCATTAAAAAATTGTAGATGGTCTGCAGGAATTAATCACTGCTTAAAGTCTGTGTTCCTGTGTTTATGAATCCATTTCGGTTATCTGCATGTAACTACTAGCAGAATATAAGCAGGTAATGAACCATGGCATTATGTTATGCTGGAGCTAAACAGTTCTCCAACAGGTAATTAATATATTCCTGGATAAGAATTTTATATATATTCATGCATTTCCAATAGTACTTTAAAAGCCTTTCACTTTTATTATAACATATGCAAGACTAATAAAAAGATTGATGGATGGATTTCTGCAGTGTGTCTACTTAAGGACTATATTTATAGACGTATATTTCACAGTTTCATGGACCATATTCTCCCAGGCTTCTTTTTAACCCCACTTTAAACCCTCTATACAAGGCACAGATGAAGTGATATTCCTATGAGGTTTTTCAAACTGATCCCTACCTCACTTGTCAAAGTGCATTTAGCACTTTTCTTTTGATAGTAACTTTTCACATCCTTTCCTGTTCCTTCTCTGTGCCTTTATGTCAACTTACTTGAGCTGATTCAATCTAATCAGGTGTCTGGGCATGTCATTGTATGGATAACACATACAGGTAGCTGCAAGCTGCATTAGTCACATAGAGCTGTTGTTTTGAGAAAATGCAACTGTACTTCTTTTTTCATCTGGGTAAACATATAAAGCATGGGCCCAGGACTTACCCTGTACCACGTCAGCACCAGTAGGAAAGGAGAATGTGTGGCATGGGGGCCACCATCTTAGATCCCTCTAAGAAACCTAAGCAGCAGAGACAATCGCAGGCAGTAATTTCCCCCCTGGCCAATCATCAAATGGCATTGGGGACTTGGAGTACGGACTGGAGTGAACAGGTTTACTCTCCACCCAGGGCATTTTTTGCCTACATGTGGGTGGGTACTTTTCCTATTTTATTGATTTTTTTAAATGTTGCTTGGTTAATTTTTTGTTTGTTTTATTCTGTTAAATGTGCATATTTGTGAGTTTGGCAGAACTATTTGGTTTGGTTTGGGGGGATATATAGACCAGAGAGATGGAGTTTGTGACAGCATGCCTCTTGGTTGTGTGGATGAATGTTGTTGTTGGTTGAGCATAGCTTGGAGCATTTCTCTTTTGGTGCTCTTGGTGTTGTGTCGTTTGTTGCTTTGGTAAATAGGCTTGCCACTTCATTGCCTTTTTTTCTCCTGTGCTTTCCAGACCCAGAGTGTATGTTGTCCTGGGTCGGTGGTACTGAGCTCCTACTGCTGCTTTCTCTTTTATAATTTATGGGTGTGTTAATACTTTTTGAATTGGTTAGTAGGTGAGTAGGTGTACAAGATTGGTAGTGGAGCATCTTGGCTAGAGAGCCAGTAGTAGCAGTAGTAACAATGTGGATATAGTTGATAACGATCAGTGAGATCATATATAATACTGTCTGATTATGATAAACTTTCTTTCTCATGTACTGTTGCCTGTTTTTAGAGTAGAATGGTTCTCTTTTGTATTGCTTCATATTTTTTGGGTGTAGTTCTTAAAGGACTGCAGTGGCTCAAGTGGCTAAGATGCTGACTGGGAGGTGGAAGGTCAGCAGTTCGATTCCCGAGTACTACAGGACGGAATGAGCTCCCATCTTTGTCCCAGCTCCTGCCAATCTAGCAGTTCAAAAGCAAGAAATTGCAAGTAGATAAATAGGGACCACTTTGGTGGGAAGATAACAGCATTCCATGTGCTCTGGTGTCTAGTCATGCTTGCCACATGACCATGGAAACGTCTGCAGCAGCAGACAGTGCTGGCTCTTCGGCTTTGAAACAGAGATGAGCACTGCACCCTAGAGTCGGATGCGACTGGCTTTTGAGCAAGGGAAACCTTTACCTTTACCTTTAGTTCTTAATTATTCTTTAGTACTTTTGGAGTGCTACTAAACACAAATGTGGGGACACAAATGGAAACCCAAAAGAAGTTTGGAATGTAAATTTTGTAAGTAAAAATAAAATAAAGAAAAATGCTATGATATACATTATACTCAACTTCCTCTAAAATCAAATCTTATCCTTTTTATATAACTTCCTACCAGCATTTTAAAAAATCTTGGAAAATAGTTGCCGTCGAATATAGGAAGAACCTTTGCCAATCCTCTGTTCTTCTTTCTCTCTATCCATTTGTGCGTTGCCAAAATAATATTTCCTATCTCGTGCAATGTGATATTACATTCCTGTGTTATGCTTGATTATTTTTCTCACTGCCATCAAACAAGATACAGTGCCTCTCTCTCTCTGAAGCAGTGAGGTAAAGGTGGCAAATAGTTTCCTGGTGTGTTTCTGCTCCCCCTCCCTAGAAGATGCATATGCCCCAATTTCTTTTGAAGAAGCTAACTGACCAGATATAACATTGCCTCAAGAGTGATGGGAATGCAGCGCCATTACTGTTTCATGCCTCACTCCTGTTTGATTTCTCATGCCCTTTGATCCCTAATTTGGGTGTGAAGTTCAGTTAATTGGGATTGGGACTTGGTGACAATTTTTTAAAATGGGCTTGCATTTTGATTTCTCACATACTGCTCTCTTTTTCTGAAACTAATGAAGAAAATTAAGGCTAGGTTTGAATGACCAGGCTTTTGTTGAAAGATGCATTTCATTCTGCCTTCAGCCTTCATGAATTATATCTTCACATTGCCTCCTCAAGTAGTAAGTGTAATTGTGTTTTATTGCCTCAAATCAACTCACTTAGCTTCTGCAATGCACAGGTTTCTTCCTGAATCTGTGTACTTCAAACTTTCTTCAAAATTCTTGCCTAATAGCTATGCCAGGATACCAAATAGATCGCATCACCCCAAGGACATCTGCCCATCCCACCAGGACAGTCCGAAGAGGCTCCTTAAAGGTGCCATCAACTAGAGAGGCTCGTCTCTCTAGCACAAGGAAGAGGGCCTTTTCAGTATCTGCCCTGGCCCTTTGGAACCTCCTGCCAACAGAGCTACGTCTCCAGACAGAGCTAGTGCCCTTCAGGAAAGATCTGAAAACCTGGCTGGCGAAGCATGTGTGCAGTAATGTGATAGCTCCCCCTCTCTGGTTGATATAATGTAGGCCACTTTTAATTATATTTTAATTAGTAGAGTTTGGTGGTTATTTTTAATGGTTTTAATGGTTTTAAAGTTTTAAGGTCGTAATTTTATGTGAATGAGGTCTGTTATTTGTAAGCCGCCAAGAGTTGCATGCGAGTGGGTGGCAATATTAAATAAATAAATAAATAAATAAATGTACATGGCAGTATTCAGCTATGTCTTACTACAGCTTCCTGCCAGAAAAGAAGTTAATCTTCCTATACATCATCTACTGCTTTGAATACATACAATGAAGACCCCTTGATATGAACTGGTTAACACTCTATCTATATATTAGTAGTCATTCTTAATATATATTTTTTTCTAATTTGTCTAATTATTCCACTAAGCAAGGGCAAATGAAAGCTTCCTGCCTGTCAGTAAATCAAGAGTTTTTGAGTAAATAGAAGTTCTGTCTCTCTCTCTCTTGCTCATTGTCCCTTAATTGTCACTTGCTGTACATGTCAAACTAACAGGGTAGCAGAATCTAATTTCCTTGTTTGATTCACCATGAAATTAAACTGAACTGACAATTTTTATTTTCACCTGGCAAATTCATCCAACACTATTTAAATCTAGTTAATCAAGTACAGTTATCTATGTCGCACACTCCTCTCTCCTTACCACACCTCTGATGTGCAGTATCCCATGTTCAGATCTCCTTCCAACAGCCAGGCATTGGATTACATTTACAGTTTTGTAAGGTGTAAAGGAATGCCAGGACATCATTTGCACAGCTGCCAGAAAACGTATCATGTCATGGAATTACTTCTGAGCAGGGAGAAGGTGGAAAATGAGAGAGGCAGGCAGAAAGATAGAGATAGAGAGAGAGTGAGAGAGAGATACCTAGATAATTCAAAAAACACAATCAGCTGTTCCTTTATATAATCTGGCAAAGCTTTGTAAAATGGGGTGTTAACTCTAGGATGTGAGAGATGTAGCTAACAATCCTATTTTAGCCATCGTGGCTTAATGCAAGTCACTCTTTCACAGATGCCACAGGCCAGTGATGTCCTTGCTCTGCTGCTACTCTTTTCTTGAATGAATGCTGGCTAGCCGTGTCCTATTTTCTGAGATTTGAGGGCCAATTGCTGAGCTCAGGAGCTGATATCACAAGGATAGAGCAGGCAATGTTGAAGAAGGAAACATTCACTGCCACCGCCACTCCTCACCCCCAACTTTGTTCTGCTCCTGCCAGAGCGTGTAGAAAGTTCGTGTATCATGATGCTGGTGAACCTCTCCCTGACTGACTCCATACAGCATAATGGGTTCAACATTGGCTCACCAGAATTGGAAAGTGAGGACAAGAGAGACATGCAGATGTATCTATTTGAGCCACTGTGCCATTTGGAGTGACATACATATAAACACTTGAGACAGGCTCAGTCAGTGTGTCTTGGGTGGACATGGCTGCTCAAGTTTTATATTCATCACTCCCAGAAAAAATATATATCAATCTTTCTTTTAATTCCAGGGCTGCTCACCTTGAAAAATTGTTTCCTAATCTGGAGAATTGAGCAACATAGGACTTCCTACGACTTCATCCAATGCCCTGAGACGTGGCAACCTTACTGTTTTCTACCATCCCCTTCTAAGGACTTCAGTGGGCACTGGGCACCTTCAGTGCATAGTTGAGGAGCAAGAAAGAAGATAATGAGGCTAGGAGCCAGATAAGCTACATCTGCAAGTCACTG
Source organism: Bradypodion ventrale (assembly GCA_035047345.1). Classification (NCBI taxonomy): domain Eukaryota; kingdom Metazoa; phylum Chordata; class Lepidosauria; order Squamata; family Chamaeleonidae; genus Bradypodion; species Bradypodion ventrale. The sequence goes on along the minus strand of JAWDJE010000002.1, from coordinate 100,761,762 downwards.
GCTACACCATGTGGCCATAGTAATCCAAAGGCAAGGGTAGGTGAACACCTCTATTAAACAATTAAAGAATGATCAAGGGCTGCTAAGCTTTTAGCCCCTCTGTGCCTTCATCAGGCCGGGCACTACTGTTGTGTAGATGGTGCAGGAAAAACAACATCACAAGCATTCCAAAAAGCATGGCTAACAATGCCAGTCTTCAAAATGCAATGTGCCAAGAACTGTTTAATGTAAAGATGGGCCACCCAGATGAGTGTCTGAGGGCCATTTTTCAGATGGGCCAGCCATTTAAATCTGTGCTCCCATAGAGGTATCGACAAAGGGGGAAGGGAGCATGGCCAAATCATTTAATTAGCCTATTTCTTTTTAATCTTTTTTTTAAATGATTAGATCACCAGCTATTTTTTGTTTTAAAAAATAGGTCACCACCTTGATGGAATCTACAAAATCTGTAACAGATGGAACAATAAATTAAAAAGTATAGGCAATATGAAAGAAGGCCAATGTCAGTATGTAGTCTGGTTTCTATGGTTCACCCTCCGTATCAGGAAGGGCTATAGCTTTTCAGCTGTCTTCAGATTGCATGTATCTGGCATACCTGCTCATCTTCTCTTGTAAATTAGGCTACACTCAATATCTTCTGTAAGCTCATGTTTCATGTATCTGCTTAACATTCAGAACCCTACACTCTGCAAATCACTTCCTCAGAAAGTACACTCGATGCATCAACGGCAAATATTATCTCAGTGAGAGCAACTCTACTGACTGTAATAGGGAAATTTGCCAGTGGTATCAGTTCTGAATTTTCCACTATGGCAGAGTTGCTCTTTAAACAATACATTTATTTCTTCCAGACGCAAATAAGACTTTGGAGTATTAGCTTGTGGGGTGGGGAGACAATTTTAGTTATGCATATAGATTTGGGCTGGAGTGCTATTTAAATGCTCATTTTGAAGTCCTTTGTCTGCATGATATACTCAGGCCTTCATGTGGGACCAGGATCGACAGAAGCAAGCAGTGGTTCAAGCTCAAGATAAGACAACATGCTTGGAAGTTCACATTCAGCAATGTTCTACAGAGACTAATTAGTGTCATCTGTAAAAAGTGAGAATTGGGTTGGGTTTATTTGGTGTGTCCTTCTAATAAAAAACTGGAACAGATTAATTTCTGCTATTTTATAATTAAGCGTAACAGATGATCATAAGTCTGTAGAAGATATATTTTAATATTCCTTTTAATTTCTCCTAACCAGAGTTCACACTTCTAGATTTATTAGTTGTGTATGCTCATTCAAACCACTGGAAGCTAGACTAGTGCTTACAGAGTGAAACACTTAAAGTGGGAAAATGCTAAATAAACCTCTCTTAGTTCTCATGACAGAGAAAGATTGCAGCAACTAAGTTTTTGAAAGGTTTGTGAAGACCATAATTGGCTACTAAGTGAAGGTATGATGGTAAATATGAGGTGTTCATGGCCTGAAAGCCAAGTGAGGCTTATGAGGCTCATACAAATAGTCTATGGACGGTTCTTCCAAAGACCCTCCAACTCCCCAAAGAATACATCCCTACTCGGAACAGGGTATGACTGTCCCTTTCTTTTCCCCACCAGGCAAGACGTGAGTTGCACAAAGGTAGCTTTCTTAGGAGGCCTTGGGGCAAACTGTATGCAGCAGAGACAAGATCATTACAAAAGTGAATTCCTTTATTTCCGAGAATATTTGGTTGACACAGAAGTCTTTTTGAAAACATTCATATAGTTTGCAAACTGAGGGGCTGCAGTGGCTTAGTGGTTAAGATGGCAAGCTTGATGACCAGAAGGTCGGCAGGTCAGGAGTTCAAGTTCCAAGTGCTGCATGACGGAGTGAGCTCTTGTAGTCTGTCCCAGCTCCTGACAACCTAGCATTTCAAAAACAAGAAATCGGAAGTAGATAAATATGTACCACTTCAGTGAAAAAGGTAACTGTTCCATGAGCTCTGGTATCTAGTCATGCCTGCTACATGGCCACCAAAATGTCTGCAGACATTGCTGGCTGTTTGCCTGTAAACAGAGATAACCACGACACCTGGAGTCAGTTGCGACTGGCTTTCAAGCAAGGGAGGCCTTTACCTTAGTTTGCAAACTAGCTTGTTTTGTGAGAGGAGCATAAGGCATAGTTAGCAAGTACAATTGCCCAGGCATGACAGTCTGCCAGAATCACATCTTTAGAACATGAAGAAGTCTCGGTTTCTGGTGATCATTTCTCTGTATTGTGTCTTTTTGCTCATTGTGTTTCACAGCAATAATTCCTGGAGTCTCATTGTGTCCTTTTCTTTTGCTAGGCAATGTTTGCTCCCTGAGAATTTCTCATTTTAAGATGCTTTGGCATTGGAGCTCCTGGAAGACCTGCCTGCAGTTGGCAAAGGGGAAGCATGCAATTTCTCCTCTTAAAACGTGTGATTTCTTTTGAAAATGTAACTTTCCAAGTTCTACTCCCTCTTGCCTTCAAGATGGTTACTGGAATGCTGAGCAAACTTTAGAATGAACTGTGATGTCTTTAGAACAGACAGTGAATGGTGGCTTGAGCTGTGTTTCTGTTTAATAAGTGTTAACATAAGTCCATTATAACAGCAAATGAAATGTACCTGAGCTAGTGATTCTGACGCCCTCTAAAATGACAATTAAATTACTACAGCAATCCAAAATTAATTTTTGAAACCTTTAAACTGGAATTGTGTTGCATAGTTCTCCAAATAGCAGAGGACTGCAGACAATGCAAGCGTGGCGCCAAAATGGCCGCCGCGCTCTTTGCGGCCCCCCCCACTGGACGAAGGCATCCGGGTAGTTAGGGGCGTGGCCAGCGCCCTAATAAAAGGGCTGGCCACGAGGCAGCCGTGCTGCCATTTTGGCGAAGCGACGGAGCGGAGAAGTTTTTCCCTCTTACCTCCGTCGCTCGTGTCCTTCCAGGGGAAGCCTTTTTCGGGCAGCTTTTTTCTTTTCTTCGGCTTCCTAGCTAACCCAGCTATGCCCTCTAAGAAGAAGGCAGCTGCGAACGTGGCTCGATCGGCGCGGAGGTGTCAGCCGGGTCGGAGGACCGCGACTGCGCCTGCCCAGCAGCCATCTTTAGCGGAGCCCACCAGGACCGGTGGGATGGGATCGGTGGCCCCTTGGCCCGATGCGCGGGGCGCGCAGGCTGCCCCGGACGGGGCCTCGGCCCTTGGCCCGCAAACGCTGACCACTGCCCCCGGCGTGGTCCGTGTGGCTGGGCCCTCTTGCCCGGGCGCACAGTTCCCCATGGGGGGAGCGAGCCATGGGGGGTGGTTGGGTTCCCTGCCTTGGCAGGGCGTGCCCACGGCTCCCCAAGGGCCGAGCATGGGCTCTTGGCCTTATCTGGCCGCTGGGGCCCAGGGATCTGGACAGGTACCCATGACTTATGGGCCGGCTGCCCATTTGCCCCCTGTCGGGGCTGGGCCCTATGTTAACGTGGAGGCCCTTCTGGCCCGTGTAGCGGCCCTTGAGGCGTCCTTGGCGAGGGCCAATCAAGCGGGGGCGTCTCCCGATTTCCAGGTTGACCCTTTGGCTGCCGAACAGCGGCTGGTGATGGGTCGGGTTGAGCTGCCTGAGGCGCGCGGGCCGGTGGCGGCCACTGCCTTGCAGCTCCACACTCAACAGGTGCAGCAGTCTGGTGCTGGTCTGGCCCCGTCGACGAGCTCAGCTTCGGTCGTGAGCTCCGACGCCCCCAGCGGGCCGGAACCCCCGGTGGGGGCGGCCCGTGGGGGTGCATCGGGTGAGTATGCAGTTCAAGCTAGTGCACACACACAACTTACTTCCCTGGGGGGGGGGCTTTCCAGTGGCCATGGCCTCGCACGGGTGGCCCGGCGGTCCAATTGCCCCCGGCCCACCCGGCGACTTCATCCCTGACCCAGGGCCCGGGTCGGGGTGGCGCCCCCTATGTGGTAGGGAATGTGTTGGGGATCCCTGGGCTGGTGCAGGCCCCCTTTGCTTTGCCCGCAGTTCCCTCTGTGCCGGTGTTGGCATTGCCGACAGCAGGGTATTCCTTGCCCCTGGGTGACCATCTGGCCCAGTCCACCAAGGAAAAGATCTGGAGGGGCGAGTACGTAGACATCTTCTCCCTTCTTAATAGGGAGCCAACCAAGGAAGAGAGGGAAGGGCTGGACGAGAAGGATAAGGAGCAGGCACGTCGTCGTAAGCCACCACGCACGTGGGCAAATTGGTTGCCAGCGTACCTAATTTACATGGCCGTTTACCTCAGGGCTAGGCCGGATTTGGCCATCCCTATGGTCCAGTATCTGGACAACATTTACCGGGCTATGGTTGACTTCCCGGGTCCGTCGTGGCTGGCTTACGACGAAGAATTCCGCATGAGGATTCCACTGCACCCAGAGATGAGGTGGGATGAGCCCTGCCAGAAGCTGTGGCTTCTGTATATGACCCCCACGTGCCCGGCGCCTGGGGAGAGATACCATTGTGGACATGCGGTCCAACGAGCGGCCCCGGTGCAGGTTCCCCGCCAAGTGGCGGGGCAGGGGGTTCCAGCCCGCCTGCTGTGCTGGACCTTCTCGTCCAATGGTTCTTGCAACAGGAAAAATTGCAAGTACAGGCATGAGTGCCCCTCTTGTTCTGGCCCCCATGCTGCCTCCGCCTGTCCCAGGCCGGGAGGATTCAGGGGCAGGGGTAGGGGCGGACAAGGGGCAGGTAGGACTGCCACTGAGGGAGCGGGTCCATCAAAAGGCCCCCTCCCCAATTAATGTCGACATGCTGGAGCGTTGGCTCGCATTGTACCCGAAGAAGGCAGATGCAGTGTACCTCCTTCAGGGTTTTCAACTGGGGTTTCGTATTCCTTTCACGGGGGACAGGTCACCGCAAGACGCACCCAACCTTTTGTCACTTAGAGGAAGGGAGGAGGTGGCTGCCGCCAGCATTAATAAGGAGATTGATGCGGGCAGGGTCGCTGGCCCTTTTCCTGCGCCCCCGTTCCCCAACCTTAAAGTGTCTCCTCTAGGACTAGTGCCCAAGAGGTCCCCGGGCGAGTTCCGCCTGATTCATCACTTGTCCTACCCAGCCGGTCACTCGGTCAATGATGCTATCCCTGATGACCTTTGTTCGGTCAGGTATACATCCTTCGACCAGGCATTGCGCATGGTGCCCTCTTGTGGCCCGGGTGCACTGTTGGCTAAGTGTGACATCAAGTCGGCTTTTCGTCTCCTGCCGGTGCACCCGGGTGACTTTGAGTTGCTGGGTTTCAAATTCCGGGGTGAATATTATTTTGACAAAGCCATGCCATTCGGCTGTTCCATATCCTGCTCGGCTTTCGAGCGTTTCAGTACATTCCTGCAGTGGGCATTTGTTCGTAGGTCAGGGTCTTGGTCTGTAGCCCATTACCTGGACGACTTTTTGTTCGGGGGTGAACGGGGCAGGGACACGTGCACACGTCTCCTCAATACATTTCAGACGCTAATGGAGGAACTTGGTGTCCCTTTAGCGCCCGAAAAGACCGAAGGCCCGTCTAATAAGTTAGTATTCCTGGGGGTGGAGATTGACATGGTAGCGCAGGCATCTAGGTTGCTGGGAGACAAGGTGTCAAGGATAGTGGCCCTTATATCGGACTTGCTGGCTAAGCGCAAGGCATCCCTTCGGGAACTGCAGGTGCTACATGGACACCTTAATTTCGCTTGCAGGGTGGTCGCACCTGGCAGGGCATTTGCTCGGCGCTTGTGCGACGCCATGGCGGGCTTATCCAGACCCCACCATAGGGTGAGATTGACACGGGGCATCAGGGCAGATATGCACATATGGCTCCAGTTCCTGAGGGAGTTCAATGGGGTCTCATTTTGGAGGTCCGACCTCCTGGCTTCACCTCACTTTCAGATTCAGTCTGATGCCTCGGGATCCCTTGGTTATGGGATGTACTTCAATGGGAAATGGGCCTATGGTGGATGGCCACCAGCCTGGTCAGGCACGGGTCGCCTGAGGGATCTCACATATTTGGAATTTTTCCCCATACTGGGGGCTTTGATGCTATGGGGTGAGGAGTGGGCCAACTCTGTGGTGCATTTCTGGTGTGACAATGCGGCCGTTGTCCACATTGTCAACTCACAGACCTCTAAATCTCCCAGGGTCATGGACCTCGTGCGCCAGTTTGTATTGCGCAGCCTGCGCCTCAATGTACTGTTCAGGGCCAGGCATGTCCCGAGGGTGAATAATGATATTGCTGACGCTTTGTCCCGCCTGCAGATCTCCCGGTTCCGTGCCTTGGCCCCGGATGCGGAGGAATTTCCCTCGCCACTCCCGGAGGAGATATGGACCTTTGGCAAGGAGAGGTGAACCGGGCGATCGGCATGTCGCTGGCGCCACGCACGCGTAAGGCGTATCACCACGCGTTGGTTTCCTTTCAGACTTTCTGTACCCAATCCCGACTGCCAGATACCTGGCCGATCCCAGTGGCCCACCTCCTTCGTTTCATGGTTTACCTGCACGCCCAGGGCCTTGCACCCCGCACCATAGCATCTAGGCTATCAGCGCTGGCTTTCATGGCCAAGGTGGGAGGTCATGCAGACAGTACCGCTGATTTCCGTGTGAGACACGTTTTGGAGGGGTGGGTGCGGGAACGTGGGCATAGCCTGGACGACCGTCACCCAATTTCCCCGGGGGTCCTTACCCAACTGGCACGGGGCTGGCATGACCTATGTTTCGATAGGTATGAGGCAGCCCTGTTTCATGCGGCTACAACGGTGGCCTTTTTTGGAGCGCTCCGCATCAGCGAGCTTGTGATGCTGTCTAAGGCGGATGCAAGTCGTAGGGCACTGGAACTCGAAGATGTCTATGTTTGCAATAATTGGGCTCAGTTGAGGATACGCTCCTCTAAAACAGATCAGCACGGCGTAGGCAGTGGTGTAAGACTGCTACGATGTTCCTTGGCAGACATCTGTCCAGTTGGTGCCCTACAGGAGTTCCTTGCACTGTGTGGCACGCACCATGGCCCGTTTTTCTGTCACCAAGATGGGTCTCCCCTCACTAAATTTCAATTTTGGAAGGTGACTGGGAAGGCACTGGCTAGTGTGGGCTTCCCTGGGGCCCGTTACGGCACCCATTCGTTTAGAATTGGGGCGGCCTCTACTGCGGCTGCTTATGGGTACTCCGGGGCTGACATACGCAGCATGGGGAGGTGGGGCTCGCAGTGTTTCCAGTTTTATGTTCGCCCACTCCCACCGTGAGTACCGTTTTAGTCACCACACATCTCTTCCTTCCCTGTTTTTTCCCTTGACAGACCCTGGGTGTCGTATCACACTGGTGACAGTATGGCTGGTGGGCCATAGCTATGTGCACAGGGCAGCGCGTTACGCTGCGGCGACAGATTGGGGACCCCGACTGGGACTGGGTGCGTACGCAAGTCTCACATGGTACGGTAAGCCCGGTATGTTGTGGCGGGAGCTCTTGCCATTCCTCTTTTCGGCAAGGAATGCTGACCCGCCCGACATTCTGATCATACACCTTGGGGGTAATGACTTGGGACAGGTCACTGGCTTATCGCTGAAGCATGCGATTTGCGGTGACCTCGCCTACTTACATTACGTATGGCCCGCCACAACCCTTGTTTGGTCAGATATGGTCCCACGGCACGCTTATAGGGGAGGCTTTGACCTTCAGGCCCTGGACCGCGCTAGGCGCATGGTGAACAGGGCTGTGGCCCGATTCCTTTCGACCAAGGGCTGGGGGCAGGTCAGTCGTCATCCCGCCATCAGTTTGCAAAATTATGGGCTTTATTCAGGGGATGGGGTCCATCTGTCGCGAGGAGGTATGGACCTCCTGCTGGGTTATTGGCGAGCAGGCCTGTCGACCGAGCTGACGGTCTTGGGGGGGGGCGTCGAGCCTTTATTGAAGCCTCTCCAGGTGGCGGGTAGCACTGGTAAGGTAAACATTTATGAACCACAGGTATCCGGCAGGTTCGCAATTGACTGGACAACACTAGATAGGCATAAGTTGTTTAAACGTTGTCCGGTCAACGACGAACCAGGCGAGGGGGTGATGGTTACAACTAGACAGCTGGCATCACCCCCTGATTTTACGGATACACATCAGAGGGTGGGGTCATTAGTTAGATATTGACTACGGTCAACAATTTGTTTGTTGTCAACAAACAAATTGATACAAATAGATACATTGTAACAATTGCTGTTGGCAATTTTGGGTGGTACCTTACCAGTGTTACTTCAGCCTGCTTGCCTTAAGAATTATGATTGGTCGTTTTACCAATAGAAATTTATAATTCGGACTAGGGCATGAATCAATAAATGTGGCCCAATGCCGTTATCCACTTTCATTTGTGTCTGAGTCCATTATTGGGGGGGTGCACCTGCAATGCAAGCGTGGTGCCAAAATGGCCGCCACGCTCTTTGCGGGGCCCCCCACCGGACGAAGGCATCCGGGTAGTTAGGGGCGTGGCGTGGGACCCTAATAAAAGGGCTGGCCACGAGGCAGCCGTGCTGCCATTTTGGCGAAGCGACGGAGCGGAGAAGTTTTTCCCCTCCACCCCCTCCCTAGTTAACAGTGTGATTTCTTGGTCGCTTCGGGGCTGGGTGGGAATTTTTGGCTGGGACTCACAATTGGCACTTGAGTCCTGGCTTTTTTGCCCATGCCACACTGTTGCTATGGTTTGATATAGGGGTTTGTTCTGTGCTGCTGTTGACTTTGGTCACATGGGCGGGTAGCACTGGTAAGGTAAACATTTATGACCCACAGGTATCCGGCAGGTTCGCAATTGACTGGACAACACTAGATAGGCATAAGTTGTTTAAATGTTGTCCGGTCAACGACGCACCAGGCGAGGGGGTGATGGTTACAACTAGACAGCTGGCATCACCCCCTGATTTTACGGATACACATCAGAGGGTGGGGTCATTAGTTAGATATTGACTACGGTCAACAATTTGTTTGTTGTCAACAAACAAATTGATACAAATAGATACATTGTAACAATTGCCGTTGGCAATTTTGTGTGGTACCTTACCAGTGTTACTTCGGCCTGCTTGCCTTAAGAATTATGATTGGTCGTTTTACCAATAGAAATTTATAATTCGGACTAGGGCATGAATCAATAAATGTGGCCCAATGCCGTTATCCACTTTCATTTGTGTCTGAGTCCATTATTGGGGGGGGGGGGGTGCGCCTGCAAAGCAATGTCTTCTGACAGCCCTTTGGAGGATTGCCCATTCTAATGGAAAATGCATGGCTACCTGACCTTTGAGATCTCTCTTCTGTGATAGAACCTAATTTGTGAAACTAGGCCACACAATTATTGGTGTTTCCATAAGCTTTGCCTAAAATGTCTTGGCTAATTGTGGCTAATCAATGAGATGTTGCAGTAAACACCTCAGCTGTGCTATGAGATGCATGGCCAGGTGTGTACCAAAATGTGCCCTGGCACGTTGTCAACCTGCCATAATTCATTAGGTTAAGTTACACAAATCTGTCAGGAACACTGACAGGATTCTGCCCTATTTGTTCTGCTGTGCATGCTCAACACCAACTTTGTCATATTTTCAGCACCAGGCAATTCTTGTTCTCCTATGTGCTTAGTAATTTTCCTTTTTCTTTTTGACTATTTTTAGTTAAGTGTAATGGTGTTCAGTTTCTCTCTTATTTTAGTGTATGAGAACCAAGACAATAGAAACAGACGAAGGGTTGGCTTAACACATCTTTATTGCATGATGGTCCGGGGGAACATGTGGTAATGGTGGATGAACAGCTCAATATATACTGTGACTATACATTTGAAAGTGGCTCCTCGATAGCCCATTGGCTACTGTCTGCGTGACGTCATTCCCCGTCACGCCCTTCTGGTCCAGGTGAGGTGGTGGCGGGAATCTTCACGCGCTGTAGTTGTTTGGGGAATTGGAACCATGTGAGCTGGACGCTCGCTATTGCCCCCTAGAGGTCACTAGCTCGCGTCCTGATACAGAAGGTTACAGTGTTACAGCTGGTGGTTATTATATCCACTCATTCGAGTGTTACATTACTTAAAGGTATAATATTCTAGACACAACACTTATCCACAGACTTATTTAGCAGTTTACTCCTGTTACCATTTTTTTTTTAAAAAAGATTTTCTCTTGTAAGCTGACTTGAAATTACTTGCAAGAAAAGGCAATACAAAAATATAGGTAGGGTAGAGTTATCCAAGATCTTTTTAAAGGTTGTTAGTGGCATTCATGATAAAGTTATTCTCACTGGATCATCACAAATGTCACTCCGAATTGTACTTTAGGCACAGAGGATGGTAACCATTGTGATAGCATGAATGAATGGAGACCAGCCTATGTGCAAGTGCCAGCCATTCCTGGGGTTTAGTAACTGTGATGAAAGCGCGGCGCCAAAATGGCCGCCACGCTCTTTGCAGCCCCCCCCGGACTCAGACATCAGGGTGAGTTAGGGGGTGTGGCCACGCCTTTATAAAAGGGGTGGCCACGAGGCAGCTGAGCTGCCATTTTTGAAACGCGATGGAGCGGAGAAGTTTTCTCTGCCACGTTTCTTGCTCTATTTGCCCTTCGTACCTTTGCCTTTGAATGGAGTTCGCTCCTCTTCACTGCTGCGGTACTCAGGGCACAGGAACCGATCCCTGGCCAGGGATCCGTCGCTAGCTCTTCGGGAGACATGGCTCCCAAGCGGAAGGCCCCGGCGGTCAAGCCGTGGCCGAGGGGAAGGGCTTTCCCTACCCCTCCCTCTACTGGGGGACAGCCATCGGGTCAGAGGACTCGGGCTTCAACCCCCCCCCCAAGCTGGGCAGTGGGACGGCCTTGCCCACCGCTGCCAGTTGGGCCGAGCAGGCCTCCACTGGTCAGCCCAGCACAGGCCTCCAGGCTGGACTGGCACAGGCTGGCTCCTCGGGGATCCCTGCCCCTGAACGGCATTTTCTTGGTTCAGGACAGGGTAGCCCACTTGGACTTGGCGGCGGTTTCCGCCCCACCATTCCTCCGGCCCCCCATGGGCCGGAGTTTTGGGCATGGCCCTACTCGGGCCCTGGATCCCCATTCGGGTTTCCCGTCCAGCAATTGGCCACAGGGCCATCCGGCCCATCCGGCCCACCTTATACTGGGGGCTCGGAGACTGTCGATGTGCTTCTTGCATGTATTTCGGTGCTAGAGGCATCACTGGGCATTGCCCAACCACCTCCCGATGGGGGTTTAGCTGCTGCTTCTATTATGGCCCCTTCGTCGGCCCCGGCAGACATATCGGCCGTGACTCTCCAGCAGGCCGCCAACAGGGCCGAGCTGCTTGAGGCCGTCAGGCCAGCCCAGGCTGGCGCCTCGCAGCTCCCCGCATGTTCGGATTTGCAAGTGGGGAGCAGTCAGGTGTGGCCCCAGAGCTCGATGCCTGTCGCGAGCTCCGACGCCCGCCGTGGGCTGGAACCCCCAGTGGGGGCGGCTCACGGGGTGCGACTAGTGAGTATCTGGTTCAATTTAGTGCACCGACACTGTCCAGTCACACTGTGGGGGATACAGTTGCCATGGCCATGCCAGGTTACTGTGGGTGGGCAGTTGCTTCCACACTGCCCCATTAACTCCTGGTTGCCGAATGGCCCCTCGATTAGGGCAGGGGTGTCCGCCCCTGGGGGTATGCCAAGCATTGCAGGGGCTATTCAGGGCCCACTGCGCATACCCTCCATCCAAAATGTACCGACAGCGGCTCTGCCTACGGCTGGTTATTCCTTGCCCCTGGGTGATCATCTTTCACAGTCCACGAGGGATAAGATTTGGCGAGGGGAGTACGTTGATATTTTCTCCCTCCTGAATCGTGAGCCCACCAAGGAGGAAAGGGAGGGACAGGATGACTGAGACAATGAATTGTCCCGTCGTCGTAAGCCACCGCGTACCTGGGCCAATTGGTTGCCAGCATATCTTATATATATGGCGGTATACCTGAGGGCCCGGCCTGATTTGGCCATTCCGATGGTCCAATACCTCGACAATATTTATAGGGCAATGGTTGATTTTCCTGGCCCGTCGTGGTTGGCTTACGATGAGGAATTTAGGATGAGGGTGGCCCTACATCCTGAGATGTGGTGGGATGAGCCCTGCCAGCAATTGTGGCTCTTGTATATGACTCCTACACGTCCGGCGCCTGGTGATAGGTACCATTGTGGCCACGCTGTGCAGCGGGCGGCTGCGACGCAGGTTCCCCGCCAGCCGGCGGGGCAGGGGGTTCCAGCCCACCTGCTGTGTTTGAGCTTCTCAGCTAGTGGCGTGTGCAACAAGCGTCAGTGTTGTTTCCGGCATGAGTGTCCCTCTTGCTCTGGCCCTCACGCCGCCTCTGCATGCCCACGGGCTGGTGGATCATGAGGCAGAGGTAGAGGTGGGCAGGGGGCGATCAGAGCTCCCTCTAATGGGGCTGACCAAGCAAAAGCCCCCCTCCCCAATTAATATCCCCATGCTAGGATGATGGCTTTCCACTTATCCTAGACGGGATGATGCGAGGTACCTGCTAGAAGGCTTCCAGTTTGGCTTTTGTGTACCATTTTGGGATGTTCGTGGACCGCAGGATGCCCCAAACTTACTTTCTCTAAAGGGCAATGAGGAGGTCGCTGCACAAAGCATAGCTAAGGAGTTGCAGGCTATGAGAGTTGCTGGGCCCTTTACTGAACCACCATTCACTAACTTGAAGGTCTCTCCTCTGGGGCTAGTCCCGAAAAAGACCCCAGGTGAATTTCGCTTAATTCACCATCTCTCTTACCCTGCGGGTTCCTCGGTCAATGATGCTATTCCTGACGACCTTTGCTCAGTCAGGTATACGTCATTTGATCAGGCCCTACAGATGGTACGCGCCTGTGGTCCCGGGGCCCTCCTGGCAAAGTGTGATATCAAATTGGCATTCCGATTACTGCCAGTGCACCTCGAGGACTTTGAGATGTTGGGTTTCCGTTTTAGGGGGAAATTCTATGTAGATAAGGCCATGCCTTTTGGCTGCTCTATTTCATGTTCGGCATTCGAACGGTTTAGCACTTCCCTCCAATGGGCCTTTGTTCGCAGGTCGGGGTCCCGGTCTGTAGCCCATTACCTCGACGACTTTTTGTTCGGGGGTGAACGGGGCTCGGACACGTGTGGTTAAGATGACGACGAGTTAACACACTTTTTTTGTGGGCTCGCGCTTTTCAATGAGGAATTAAATGAGAAATTAAATCTGAATTCAAATAATTTCAAAAGATTCTACATGAGGAAAGTGTAAAGATCCGGCAAGTAAAAATCTGAACTGAAGATCGAAGTTCAAGAGCGGATTTGGCTGGGGAGGCAAGCGACTCTCCCAGCGGTTCTGCGGCAAACGGGATCGAGGAGACTGGAGTAAGAAGCTGTAAGTTTACTGGAAATATAAAGGCTGAAACTAAGATTGCCACCTGCGTTACGGACGGGGGTGGATTGGAAAACGGAACAAAGGAAGGCAAGTGATTGAAGGATCAAGGACGTGACAGAAAGTAAGATGGTGGGAAAGGAGAGATAATGGCGGTGGTGGTGGCAGAAAGCAAAACTTAAAGAGGGAAAACAACGGTAGAAGCTTTTGGAGTTTTACGGACGGAAGGGAGAGAAAGGAAGGAAGGGGGACAAGAAGGTGAAGATTTGGGGGGGGTGTTGTTGAAGGGACGGAGATTAAAGGGGCGATTGGAGATTTTGGAGGCTTTGGAGAAGAAGGGAGGAGGGACACCCCGCGAAGCCGCAGCCGGTGCAGAAGATGTGGCTGGCGTTCGTGCCAGAGGACTAAATAGATATGTGCTGGATCTCCTTTTTTCTTCTTTTTTAAATACAATTTATGTATTCCTTTTTCTTGACTTTTGCCTGAGTCCCTGTTTTGCCCCTCCTTCTCCGTCTTCTTCCTTCTTCCTTGCAAGAGTTTGGATACTAGTCCCTGGATAGCACTGGGGGATTTGCTTATCGGAACATTGTTATAAGGTGGATTACAATAAACCATTGCCAATTTTTGGAGAAAGTCTTCAATCAAGATACTGGATTACCAGGTGGAATATAAATTTGGCATTTGGCATATATCAGCAAGATCCCTTTTGTATTTTTGGATTGTATTGGCTTGGAATCATTTGGCCTCAGTATTGAAAGTTTGGCTGTTGGAGTACCCCTTCTTTGTTACTGGATTACAGTCACGTTATCTTGCTTGGTCTGGCTTTTGCTTTTTGTTTGACCTTCACACGGGAGACATAATACCAACAAATACTTCCTTGCCTGTGGTGGATATATTAACTCTTTTATGGTTTGATTCTTGGCTTGTTGAGTGATTTAACATAATTGGATTATAATTCTGGAGCAGCATCAAGTTGAGAGACAAGAGGGTGTAAGAAAAGTTGCTGGGTTGAAGTTGCTATTTGATATTACAATGGATAAAGTTGCAAGGGGAAAGAGCAAGGAAGAAGAAGTTGTGAAGCCAAAAAAAAGGTAACCATTTATCAGAAGACCCATCTCCTCCGACATCATCTCCACTTGATCAAACACAGATAATGGTAGAATTTGGGAAGTTATTCAAGAAAATGGAAAAGATGGAGGAGTCAAGAGCGAAAGACAAAAGTGAAATTATGAGAAAACAGGACAAATTGGCTACAATGTTTACAGATCTTTCAAAGAAAGTGGATCTTAATTTTCAAAGAATGGATGCTAATGTAAAATTAATGCAGAATGATATGAAATTGATGCAGGGGGATATTAAAGGGTTACATGAGGAGGAAAAGGAAATTAAGATGAAAGTGGATGTGCAGGAAAAAAGAATCGATGTTATGGAAGAGATGATGAGAAAACAGAATATTTTGATACGCAAAATGGTGGAACAAATGCCAGATAAGCTAAAAGATAGAATAATTGTTTGGTTAAATAATTTGAATATGGGAAAAGTTTTTGTTCATGAGGATATTGCAAGTGTGTACAGAGTGGGACCGAGGAAGGGAAGGGTGGTACAGAGGAATGTGTTGGTTAAATTTGCAAACTGGGGAGACAAATTGAAGGTGATGGCCTTTTTAAAACAAGCTGGATCTGGCGCTTTAAAAATGGATGGAAATGATGTGGAAATATACAATGATATTTCAATGAAGGAACGTGGTTGGAGGTATAAGATGAAGCCAGTAACAAGATTTCTGATGGGGAAAGGGATAAAATACAACTGGCGATATCCACAACAGTTGAGGTTCTTTCATGAAAGGAGGTTGCATGTGATTGATGCAGAGATGGATGCGTTGGAATATATGTGTATGAATGACTTGGTTAAGGCATCTTCAAGGGAATGGTTGGCATTGAGGAAGGCCTTGTTGGACTCTGGGGCGATAAAAAGGGATTACGGTGGAGCAAGGGAGGAGGGGGCAGCGGGAGGAGAGGACACAGAAGAGCCGGAGTTGCAAGTGCTGATGGTAACTGAAATGGGGGAAAATGAGGGTCAGCATGCTGGAAAATAGGTGGGATGTTTGTAGGGAAGATGAGTTGAAGTAAGATTGTGAATTAAATCAGATTTTGTATAAGAGGTATATTAGCGCTTGAGCTTTCATTGTAACGTCATCTTTCATGTTCCCCCCTCCCCTTTTCGGATGATGGAGGCATTCGTTTGGGCTCAAGAAGCGGGGAGGGTATTAGTGAATGTTTTTTTTTTGTTATTGTGGGTTAGATGGTATCACGTCCAAGGGAGAAATCAGAGATGGTAGAAGAAGGTGGGTAATTATATTATGAGGTCTATTAAAATATTATCGTGAAATGTGAAAGGTGCAGGCTCACCGATTAAGAGGAGAAGAATTCGATCAGCGTTGAAGAGGGATAGGTCAGATATAGTTTTTCTTCAGGAGACTCATCAAAAAGCTCAGGATATACCGTATTTATTCGAGTATAACGCGCACTCGTGTATAACGCGCACCCCTAATTTTCCATGAAACCTCGGTATAAAATTTTTTTATGCGTGCAGGTGAGCGGCGGCGGCAGCGGGACCTGGGCGCCTGCCGCCGCCTGGGAGGGTAGGGCCGCAGCGTGCTCCGTGCCTACCCGGCGCCGGCTTCTTGAGTCGCGCGGCCCGGGTAGCGCGGGTGGCTGGCGTTAGCGCCTTCCCCGGAGGGTTCCCTTCTCGTCCCGGCGGGTGCGTGCAGGTGAGCGGCGGCGGCAGCGGGACCTGGGCGCCTGCCGCCGCCTGGGAGGAGGGCCGTGGCGTGCTCCGTGCCTACCCTTGAGGCTCGTTTAAAAGAGGCGCACCCAGTCCTCGTGTATAACGCGCACCCAAACTTTGATTTCTTTTTTGGGTATAAAATTTTGCGCGTTATACTCGAATAAATATGGTAAATAAAAATTTTTTAGGCTGGATGCAGCATTATGAGAGTTCATACGGCACATCAAAGTCAAGAGGGGTGGCAAATTTGATAGTGACTAGACTGGGGTTTGAGATAGTTAATAGGATATGGGACCCCGAGGGGAGATATTTGATTGTGAAAGGGAAGATAGATGAGGAGGAAATAACATTGGTGAATGTATATGCCCCAAATGATCATCAGACTGAATTGTTAGAAAAAATTCGTAAAATATTGGTAAGAGAGAAAACAACAAGGATGATTGTAGCTGTGGACTTTAATCTGATAAAATCTAATTTAGATTGTACAAATATATTAAGATGTGGAAAAGGAATTAAAGGACAAACATTGGATAATTGGATGACATCATTGGGACTGAAAGATACTTGGAGGGAACTTAAGGGAACAGAAAGGGTCTATACTTATTTCTCACAGGTCCATAATTCATATTCCAGAATTTACTATATATTTGTAACAGAGAATATGATTAGAAATCTGGAGGAAATAGAAGTTGGGATTTTTAAGGAGTCAGATCATTCGAAGGTTGTGATGGAAATTAGGATGGATGGTAAAAAGAGGATGAGAAGGGCGTGGAGATATGATGACAAACTATTTAGGGATCAAAAATGTAAGGAGCAAATTAGCGAGAGATGGGAAGAAAACTGGCAGTGGAATGATAATGATGAGGTAAACTTTAATGTGGTCTGGGATACCATGAAGTCGGTTTTTAGAGGTGAAAGTATTAGATTAGCTAGTATTAAATACAAAAAGTTTAAGACTTTGCAAGACAAAAATGAAAAGGATATAAAGAAATTGCAGGAGGAACACGCAAGGACAAAGGATAGGAAGGTTTTTGAGGATTTGCAAAGATTAAAGGTGGAATTGGTTCTTAAGGATATAGAAAAAGTGAAGGGGGATTTGGTGTATTTAAAAAGAGAATATTTTGAATTTAGTAACAAAAATTCAAGGTTATTAGCAAGAGCAGCTAAAGAAAAGAGGGAAAAGAGAGAAATTGGAGTCTTGATAAATGAACAAGGGGTGAGATGTAATAAAACTAGAGATAAGTGTAAAATTGTGAAAGAATTTTATCAGGCCTTATATGCAAAAAAAGAGATAGATATAGACAAACTCAAAACTCAATTAGAGAGACAAAAATATACTAGTATAAAGCAGGAACATAAGGAAAAAATGGAAGAACGAAGAACAGAAAAAGAGATAAAAGAGGTAATAGCTGGATTGAAAATGGGTAAAGCACCAGGGGAAGATGGGTTACCGGCTGACTTTTATAAGGAATTTAAAGATATAGTGGTTCCGAAGTTGGTAAAATTGTATAATTATATTCTTGACGGGGGACAAATTCCGACCTCATGGTATAGGACCACGATTATATTGCTGCCAAAACCTGGAAAAGATCTAGAAAAAGTGGAATCTTATAGACCTATTTCATTGATCAACCAAGACGCCAAAATTTTTACGGCAATATTGGCAAATAGGTTAAATAAATTTATGGGCAATTATATAGAAGTAGACCAAGTTGGTTTCTTGAAAGGAAGACATATGGCGGATCTGACAAGAAGAACATTAGATTTATTGGATATAGTGAGGCAAACAAAGGAAAAAGTAGGTTTGATATCCTTGGATATATTTAAAGCATTTGATTCTTTGCAGTTTGTGGCAATAAAGGAAATAATTAAAAGTTATGGTTTGGTGACAAATTTAGAAGAATAATTGATCAGTTATATCAACAAGGCATAGCTACTGTTAGAGTGAACGATGAGGTTACAGACAAGGTAAAATTAGAAGCAGGAACGAGACAGGGCTGCCCGTTAGCTCCAATTTTGTTTATTATGGCCATGGAGTTGTTAGCTAAGGCTATCAGGGACGATAAAAGAATAGAAGGAGTCATGGGAACTAAGATAAGTTTGTATGCCGATGACACTCTGATAATTGCTAAGCATCCAGAGAGGGCTTTAGACAGGATTCAAACTCAATTTAAAAAAATTGAAGACATTACAGGCTTGAGGATAAACTGGGATAAATCGGAAATGATGTTATGTAATATAAGTAAGGAAGATCAGAAGAGGATGAAAGGGATGGGTAATATTCAAATTAAGGATAAACTGAAATATTTAGGGGTAAATATTTCATATAATTTTGAAGATTTGAAGAGATTGAATTACAATAATTTGAAAGTAGAAATTAAAGCTAGAATTAAGAATCTTCAAAAACTAAAATTGTCATGGTTTGGAAGAATAGCTATCACTAAAATGATGCTTTTGCCTAGGTTAATCTTTTTATTTGATGCTCTGGCAATTCAAATGAAAGAGAAGGAAATTAAGGAATTTCAAAAATTATTTAATGATTTTTGTAATGGTGGAAAGAGATCAAGATTGTCAAAAAATATATGGTATTTATCTCAGAAAGAAGGTGGACTAGGGATGCCGAATTTGTTGTCTTACTATTGAGCGTTTCAAATTAAGAATGTGGCAAAGATTTTGGCTGAGGGAAAAGCTCTATGGGAAGACATTGAAATAAAAGATTATAAACACATAGGCAAAATCCCTTTTTTAGGGGATTGGCCGCTGCGCTCTTTGCAGCCCCCCCCACCCGGACTCAGACATCCGGGTGAGTTAGGGGGCGTGGCCACGCCTTTATAAAAGGGGTGGCCATGAGGCAGCCAAGCTGCCATTTTAGAAATGCGACGGAGCAGAGAAGTTTTCCTCTCCACCCCCTCCCTAGTGAACAGTGTGATTTTTTGGTCGCTTCAGGGCCAGGTGGGAATTTTTGGCTTGAACCTACAATTGGCTCTTTGGTTCTTGCTTTTTTGCCCATCCCACACTGTTGCTAGTGTTTGAGAAAAGGGGTAAATTGACTTTGGGCACTTTTGCCGGGTAGCACTGGTAAGGTAAAGATTTATGACCCATAGGTATCCGGCAGGTTTGCAATTGACTGGCCAACACGTAGACAGGTACAGGGGAAATAGGTTTGGCCGGTCAAGGGCGAACCAGGCAAGGGGTGATGGCAGGAGTTTCACAGCCTGCATCACCTGGATATTTAACGGATACACGTCATAGGGTGGGGTCAGTTGATAGTTTATTGACTCCAGTCAACAATTTGTTTGTGTCAACAAACAAATTGATACAAATAGTTACATGTAGCCAATTGCCATTGGCATTTTGGGAGGAACCTTACCAGTGTTACTGCGGCCTGCTTGCCTTAAAGAATTACAATTGGATGATTACACTAATTGAAAGTTATAATTCGGACTAGGGCATTATTCAATAAAAGTGGCCCGATGCCTTTATCCATATACCGGTGTCTGAGTCTTTCTTTGGGGGGTGTGCCTGCAAAGCAGTATATCTGGCATCCTGTCACAGTTAATGCTTTCCATGCATACCTGGAGGGACTCCATTTTGTCTGGTTTTATTTAATTATTTTGACATCTTCTACACTACACTTGTTCAAGTGTTCAAAATCAAATGTGGAGATAAAAACATTAGCAAGATTAAACCAAATTCAAACAATCAAATCAATAAAAATTCAACAGCTGCCATGTAATTAGGAACAGGGCTCCTACCAAGCTGAATGAGCAACAGATTATTTGTGGGGTGGGGATGAAAATACAGCATTTAAAATTTAATATATATTTGCTTTGTGTAACATGTATTTCATGTTCGCAAGTGGGGAAGAGGTGCATTTTGGTGTTGTGCCCCAGGCAGCAACTCTCCATGGACCAGCCTTAATTGTAATCTAAGCTTCCCACACCTCTGTCTTAAAATACAAAATAAATATTTAATTGGAGTCAAAGCTGACCAGTATTTGTGAGAACTAATACTGATATCTAAATGCTACAGAATTTCATAACAAAGGTTTAACAATTTCTCATCCAGGGCCACACAAAAAAACCCAGCTAGAGAGAATGGGCTGGTTGTAATAAATTATCGCCATAATTTTGTTTTTAAAAGCAGTCACACTGTAAAATCTCCATTAGTGATACTCTTTGGGGGTTTCACAATGTGTCAAGGTGATAAAAAGTGTGGATACCTGTAAATGATTAGAACAGAGGTGACCAAACTATGTCCCATGGGCCAGATCTCGCCTCTGATGCCAATTCATCTGGTCCACTAAGCTCTCTTCACTTATGGAGTGATGAGGGCTTTGCATGCCAGATAAATTGGCATCGGAGGGCAGATCCAGCCCATGGGCCATAGTGACTGGCCCCCTGAACCACATGAATGGACCACTGTTGTATCTGGCCCTTATAAGCAGCAGTCCAGACAATGCTGAACAGAACAGCAACAAGTATTTATTCAACAGTCTTTTAGGATATGCTTACAAGGTGTTCTGAACACAGAGATGGCTATACAATCCCATGTAATCAGTCCCTCTAGACTCTGCCGTGTAGGAGGCAAGGACTAGGTACACCTGGAGCGGCAGCTTAGGGGAGGAGACCCAGCCTTAGCACGTTGCTGGCTACCTGTGCGGAATGGGTAGTATAGATCCGGCCCGGCCCCACACTTGTTTACTCATGGGGCTTATATAATGTCTCCTTGATACAAAGTAGTGACCCACCAGATAACCGTAACTAACCAATCATAACAGAGTATGTATGTAATTAACCAATGGGGAACAGGATTCAAAACTGTAACCAATCACAGGACTAGGAGTAACATAATGAGTGCACTCTGGAACAAGTCTGAAAAGTTTGGGCACCCCTTGATTAGAAAGACTTTTTTTTTTTTTTGCATCTTGTAATGGACATTGTCTCCTGCCAACCTAGCAGTTCGAAAGCAAGAAATTGCAAGTAGATAAATAGGGACCACTTCAGTGGGAAGGTAACAGCGTTCTGTGTGCTCTGGTGTCTAGTCATGCCTGCCACATGACCACGGAAACGTCTGCAGAAACAGACAGCGCTGGCTCTTCGGCTTAGAAACAGAGATGAGCACTGCATCCTAGAGTTGGATACGACTGGCTTTCGAGCAAGGGAAACCCTTACCTTTACCTTAATGGACATTGTGTGATTTAAAGCGGGGGGGAGAGAAGCAGGTATAATTTTCCATATTTCTGAGATATGTGTGTGTGCATGTGTGCATATGTATGGGAATTTATCTTAGTGTCATTTTTCATATAGATTACAACATCGGTTCATTAAAATTCTTGAGACAGCAGCGAACCTGGTCAGACTGAAATGGGGCTGACAAACCTCATTTTTGCCACACAGATAACCAAACGTTATGAAGGTGAAATTAGTTTTCAAGAGCGGTACTGCTCACTTGATTGATTCCGCCTTGGAAATCATATGACTTAATGTTTCCTGCATGGGCTTCCTCTGTCATGCAAACATGACCTGATAACACATTGTCAGGAGCGCTCCAGAGAGCTAACAGCAATCTAACATCTTTCTACTGAGTGTGAAGTTCCATTTGAAATGTGCATTTTTGATAAGCAGCCCTTCTTCTATCTGTCCTTTTTATTTTCAGAAAGTTAATCTTCTCTGCTTCACTGAGCACCAAGCAGAAATAAGTAGGATAGGAAATGTGGCAGGTGGCCCCAAACTATGCGACTTGGACAGCTTGGGCCTCTAGGGGCAGGCGGACAGGCAGTGGCATCTTTCATAAAATATCACCATGACGAGAAGCAACGATTTGCCAGAGCAGTCAGCATTGCTTGGTGGAAAAAGACCCTACTGATAATGCAAGCAAGAACGAATCTTGTGTTTCATTTATAGCATTTCCTCTTACAATGGCATCTCAAAATACAGTGATACCTCATACAACATCCAAACTTGGTTCCACAAGTTTGGACTTTATACGGATTTGGACTTTGTATGAGGCATGCAAAATCCTAGCCGCGATGCCTCATACAACATCCAAATCCTTGCCACGATGCCTCATACAACGTCATTTCCATAGAGATACATTGTACTGTAACAGCACAGACTTCAGGGCAAAGTTAGGGAAACAGACAGGAAACTGACAGAACTTTAAGAAATCATTGTCTAAAGGCTAAATACATTACAAAAACATGTCAAACAACCCTGATTTTAAGGTACAAACCAACCTGGGGAAAAACCCCAATGCCTCATACAAAGTGACTTTGTATGAGGCAACTTTTTTCAAAGAGTTAGGCAAAGTTGTATGAATCTGATGTTGTACGAAGCGGACTTTGTATGAGGTATTACTGTAAATGCATGGCTGGTGTAAACTATCTAAGTAAAATTCTGAAACATTGATTTAAGCACAGCAATGAAATACTCACTCAAGTCAAAGCTGCCTTTTTTCTATTTCCATGCCTGCTGCTGAAACGAAGCCATGGTAGTGAGTACACAAGAGAGTATGTGAAATAGGTTATGGCTATAACATCAAGCAGGGACTGAGTTGGTTTAGTTGTTAAGATGATGAACTTGATGACTGGAAGAAGGTCAGCTGTTCAAGACCTGAGTGCAGGATGGCATAGTAAGCTTCTGTCTGTGTCCCAGCTTCTGCCAACCTAGCAGTTTGAAAGCAAGAAATTGCAAGTAGATAAATAGGTACCACTTCAGTGGGAAGGTAAACAGAGTTCTGTGCACTCCGGTGTTTAGTCATGTCTGCCACATGTCCATGGAAACATCTGTAGACACAGACAGAATTGGTTCTTTGGCTGTAAATGGAGATGGGCCCTGAACCCTAGATTTGGATCCAACTGGATTTTGAGTAAGGGCAACCTTTACCTTTACTAGAACATCAAGTACTTGCAAGGATATGCTTCAGGTTTATTATGGGTCAATTTGAAGGTTTTTTTTCTGATTACATGATGAAAAGGCTTATTTGAATTGGTCTTGGCCTTTTTGATCCCAATACAGATTTTTTTTTTGTCTGCCACTGGAATCTCTTACTCCCCCCAAAACAACAACAACAACAACAAACAGATTATTTTACCCCCATGCAAAGACAGGGGGCATTTCTGTGGGTGGTATTTTTATGATGTAGATGTTTGAGGCATGATGTTTAGGACCATGGGAATACTAGCTCCATGTTATTTACTCCCAATCATTCTCTGAATTTTTTCCATATACAAGATTAATGCTATATCACTTTATCACCAATTTTGAACACTTCCAGATAAGAAACAAAGTTTAAAAATAAGAACAAAGCAGAAGCAATTCAGATGAAATAAAAGACATTCCTATGGTTTGTGCTATTTCTGTAAATGTTAAGAAGATGTTTGGAATGTTCATACCTTTTCTAGTACATTGTACAACCCTTTCAAAACCAAGCGGCTTGACAGTGAATCATAAAACATCTGACAGCAGTGGGGCAAGATGAAGAGAGAAAAGATGGGGGCTTCTTCTTCCATGTCTAGGTCAGGTGCGAGACTGCAAAAATGAAAGCACCTTTTGGTAAGTTCATTCTGCAATTCCTTTTGCATGACCTAGTATGAGAAAGATTAACCAGCAACACAAGGTTGCCATCACCAGGGTGCACCCGATTGTGGTTCAAAAATACCACAATCTTCGAGGTTATCTTTGTGCGTACCCCAAGAAGGGGGCTAAAATGCAAATTGATTCAGAATAAGTATGAACACTGAACTTCCAAATCAATCTTCAGGCCCTGTATGATCATTGACTGTGAATTCATCAATATTACAGGCTGCAAATCAAATTGCAAAAAGCAAATTTGTCTTGCCAGTGTGGCTTCAGCCATTGAATCAGTTTTACCCTTGAAGGAATATGGCTGTTATCTTTAGCATATAATCAAAGAAGCCTGTAGGCTATGACTGGAGAATGAGTGACCCTCCTAGACATCCTATGTCTGTGACTCCCATTAATAGATGGTAGGAACTGCACTTTACGCCACCATCTGGAAGGCCCCCTCTTACCCACTCCTGCTTTAGGCACTTGTCTTCATATGAAGCTTAGACATTTGTAAGTGGATTTACAATAGATAGGAACCACAGCTTGCCAAACAGCATTATGCTTGGAGTGGGAAAGGGTCCCAGGTTCAATGGCATTCAAAATAATAGTGTAGCGTGTGATATGAAAGTCTTCCTGAGAGGCTTGAGTGCAGCTGCAACTCAAGGTAGATAATACTGTGCTAGTGGATATAAGGCAATTTAATGCATGTTCCATTAGATGGCACACAAAGAACCAGGAAAAGAAATTGCCCTTAGCCTGTAGTCCTATACATACTTAACTGGAGTAAGTCCCACTGAAACATTCCAAATTTTAATCTGAACTTTAAAGGACCTATGCAAAGTTCTGAATCTATTTTGAGGATTGCCTTCACCACCTGGGATATTTCCTACCAAAGCTGGAACTAAAAGCCAGAATGGATTCACTGCCTCCACAACATAGAAGCCACTAATCTTCCCAGCTTTTGCACAAACATATATAGCAGTGATGGTGAAACTTGGCATGCCACATGTTCTTGAATTTTATTCACAGAAGCCCTGATCAGCAGGAGTGCTAGCTTGGGCTTCTGGTAATTGAAGTCCAAGAACACCTGGAGTGCCAAGGTTCACCATCACTGATATATAGGTTACACATTTTTGTAAAAACTGTATTTCATGGCAGGCTGCTTTCAAAACTTAGGACTTTTTTGTAAATCAGCTGTCAAGATATGCTATGGGGAGGTAAGCTTATGTGTTGCCAGAATGGAAGCGCGGCGCCAAAATGGCCGCCGCGCTCTTTGCGGGCCCCCCCCCCACCGGACGAAACCATCCGGATAGTTAGGGGCGTGGCCAGCACCCTAATAAAAGGGGCTGGCCACGAGGCAGCCGTGCTGCCATTTTAGCGAACCGACGGAGCGGAGAAGTTTTTCCTCCTTACCTCCGTCGCTCGTGTCCTCTTGGGGGAAGTCTTTTCAGGCAGCTTTCTCTTGTTTTAGGCTTCCTAGCTACCTTAGCCATGCCCTCGAAGAAGAAGGCAGCCGCGAACGTGGCTCGATCGGCGCGGAGGCGTCAGCCGGGTCGGAGGACCGCGACGGCGCCCGTTCCGCAGCCACCTTTAGCAGACCCCACCGGGAACGGTGGGATGGGATCGGTAGCTCCTTGGCCTGATGCGAGGAGCATACCTGCTGCCCCGGACGGGGCCTCGGCCCTTGGCCCGCAAACAACGACCACGGCCCCTGCCATGGTCTGTGCGGCGGGGCCCTCTTGCCCGGGTGCGCAATTCCCTATGGGGGGTGCGAGCCACGGAGGGTGGTTGGGTTCCCTGCCTTTGCAGGGCGTTCCCACGGCTCCCCAGGGGCTGAGCATGGGCTCTTGGCCTTATCTGGCCCCTGGGGCTCAGGGACCTGGACGGGTACCCGTGAATTATGGGCCGGTTGCCCAATTGCCCCCTATTGGGGCCGGGGCCTATGTCGATGTGGAGGCCCTCCTGGCCCGGGTGGCGGCCCTTGAAGCGTCCTTGGCAAGGGCCAACCAAACAGGGGTGTCTCTAGGTTTGCAGGTGCCCCCCCCCTTGGCCGCCGAACAGCGGCCGGCGTTGGGTCGGGTTGAGCCGCCTGAGGCGCGCGGGCCGGTGGTGGCCACTGCCTCGCAGCTCCCCACCCCACAGGTGCAGCAGTCTGGTGCTGGTCTGGCCCCGTCGACGAGCTCAGCTTCGGTCGTGAGCTCCGACGCCTCCAGCGGGCCGGAACCCCCGGTGGGGGCGGCCTGCGGGGGTGCAGCGGGTGAGTATGCAGTCCAAGCTAATGCACCCACACAACTGACTTCCTTGGGGGGGGCTGTTCAATGGCCTTGGCCTCGCTCGGGTGACCCGGCGGCCCAATGGCCCCCGGCCCACCCAGCGACTTTGCCCGTGACACAGGGCCCGGGTCGGGGTGGTACCCCCAATGTGCTGGAAATGTGTTGGGGATCCCCGGGCTGGCTCAGGCTCATTTTCTTTGCCCGTAGTTCCCTCAGTGCCGGTGTCGGCTTTGCCAACAGCAGGGTATTCCTTGCCCTTGGGGGACCATTTGGCCCAGTCTACCAAGGGAAAGATTTGGAGGGGCGAGTATGTAGATATCTTCTCCCTTCTAAATAGGGAGCCGACCAAGGAGGAGAGGGAAGGGCTGGACGAGAAGGATAAGGAGCAGGCACGTCGTCGTAACCCGCCACGCACGTGGGCAAATTGGTTGCCAGCGTACCTGATTTACATGGCCGTTTACCTCAGGGCTAGGCCGGATTTGGCTATCCCTATGGTCCAGTATCTGGACAATATTTACCGGGCTATGGTTGACTTCCCGGGTCCGTCATGGCTGGCTTACGACGAAGAATTCCGCATGAGGATTCCACTGCACCCAGAGATGAGGTGGGATGAGCCCTGCCAGAAGCTGTGGCTTCTGTATATGACCCCCACGCGCCCGGCGCCTGGGGAGAGATACCATCGTGGACATGCGGTCCAACTAGCGGCCCCGGTACAGGTACCCTGCCAAGTGGCGGGGCAGGGGGTTACAGCCCGCCTGCTGTGCTGGACCTTCTCGTCCAATGGTTCTTGCAACAGGAAAAAAGTGCAAGTACAAGTATGAGTGCCCCTCTTGTTCTGGCCCCCATGCTGCCTCCGCCTGTCCCAGGCCGGGAGGATACAGGGGCAGGGGTAGGGGCGGACAAGGGGCAGGTAAGACTGCCATGGAGGGAGCGGGTTCACCAAAAGGCCCCCTCCCCAATTAATGTCGACATGCTGGAGAGTTGGCTCGCATTGTACCCGAGGAGAGCAGACGCTGTGTACCTCCTTCAGGGTTTTCAACTGGGTTTTCGTATTCCTTTCACGGGGGATAGGTCACCGCAAGATGCACCTAACTTTTTGTCACTTAGGGGAAGGGAGGAGGTGGCTGCCGCCAGCATTAATAAGGAGATTGCTGCGGGCAGGGCCGCTGGCCCTTTCCCCGCACCCCCGTTCCACAACCTTAAAGTGTCTCCGCTAGGACTAGTGCCCAAGAAGTCCCCGGGCGAGTTCCGCCTGATTCACCATTTGTCCTACCCAGCCGGCCACTCGGTCAGTGATGCTATCCCTGATGACCTTTGTTTTGTCAGGTATACATCCTTTGACCAGGCATTGCGCACGGTGCGCTCATGTGGCCCGGGTGCACTGTTGGCTAAGTGTCACATTAAGTCGGCGTTTCGCCTCTTGCCCGTGCACCCGGGTGACTTCGAGTTGCTGGGTTTCAAATTCCGGGGTGAATATTATTTTGACAAAGCCATGCCATTCGGCTGTTCCATATCCTGCTCGGCTTTCGAGCGTTTCAGTACCTTCCTGCAGTGGGCATTTGTCCGTAGGTCAGGGTCTCGGTCTGTAGCCCATTACCTGGATGACTTTTTATTCGGGGGTGAACGGGGCTGGGACACGTGCACACATCTCCTCAACACATTTCAGACGCTAATGGAGGAACTCGGTGTCCCTTTAGCGCCCGAAAAGACCGAAGGCCCGTCTAATAAGTTAATATTCCTGGGGGTGGAAATTGACACGGTAGCGCAGGCATCTAGGTTGCCCGCAGACAAGGTGTCAAGGATAGTGGCCCTTATATCGGACTTGCTGGCTAAGCGCAAGGCATCCCTTCGGGAACTGCAGGTGCTACATGGACATCTCAATTCGCTTGCAGGGTGGTCGCACCTGGCAGGGCATTTGCTCGGCGCTTGTGCGACGCCATGGCAGGCTAATCTAGGCCCCATCATAGGGCGAGATTGACGCGGGGCATCAGGGCAGATCTGCACGTATGGCTCCAGTTCCTGAGGGAGTTCAATGGGGTCTCATTTTGGAGGTCTGACCTCCTGGCTTCGCCCCAATTTCAAATTCAGTCTGATGCCTCGGGATCCCTTGGTTATGGGATGTACTTCAATGGGAAGTGGGCATATGCTGGATGGCCACCAGCCTGGTCAGGCACGGGTCGCCTGAGGGATCTCACATATTTGGGATTTTTCCCATACTGGGGGCCTTGATGCTATGGGGTGAGGAGTGGGCCAACTCTGTGGTGCATTTCTGGTGTGACAATGCGGCTGTTGTCCACATTGTCAACTCACAGACCTCTAAATCTCCCAGGGTCATGGGTCTGGTGCGCCAGTTTGTATTGCGCAGCCTGCGCCTCAATGTACTGTTCAGAGCCAGGCATGTCCCGGGGGTGAATAATGATATTGCTGACGTTTTGTCCCGCCTGCAGATCTCCCGGTTCTGTGCCTTGGCTCCGGATGCGGAGGAATTTCCCTCGCCACTACCGCAGGAGATATGGACCATTGGCAAGGAGAGGTGAACCGGGCGATAGGCATGTCACTGGCGCCACGCACGCGTAAGGCGTATCACCACGCGTTGGTTGCATTTCGGACCTTTTGTTCCCAATCTCGCCTGCCAGATACCTGGCCGATCCCAGTGGCCCACATCCTCCGTTTCATGGTTTACCTGCACGCCCAGGGCCTGGCACCCCGCACCATAGCATCTAGGCTATCAGCGCTGGCTTTTATGGCCAAGGTGAGAGGTCACGCGGACAGTACCGCTGATTTCCGTGTGAGACATGTTTTGGAGGGGTGGGTGCGGGAACGTGGGCATTGCCTGGACGACCGTCACCCAATTTCCCCTGGGGTACATACCCAACTGGCACGAGGCTGGCATGACCTATGTTTCGATAGGTATGAGGCAGCCCTGTTTCGTGCGGCTACAACGGTGGCCTTTTTTGGAGCGCTCTGCATCAGCGAGCTTATGATGCTGTCTACGGCGGATGCAAGTCGTAGGGCACTGGAACTCGAAGATGTCTATGTTGCTATGATTGGGCTCAGTTGAGGATACGCTCCTCTAAAACAGATCAGCACGGCGTAGGCAGTTGAGTAATACTGCTACGATGTTCCTTGGAAGACATCTGTCCGGTTGGTGCCCTACAGGAGTTTCTTGCACTGTGTGGCACGCACCATGCCCCGTTTTTCTGTCACCAGGGTGGGTCTCCCCTCACTCACCCATTCCTGCAGAATGGGGGCGGTTTCTACTGCAGCTACTTTCAGGTACTCTGGGGCTGAAATACGCCGCATGGGAAGGTGGGGATCACATTGTTTTCAGTTTTGTGTTCACCCTCTTCAACCGTGAGTGCCAGTTTAGTCACTGCAATGTTTCTCACACCCCCTTTTTTCCTTGACAGGCCCTGGGTGTCGTTTTACACTGGTGACAGTAGGGCTGGTGGGCCGTTGCCACGTGCACAGGGCAGCGCGTTACGCTGCACAGGGCAGCGCGTTACGCTGCACAGGGCAGCGCGTTACGCTGCGGCGACAGAGTGGGACCCCGACTGGGACTGGGTGCATCCGCACATCTCAGGTGGTGTGGTAAGCGCGGCATGTTATGGCGGGAACTGTTGCCATTCCTTTTCTACATCAGGGATGCTGACTCGCCTGATGTCCTGGTTATTCACCTTGGGGGCAATGGTTTCGGACAGGTCACTGGCCTATCGCGGAAGCTTGCGATTTGCAGTCACCTGGCCTACTCACATTATGTGTGGCCTGCCACACCCCTCATTTGGTCGGACATGATACCGCAGTACGCTTACAGGGGAGCGTTTGGCCTCCAGGCGCTTGACCGGGCTCGTCGCTCCAGGGCTATTGCCCGGTTCCTTTTTGATATGGGTTGGGGACGCGTCATTCGCCTCCCCATCATCAGTCTGCAAAATTATGACCTTTATTCAGGGGAGGGGGCCCATCTGTCGCGAGGAGGTATGGACCTCCTGTTGAGTGATTGGCGAGCAGGCCTGTCGACCGAGCTGACGGTCTTGGGGGGGGGCGTCGAGCCTTTATTGAAGCCTCTCCGGGTGGCGGGTAGCACTGGTAAGGTAAACATTTATGACCCACAGGTATCCGGCAGGTTCGCAATTGACTGGACAACACTAGATAGGCATAAATTGTTTAAACGTTGTCCGGTCAATGACGAACCAGGCAAGGAGGTGATGGTTACCACTAGACAGCTGGATTCACCCCCTGATTTTACGGATACACGTCAGAGGGTGGGGTCATTAGTTAGATATTGACTACGGTCAACAATTTGTTTGTTGTCAACAAACAAATTGATACAAATAGATACATTGTAACAATTGCCGTTGGCAATTTTGGGTGGTACCTTACCAGTGTTACTTCGGCCTGCTTGCCTTAAGAATTATGATTGGTCGTTTTACCAATAGAAATTTATAATTCGGACTAGGGCTTGAATCAATAAATGTGGCCCATGCCGTTATCCACTTTCATTTGTGTCTGAGTCCATCATTGGGGGGGGTGCGCCTGCAATGGAAGCGTGGCGCCAAAATGGCCGCCGCGCTCTTTGCGGGCCCCCCCCACCGGACGAAACCATCCGGGTAGTTAGGGGCGTGGCCAGCACCCTAATAAAAGGGGCTGGCCACGAGGCAGCCGTGCTGCCATTTTAGCGAACCGACGGAGCGGAGAAGTTTTTCCCCTCCACCCCCTCCCTAGTTAACAGTGTGATTTCTTGGTCGTTTCGGGGCCGGGTGGGAATTTTTGGCTGGGACTCGCAATTGGCCTTTGAGTCCTGGCTTTTTTGCCCATCCCACACTGTTGCTATGGTTTGATATAGGGGTTTGTCTGTGCTACTTTTGACTTTGGTCACATTGGCGGGTAGCACTGGTAAGGTAAACATTTATGACCCACAGGTATCCGGCAGGTTCGCAATTGACTGGACAACACTAGATAGGCATAAATTGTTTAAACGTTGTCCGGTCAACGACGAACCAGGCGAGGGGGTGATGGTTACCACTAGACAGCTGGATTCACCCCCTGATTTTACGGATACACGTCAGAGGGTGGGGTCATTAGTTAGATATTGACTACTGTCAACAATTTGTTTGTTGTCAACAAACAAATTGATACAAATAGATACATTGTAACAATTGCCGTTGGCAATTTTGGGTGGTACCTTACCAGTGTTACTTCGGCCTGCTTGCCTTAAGAATTATGATTGGTCGTTTTACCAATAGAAATTTATAATTCGGGCTTGAATCAATAAATGTGGCCCATGCCGTTATCCACTTTCATTTGTGTCTGAGTCCATCATTGGGGGGGTACGCCTGCAATGCTTCTACTTGCTTGTTTTAAACATACTTCTTGTTAAGTGTTTCTGCTATTATATAATAAGGTTGCACCTTTTGGATTTGTTTTGCAAAACAGTAAGCTGTTTGCTTCTACTCGATTTATATTATCTTTTAACTAGTCACTGATCCATAAAACCATCTTGCCTCATCTCTCATGAGCACTTAATTTTCCTAATAGTATAATTGAGGAACTCCATTATGTCTGATCAAATTGCGTGTTGATTGCTCCTTTTAAGTTTAAGAAAGCAAAGTGTGCACAATTTCAATGTGCAATGTCTCATCTCCTGAACAAAATGTCCTATTTCCTCAAGGTGAAATTTTGAGGAAGACTAAGATAAAAAAACACACACACATATATAAAGCTTAATTGTTTTAATAGTCTCTTCTTTCCACATCTGTTTTATGCCAGTTAGGCAACTGCTCTGATTCAAATGAATGTGTTTTCTGCCTTTGGAATTCTACACTTCCGAACAAGAATCTGCTGTCTTGTGCATGCATCTTTTACAGAAACATCTGCCTTCTTCTGTTTGCTTCAGCACTGCCATATACACAATGCACTCAGACAACTGGAAAAAAATTTCATCATGAACCTAACAGCAGCTTACAGACAAAAGTTCCAGGAGACAAACATTCCCCCAGTGGTGGGCTTCAAAAAAAATTTACTACCACACTGTGGGTGTGGTATGGTGGGTGTGGCCAGGGGAAAAGCCCTGCATTGCACCCAAATTAGGACTACAGTGGTACCTCATACAACGATTTTAATCCATTCCATGGGGCTCATTGTTGTACAATACAATTGCTATACTATACATGCATCATATAGCGATTTTCCCTATGGGATACATCATACAATGATTATTTTTTTTTGCTAAGTGGTTTTTCCCATTGAAAAACTGTTGTATGATTTTTTCCAAAAGGGAAAATTGTTATGCCGGATGCCATTTCCCCCCAAAACCTAATTGTTATGCGATTTCATTGCTATATGGGGCGATTGTTGTATGAGGTTCCACTGTACATTATTTCAAAACATGGATGGGCAGGGCCAGCCAGAATTTCTGCTACCAGTTGTGGTGAACTGGTATGAACCTGCTGATGCCCACCACTGCATTCCCCCCACCATGCCTTACATGAGAGCCAAATTTTTTGACTAGGGGCAAGGCAAGGACCAGGCTCAGTCCATTTTGTAGAAGAAAAATGAGTGGGAGTATGAGGGTTCACAAGTCTTAAGCAACACACAGGCCAAAGGGAAATATCAGCAGCTTGGGTCTTGGTTGTAGGCCCCATACTGCCTATTATGAGTCAGCAGTCTTGCTAATAGTTATTTAGTATTTATTTATATAGAGCTCCTCCTCTGCCAAAGTGCTTGTTGTTGTTGTTGTTCAGTTGCACAGTCGATTCCGACTCTTTGCGACCCTATGGACCATCGTTCTCCAGGCGCCTCTGTCCTCCACCATCCCCCTCAGTCCTCCCAGTTCTGTGCCCATTGTGTCTACAATACCATCTATCCATCTCATCCTTGGCCTCCCCCTTCTTCTTTTGCCCTCCACCTTTCCCAGCATAATTGCCTTCTCAAGTGAATCCTCCCTTCTCATTTGATGCCCAAAGTACTTTAGCCTCATCTTTACTATTTGACCTTCCAATGAGCAGTCAGTGTTGATTTCTTCTAAGATTGAACTATTTGTTCTCCTCGCTGTCCAAGGTACTCTCAAAACTCTCCTTCAACACCACATTTCAAAGGCATCTATTCTTCTGCGTTCAGCTTTCCTAATTGTCCAGCTCTCACATCCGTACATTACCACTGGGAATACCATTGCTTTGACTATTCTAATTTTTGTTTTCAAGGTGATGTCTCTGCTTTTCACTATGTTCCCCAGGTTTCTCATGGCTTGTCTCCCTAGAATCAGCCGCCTCTTTATTTCATGGCTGCAATCTCCATCTGCAGTGATCTTAGATCCTAAGAAAGTAAAATCTGCCAAAGTGCTTAAATCCTTGTTATTGTTCTGCTGGTAGGCAAAGACATTTTGCTTTTATATTCTATTATTTAATAACATTAATTATTTAATAACATTAAAGTAGGATATGGCTGAGGAACTTGGCCTTCCCTGTGTCACTTGGAGAACCCTGAATAGGCTGAGGCTTGGAGTGCCTAAATGAAAGCGGGAGCTGCTGGCAGACAACAACACAATGTGTGAATGTGGAATGAAATGGAATCCAGCTCAATTTGCTAAGCAAGAGTACACGTTTCTCCCACTAAAATCCATGGGACTTAAGCATAGTTTGTGGAGTTTGAAATTGCTTATCCTGCAATTGTTTCCTACATGGTTTCAGTCTCCTACAAGTTGCCCTGCTCTGCTCTAGGCAGACGACAAACACGTTTTTGTAAATATTAGCACTCTCCCCCTTCAACGTCTGTTATTATCATTGTTTAGCCAGCTCTCTGCCACAAAGAAGACAGCCAAGATAAAGAGTGCCACCCAGGTCCCCCTGAGATCAGTGCAATGGATGTCTACAGAGATCTGTCCCTTTTAGCAGCTAAGCTGTGACACTGCAAGAGGCTAAATGCTGTTGAAATCCAAACCCACAGCCACTTTTAGCAGCACCTCTAGGGATTTTTATCTTCTTGAATAGTACCAGGGATCAGTTCAAAGACAGGTCAGGCAATTAAAATTCTCAATTAAAATGCCCTGCACTCCCAGATAGCCAAAGTCTCGCAAAGGATTTAATCTGATATGGTGGCAGGAGTGGTGGGGGAATGAGAAATAAATGTACAATTTATGCAGTGAAGGTCTCATAGCAGCAGCTCGCTCAGAGAAAGATGAAACAGCATTGAAAACACAGCAAGTGTGCACCTGATCTCTTTCTCCCTGTCTCTCACAAAGCTCATTTCCTATTAAGCAAGTAACAGATCTTCCTTGAAAGGATATCATATGGGATTGGTTGGACTGTTAACTCCACTTATGATTTAAGTCAGCATTTGAATCTATAGTTAGAGCTGCAATAGCAAGCATGTGCACAACAGGCAATCCTGTTCTGTGTAAGGTCTGTGTGAAAATTCAGGAAAGCAAAGGAAAGAAGTCAAGCCAGGAAGCAGGACCATGGACAGCTCCAAGACCACAGAAAGCTGCAAGAAAGAAGTTTTGGTAATTTCCCCAATATTTATTTATTTATTTATTTCTCACATTTCTACCACCATTCCCTCGCCAAGGCGACTCCAGGTGGCTTACAAATAAAAACTTTACAAAAACATTTTAAAAGCATTAGAATTAGATTTGTTTAAAATTTTAAAAAAATAAACATTTTTTAAAAAATGCCCTCCCAATGCCGCATCACAAGATTTCCCAAAAGCTGACAGCCCGAGGAATACTTAAACAAGCCAGTCCATGATGGCTATCTCCCCAGTCGCCCCCACCCGCTGCGCCAGCCAGGTCTTAGAGCTCTTGCGAAAGGCTAAAAGCTCTGCCTGGAGACAAAGTTCAGTTGGCAGGAGGTTCCACAGGGCCCAAGCAGACACAGAGAAGGCCCTCCTTCTCATGCTAGATAGGTGAGCCTCTCTAGCATATGGAGTTATCAGAGAGCCCCTCCAGTCTGCTCTAGTGGGATGGGCAGATGTCCATGGGGTGATGCGGTCTCTTAAGTACCCTGGTCCAGTATCATGTAGGGTTTAAAAAGGTAATCACCAGCACCTTGAATTGCACCTGGAGGGACACTGGCAACCAGTGCAGCTCCTGAAGCAGTGGTGAGGCACAGGCATAATGCCTGCACCCCATCACCATCTGAGCAGCTGCATTCTGGACCAGTTGCAGCCTCCAAATGGTCATCAAGGGCAGCCTCATGTAGAGAGCATTACAATAGTCAAGTCTGGAGGTGACCAGAGCATGCATGACCATGAGCAAAGAGTCCCAGTCCAGGAGCGGGTGTAACTGGCAGATAACATGAAGTTGTGTGAAAGCCACTCCTAACCACGACTGCCACCTGCTCATTGAGCATGAGTCATGAGTCCAGGAGGACCCCCAGATTATGCACCAGGTCTGTCTGAGGCAAAAAAAGCCCCATCCGGAATCAAATATGGTAACTCCTGTGATAACATGGGGTCCCTAATCCACAGCCACTTGGTCTTGCCAAGATTCAGTTGTAGCCCGTTGTCCCCCATCCAGACCCCTACAGCCTTTAGACACCTGGATAGTACTTCCACTAAATCTCCTGGATCACTACAGGTTGAGATGTACAATTGAGCCACCACAGCTGCTCCCAGGGCCAGCCCCTCCCTGTCCGGGAGGAGAGAAAAGCCGCTGGATTTGTGGCTGGCCTGAAGACTGCTGCTGCCACCACCACAGCTGATCCCAGGGCCAGCCCCTCCCTGGCCAGGAGGACTTCACTGCCTGTTTCCACAGTCCACGCCATTGGCTGCGGATGATGAACAGCATGTCCGCCGCCACCACCCTCCCAGCCCTGCCTGGCCAGAGGGTTCACAAGATGTGGTGGCCACAGGACTTTGCTGCCTCTTCCCGCAGCCCACAATGGACTTCCTCCTTCAGCCAGCCCCGGCCTTGAGGGAGACAAGAAGCAGTTGTGTGGTGTGGACGGATGGCCATGGGAGCACCATTGCTGTTGTTATCGGATTTTTCTCCCTTGGCCAGCTCCTGGCCTTGAGGGAAATGGTGACTTTCACTGGACCTTCCCTCAGCTGTTTAGCCTGGAGGGAACTGGATCAGTTTAAGCTTCATGTAATGTCTTTGCTCTCCCTCTGGCATTTGGTTTGAAATGTGTTTCATCTTGAAATGTGTATTGTATATGATATTTTGTAATTGTAACTTGGATTTTGTAATTGTAACTTGGTATTTTGTAACTTGGTATTTTGATATTTTTGTTTGATTTGCTGTAAGCTGCCCTGAATCGGCATGTGCTGAGTGGGCGGCATAGAAGTCAAATAATAAATAAATAAATATCCGCATATTGACGATACTTCACCCCATGGGAAGAGATGATCTCCCCCAGTAGTTTCATGTAAATATTAAACAGGAGAGGCGAAAGCACTGAACCCCGTGACACCCCATATTGTAGGAGCCCAGAGCTAGACCTCTCCCTCCAACAACACCAACTGGGTCCAGCCCATCAGATATGAGGAAAACCAGGACCACACAGTGCCTTGGATCCCCAATCCTCGGAGCCGTTCCAGAAGGATGGTATCAAAAGCCGCTGAGAGGTCAAGAAGAGCAAGGATGGATGGATTCCCACTGTCCCGCTCATGCCAGAGATCATCCAACAGTATGACCAATGCTGTCTCAGTACCATATCCAGGCCTGAATCCTGACTGAAAAGGGTCCAGATAATCCACTTCATCCAGAACCCCTAGGAAAGGAAGGTTGGATACTGGCCGAAAGTTAGCTAACACTGTCGGGTCGAGTGCTGGCTTCTTCAGGAGAGGGTGCACCAACGCATATTTCAATGGTGCAGGAAACACACCCTCCTGCAAAGAAGCATTAATTATCATCCCGACCCAACTGCCTGTCTCCACCTTGGCCATTTTAAGCAACCAAGTGGGGCATGGAACTAATAGACAGGCAGTAATACAGACAGATCAAAGGAGCCTGTCCACTTCCTCAGGTACAACTGGATCCCAGATAACATGGCAAGACCATGATCCAGCCAGCTCCAGACTCCCCATATCCACAGTGGGGTTAAACTTTAAGCAGATCCAAGCAATTTTCTCTGTCAGATAATCAGCAAAATCATCAGCTGACCCCTGCAACTCAGGACCAAAGCCCCTCCCCCTACTAAGAAGGGCCCTAGTCACCTGGAACAAGGTCGCTGGGCGGTTATCCGTGTAGCCGATAAGAGTGTTGAAATATTGACATTTCACCACCTCTATTGCCACAAGGTAGGCCCTAATAGCAACTCTAGCCTGTGTTCAGTCAGAGTCACTCTTGGTTTTCACCCAGCGGTGCTCTAGACGTCTCTTTGCACGTTTAAGTTCCCTAAGCTCCTCAGTAAACCATGGGGAAGAGCAGGGCCTATGTGCACAGAGAGGCCCTAGTGGTGCAATTACATCCAAGGCAGCTGCTGCCCCCTCTTTCCAGAGGGCAACCAAAGCCTCGACCAAATAAACTATGTTTATAAACTTTTGCCACCCTTCTCTATTCTCTTTTGGCATAGTGACAAGAAGATTTGTGGAGATGAAGGCCTTCTCCGCTAGAAGCCCCAGCTGTTTAAAGACCTCCCTATGGTAGCCCAACTAGCACCAATACTGGCCACAGATCAATACAATTAAAACTCAACTTGGGCTAGTTACTAGGACTGTGCTCTAACTATTGGACTGTGCATTTTCATCCACACTAGACAGAAGTAATAGAGATAGTAGTGGGTTTTCTTTAAAATTCTGTTGAAGTGTTTGGATTTTTAGAACAAGTGTATTGTGTGTATCTTGCCACAACATCCATAAATTATATTAAAAAAATAATGTGATGGATATAAACATTGTAATTAACAAATATGTGAAATATGTGTATGCCTCAAGTAAGTGTTTTGTCAATAGCTAATGTCTGCTATGTCAGGAACTCTGGTTAATTTCATGCACATTTTTATCTGACACACCAGGATTGCAAACCACAACCTAGTTTGAATATACCAAGATTTGAAATGATCTGAAGAGAAACCAAAGCATAAGATAGAACAGGTTACCAGCTTTAAATACATACTTGGGAGTACTCCTCCAAGCTTCAGGCTCAAGAAATACCTATACCACACACTATAAGAAGCCAAAATCCTGTCACAGATACTTTATGAAGTCCAGTCAGGGCCCCCTCCTAACAACTTGGCCCTTATGGAAAGAGTATAATCCAAAATCCTACATGCAGCTCTCCAGCCACCTCACTCTGTATCCAAAGGCATCCTTCACCTGGAAATGGGTATGATAAAAGTTGAGAAGAGATTGTGGTTAGCCACTCTCAACCTGTGGCTCAAAACTCTGTTTTATCCCGGTGGCCTGGCTCCTCCAACTCACCAGGATAGCTTCCAATCAACATGGAAAAGTATAATTCAATCCAGACTGCAGTACCTTGACTTCTCCCAACCTCTCATACAAGCCATGAGTGACAACCAGGCGAAACAGAGAATGCTAGATATGAAGAGGCAAACCAACCTACCCTGGGCACAAAACTTTCTGGCTCCAGACACTTGGAGACGTCCTGAAGATTTCCCATCTTGGCACAGACAACATGGAGCTAGATGACTGCTGATCTAACTTGATATGAGACAGTTCCCTATTTTTTTCTTGCCTTTTTTTAAACTTACCCTTCCTGGCCCAGCACATTTAATTCCTAACTGCTCCTGCTTGCCTGCAGTACTCTGAGAGCAAAGTGTGGCCATGTCAGATGTATGCTGGATGCACAGAGGCACTCAGGGGATTAATGAACAGTTTTGTAGCTCGCCCAGCCCAAGAAACCCATGAATAATGAATGGTACTTGAGGCTGCCCACGTAATTGAATTGCAGACCTGGTAATAACTGGAGATTTATCTGTAGGAGAATTACCTGTGTCTGATTCTAAATGTATGTATTAAGTGATGAGAAAACCATAGATCATAAGGATTATTTACCTACTTTGCCAGATTTTTTAAAATAAATCCCATACATTTGTTATTCAAATTAATTTATGTCCTACCTGAACCGGTGCCTTACACATTCTAAGCTACATGCCAGCAAATGCATTACATTCATTTCCCACAGGAAAGTGTGATGGCATTAAAATGAGCACTTTTAAAGGAGAGGAGAATGCAATTTTAGGTGGGTGAGTTGTTTTTAAAACAGAGTTTGGGGAAGGGTTGAATTGCTTTCAGATTAGTATAGCTAGAATCACCCTTCAAGTGTGGACAGGGGATTCTGAGACTGGTAGTCCAAAAAGCTACTTTCCCCAGCTCTTAAAACAACACACACACACACACACACACACACACACACACACACACACACACACACACACACACACACACACACACACACACACACACATGCCATTTTTTTCCTGGGAAGCCAGTAGGTTAACAAAATGGTACCAGCAGGAAAGTGAAGAAGATTGGTCCTCAGGTTGTAAAAACATGTCACACATGAAAACCAGACTCTAATTCTTCCAGCATAGCTCAGCCTGAAATCAGTCTTCAGTGGGCTTCAGGGCCGAGAGCCCAAAGGCCAAAATATCTGAAGAGCCAAAGATTCCTGCTCCTGCTGAAGCAAGAAATTAGCAAAGTTTATACACACACACACACACACACACTTTTGAAAGTAATTTATAGGGGGGGGGGTTGGGGGGGACCATATTGCTTTTCATTTCTCAAAGATAACTAAAATACTTAGGCAAATTTCCTCTCTGGTTAGTGGTTAAGATGCTGAACTTGATGAACTGCTCAGCAGTTCAATACTTGAGTGCGGCATGACGGAATGAGCTCCCATCTCTGTCCCAGCTCCTGACAACCTAACAGTTGAAAAGCAAGAAATTGCAAGTAGATAAATAGGTACCACCTTTGTG
Source organism: Bradypodion ventrale (assembly GCA_035047345.1). Taxonomy (NCBI): domain Eukaryota; kingdom Metazoa; phylum Chordata; class Lepidosauria; order Squamata; family Chamaeleonidae; genus Bradypodion; species Bradypodion ventrale. The sequence goes on along the minus strand of JAWDJE010000002.1, from coordinate 100,721,922 downwards.
GTAAACAGCATTCCATGCACTCCTGTGTCTAGTCATGCCTGCCACATGTCCACAGAAACGTCTGCAGATGCAGGCAGCACTGCTGTCTCTTTGGCTATTAACAGAGATGAACACTGAACACTAAAGTCAGATATGACTGGCTATCAAGCAAAGGCGACCTTTGCCTCTCACATAATGAGAGTCCCTCTGCCACTCCCAGCAAGCTTCCCTTTGTATAATGAGTCTCATGTTGGTTGTGAGTCTGGTCGCACAACCAGTTGAATGACTGGTTGCACAAGGTGGAAGTGCTGCTGGAGCAGGGGATTGATATACACTCACTTCAAATAGGAGACTGATGTAGTGGCTCCTCTACTCGCCGGTAGACCGCAGGATGCTCAGGCTTTGTGAGGCCGCAGCCAGAGCGTGAGCATGAAAGCACCCTTGGTCAGTGCGGCCTAAGGGTGTGCTCTCTCTGGCCTGATTTAGTGCGGCAGAGAAAGACTGGTCCTGCAAATCTGGCTCATAGGTTCCGGGAAAAAAATGGTAATAGGGCAAATTAATGTTGCAGGTCTTATTTGAGCTGCACAGACCTCTGGGACAGAAAAAGCCAATTCCCACAGAACGATACCCTTATCTCTAATTCAGGGGAGAGCTTTCTGGCCTTGGAAGTGTAGGGTGCGTGGGTGGAGCCCATTACCTTCTTCTTCAGAGAACTTTTGTCACTTCTTGCTGAAAAGAGGCAAGCTGAGCTGGAACTCCTGCGGACAGCAGGAAAAAAAAACCACGAACGTCACAAGAGAAAGTTGCGTTCTTTCCTTTAAGAAAGACCCTTTGTATTCTAAAACCTCCCCTATCTATCTCACTCCGGTTTGGCTTAAGGAGAAAGAATAACTAAGATTGACTCAGAAGTCAATTTAATGAGTTTATTAAAATAATAGAATAAATGCACATACCGTGTTTCCCCGATTATAGGACCTCCTCCCATAATAAGACACCCCCCTTTTCCCCCTGCCTTTGAAATATAAGGCCCCACCCAAAAATAAGACCCCCTTACCTCCTGCCCGGCTCCGGACGGAGGCCATGCGGCCGCGGCGATAGATGGCTTTCCTTCCTGCCGTGGCCCAGCTCCTCACCCCCGGCTGGGGGTGTGGTCTCCGGGTCTGGGCAGCCCACACCCGGCTCCGGTCGAGGCTACATGGCTGCGGCGGTAGCTGGTCTTCCTTCCCGCCACGGCCCAGCTCCTCACCCCCGGCTGGGGGTGTGGTCTCTGGGTCTGGGTGGCCCACGCCCGGCTCTGGACAGAGGCTATGCGGCTGCAGCAGTAGCTGGCCTTCCTTCCTGCCACGGCCCAGCTCCTCACCCCCAGCTGGGGGTGTGGTCTCCAGGTCCGGATGGCCCACGCCTGGCTCCAATCGAGGCTACGCGGCTGCAGCGGTAGCTGGCCTTCCTTCCCACTGCGGCCCAGCTCCTCACCCCCCGCTGGGGGTGTGGTCTCTGGGTCCAGCCGGGGGTGAGGAGGAGCTGGGCCACGGCAGGAAAGAAGGCCAGCTACCGCTGCGGCCGCATAGCCTCCATTCGGAGCCAGGCATGGGCCGCCCAGACCCGGAGACCACACCCCCAGCCAGGGGTGAGGAGGAGCTGGGCCGTGGCAGGAAGGAAGGCCAGCTACCGCCACGGCCGCATAGCCTCCATCCAGAGCCGGGCGTGGGCCACCCGGACCCAGAGACCACACCCCCAGCCGGGGGTGAGGAGGAGCTGGGCTGCGGTGGGAAGGGAAGCCAGCTACCACCACGGCCGTGGCCCGGAGCTGGGTGTGGGCTGCCCAGACCCGGAGACCACACCCCCAGCCAGGGGTGAGGAGGAGCTGGGCCACGGTGGGAAGGAAGGCCAGCTACCTCCGCGGCTGCGTGGCCTCCGGCCCGGACCTGGAGACCACATCCCCA